>OY755040.1:133735123-134436123 GCA_963576565.1 Aspidapion aeneum
CTAAGGCTGGAGACTATCTGATGTTTTAATCAAAATCTGGGGGGACGGCAGTGCCCCGCCAAGTTCGTGCGGACATAGATTTTTATAGAATTAACAATACCTCCCAGTTCTTGCAAGGACTTCCATAAAGTAGTAAAGTAATTACGAAATTTCAAAAAACGTCGAAATTGCCACTCACACACTCACTCATTAACTCACTCATGTATAGGTCATTATACGCTGATAGAAATTGTGACCAAACCCTTAGAAAAAATAAGAAAACCCCAAAATTCTAATTCACTCCCCTCCCCCATATATGTAAAGTTATGTAAAAGTAACATTGCCACTTCCAAAGGCGCTAGAGAGCTGAGCTTTGGCAGACTGATAGGAAATATGACAAAACTATAGGAACAAATTTTAATATGCTTCCTTCCCCTATAAATGTAAAGTTATGTAAAAGTAACATTGCCCACTTCCAGAAACGCTAGAGAGCTGAGCTTTGGAAGGCCGATAGGAACTATGATAAAAATATAAAAGAAAATGAAAAAACCCCAAATTTTAATTAACTCCCCTCCCCTATAAATGTAAAGTTATGTAAAAGTAACATTCTCCACTTCCAGAAACGCTAGAGAGCTGAGCTTTGGAAGACTGATAGGAACTATGATGAAACTATAGGAAAAAATTTAAAAACACCAAAATTTTAATTTACTTTCCTCCTCTATAAATGTAAAGGTATGTAAAATTAACATTGCCTACTTCCACGAACACTAGAGAGCTGAGCTTTAAAAGGCTGATAGAAACTATGATAAAATAGGAAAATATAAAAAAAACCTCAAAATTTTTAATAAGGCATTGCACTTTTAGGGGGTTTAAGGTACTTATAGGGGAGACAGAGAAAAACTGACCACGCATTGCGAGGCTCAAATTTCAAGAGAAGACTTATAGTGAAAACCGCATTTTGAAATATCGTCTCGTCTTTGAGCTACGGGGGCTTTTTGAAAAGTCTACATTTTGGAAGGGGGTCTATAACTTCGTTATTAGTGGAAATTTTGATTTAGAGTAAATAGCAATTTTATAGACTTTGTCACGGGGAATTCACCCGCTAAATTAAATTTTAACTGTCACTTTTAGTTTTTGAGATATGAATGGCCTATATTTTAATTAATTTTCGAATTCGTCATTGAATTCTTTTCAAAATGATGTATCATATCTCATAGTTTGATTGAGCGGTTTCGGAGATAATTAAAGTTTTTATTTTTGTCTAGTGTGCGTTGAATGACGTCATGCGCCATTGACATGAAAGCCTTGCGGTCAAATCCTACTTCAATGCTCATAGTTTGATTCAGCGGTTTCGGAGATAATTAAAGTTTTTATTTTTGTCTAGTGTGCGTTGAATGGCGTCATGCGCCATTGACATGAAAGCCTTGCGGTCAAATCCTACTTCAATGCTCCCCTGTTGTCTTATACTATGCAAATCAAGTTGGCCTTGCGTCTTGGCGTCTGGGCGTTTTGTCATTGTTTTCAATTGTTTAAACAATTTAACATTACGCTTTGATATAAAATTATTTTGTACAAAAGCGTTTTTAATTTTATCTTGAAATATGTCAAAACGATGAAAAGTATGACATGTTAAAATGTTACTGAGAAAGTAATGATAATCGACAGGACGCTGGAAACTTATATCTTTAGTGTTCAGTATGGCTCTTTTTAAAACCGCGGGCCAAAATATATGACGTTAGGAGGGACAGTGAGTTAGAGGAGATAGGCATTATTAGATAGTAGGTTGGTTGTTATTTTTGCTGTTGATATATGACGCAATGATTATTGATAATTTTTAATAATTTCGAATTTCTATTGAGTCTGTAATTTTTGTTTCTTTTTATAACTACGCGTTGAGGGCCGTCAGCTGAATTATAATTTTTCCAAACCAGGCTTATTTTTGACTGTGTAAAATAATAAAAATACTGGAGTGCCTTGACCAGCTCAGCAGGAAATCATAGCGCACTAGACATAAGTGAATAAGCTGAATATCTCCTAAATCGCTCAATCAAACTATGACATATAATACATCATTTTGAAGAGAATTCAATGACAAATTCGAAAATTAATTAAAATATAGGCCATTCCATAAGAAAAAATGCAACTTTATGTCATATCTCAAAAACTAAAAGTGTCAGTTAAAATTTAATTTAGCGGGTGAATTCCTCGTGACAAAGTCTATAAAATTGCAATTTACCCTAAATCAAAATTTTCACTAATGACAAAGTTATAGACCCCCTTCCAAAATGCAGACTTTTCAAAAAGTTCCCGTAGCTCAAAGACGAGACGATATTTCAAAATGCGGTTTTCACTATAAGTCTTCTCTTGAAATTTGAGCCTCGCAATGCGTGGTCAGTTTTTCTCTGTCTCCCCTAGAAGTAGTAGAAGTGAAACCCCCTAAAAGTGCCCAATTTGGGACACCCTGTACCTAAAATGGGCGACTCTAAATAATTCTATCTATACTCTTACCTGCAGCTATTCGCCTAAGGAAAGTGGTGTTAGTCATAATGTAATAAGTTTCTACGGCCAAGGAACGCAAGGGTTGTGGATAGATTTCTTCAGTCCAACTATCCAATGGGAGACCTAATTCTTTCTGAAAAAATGATAAGCGATTTTATACCGTAGCTGTTAGGTACGAAAGGTATTTGGGAATGTTTGTTTTAGTTGAAGTTGGCCATCATCATCGTGCGAAAACGTCCGTTGTCCTGCTACGAAGCCGGTTCTATCCTTAGTGAAGACGTATGAGTTTGTTTTGATCTCGTTTCATTGTTTGTTTTTGTTATCGTTTGTTTATAAAATGGAAATAAATACCGTCAATTACATAATTAACTGTGCAAATTTAAATACGTTGACATATGAACTTTGATTACAAATAAAATCTTTAGGGCCACACAGACTGGACCTCAAAATGAAACAAAATTTTAGTGCAAGTAATGCCGAGGGGTCTTCCATAAAAACTTATAATAGAAAATTTAATAAAAAATTATACGATGCTGAAAACTGGTTGTGAAAAAAAAATGCTTTTTTTGCTTAATTTGTCTTGTTATGAACAATCCACGAAGTTCTCCTGCGTGCAAAGGGAATGTGTGATATACTATACTATACTTTAGTGAAAAGTTAAAAAGACACAAATGAAGTTTTTTTAGGGTGCTTCGCTAACTTCATATGTAGTTAGCGAAGCACCCTTGTCAAAAATGGCTTTAGACAAACCGAATATGGTGGATAATTTGCCGCTAATTAGTCGTGAATTAGTTGTGGAAAAATTAATTTTGTCGCTCTTATTTTTGACCGTTTTTTTGGGTGCTTCGCTAACTTAATATTTTGGCACCCATCGCAAATCGAATCGCTACTAGGTGGATAATTTGCCGTTAATTAGTCGTGAATTAGTTTTGTCGCTCTTATTTTTGATTCTTTAAAATATTTCAACCTTCCTTCTTCCCCGTTGCAGCCCCTCCACCAAATCAATAATTAATGACCTTAACCACTGGTACCACAATATGTTTGTACCAAAGTTGTTTAAATTTCGTCGACTGGGTTTTAAAATATCATGTCCCAGATAGACAGACAAAATTTGAGTAGAAATAAAATTTTGTCCTAATTTATTTTAAACACGACCGACGCACAGTGTAATATTGCAAAAGTATAGATAAATGTCCAGTTTATCTGTAATCATAACCTATTTTTTAGCCACACTTGCGAAAGTGAACAAAATAAATAGTTAAAGTCGTTATTTTAAAACAGGTACAAAAAAATCGTATAAAATTCCTATCAGAAAATTAATTTTACTGGTTCTGCATTTAAGTTTAAAAAAAATTTTCTTTAAGTATTACAGTGATATATATTTACGCTATTTGTTTAAATAAAATTTTGTCAAATTGACGTCTCGCTTTTAAAATAATTTAATTAAAACTGTCATGCTTACAAAAAAAAATATTTTTTAAATTTTATTAAGGTTATAAAAAATTGCAAAGATTTGCAAGGTCTGGCATATATCCTAAATATTAGTCCAATGAATTAGCAAAAAGGTGTCATAAATATTTTTTGCTACTGGCTGCTACCAAGGGTGCTGTATTTTTTTAAATAATATATTTCAATCCTAATAATTTATAACACATTGGTTACCACCTCGGTTGAGAGGACTCACTTCATCTCCTGTTTAGGTATACCCTTAAAACCAGTCTTGCCGCCATTTGGACAAATATAAAATTGTGACAGCTCTCATCAACGTCAAAAATGGCGGCAGCAAGGGGTCAAAAATGGCACTAAATCTGGAGAAGATATGAGGCTTATTATTCGGTGATGGCGAGTGGTTATAGGTGATAATAAATTTTAAAAAAATTCCCAAAATATTTATAGTACTAAGTCACCTTATACTACTGTGAGCAAAATGGAAAATTAAATATTTTAGAATCACATATCGTATTGGCCGTTTTTTGTCAATGGGAACGCACAAAAACAATAATTTGAGATAGTCAATAAAATTATAAAAATACTGCAGTCAGTCTTAAAATATATATGCCAAAACTTATTCTGGTGTTTCTGTGGGCAAATATTTAAAAAAAAATAGTTTTTTTGCACATTGGAGATCAAAAGTGCGCTTTTTATCGCAAATTTTAGGGATAAAGACGTTCAGAGATAAAACGTAAAAATGGGAAGTCTGTTTTTCTTGCAAAATAATTTTAATAAAAACGGGGCCCAAAAATGACTAAAGTATCTTTTGAGCACTCGGCGTACTGTAGCTACATACAATTTTTTCTTCTTGGGATAAAAGTGCCACTTAAGTCCCTAAGAAGATAATATACTATTTTATCATTTTTCTTTACTTTTAGAACGCATAAGCATAAAACATTCAGACTTGTTAAATGAGTGGCCTCTCACGAAAATCTGAAGGTGTAAAATATTTCCAAAAAAATTCAACCCTTGTTGGGTGTAGAAGAATGTTCTGACAAAAATAACCAAATTCTAAATAAGGCATCATTAAATTTTTGCAAAAGTCTCAGTCTCAAAGACGATACAAAATTTATTTTCAAAAAAATATCTGAGAAATTTTGTTATAAAACGGATTCAGAAAAATCAAAAAATACAGATTCGGAAACAGAGGCCGTACCCAGACCGAGTCGTGGACGGCCTAAAACGGCTTTCTTAGAATCATCTTTAAGAACAAAGAAACTGAGGGTGCAATGGGTGTGTGTATGGTAAAAATAATTATTTTGGGGTTGCTAATTTAATTTTTCTGGAACGGACTTAGCCCCCCAAGCCTTCCTAACTACGCCAATGAATCCGAATAAAAAAAATAATTTTAGTTTAATTTTTAACACAAAAGTAAATTGATTTTTATTTTTAACGTCACTGCAGGTTAAACTGAATGTACTTTAATTTATTTTTTTAATATTTTAAATAAAATGACATATATATATATTTAAAAAATTTTTACTTATTTTACCCTTTAGACTACACTTTATCACATACCCTATACAAAAATTAACTTTTTTGAAAAACAACAAAGATATTGAATATTGTCCAAAAACCCTATTTTTGTCCGCACTGTGCGACGGTACGGTTAGATATATAATCAGCGGCTGGTGACGTTATAAATTGGGGGAGGGGGGGTGGTTCGGTTCGGTTCGGTTCATTTAAATTCCATGAAAAATGAGATAAAACAAGCAGCTAGTTGGTGTAGTTTTTAGTTTATTTGTTAATAGATAAAGTCTTATGTCAGTAACAGTCGGCCCTTTTTCCCCCATATTTTTTTAGTACCCATCCTTACCTGAACAGAGAGCGTGAAATACAAACTAAATGTTGAAAATATGTCCGTACTAATATTCTGTGTTTCCAGCACTTGATATACTGAGTTGTAGCGCTCATTAAGGTAGCTGGCTATGCTTTCTGACAGAGCAGTTTCGACAACTGTTGGAAGAAAGGTCGGACAGGCAGCGAAAAAAGCAATCTCCTAAAATTTAATAAAGTTTTTTTTAGTACCAAGTAGTAGTAGTAGTAGTTTAATATTTTGGAAAATAAAGGAATGCACTGGTGGGCTCGGTTTGACGTGCATTGGTTTATTCATTCATAAATAATAATACAGTAGACTCGCGCTGGTGTGAACACACGCTTCTTTGAACCTCCCAGTAGTGTGAACAGTGAGGATCAATGTATTATAGTAGTGTAAAGAGTAAAGAGTCTCGATCGTATGAAAGAGGTGTTAATCAAACACGGTGGATAGAATATACCGGTGTTCGGATCAAATAAATATATGTCGAATTTTGACGTCACTGGTGGTCCAGCTGATTTTTAGAAACAAAAGTTAGATGTGATATGAACAACTAATATTTTTTGATTTTTTTGAAAACTAAGGCGATATTCGTACTATTTTTTAGTATATTCTTATAAAATAATATTTTTCAGACATACCAGTCGTTATTTTTTTTAGCCCGCTTCATTTCTCTTTACACAAAAACTAAAATTCGAAAAAATGAATGTGTTCGTTTCAGCTTCAAAAATTATCCGGTGACATACCTCTTTGTTTACTACCCAATAGTCCTCGGTTCACCTTTAATATTAAACGATCACATTCAGTTTGACTTGTAGTTTAAGTTTTGTGTAATAAAAAATAAAGCGCGCGAAAAAAAAATATCGACAATACATCTAGAAAATTACATTTCATATGGATGTACGAGAAAACAGTAGAAAAATGGCCTTAGTTTTCAAAAAATTCAAAAAATATTAGTTGTTCCGTTGTTCAGAACAGATCTAACTTTTGTTTACAAAAATCAGCTGGACCACCAGTGACGTGGAAAATTCGACATATATATAGTTTTTAATTCTTGCTCCCAGAGCTAAGTTTGGAAGGCGAATCTGAGAAAGAAATAAAGACACCTGAAAAATGTGGCAGTAAAGTATGTTTTCGAATCACTTAAAGTGGTTACATGATAATCAGAAACAAAAAACATAGGTGTTAGAGCCTAACAAATATTGAGACAGAGCAATAGACACTCATTGGTCAGCTAGATAAGGTCGGACTAAAATAATATCGTATTTTACCCGCAGCCAACGATAAAGACCGGCCATGGCGCGTTATAAGCAAGTCGGCGGTCACGTGATCTTAGGAGTTCCAGGATTCTTATTGTATTGCTTAATATATTATCTATTTTTACACAATTTAAATAAATTGACAAACATTTTTTGTTCTCATATAGGCAAAAATTGAAAAAAAAATATTTTGCTGTATATGTATGTGTTAATATAGATAAAAGAACTGAATCTATAAAATACAAAACTATATAAAATTTGCACTCTAATATCTTTAGGTATACTAGGTACATAATATTGTTAGTTACTTCAAATCTATACAAGTCTTTTAAAATTGGACATAACAAACCTAAGCTTAGGGTTTTTTAATTTTTCTTTGAGTGTCATCATCTTTGTCTGTGTTATTATTCAAAGATTTATTAGCAGACACTAAATCATTATGCTTTTTAATAAAATTATTTTAAAAAACTTTACATGCCCTTAAATTTTTTCAAGATTTGACAATAGTTTTTCTCCACAAAAACACTCGCTAGAGTTATCTAAAGAAAATTTTTTAATATAAAACATTTCACAATAATTTATTAAAAAGAAACAAGTGATTTTGTGAATAAGTGAGATGGTTTTCACGTTCAATAAACTGAATGTATTGGTCGTCAATAATTTTTTGAAAAATTACCCAGCACAGAGTTTAATTTATATTTCATCAATGTGTAAGTTAACTACCAACTCATATTCTTTTAAAAGCTGTATCTGACTTTTTAAATATTGCACACTACCGGAGAGATTACTATCTGTTAGCGATATTTTACAAATCAGTTTTTTAATATTGCGAGGGTGCAGAAGACATATTACCTTAGTTTTGTAAATTGAACAAAGATGAAGCCAACATTAAAGTGTATCCACAATATCTTCGATTCTCAGGTGACCTTTTCAAGAGACCTAATTGTTCAATAAGAAATGACAATTGAACACATTTTTCACTCTCACTATCGAAAATGTCACTAAGGATGTCTATTACTTGATCAATCTTATCTTTTACCACTTCTTTCCCGTTTGCAACTTTCATTTCAATAAACTGCATTAGCTCTTCAAGTGTATCGGTGCTGTCCAAAAATAAAACTCCAACTTTTTTTGGCAGTTTGTTTTTTGGTATGGACACATTGTTAACATTTACAAAAAATGACAAATTTCCCTGATGGATGGATTGTTGTTCAAAAATGTCATCAGGCACAGGCAGACTGTGTCACGTTCTTGGTTAAAAATCCAGTTTGTGTTTATTTTATTATTAGAACAATAAAATTCTGAAATGTCCTCAATATTTGATAAAACTTTTGATTTCTTATGAGCTCAAAGTGTTTCAAGACTTTCTTGTACTGCAGTTTCCATTTGTTGTCTACTTAGGTATTTCGGAACATTTTCAAAACTCTTCATTTACAACAACTTCTCAACACTCTTGTGGACGTTTTAAGATACTTAAATCATTAGGAATTTTTCGCAAACAAATTTTATGCATTTGTTTATCCACTGGCAAATGAAAAGTTGACACATATTCGGTTTCAGTTTTATAGTTGGACCGACAACTAACAACACTACACGTTCGCGGCATTGTTGTCTTTTTCGTGGGCTGCGTTATTTTAATAACTTTGATAAAATTCACATAAAATTCATACCCGAATGAAAAGAAAATCGACGTAAACAAACATACCAAAACTGAAAACACACATGTTTTATAATGACAGCTGGCCGGGAGGTGTTCTTTTGTGACTCTCCTACGGTCACGTGATATTTCGGCGCCAGGGCCGGTCATTCTCGTGGGCTGCGTATTTTACCTAATGATATGTAAATTTTTACGTTTCATAAAAAATCATAATTGTAGTATTTGTCGATACATTAAATTGTCATTTTCAGCAGAAACTTAGAGATTTGCTCTAAATTATAAGAATAGGTACATTTAAAAGTTCATAGGTAGGGATTAATTATATCTTAACAATAATATATCGGTTTTAGAATAGACCTTCCGTAGTGTGAACCGTCTCCATGGTATGAACTAGAGACCCTGTATGTTTGACATATTTTTAAAATAATAAAATTTATTGTAAGAATATGTCATACATACAGGGTCTCTAGTATGAACGTGCAGATGTTTTTCGTGTTCACACTAGCGCGAGTCTACTGTATTATAATAGTTACTTCAACAAGAATGCACTAAACCTGACTAGGTAATATATAGGGTGTTTCACAAACATCGAAACAGAGGCCTTTTTGGATATGAGTGCGAATTTGGAGAAACGCTCGGACACGTCGATTTTGTTTGCGAGTGGGACACTTTATGGCTATCTTGAAATTCTTGTAGCACGAAGAAGAAGTATACTTTACCCCTATATTTTGAATATGGAAAGTGGGTATAGTGAAGCTCTCTTGAATATCTTAACAACCGTGTAGAAATTAAAAATAATAATATAAAATAAAAATTAAATCTGAAATTTATAAAATTTTTATTTTGTCAGTCCATGTTAAATTTGAATTTGATTGATTTTTGAAACTTTTACACGGTTGTAAGGACATTCAAAAGGCCTTCAAAACAAGGTATCACTAGACCCACTTTTTCTATTCAAAATATAGGGGGTTCGTGTTACAAAAATTTCAAGACAGCCAAAAAGTGTCCCCCTCGCAAACAAAATTGAAGTATCTGTAAAAAGGCCTCTGTTTTGATGTTCGTAAAAGACCGTGTATATAATATATAATGCTTATGCAGCAACAGGTAATGGCATATTATAATGCAACATGCAGTAGTAGGTAAATGATGACGATACATTACGTCATTAAAAGGTTCAATACCTTAATCTATTTCCTGCTAAGTTCAAGAACCTAACTCATCATTGTTATAGTGCATTTTATTAAAAATGTTAAGTTAATATAACTTAAAAACGACCTCTCCAAATGTCAACACCCTATATATTTTTGAAATCAGGGTAACGATATCTTTATTTCTGACAAATAATATATAGGGTGTTCCCTTTAACTTAAGAAAGTTGCTATTAAAAGTTGACATAAGGAATGACATCTGACACTTCTGACATAGTCCAAAAGATAATACGAAAAAAATTATAAAACTTTTGTATTTAAACTTTTTTTCTATCACCTACCTAAACCTCTGATAAAGACCACGCAAATATAATCAATGACCCTGTACATAAATATTTAAAAAACCCTTTTTACTCATTTCTTTAAATAATAAATTTTGACAAAAAAAATTATGCCGGAAATGTAAAAAGTCCCTGACTGTAGATACTATTTCGGGATTTGTTATTTTTTATCCGAAATCTACAAATAATTATATTACCGTATCTACAGCAGTTTCTTTATAATTGTAAGGGATTGGTTGCCAGTTCAGTAATCTGTTCCATCTTTGAGAAGGCGCAGGCGGCCACAATCCTGCTAAGGATAGTTCGATGGATGCCTTGGTTCTAAAAGAGATTAAAAAATTTTTTAAATAAAAAACATTTTATTAATACTGTAAAATCCTTACTTTTTTTTAATTTGATTCTTTTTTTCACACCGTCTACAAAACACTTAAGGCTATCATCTTACCAATTTTCAGTCTCCTGGGACAATTAGAAGGGTGGTTTTTAAGCAAAGTTTTTCTCTGAACAAAAAACCGCGAAAATTTTATTAGTTTTTTGCTGCTCCATTGAAAAGGCTAAAGCGAACTGGGCGGCGACCTGCAGAAACGCGTTCACTAAGATATCGCCTATCAGTTTTGAATATTATTGAGCGTAAAAACATTGACCTTGAGATACAGGGGCCATTTAAATAGTAAAAACAGGTTTTGTCCCGATTCGCCCCGTTTGACGGTACCTTAAAATACCACTAAAAGTGCTTCTTACTCATACAGACAGACATACAGACGGATAAACAACTCACGCAACAAAATATTATTCAAAATGATCTGAAATGCAAGTTATTTTAATTAGGATTCTTTTTTCGTGTTTTTGGTAAACGTACTGACCAAATATAACACAATAATTAAATTATGCTCAAATACCAAATTGCAAATAATGCAAGGACGTAAAACTATAAACAACAAGTGAAATTAAAGAAAGAAAAATAAGAAAAAAGTTTTTTTCTGCTTTGGCCGGGACTCGAACGCGGGATCTCTTGCTCTGTACGCAAACATTCTAGCAGAAAAGCTTTTTTCTTATTTTTCTTTCTTTAATTTCACTTGTTGTTTATAATTAAATTATACCTAGGGATATTATGATTCAATAGAAGTCATTTAGTTTGTTTATGTCTCACCTTTTGCGAAATCGCTTCAAAAACTGAAAATATAAAATCTCGAAAAAAATTGTACGTTTTGAGAGCTTAAATTTTTTTTTCGAGTAATATTTTTTTAAATTAGCTTTCGCTTTGTTATTAAAAAAAAATGTGTGGGTGCTTAAGACCACATGGCAGAAGTGTAACTTTCAACAACGCGAAATTAATAATACTGACCTTCATCTGCATCATCATATCGCTCGACTTCACCCGAATGAGCGTTACATAGCCGAGCCTGACGGCTCAGTTCAAATCACTACCCACAAAAACTGCTAAACGCGCCTAAAGAAGTTTACACTTCAAAAAGCATACCTGTTAACGTTAGTACTTCTGGCATCAACCAAGTAAATGTTATAAACATCTCCCAAAAATTGGTTGTAACGTTTCCTCAATAGTGTCCCCACTTTGAATTCTCTTCTTTTTCCTTCCTATAAAAACAGTTTTAAAATCTCAGTTCAAATTCGAAAACCGCATATTAATACACGCACACATGAAATTGAACACTTCTTCCAAAAAAAATTTTGGTCGATCCATTATTTATGATTGTTTAAACGCTTATAACAAAAAAACAAGAAATGCATGAAACGCAATTTTTTACAGCGCTAGTTTTTTCACAAAAATTACCTTATTTTTTAAAAATTTTCGCATGCGGCGCATTTTATCTTCCAATGATGGTAAATTTCAGATCTACTAAAACCAGCAAAAAAATATATTTTGGTTTTTGGTACGCAACACTTAGGCTGATAATGTATATTTATTAAAAGTTTGTCTTTCTAATAAAATTGTTTTTCGACTAGCATTGTTGTAGTTAAATATGTCCGGTCGCCTATTTTTTCCAGGGCCGGTTTACAGTTCCCCATCCACCCCTGAGCCCTTTCAAAAACAGAGGCCGAGCTGCCGAACGCTTCGTGGCGTCAAATCAAACACCCTCGCTCGGTACTTCTGCTAACTACCTTATTTATATGGTACTACTATGCTATGGAATAACACGCAGCCAACGAAGCCAACGATAAAGACCGGCCATGGCGCGTTATAAGCAAGTCGGCGGTCACGTGATCTTAGGAGTCCCAGGATTCTTATTGTATTGCTTAATATATTATATGTTTTTACACAATTTAAATAAATTAACAAAAAATTTTTGTTCTTTTATAGCCAAAAATTGAAAAAAATATTTTGCTGATATATGTATTTATTATGGATAAAAGAACTGAATCTATAAAATAAAAAATTATACAAAATTTGCACTCTAATATCTTTAGGTACATATATTAGGTACATAATATTGTTAGTAACTTCAAATCTATACAAGTCTTTGAAAATTGGACATATCAAACCTAAGCTTTTAGTTTTTTAATTTTTCTTTGACTGTCATCATCTTTCAGTTCTTATTCAAAGATTTATTAGCAGACACTAAATCATTGTGCTTTTTAATAAAATTATTTTAAAAAACTTTACATGTCCTTAAACTAATTTTTTCAAGCTTTGACAATTAACTACCAACTCATGTTCTTTTAAAAGCTGTACCTTACTTTTTAAATATTTCACACTACCAGAGAGATAACTATCTGTTAACAATATTTTACAAATCAGTTTTTTAATATTGCGAGGGTGCGGAAGACATATTACCTTAAAATTGTAAATTGACGTGTATGCACTGGATAACTGGATAAACAAAGATGAAGCCAACATTAAAGTGTATCCACCATATCTTCGATTCTCAGGTTACCTTTTCAAGAGACCTAATTGTTCAATAAGAAATGACATCTGAACACATTTTTCACTCTCACTATCGAAAATGTCACTAAGGATGTCTATTACTTGAACAATCTTATCCAAGATCTTATCTTTTACCACTTCTTTCCCATTTGCAACATATTAGGTTTCAGTTTTATAGTTGGACCGACAAGGAACAACACTAATTACACGTTCGCGGCATTGTTTATCTTATAGGTATTTTCTTTATAATTTACTCATTAGCCATTAATTATTTTAACGCAGCCCACTACAGTCTTTTTCGTGGGCTGCGTTATTTTAATAACTGTGATAAAATTCACATAAAATTCGTGCCCGAATTAAAAAAAATCGACGTAAACAAACATACCAAAACTGAACACACACATGTTTTATAATGACAGCGGGCCGTGAGGTGTTTTTTTGTGGGACTCCTACGGTCACGTGATATTTCCGCGCCCGGGCCGGTCTTTCTCGTGGGCTGCGTACCTTATTTATATGGTAGTACTATGCTATGGAATAACGTTACAAGTACTTACGTCCGTAAGTTGTCCGAATCCGTAGGGCATGTACCACTTTTCATCGGTAAATCTGTTACCGGCGTAAAGACTGCCCGCATCTGGAGTTCTATCGCCATGCCTATGGATCTACAAGAAATATAATTTTAAAAAATATATTTTTCTTTATAGGGGCCAGTTGATTTAATATGGTCTACCTAAGCATAGGATGTAAAACAAATTCAATTATTTACAAAATGTTTTAAGGGGTAATTGAGAAATGCAGTTCCAGAAATATAGAGACTCATGTTGCATTTGTGGACTTACAAAAAGCATATGATACCGTTGCAGTAGAAAAATTATGGACAGTGTTAGAGCAAATTTATATTAATCATACATACATAAAAGCGATAACAAAACTATACAAAGCGTCAAACTCTAAAATTAAAATTGAAAATGGACTTTCAAAAGAATTCCTGGTAACGAAAGGCTTAAGACAGGGATGTTGTATCTATTCAACTCTTTTTAATCTATTGCAGTAGCTCTAAAAAACTCGAAACGTAAAGTACACAGCATGGGAATACAACTTAACAAACGACATACTAATATACATACTACAGTTTGCTGACGGCCAAGTATTTGTAGTTAATGGTAAAGAAGCCATGGAGTATATGTTAAGAAAGTTAACGGAAGAATACCAAGTGGGGGTGAACAGTGACCATGGACACAGTATTTATGTATTGGAAACGAATCAAGTCAGACGATGGCAAACAATATTTCCATGTAATGAGTATGTATACTTGGGTGTCACATTTAAAATAAATAATAATAGTAAAAGCAAAAAAGGTTATTGGATGTCTGGGTTGGCTTGGTATTTTCTTTTGGTGTACAGGCTAGGGCAAATACCAGGAAATACTTGGGAAGTACTGGGAAATACTAGGAAGTACAAGCAAAAACTAGGAAATACTAGGCAATACCAGGAATTACTAGGAAATACCGGGAAGTACTTGGGAAATACTAGGAAGTATTGGGAAATACTAGGAAATACCATTGAAACTAGAGGAAATACTGGGAAATACTATAAAATACCTTAGGTATTCCTTTTTGGTGTACAGAAAACGGCGATCGAGCCACCCCTCGGTCTTAACCGTATTTTATGGAGCAGAGAGATAAAAAAAAATTAAAATTTAACATATTTGAAACAATAGTGAAAACAACGCTGTTGCATGGAAAGGACTTGTCGCGTAAAAAAAATACAAACCAAAAATGGTGTCGAAATAGATGCAATAAGTCAATGAGAATATCTAGAACAGAAATCGACGGAAGCATAACGGATGACATCACTAAAAGACAAACTCATCACCATGTACAACAGATGAACGACGAAAGGTTATCAAAGCAGGTTCTAGAACGGCAACCAATAGGACGCAGAAAAAAGGGCGTCCTAAACTGGAGTGGGAACAGTCAATCCAAAGACCAATAAGTCAAAAAAAACCTGATATAGGCTTCGGACAACGTAGAAAAACGTATTAAACCGACATAGTAGTATTAAGGGGCCTCTATGGTTAATAACACAGGGGCATAGGGAGGGCTTAGGGGTTGAATCTCCCAGAGCAACTGAATATTAACCGATAAAAAATTGAATTTCGCCTAAAAATCAAGATTAAAATGAAGTGTTCCCCAGGACTCATTTCTGCGTATGCCCCTGGATAAAATGTGCGCTCTTACCACATGAAGAAGCCTTAGGGTGTCGTTTTGTTTTTGGAGGACCCCATTTGTGACCCCTAGGGCGACAAAAATAACTAAGATGATGGGCTGGTACATTTTGTGGAATGCCAATTTTTTTCGAAATTTCGCCTTTTATAAATTACTAAGTTTATATTTAAATAAATTTTAATACAGAGTGTTTCAACAATTTTTTTATAATAAATATTATTATATTATTTATTACCAAGAAAACTTGTTTGATTTTTAAATTCACGGGTACTAAAATTTATACAAACAAAGGCTTTTTTTTTTAAACCAACAGAAACAACTACTCCGAGGAAAAATACCCCTACCGGCATTGAATTATACTGATGGCTTTATGCTTTTGTTGGGAACTTGTTAAAACTGTTTGGTTTTCACTATTTCCAACGTCGATCGCAAGGATACGAATGATCCCCGTCTGGAACACGTCCTGATAGTCAGGAACAAGTGATCCAGTGGCGTATATAGAAAAAAGTTTCGACCTTTTGGGCCATCCTCAGGTGAATGTAGGCGATAGCTCCGTGTAGACCATAAGTTTTGGAAACCAACAGAAACAACTACTCCGAGGGAAAATACCCCTACCGGCATTGAATTATACTGATGGCTTTATGCTTTTGTTGGGAACTTGTTAAAACTGTTTGGTTTTCACTATTTCCAACGTCGATCGCAAGGATACGAATGATCCCCGTCTGGAACACGTCCTGATAGTCTGGAACAAGTGATCCAGTGGCGTATATAGAAAAAAGTTTCGACCTTTTGGGCCATCCTCAGGTGAATGTAGGCGATAGCTCCGTGTAGACCATAAGTTTTGGAAACCAACAGAAACAACTACTCCGAGGGAAAATACCCCTACCGGCATTGAATTATACTGATGGCTTGATGCTTTCGTTGGGAACTTGTTAAAACTGTTTGGTTTTCACTAACTCCAACGTCGATCACAAGGATACGAATGATCCCCGTCTGGAACATGTCCTGACAATCAGGAACAAGTGATCCATGCCAATCTACGACCGGACCGATTTCGACCTTTTGGGCCATCCTCAGGTGAATGTAGGCGATAGCTCCGTGTAGACCATAAGTTTTGGAAACCAACAGAAACAACTACTCCGAGGGAAAATACCCCTACCGGCATTGAATTATACTGATATCTTGATGCTTTCGTGGGGAACTTGTTAAAACTGTTTGGTTTTCACTATCACCAACGTCGATCACAAGGATACGAATGATCCCCGTCTGGAACATGTCCTGACAATCAGGAACAAGTGATCCATGCCAATCTACGACCGGACCGATTTCGACCTTTTGGGCCATCCTCAGGTGAATGTAGGCGATAGCTCCGTGTAGACCATAAGTTTTGGAAACCAACAGAAACAACTACTCCGAGGGAAAATACCCCTACCGGCATTGAATTATACTGATGGCTTTATGCTTTTGTTGGGAACTTGTTAAAACTGTTTGGTTTTCACTATTTCCAACGTCGATCGCAAGGATACGAATGATCCCCGTCTGGAACACGTCCTGATAGTCTGGAACAAGTGATCCAGTGGCGTATATAGAAAAAAGTTTCGACCTTTTGGGCCATCCTCAGGTGAATGTAGGCGATAGCTCCGTGTAGACCATAAGTTTTGGAAACCAACAGAAACAACTACTCCGAGGGAAAATACCCCTACCGGCATTGAATTATACTGATGGCTTTATGCTTTTGTTGGGAACTTGTTAAAACTGTTTGGTTTTCACTATTTCCAACGTCGATCGCAAGGATACGAATGATCCCCGTCTGGAACACGTCCTGATAGTCTGGAACAAGTGATCCAGTGGCGTATATAGAAAAAAGTTTCGACCTTTTGGGCCATCCTCAGGTGAATGTAGGCGATAGCTCCGTGTAGACCATAAGTTTTGGAAACCAACAGAAACAACTACTCCGAGGAAAAATACCCCTACCGGCATTGAATTATACTGATGGCTTTATGCTTTTGTTGGGAACTTGTTAAAACTGTTTGGTTTTCACTATTTCCAACGTCGATCGCAAGGATACGAATGATCCCCGTCTGGAACACGTCCTGATAGTCAGGAACAAGTGATCCAGTGGCGTATATAGAAAAAAGTTTCGACCTTTTGGGCCATCCTCAGGTGAATGTAGGCGATAGCTCCGTGTAGACCATAAGTTTTGGAAACCAACAGAAACAACTACTCCGAGGGAAAATACCCCTACCGGCATTGAATTATACTGATGGCTTTATGCTTTTGTTGGGAACTTGTTAAAACTGTTTGGTTTTCACTATTTCCAACGTCGATCGCAAGGATACGAATGATCCCCGTCTGGAACACGTCCTGATAGTCTGGAACAAGTGATCCAGTGGCGTATATAGAAAAAAGTTTCGACCTTTTGGGCCATCCTCAGGTGAATGTAGGCGATAGCTCCGTGTAGACCATAAGTTTTGGAAACCAACAGAAACAACTACTCCGAGGGAAAATACCCCTACCGGCATTGAATTATACTGATGGCTTGATGCTTTCGTTGGGAACTTGTTAAAACTGTTTGGTTTTCACTAACTCCAACGTCGATCACAAGGATACGAATGATCCCCGTCTGGAACATGTCCTGACAATCAGGAACAAGTGATCCATGCCAATCTACGACCGGACCGATTTCGACCTTTTGGGCCATCCTCAGGTGAATGTAGGCGATAGCTCCGTGTAGACCATAAGTTTTGGAAACCAACAGAAACAACTACTCCGAGGGAAAATACCCCTACCGGCATTGAATTATACTGATATCTTGATGCTTTCGTGGGGAACTTGTTAAAACTGTTTGGTTTTCACTATCACCAACGTCGATCACAAGGATACGAATGATCCCCGTCTGGAACATGTCCTGACAATCAGGAACAAGTGATCCATGCCAATCTACGACCGGACCGATTTCGACCTTTTGGGCCATCCTCAGGTGAATGTAGGCGATAGCTCCGTGTAGACCATAAGTTTTGGAAACCAACAGAAACAACTACTCCGAGGGAAAATACCCCTACCGGCATTGAATTATACTGATGGCTTTATGCTTTTGTTGGGAACTTGTTAAAACTGTTTGGTTTTCACTATTTCCAACGTCGATCGCAAGGATACGAATGATCCCCGTCTGGAACACGTCCTGATAGTCAGGAACAAGTAATCCAGTGGCGTATATAGAAAAAAGTTTCGACCTTTTGGGCCATCCTCAGGTGAATGTAGGCGATAGCTCCGTGTAGACCATAAGTTTTGGAAACCAACAGAAACAACTACTCCGAGGGAAAATACCCCTACCGGCATTGAATTATACTGATGGCTTGATGCTTTCGTTGGGAACTTGTTAAAACTGTTTGGTTTTCACTAACTCCAACGTCGATCACAAGGATACGAATGATCCCCGTCTGGAACATGTCCTGACAATCAGGAACAAGTGATCCATGCCAATCTACGACCGGACCGATTTCGACCTTTTGGGCCATCCTCAGGTGAATGTAGGCGATAGCTCCGTGTAGACCATAAGTTTTGGAAACCAACAGAAACAACTACTCCGAGGGAAAATACCCCTACCGGCATTGAATTATACTGATATCTTGATGCTTTCGTGGGGAACTTGTTAAAACTGTTTGGTTTTCACTATCACCAACGTCGATCACAAGGATACGAATGATCCCCGTCTGGAACATGTCCTAACAATCAGGAACAAGTGATCCATGCCAATCTACGACCGGACCGATTTCGACCTTTTGGGCCATCCTCAGGTGAATGTAGGCGATAGCTCCGTGTAGACCATAAGTTTTGGAAACCAACAGAAACAACTACTCCGAGGGAAAATACCCCTACCGGCATTGAATTATACTGATGGCTTTATGCTTTTGTTGGGAACTTGTTAAAACTGTTTGGTTTTCACTATTTCCAACGTCGATCGCAAGGATACGAATGATCCCCGTCTGGAACACGTCCTGATAGTCAGGAACAAGTGATCCAGTGGCGTATATAGAAAAAAGTTTCGACCTTTTGGGCCATCCTCAGGTGAATGTAGGCGATAGCTCCGTGTAGACCATAAGTTTTGGAAACCAACAGAAACAACTACTCCGAGGGAAAATACCCCTACCGGCATTGAATTATACTGATGGCTTGATGCTTTCGTTGGGAACTTGTTAAAACTGTTTGGTTTTCACTAACTCCAACGTCGATCACAAGGATACGAATGATCCCCGTCTGGAACATGTCCTGACAATCAGGAACAAGTGATCCATGCCAATCTACGACCGGACCGATTTCGACCTTTTGGGCCATCCTCAGGTGAATGTAGGCGATAGCTCCGTGTAGACCATAAGTTTTGGAAACCAACAGAAACAACTACTCCGAGGGAAAATACCCCTACCGGCATTGAATTATACTGATATCTTGATGCTTTCGTGGGGAACTTGTTAAAACTGTTTGGTTTTCACTATCACCAACGTCGATCACAAGGATACGAATGATCCCCGTCTGGAACATGTCCTGACAATCAGGAACAAGTGATCCATGCCAATCTACGACCGGACCGATTTCGACCTTTTGGGCCATCCTCAGGTGAATGTAGGCGATAGCTCCGTGTAGACCATAAGTTTTGGAAACCAACAGAAACAACTACTCCGAGGGAAAATACCCCTACCGGCATTGAATTATACTGATGGCTTTATGCTTTTGTTGGGAACTTGTTAAAACTGTTTGGTTTTCACTATTTCCAACGTCGATCGCAAGGATACGAATGATCCCCGTCTGGAACACGTCCTGATAGTCAGGAACAAGTGATCCAGTGGCGTATATAGAAAAAAGTTTCGACCTTTTGGGCCATCCTCAGGTGAATGTAGGCGATAGCTCCGTGTAGACCATAAGTTTTGGAAACCAACAGAAACAACTACTCCGAGGGAAAATACCCCTACCGGCATTGAATTATACTGATGGCTTGATGCTTTCGTTGGGAACTTGTTAAAACTGTTTGGTTTTCACTAACTCCAACGTCGATCACAAGGATACGAATGATCCCCGTCTGGAACATGTCCTGACAATCAGGAACAAGTGATCCATGCCAATCTACGACCGGACCGATTTCGACCTTTTGGGCCATCCTCAGGTGAATGTAGGCGATAGCTCCGTGTAGACCATAAGTTTTGGAAACCAACAGAAACAACTACTCCGAGGGAAAATACCCCTACCGGCATTGAATTATACTGATATCTTGATGCTTTCGTGGGGAACTTGTTAAAACTGTTTGGTTTTCACTATCACCAACGTCGATCACAAGGATACGAATGATCCCCGTCTGGAACATGTCCTGACAATCAGGAACAAGTGATCCATGCCAATCTACGACCGGACCGATTTCGACCTTTTGGGCCATCCTCAGGTGAATGTAGGCGATAGCTCCGTGTAGACCATAAGTTTTGGAAACCAACAGAAACAACTACTCCGAGGGAAAATACCCCTACCGGCATTGAATTATACTGATGGCTTTATGCTTTTGTTGGGAACTTGTTAAAACTG
This sequence comes from Aspidapion aeneum, assembly GCA_963576565.1. Lineage (NCBI taxonomy): Eukaryota > Metazoa > Arthropoda > Insecta > Coleoptera > Brentidae > Aspidapion > Aspidapion aeneum. The sequence continues at coordinate 133,755,994 of OY755040.1, forward strand.
TTTGGTTTTCACTATTTCCAACGTCGATCGCAAGGATACGAATGATCCCCGTCTGGAACACGTCCTGATAGTCAGGAACAAGTGATCCAGTGGCGTATATAGAAAAAAGTTTCGACCTTTTGGGCCATCCTCAGGTGAATGTAGGCGATAGCTCCGTGTAGACCATAAGTTTTGGAAACCAACAGAAACAACTACTCCGAGGGAAAATACCCCTACCGGCATTGAATTATACTGATGGCTTGATGCTTTCGTTGGGAACTTGTTAAAACTGTTTGGTTTTCACTAACTCCAACGTCGATCACAAGGATACGAATGATCCCCGTCTGGAACATGTCCTGACAATCAGGAACAAGTGATCCATGCCAATCTACGACCGGACCGATTTCGACCTTTTGGGCCATCCTCAGGTGAATGTAGGCGATAGCTCCGTGTAGACCATAAGTTTTGGAAACCAACAGAAACAACTACTCCGAGGGAAAATACCCCTACCGGCATTGAATTATACTGATATCTTGATGCTTTCGTGGGGAACTTGTTAAAACTGTTTGGTTTTCACTATCACCAACGTCGATCACAAGGATACGAATGATCCCCGTCTGGAACATGTCCTGACAATCAGGAACAAGTGATCCATGCCAATCTACGACCGGACCGATTTCGACCTTTTGGGCCATCCTCAGGTGAATGTAGGCGATAGCTCCGTGTAGACCATAAGTTTTGGAAACCAACAGAAACAACTACTCCGAGGGAAAATACCCCTACCGGCATTGAATTATACTGATGGCTTGATGCTTTCGTGGGGAACTTGTTAAAACTGTTTGGTTTTCACTATCACCAACGTCGATCACAAGGATACGAATGATCCCCGTCTGAAACATGTCCTGACAATCAGGAACAAGTGATCCATGCCAATCCACGACCGGACCGATTTCGACCTTTTGGGCCATCCTCAGGTGAATGTAGGCGATAGCTCCGTGTAGACCATAAGTTTTGGAAACCAACAGAAACAATTACTCCGAGGGAAAATACCCCTACCGGCATTGAATTATACTGATGGCTTGATGCTTTCGTGGGGAACTTGTTAAAACTGTTTGGTTTTCACTATCACCAACGTCGATCACAAGGATACGAATGATCCCCGTCTGAAACATGTCCTGACAATCAGGAACAAGTGATCCATGCCAATCCACGACCGGACCGATTTCGACCTTTTGGGCCATCCTCAGGTGAATGTAGGCGATAGCTCCGTGTAGACCATAAGTTTTGTGAAACCAACAGAGACAATTACTCCGAGGGAAAATACCCCTACCGGCATTGAATTATACTGATGGCTTGATGCTTTCGTGGGGAACTTGTTAAAACTGTTTGGTTTTCACTATCACCAACGTCGATCACAAGGATACGAATGATCCCCGTCTGAAACATGTCCTGACAATCAGGAACAAGTGATCCATGCCAATCCACGACCGGACCGATTTCGACCTTTTGGGCCATCCTCAGGTGAATGTAGGCGATAGCTCCGTGTAGACCATAAGTTTTGTGAAACCAACAGAGACAATTACTCCGAGGGAAAATACCCCTACCGGCATTGAATTATACTGATGGCTTGATGCTTTCGTTGGGAACTTGTTAAAACTGTTTGGTTTTCACTATCACCAACGTCGATCACAAGGATACGAATGATCCCCGTCTGAAACATGTCCTGACAATCAGGAACAAGTGATCCATGCCAATCCACGACCGGACCAGTTTCGACCTTTTAGGCCATCCTCAGGTGAATGTAGGCGATAGCTCCGTGTATACCATAAGTTTTGTGAAACCAACAGAAACAACTACTCCGAGGGAAAATACCCCTACCGGCATTGAATTATACTGATGGCTTGATGCTTTCGTGGGGAACTTGTTAAAACTCTTTGGTTTTCACTATCACCAACGTCGATCACAAGGATACGAATGATCCCCGTCTGAAACATGTCCTGACAATCAGGAACAAGTGATCCATGCCAATCCACGACCGGACCGATTTCGACCTTTTGGGCCATCCTCAGGTGAATGTAGGCGATAGCTCCGTGTAGACCATAAGTTTTGGAAACCAACAGAAACAACTACTCTGAGGGAAAATACCCCTACCGGCATTGAATTATACTGATGGCTTGATGCTTTCGTGGGGAACTTGTTAAAACTGTTTGGTTTTCACTATCACCAACGTCGATCACAAGGATACGAATGATCCCCGTCTGAAACATGTCCTGACAATCAGGAACAAGTGATCCATGCCAATCGACGACCGGACCGATTTCGACCTTTTGGGCCATCCTCAGGTGAATGTAGGCGATAGCTCCGTGTAGACCATAAGTTTTGGAAACCAACAGAAACAACTACTCCGAGGGAAAATACCCCTACCGGCATTGAATTATACTGATGGCTTGATGCTTTCGTGGGGAACTTGTTAAAACTGTTTGGTTTTCACTATCACCAACGTCGATCACAAGGATACGAATGATCCCCGTCTGGAACATGTCCTGACAATCAGGAACAAGTGATCCATGCCAATCTACGACCGGACCGATTTCGACCTTTTGGGCCATCCTCAGGTGAATGTAGGCGATAGCTCCGTGTAGACCATAAGTTTTGGAAACCAACAGAAACAACTACTCCGAGGGAAAATACCCCTACCGGCATTGAATTATACTGATGGCTTGATGCTTTCGTGGGGAACTTGTTAAAACTGTTTGGTTTTCACTATCACCAACGTCGATCACAAGGATACGAATGATCCCCGTCTGAAACATGTCCTGACAATCAGGAACAAGTGATCCATGCCAATCCACGACCGGACCGATTTCGACCTTTTGGGCCATCCTCAGGTGAATGTAGGCGATAGCTCCGTGTAGACCATAAGTTTTGGAAACCAACAGAAACAATTACTCCGAGGGAAAATACCCCTACCGGCATTGAATTATACTGATGGCTTGATGCTTTCGTGGGGAACTTGTTAAAACTGTTTGGTTTTCACTATCACCAACGTCGATCACAAGGATACGAATGATCCCCGTCTGAAACATGTCCTGACAATCAGGAACAAGTGATCCATGCCAATCCACGACCGGACCGATTTCGACCTTTTGGGCCATCCTCAGGTGAATGTAGGCGATAGCTCCGTGTAGACCATAAGTTTTGTGAAACCAACAGAGACAATTACTCCGAGGGAAAATACCCCTACCGGCATTGAATTATACTGATGGCTTGATGCTTTCGTGGGGAACTTGTTAAAACTGTTTGGTTTTCACTATCACCAACGTCGATCACAAGGATACGAATGATCCCCGTCTGAAACATGTCCTGACAATCAGGAACAAGTGATCCATGCCAATCCACGACCGGACCGATTTCGACCTTTTGGGCCATCCTCAGGTGAATGTAGGCGATAGCTCCGTGTAGACCATAAGTTTTGTGAAACCAACAGAGACAATTACTCCGAGGGAAAATACCCCTACCGGCATTGAATTATACTGATGGCTTGATGCTTTCGTTGGGAACTTGTTAAAACTGTTTGGTTTTCACTATCACCAACGTCGATCACAAGGATACGAATGATCCCCGTCTGAAACATGTCCTGACAATCAGGAACAAGTGATCCATGCCAATCCACGACCGGACCAGTTTCGACCTTTTAGGCCATCCTCAGGTGAATGTAGGCGATAGCTCCGTGTATACCATAAGTTTTGTGAAACCAACAGAAACAACTACTCCGAGGGAAAATACCCCTACCGGCATTGAATTATACTGATGGCTTGATGCTTTCGTGGGGAACTTGTTAAAACTCTTTGGTTTTCACTATCACCAACGTCGATCACAAGGATACGAATGATCCCCGTCTGAAACATGTCCTGACAATCAGGAACAAGTGATCCATGCCAATCCACGACCGGACCGATTTCGACCTTTTGGGCCATCCTCAGGTGAATGTAGGCGATAGCTCCGTGTAGACCATAAGTTTTGGAAACCAACAGAAACAACTACTCTGAGGGAAAATACCCCTACCGGCATTGAATTATACTGATGGCTTGATGCTTTCGTGGGGAACTTGTTAAAACTGTTTGGTTTTCACTATCACCAACGTCGATCACAAGGATACGAATGATCCCCGTCTGAAACATGTCCTGACAATCAGGAACAAGTGATCCATGCCAATCGACGACCGGACCGATTTCGACCTTTTGGGCCATCCTCAGGTGAATGTAGGCGATAGCTCCGTGTAGACCATAAGTTTTGGAAACCAACAGAAACAACTACTCCGAGGGAAAATACCCCTACCGGCATTGAATTATACTGATGGTTTGATGCTTTCGTGGGGAACTTGTTAAAACTGTTTGGTTTTCACTATCACTAACGTCGATCACAAGGATACGAATGATCCCCGTCTGAAACATGTCCTGACAATCAGGAACAAGTGATCCATGCCAATCCACGACCGGACCGATTTCGACCTTTAGGGCCATCCTCAGGTGAATGTAGGCGATAGCTCCGTGTAGACCATAAGTTTTGGAAACCAACAGAAACAACTACTCCGAGGGAAAATACCCCTACCGGCATTGAATTATACTGATGGCTTGATGCTTTCGTGGGGAACTTGTTAAAACTGTTTGGTTTTCACTATCACCAACGTCGATCACAAGGATACGAATGATCCCCGTCTGAAACATGTCCTGACAATCAGGAACAAGTGATCCATGCCAATCCACGACCGGACCGATTTCGACCTTTTGGGCCATCCTCAGGTGAATGTAGGCGATAGCTCCGTGTAGACCATAAGTTTTGGAAACCAACAGAAACAATTACTCCGAGGGAAAATACCCCTACCGGCATTGAATTATACTGATGGCTTGATGCTTTCGTGGGGAACTTGTTAAAACTGTTTGGTTTTCACTATCACCAACGTCGATCACAAGGATACGAATGATCCCCGTCTGAAACATGTCCTGACAATCAGGAACAAGTGATCCATGCCAATCCACGACCGGACCGATTTCGACCTTTTGGGCCATCCTCAGGTGAATGTAGGCGATAGCTCCGTGTAGACCATAAGTTTTGTGAAACCAACAGAGACAATTACTCCGAGGGAAAATACCCCTACCGGCATTGAATTATACTGATGGCTTGATGCTTTCGTGGGGAACTTGTTAAAACTGTTTGGTTTTCACTATCACCAACGTCGATCACAAGGATACGAATGATCCCCGTCTGAAACATGTCCTGACAATCAGGAACAAGTGATCCATGCCAATCCACGACCGGACCGATTTCGACCTTTTGGGCCATCCTCAGGTGAATGTAGGCGATAGCTCCGTGTAGACCATAAGTTTTGTGAAACCAACAGAGACAATTACTCCGAGGGAAAATACCCCTACCGGCATTGAATTATACTGATGGCTTGATGCTTTCGTTGGGAACTTGTTAAAACTGTTTGGTTTTCACTATCACCAACGTCGATCACAAGGATACGAATGATCCCCGTCTGAAACATGTCCTGACAATCAGGAACAAGTGATCCATGCCAATCCACGACCGGACCAGTTTCGACCTTTTAGGCCATCCTCAGGTGAATGTAGGCGATAGCTCCGTGTATACCATAAGTTTTGTGAAACCAACAGAAACAACTACTCCGAGGGAAAATACACCTACCGGCATTGAATTATACTGATGGCTTGATGCTTTCGTGGGGAACTTGTTAAAACTCTTTGGTTTTCACTATCACCAACGTCGATCACAAGGATACGAATGATCCCCGTCTGAAACATGTCCTGACAATCAGGAACAAGTGATCCATGCCAATCCACGACCGGACCGATTTCGACCTTTTGGGCCATCCTCAGGTGAATGTAGGCGATAGCTCCGTGTAGACCATAAGTTTTGGAAACCAACAGAAACAACTACTCTGAGGGAAAATACCCCTACCGGCATTGAATTATACTGATGGCTTGATGCTTTCGTGGGGAACTTGTTAAAACTGTTTGGTTTTCACTATCACCAACGTCGATCACAAGGATACGAATGATCCCCGTCTGAAACATGTCCTGACAATCAGGAACAAGTGATCCATGCCAATCGACGACCGGACCGATTTCGACCTTTTGGGCCATCCTCAGGTGAATGTAGGCGATAGCTCCGTGTAGACCATAAGTTTTGGAAACCAACAGAAACAACTACTCCGAGGGAAAATACCCCTACCGGCATTGAATTATACTGATGGTTTGATGCTTTCGTGGGGAACTTGTTAAAACTGTTTGGTTTTCACTATCACTAACGTCGATCACAAGGATACGAATGATCCCCGTCTGAAACATGTCCTGACAATCAGGAACAAGTGATCCATGCCAATCCACGACCGGACCGATTTCGACCTTTAGGGCCATCCTCAGGTGAATGTAGGCGATAGCTCCGTGTAGACCATAAGTTTTGGAAACCAACAGAAACAACTACTCCGAGGGAAAATACCCCTACCGGCATTGAATTATACTGATGGCTTGATGCTTTCGTGGGGAACTTGTTAAAACTGTTTGGTTTTCACTATCACCAACGTCGATCACAAGGATACGAATGATCCCCGTCTGAAACATGTCCTGACAATCAGGAACAAGTGATCCATGCCAATCCACGACCGGACCGATTTCGACCTTTTGGGCCATCCTTAGGTGAATGTAGGCGATAGCTCCGTGTAGACCATAAGTTTTGTGAAACCAACAGAGACAATTACTACGAGGGAAAATACCCCTACCGGCATTGAATTATACTGATGGCTTGATGCTTTCGTTGGGAACTTGTTAAAACTGTTTGGTTTTCACTATCTCCAACGTCGATCACAAGGATACGAATGATCCCCGTCTGGAACATGTCCTGACAATCAGGAACAAGTGATCCATGCCAATCTACGACCGGACCGGTTTCGACCCTTTAGGCCATCCTCAGGTGAATGTAGGCGATAGCTCCGTGTAGACCATAAGTTTTGGAAACCAACAGAAACAACTACTCCGAGGGAAAATACCCCTACCGGCATTGAATTATACTGATGGCTTGATGCTTTCGTGGGGAACTTGTTAAAACTGTTTGGTTTTCACTATCACCAACGTCGATCACAAGGATACGAATGATCCCCGTCTGAAACATGTCCTGACAATCAGGAACAAGTGATCCATGCCAATCCACGACCGGACCGATTTCGACATTTTGGGCCATCCTCAGGTGAATGTAGGCGATAGCTCCGTGTAGACTATAAGTTTTGTGAAACCAACAGAGACAACTACTCCGAGGGAAAATACCCCTACCGGCATTGAATTATACTGATGGCTTGATGCTCTCGTTGGGAACTTGTTAAAACTGTTTGGTTTTCACTATCTCCAACGTTGATCACAAGGATACGAATGATCCCCGTCTGGAACATGTCCTGACAATCAGGAACAAGTGATCCATGCCAATCCACGACCGGACCAGTTTCGACCTTTTAGGCCATCCTCAGGTGAATGTAGGCGATAGCTCCGTATAAGTTTTGTGAAACCAACAGAAACTTCGTACAAATTTTATTAAAAAAATTTTCTAGGGCACAAACTATGATCTCCTATGGGCTATAAAGAAACCCTTTTCTGGTATTACCTTATGGTCGACAAAAAAGTTAGAGTTAACAAAAAATAAAAAAACACCCCTGTATACGCGTTGGTAATAAAATGATTTTTAATATTTTTAAGGGCGAATTAATCCGTCAATGAATCAATAAATTAATAAAAAAATTGTCCACTTTGCACTTTAATCCTTTTATTTTTATAAAAATTACATTTACAATAAATATTGTTTGAATTGAAAATTGAGGTAAGTATCTAATCATTTTGCATTTTAATCCTTTTATGTTTATACAAATTACAATTAATATTGTTTAAATTGAGGTAGCATTTTGTTATTATTCTGTGACCCAATTCTTTGCAAAAAGTAGGTAATTTATTAGAAAAAACTCTTTTGTCCCAATCAAGTTACAAAAGTCACCAAAGATGGGTATAGGTGACCTAATTAGTCAGATATTTCTTAAATTCCCGCAGTGGCGCACCCAGGATATGTCTTGGGGGGCCCAAGGCCTCTTGGGGGTCGGCGAAGCGTCATGATGTCATTTTTTTATGCTGTTTTATCTTCTGATTCATGAAATAAATGGAAAATACCTAAAAAATCTTAGGCTTGGGGGGGGGGGGGCTCGGGCCTTTGCTTTTACCCAAGGCATATGTCTGGGTTCAATTGAATTCAATATGGTGGAACGTTTGTAGCAATCATTTTGAATGGTTTGAGATGCTTTAGCAGTACAGATCTATTTAAGACGTACGTGCAACCAAGGCATTTCATAGGCAATATTATCAAAAGAAAATTCAAATCCATACAGGCTTTAAAAATAATTGACATTTCTGTGCGGAAATTTTGTGGAAAAATTTTCCACCCTAATGCGGCAAAGTACAATTTTTTGCACTAAAAATAATGTAGAAAATCATATTTTTCACACGCTCGTAGAAAAAATAATTTTATTATTTTAAAAAATAGTGCAGTAAAATTCCTTTCAAATAATTTTTTAGTTTTTACACTTTCGTTAGAAAAATGTGCGGAAAGCGTCTTTTCCACAAATAAGGCTTGCTAGTGTTTCTTTATGCACTAGTTAGGTAAATAATTATGTGTGCGGTAAAGTAATACTTTACACGCACACTAATAAAAATACTCTGCGAATATATGGGCCCCTAAGCTCACACTAGGTACTATAGTTATAGTTTACGTGTGAGCTAATATAACTAAAAACTAAAATATATTTTATTCAACTCCAGACTAAATTACCTTTTGTTTGATACCACACAAGCCATGTTTTGACTTAAACTCAAATTTTTGAAATCCACCCCCACCCTTAAAAAAACAAAAACTAAAATGTATTTTGTTGAACTCCGAACTTAATTACCTTTCGTTTGATATCACACACGCCATATTTTCACTTAAACTCTAATTTTTGAAATATACCCCCTACCCTTTTTTTTTAAATAAATTAAAATGTATTTTGTTTAACTCCAGACTCAATTACCTTTCGTTTGATATCACAAACACGCCATATTTTCACATAAACTCTAATTTTTGAAATCTATCCCCACCCTTTTATTTGGTTTGTATTCGGTGGATTTTGTTCATTTTTAAATGGGACCATCTCGACCCAAGACCCAGCCCAGGTACCAAATTTCATTAAAATCGGCCAAGCGGTTTTTGAGTTATGCGCGTTGGTCGTTACAGACAGACATACAGACACACAGACAGACATACAGACAGACAGACAGACAGACAGACAGACAGACGGCGCAACAAAAAAGTTTCAAAATCATCTGAAACGCAAAGATATATAAAAATTTTTGAAATCGGAGCAACTTTTTTTTTCTCGAAAAAATTAGGATCACCATAGCTCACACTACTATAGTATAGTATATGTGTGAGCTAAAAATATTAGGCATATTTAATTATTTATCATACTGTATATCAAGCATTTTTGATAATTTTTGCAAACAATTGATCATCCGTAATAAATTAATAAAAAAATGTTTTTAAATTATCTTAGGTTAGGCTCAATTTATATTTTAATCCTCATATTTTGGCCGTTTAGCATATGCCCATTTTTTATTACCAATATAAAAAATATTTTTGCTGCAACTGATACTAGATAAGACAACATTTTCATTATTAAAAAAAATATTTACTTCAAAATAAACAAACGATGAGACGGCAAAAAATTTTAAGATGGTTTTTCGACTTTTATCTCGACAAAACTTGTTTCTTTTCTGTTAAATTTTTTGCTAAAAAGAAGACATGAAAATGTTTTATTGCAAATTATTCACGTTAATGACAAGTCGTTTAAAATTTCAAGATGCCTCCCGTCAGACATCGTGCTTCTTTCAGGAAATTAAGCCAATTTGAATGAGTTTTATTGTTAAGTTGAGTGAGGGTGGATATTCCAATTGGCAGCCACATCGCGCTTGAAAAATTAGCCTGTCTACAAAAGCTTATCCAAGAATTAAAAATTCTACGATTTTTGTTTCAAGAAACTTTTGATGCCAGAAAACAAGTAATTTTCTTATTTTTGTCTAAATAGTTCAACAGTTTGATTTATAGAAGAATTATGAACTATATTTAAAAGTTTAATTTATGAGGCTTTGGTGACCCATTTTATTTTATGTTGTTTATTACTTCTTTGGTTTCTTTTATTTACTATCAAGCTATAATAATGTCTAGGTGTGACTTACAATAAAATCGATCTACCATACAATACAATACAAAACAATCACGACATGACATGACTAAGAAGTTGCAATCTGATCAACCTTGATTCGGTTTAAAAAAAAATCATAATTTGTGCCTTTTTCTTTTTTTTCTTGGGAACTTCCCCTTAACATTACGGCGTTTTTTTATAATTTCTAAAGAACCTACTTATGTTCCCTCCATGTCATTATACGTAATTATTAAACGATTAATATGATTTGTTAACCACACTCCTGCTGTAACCTGAGTAATATTTAAAGCAATCCATACCTACTAAGAATTCCACCATTTTATATTTATCAAAAGTAAGTCAATATCTTAAGTAAAATTTTTATAAAAATTCGTTTTAAAAAATCGGTGCCAGTACACATGTAATAGGCCTAAAGGAGAGTTTACACATGCATGGATTTGCTGGCGCCAATAAAAACTGGCGCGCCACTAAGTTAAATTTGCAAGTGTAAATACCGACTTGCACACAAGTTATTTTTTTGAATGCATGTATCAAAAAAGTCTGCAGCTGACTGAATTTGCGGGCGCCAGTGGTGACGCATGCGCGCAGAAAAAGAAAATTTTCATGTGTAAACAAGTGCTTGCACGTCCGCTCGCCAGTTTTAAGTTCATTATTTTACATTATTTTTAATTCTCATTGTGTTTGAGCTTCAAAATTTTGCTTATTGTTGTTTTTATAGCTTATTATGGCTAAAAAAAAGTGGTCAGCAGAACTGACCATACAGTTTCTTGAAGGCTATGAATGTTTGAGGGATACATTTTGGAATTGTACATTTTGGTACACAATAAAGAAATTGCAATGATGCAAAAGAATCTCCTGTTGCAAGATATCTTAATGTCACTTCCCATTTCAATTTTGGGGTTAACGCATCTCTCATGTGGGTATCCATTTTTATAATTCGTGGCGTCACACACTCTAGAAGAATATCAAAATATGTTGCTTTGTCATTCGAAGAAGGTTTTTATAGCTCGCACGATCTTCTGCTGCAAGTTCTCCTAAAAGTTTTTCGGAAGCACCCAAAGTAGATCGACGAGCAATCCATGCTTTAACCCAGATACGGCCTTTTCGTTGTTCCTTTTTCTGAATCTCTTTTATTTTTTTTTTCAATAAAAGTTTAGCGACTATTTTGCAGGCTTCCGATAGTTCAGCCGACATATCGCGTATCGTGTACACTTTAAAAATGAAACTGGCTTGCCAGTCTTTTTACTTTTCGCACAATAGTGTAAACCTTTACTGGCGTGCAAATAGAACTGGCGCGAACACTGGCGCCACTAAATTCATGCATGTGTAAACCCACTATTACCCATAAGACCTATAACATTAAATTATTAATCATTTTGTGAAAACTATTTTACTGCTGCCGTTTTTGAGACATACGATTTCTTTTTTCAAAACTTGTGAAAAATTTAGTTGAAAATGAAATTCGTAATTTAATTTGAAAATCGGTTCACTAGCTGCCGGTTCGTAAGAGATTCTAACTTTTTAAAAATAAATATCTCAAGAACCTCAACGTTTTGACAAAAATAGTTGAAAATATAATTCCCTTCCCTAGTTGTTGTGGTTCTCAAATTATAATTTTTCTAGGTATTTGAACATCTCTACCATCTTCTTGTAGCACCCCACCCCCACCAAAATTTAATAACCTTAACCATGTAGATATACCGGAAAATTTTTGCGCTAAATTTGGTGAAAATAGGTTTATTAGTTTTTGAGTTATCGTATCCCAAACAGACGCCATTACAAAATGGTTCGGTTCGGTAAATAAAACAATTTTTTTGGACGGTCCCAAAAGCCTTTCCAAAATATCTCCAAACAGCTCAATCCTCTTGTATCCTCACATATATAGGTTTTTTTTATTTCCGTAGTGTTTCCACGATATTCCTGCATTATTATGTAAACATTTTTGCAATTTCTTAAATCTCTTATACAGGGTGTTTCAGACAACCCGCACAGGCCAATTATTTTAAAAGGGATAATTATTTTTAAACATTTTTAAATCACTATCAAGGTAGTGATGTAGCTTTTAAGGTCCTAGCCTCACAAAAAGTGTCAAAATTCCACTCGACGTTGATTTTTTAAATTGAATATGCTATTTCTGATTGCGGATTTCAATTCTACGCGGAAAAATTAAAACGTTTTATTCGAAAACTTTTCCCAAAAATAAAAGAAAAAAACGGAAATTAACCAAAATTATTACTTCCCAAAGTTGTTGACACTCAATGACACATTTCCATTGAAAAGATTGTTTTTGCCTGTCTTGTGTCATTTAATTTAGACTGGTTACTTTGCGATTTTGTCTTGGTTATAACTGCGAAATAATTTAATATCAGTTTTGAGGTTTAAAAAAGCATTTTTGGGAATAAAACGTTTTAATTTTTCCGCGTAGAATTGAAATCCGCAATCAGAAATGGCATGTTTCATTTTAAAAAATCAACGTCGAGCGGAATTTTGACACTTCCTATAAGGCTAGGACCTTAAAAGCTACATTATCAGAAAGAGCACATCTCACTACCTTGATAGTGATTTAAAAATATTTAAAAATAATTATCCCTTTTAAAATAATCGGCCTGTGCGGTGGTCTGAAACACCCTGTATAATACTTCTCTTCCGTTTTGGTTTGTTAAATAAATTGATAATAATAAATCAGTCCAAAAACGCAGTATTTTTTTCGTAAAAAAAGAGGTGTATAGTACACTGATTAATTAAATAAAAAAAATTATCGGCTAGACATATTAAAGCTAAAATTAGATTAGATAGGTATTACCTACTTTAATATACTGTATTCAACTAAAAGGTGTTCTAGTCTTGCCAGCTATATTATTTTGTACGAGGGTGGATCAAAAATAAACAAGCCTTTGTTCATAAACTAGTTATATAGAAACATGACACAAAACAGAAATTTTTTTTACTTTGCTATACATCCCCCTTCACTGTTAATATACTTTTCCCAACGGCATGACAGTTTCTTAATCCCGTTGTCAGAAAAGGAAGAAAGCGGGTATCTAACCAGTTGCGCACGAATGCCTCCACTTCTTCATTGGTCTGAAATTGCTCGACTCCCAGTGAATCTTTGAGTGGGTCAAACATATGAAAATCGCAAGGTGACAAATCTGGACTGTATGGAGGGTGTTCCAGCACAGTCCAGTGCATTTCATTGATTTTGGTCTGTGTTAAAGCTGCCGTATGAGGTCCGGCGTTGTCATGCAGAAGCAACACGTCTCGGATGGGGTGTGCTCTCCTCTTTTGGCTAGGGTCACTGCATCACGAAGACGTAGTGTCTTCTCGCCAGGCTTCCAGGATGCAGTGACCCTACTTTTGGCGATTATCAAGCTTTACCTGGTCGAGTAAGTTGCAGTAGTAAGCCGCGTTTATTGTTATTCGCTCGTGCAAAAAATCGACCAACAAAACTCATCTCCAGTCCCAGAAAACGGCCGCTAAAAATTTGCCCGCAGAAATGATTGTATGCGGACGACGTGGGTGACTCACGTTGTCGACACGCTCACGGCCGTCGTTAATTTCTTTGCACCAAGCTTTTACAGGTACCCACAAAGCGTTTTATTTCCAATCTGTGTCGAATTTCAGTAGGTTTCACGTTTTCGCGTGTAAGAAATTTAATGATTATTCTTTGCGCAACATTGCTGTGTCCCTTCTTCTCGCTCATTGCGATTGCTCCTGGCCAAATGAGCATCGCACTACCAGCCGTCTACATGCTGCTGAACATCCCTACTCCAAAATTATAACTTATTTATATTTGATCCACCCTCGTATTATATATTATGTTAAGAGTGTTCAAAAAGTATCAAAAAGAAAAACAAAATAAACCTACAGTAAAATCGAAAGGAAAACCAAAATAAAAAAATTTGCCACCGATTTTTTTCTGAAGTTAGGCCGTTTATTAAATGCCAAATTCGGATAGAATAGGGACTTATTGAAATAAAACCGGATCTTATTTTAAAATCGACAGTATTGTGACAGATTTACATATAAAAAGCAGCTGCTTTCTTTCAAAATTCGGCCTTTGTGTATTTAAGAACCGGATTTATTAGTATCTGTTTTTATTATATGAAAGTTAGCGACTTTATTTTTAAATTTGACTTTGGTATGTCAATTTTGAGAGGTTAGCTGTAGGTTTTCTTTGTAAATCTGTCAGAATAAAGTCGACTCTAAAATAAAGTCAGCTTTTATTCCAATAAGTCTCTAATAACTAACTGGACTTAAAAGGAAACTTAGCGAAGATAAAAGTGGAGAGGATGAAACCTGGGCGCATTTCGTCACATCTTGTGAAGCATAGGTACAAAGAGACAAGAATAGGGGTGAATCCTTTGGGATGGAAGGACTTTCTGAACTTGAGAAGACCCGATATCCTGGCTTATGTACAGAAGACGGACAGATTCCTCGCAGAAGAAAGGACACAGTATAGGGAGGAATGTCCAAGGAACGGCAAAAACGGCGCTCCATGTGCCTATTGGCCAGGCCTAGAGCCTACCTCAAACTAAAAGCACAACTACATACATTTTACCAAATTGCAAATAATGCAAGGACCAAAAACTATAAACAACAAGTGAAATTCTTCGGCCTTTTTCTTATTTTTCTTTCTTTAATTTCGCTTGTTGTTTATAGTTTTTGGTCCTTGCATTATTTGCAATTTGGTAATTATATTGGCAAATCGCCCATTTTGCGATCAGAAATTTTAACACACGAAAAGGTGATCTCATGCTTTCAGACGTTGATTCTTTACGTTTAATTTGAGTTATCATACCTTTGACAGTGGGAAAGAAGAATTTAAAAATCAGTTGGATGACTTGGTCGAGTTAATACCTGAGTGTCTCTCGTTCTTGTATTGAGACACCGCGGCCCGCATAGGTAGGAGTTTTCCGAAAATGTATGTGTGGCTTCGGTGGTTCAGTGGTAGAATGTTTGCCTGGATAGCAAGAGATCCCGGGTTCAATCCCCGGCCGAAGCAGAAAACTTTTTTCTTATTTTTCTTTCTTTAATTTCACTTGTTGTTTATAGTTTTAGGTCCTTGCATTATTTGCAATTTGGTAATTATATTGGCAAATCGCCCATTTTGCGATCAGAAATTTTAACACACGAAAAGGTGATCTCATGCTTTCAGACGTTGATTCTTTACGTTTAATTTGAGTTATCATACCTTTGACAGTGGGAAAGAAGAATTTAAAAATCAGTTGGATGACTTGGTCGAGTTAATACCTGAGTGTCTCTCGTTCTTGTATTGAGACACCGCGGCCCGCATAGGTAGGAGTTTTCCGAAAATGTATGTGTGGCTTCGGTGGTTCAGTGGTAGAATGTTTGCCTGGATAGCAAGAGATCCCGGGTTCAATCCCCGGCCGAAGCAGAAAACTTTTTTCTTATTTTTCTTTCTTTAATTTCACTTGTTGTTTATAGTTTTAGGTCCTTGCATTATTTGCAATTTGGTAATTATATTGGCAAATCGCCCATTTTGCGATCAGAAATTTTAACACACGAAAAGGTGATCTCATGCTTTCAGACGTTGATTCTTTACGTTTAATTTGAGTTATCATACCTTTGACAGTGGGAAAGAAGAATTTAAAAATCAGTTGGATGACTTGGTCGAGTTAATACCTGAGTGTCTCTCGTTCTTGTATTGAGACACCGCGGCCCGCATAGGTAGGAGTTTTCCGAAAATGTATGTGTGGCTTCGGTGGTTCAGTGGTAGAATGTTTGCCTGGATAGCAAGAGATCCCGGGTTCAATCCCCGGCCGAAGCAGAAAACTTTTTTCTTATTTTTCTTTCTTTAATTTCACTTGTTGTTTATAGTTTTAGGTCCTTGCATTATTTGCAATTTGGTAATTATATTGGCAAATCGCCCATTTTACGATCAGAAATTTTAACACACGAAAAGGTGATCTCATGCTTTCAGACGTTGATTCTTTACGTCTAATTTGAGTTATCATACCTTTGACAGTGGGAAGGAAGAATTTAGAGATCAGTTGGATGACTTGGTCGAGTTAATACCTGAGTGTCTCTCGTTCTTGTATTGTGACACCGCGGCCCGCATAGGTAGAAGTTTTCCGAAAATGTATGTGTGGCTTCGGTGGTTCAGTGGTAGAATGTTTGCCTGGATAGCAAGAGATCCCGGGTTCGATCCCCGGCCGAAGCAGAAAACTTTTTTCTTATTTTTCTTTCTTTAATGTCACTTGTTGTACATATATTTTGCTTAAAATAAAGAATAAAATAGTTAAAATACGCATCATAAAATCATTTTATCATCATCATATCATCATTAGTCCTACATCCTTCCTATATCCTGTTTGTAACATTGGTAAATTCCTCGTTTCTGTCTCATTTCTTTGAATTTTGGGGGTCAGTTCTTTTATTGCGATAAGATCTACTATATTTTGTATGTCGTTATGTGCGTATATTAGAATGCTTGTTAAATATAAGGATATCGAAAGTGACCGTGCAAGACTAAAGATCAACAGAAAGAACTATAACAACTAGAACAAAATTTCGCAATATAATAATACCAACAACGGAAAGGTGAAAAATCTAAAATAGGGCTACTATCCAAATAGTGCATGTAAATAAATACTTAACAAAAATTGCCTTGGTGGGGGTTAAATAGTTTTCCTGTTTATTTATTATATACTTTCAAAATTACCCAAGCATCCCCCCACATAGCACAATCACGTGTTTAACACGTAAAAAAGGCGTGAGAAAAAAAACGTTGATTTTAAAAGCTGCTAGAAAAAAACGTTTATTTCATATATGAAAACAAGCTTAATAGGTCATTCATTAACGTTATAAATAATAACGTTGCTGAAAACTGCGTTTTAATAACGCCATTATCAAATTAAAACAGCAATGTTTTTACGTTAGTTTCACGTGATTTTTATCAACGTTAAAATCACATTAGATTTACGCCTTTTCTACACGAATTCTAAAACGCGACTTGCCACCTATTGTCGTGATTTTTCACTTTGACAAAATCTATCAGGCAGTGCTTTGGCTTCTAAACTCGAAAAACCTGTTAAGGAACTGATCCCTGATCCACGATCACGTCGCATCTGTTATTAACCTGATAAAGACACATTCATATTCTGTGAAAGTGTTTACTGTTAAAAAATCTTGTTTAGCTTTTAAAAAAAACATAATGTATATAGATAGATATATAGATATTTTGTCTTGCCTTGAGCGCCATCTTTAAAATTGTCTTGAAGTGTTGTAGTCTTAAACTAGTGAACTTTTATAACTTCCTTTCGCGTTTTTTTTTTTAAGTTAAAGAAATGTTATTAATAAAACATGACCAAAAAAGACGCAGAAAGTTAGTAGGTTTGAGTAGTCTTAATCTAGTGGCGTTTTAGAACATGTTGTGGAGGACTTTTCAAGTGTGAATTTGTTACATGAAAATAACGAGGGTAAAAACACCTTATATACACAGCACCAGAAACTTCAGCAAAAAGTACATTTTTATAGCTTGATTTCTCCTTGTTTTTAAGTTATCTTTAAGCATGTAGATTTAACAAAATAAATATTACATGGTATGCGGT
Organism: Aspidapion aeneum; assembly: GCA_963576565.1. NCBI lineage: Eukaryota > Metazoa > Arthropoda > Insecta > Coleoptera > Brentidae > Aspidapion > Aspidapion aeneum. Next base: position 133,773,853 of record OY755040.1, read on the forward strand.
TGTTTTCAAGTGAAAAAAAAATTGTTTTTTTTTGTTTTTGTTCACGTTAATTTAACATTGATGTGATTTTTGGGCTATGTGGGCCTCCTTGTATACGACCATGCAAACAGAAAAATTGATCATAATCTGACCAAAACAGAATCGAAGTTTTGTATAACATCTTTTCTCAAAGCCGGACAAAAGCATAGAGGACATATAACATAAAAAGGGGCTGGCTTCTGTGTGGTTCACCTAAAGGAGAGCGGTTCTGATACTGCTATCCAATTGAAACATCATTTACTACAACTTCTGTTTCATCTGAAAACCTCGAAAACCGGAAGAATCTTTGGTGCATAAATCAAACTTTAAACAACTGCTACAGTAAAACTGAGCGACGCGCAGGATTGTCCAGCGCACTGAATAAACGTCCAGAGGTCTCCAGTTTACAATACATGTGTTCCATCTATCGTCTTTCTGTCTGATATTATAACCGGGAAATTTCCATTTTAATTTTGCTACTTCTCCTCTGACATCCCTTACTTTTGTTTTATTTTTTATCCATTCATTCCTTTTTCTATCTGTTAGAAGAGGAACGCAATGATGATCATTTAATACAATAAATAAGCCTATAAAAGCATTTTTTGCAATTCAGGGACTAAAAACGCATTTTAGTCCCTCATTTTAGGGACTAAAATAATACTTTTTATCCCGGGGACTAAAATATTTTACTCCCGGGGACTAAAATATTTTAGTCCCTGGGTTGTTTGTATTTTAACAGTTATTTTATGGTACCTTGACAACACCCTGACAACCAAGTATTATCCAAGGCTATCTAAGAAATATCAACTGACTTAACGTCAGAGAATGAATGGTACTTTATTGGTTGTCACATTTTATAGGCCAATCAATAGTGCAGTGGAGATGACTTTCTTTTCGAAAAATTTAATTAAAAATTTGAATGAAACTATGCCCAGAATTGCAAAAAATAGTATATATACCACTTGACTAAAGTGTCTTTTTATCCCTCAGCGAATTGTAGCCCTCCCTGCGGTCGGGCTACAAACATTTCGCCTCGGGATAAAAAGTATCACTTTAGTCCCTGGGTATATAATGTACTATTGTCTCCATTTCCTCTAACAATACTGCAATGAAGCAAATCATTCTTTCAAAATTTCAAGTTTTTTAATGGTTGAAGTGACAAACGTTTCTAATTAGGGTTTAGTTACTTGAGGTTTTTTGGTTTTTTTTTTAAAAACGTGTGGTGTTGTAACCCTATAAATGCAAATAACATGCCTACTAGATAAAATTGAGCAACATTGTTGACCGCTTAATGTGCACCGAATTGCATTAAATTTGCAATTCAAAACCACAACAACGAGAACATTTTTTTTTCTTGGAAGAATTACCTAGAACTAGTTAATTTGTGGCGATTTATTAGTATCTATAATAATTAATATAATAAAATAAGAAATCAACAAAATTGTATTAGAAAAAATAGAATCGAGAATATATTAAGTAATAATTAAAATAAATTGGTAATTAAAAGTTAAAAAAAGCCAAGTACGCGAAAATGGTATTCCGTAAAAAGAATTGAGATAAAAATAAAGCCAAGTTCTCCAATACAAATTTCAAAATAAACGGTTCACACTAGTTTGGAAATGTTTTTTAAACTTTGCTACTAACATTTTTTTCAGAAATATTATAACAGGTCAAATGCAATAAAAATCCAAACAAGGAGAGCTTCTTTCAAACCACTAAAGTTTTGTAAGACGATTTTATTATTCTAGTTCAAGTTTTTGTCCGAGTACTTGCTTTTTAACAAATAAGTCAGCATTATGTGACAATATTTCATTTTAGTACATACTACCTAACTATTTTTTAAACTATTATATTATATTTTAGTTAAAAATATCTTTAAAGTTAGACATTTCTGTTTTTACAAAAAGTGGATAATCTTATATAATTGGACTTAATTTTAAACAAGGTTGATTATGTGGAAGTTTGTGAGATATAATCTATTGGTGAGAAAATTAGATATTTATAAGAATTTTTAACATTGTATAAGCTTTTTAGTTCGATTTTTAATAAAAACTCTACATTGTTACCTTCCTAGCCCGCGCAGCAATGGCTAGAGAATTATTGTACGTTTTAGAAAAAAAGTTTTAAAGAAAAGTTAAGACAATAAAATTACCAACAAAAATGTTTTTATACGTTTTTTTGTCAGATGAATTGTTTTTGAGTTATGACGCTAAACATTTCGCCGCCATTTTGGATTTTGACCAATTTTTTTTTAGTGTCATTTAACTTCTAAACTGCTTATTTTTGAGAAAATCTGTAATAACGTAAAACAAAGACAAACTAATAGCCTACAAAATGAGACATCAATGAGTTCTTTGGGTAGTACCCTTGCTGAGATACGAACCCTGAAGTGTTAAAGTCTTTGCAATAAGGCTAGTCCTTTTGTTTAATCACCCCGTAATTCTGGTAACAAAATGCACGTGTATTCTTAATTCAGTTTTAAACCACAGGTTTCTAAGGTAACTGATAATTGATGCTGCGAAACTAATTATCAGTTACCTTAATGTTACTATAATCGGTCACCACCCTTTAAAATAAGGGTGGTGGATGGGTGTTTAAACTGCCATTGTTTTGACATTTCTGACTTTGAAAGATTATCGCTTAATTTTATTTAAACTCTGATTTTGATTTGGAATAGTTTTTTGAGAAAAGGTTCTGTCCCAAAATGATTTTATGTAGTGAAAAATTTATGAACAATTGGGGTGCCCTTCCGGCAAAGTTTCTGCATTGGAAGATTTTCAGTGCGACTGACCGTAGAGCTACAAACCATGAACAAACGATAAATTAATGATTATTTAATTTTTTTAAAAATGTTATTTTCTACAATGTATTTCGAGCTGGAGTTAAGCTAAGCTTTGCAATCTGTTTTGGTAAAAATTATGATTGAAATAAGATTAGGCCCTATTTATAATATATTTTTTGTCAATAGAATTTTTTAATTTATTACCTAAGCATTTCTTTGTTACAATAAGTATATAAGCATTTATATTTTTTGTTTAGGGTAAATTAAAACAGTATTTTATTATAATTTTTAATAAATAAACATTTTTTATGGTCGACACATAGACCTTTTAAAAAGTATAATAAGTTCTCAACTGATTTAACTGCAAAGGCTTTGGAAATTTCAACAAAAACAGTATTGTACAGACTCTTTCTGATTATTTTTATATTAAGCTTTATTTGTATGGTTTTGTAAACCTATTTTCTTAAAATAAAACCAACCAAAAAACTGAAAATCTAAAATCTAACTAAAAAACAAACTATGCAAATAATAATTATATAATAATTTATTCTCATCGTCCAAAAAACTTCATCTCATAAACTGCCATCGTCAGCTCTGACGAGAGGAGCGACATCAATAGCTGTTTCATTTTCTCAGTCTTCCAAAATTAGTTTTTCGCAATGCATCATGTAATTTTAAACAATAGTTATACAAACTTTTTGAAATAGTTTTCTAAAGTCGTTGTTTTGAATGGCATCAGAAAGTCTTCATACTTTTTGTCATTACCTATTACTGTGTTTCTTAAAATTTTGCTCTGTAGTTATTACGGATGGGACTGAAGATCGAAAAAAGCGTGGAATTTTCGTATGAATATTTAATCTTTGTCGCAAATTTTTTTGACTATTTTGACTACTTGCCAAATATTTTTTGTATTGAAAGTTGACTTTTATTGTCAATTTAAACTTTGATAGACAGACAGGCTTGTAACTGCCAACTGCAATCTGGGGCCAACAATGATTTTCGATGCTATTTTCTGTCTTCCTTATAGGAGAAAAATAAAAAAGGATAGCAAAGGGACTTGGGGTATTGCAAGGACTATAACACCCGTTTCCTTATTTCCATAGAATATCCAAAATAAACCGAAATTATTAAGTTTTATGTCATTTTCCCAAAAGGTAAGCATTTTACAGAAAGTGTGTAATTAACTTCATTGTAGAAAATTAAATTATCTTTTAAACGATGTATCACCTAAGTAAGCCAAGTCCACGGTTAGCACTTAATTGGCATCCATAAATTGGGGTTATTTTTTAGGATCACGAAAAAAAATCATATTTTATTAGGTTTTATTCAGTTTTCAAAAAAAACTACGCATTTTACGGAAAAATGTTAAAATACCGTTTTTAGAGGAAATAAAATGTTCTTTTAAACTGCGTATCATAAAGTTGTGTTAAAACTATTATTGACACTCCAGGGGCGTCCGCATATTAAGGTGTTTTTTTTTCTAATTAATGTTTTTGAAAAATTTTATTTGTTTTATTTAATTTTCTTAAAAAATTAAACTTTCTGAAAAATCGGGTTTTACTCTGTTTTGTAGAAAATAAAATTATTTTTAAAACGATATTTATATAGCGGGTTATTGTTAACGAGGAACACTCATATCAAAGAATATGCGCATGTTTAGTCAAGTTTTTTTCAGTTGAGTTTTTGGACGCCTCTGGTTTATTAACGATTCCCTAAATATTATAACTATCAGTGGCGTATATACGGGGGGCCCAGGGGGACCGCCCCCCCCCCCGAAGCTAAGATTTTTTTAGATATTGTCCACATTTTTCATATATACAAACATAAAATAGCATAAAATATGGCCTTATGAGGTCTCGGCCCCCACCCCCCCCCCCCCCCCGAAACTGTCTCGGCCCCCCCCGAAACTGTCTCGGGCCCCCCCGAAACTTTTTTCTATATACGCCACTGATAACTATACACATCATTCGAAAGAAAATTTAATTGTCTATGACACAGAATAAAACATTTTTAGCAGAAAGGCTTGGTTTTTAAAAAAATTGTTAAAATACATGATAACAATACTTTCTTTTTGTACTAAAAAAAAAATCACTAAGCTTTCTTTTTTCACTAAAAAAAATCACGAAACATGCCTATATATTCTTTGAGTGTTCTCCGTTAACAAAAACTTACTAGATACATAATTTTATTTTTAACAATATAGAGTTAAACAATATTTTTTAGAACTAGGTTAGTTTTTAAAAAAATTTAATAAAACAAATAAACAATTTAAAAAAAATTATTTAAAACAAAATAACCTTAATATGCAAACGCCCCTGAAGTGTCAATAACAGCTTTAACACAACTTTGTGAGACGCCGTTTGAAAGAATATTTTATTTTCTCTACTAAAGGTATATTTAAATTTTTCCCTAAAATGCTTAGTTTTTTTTGTAACTGAATAAAACCTAAAATACATTATTTTTTTTCGTGATCTAAAAAAATAACCCTAATTTATGGATACCAATAAAGTGCAAACCGTGGACTTGGCCCACTTCGACAATACATCATTTAAAAAATAACTTAACCTTCTATAATAAAGTTTATTACACACTTTCTGTAAAATGCGTACCTTTTGAGAAAATGACATAAAACTGAATAATTTCGGTTTATTTTGCATATACTATGGAAATATGTAGGAAACGGGTCTACTGCTAACACTTCTGGGTTCGTATCTCACCAAGGGTAGGTACTACCCAGGGAACTCAGTAATATCTCATTTTATAGGCTATTAGTTGGTCTTTATTTAATGTTCTTAGAGATTTTCTCAAAAATAAGCAGTTTTGAAGTTAAAGGCCACTAAATAAAAAATTGGTCAAAATCCAAAATGGCGGCAAAATGTTTAGCGTCATAACTCGAAAACCATTTGTATAAAAACCTAAAATACCGTTTTTTAGCAAATTTTATAATAAATGTAATAACAGTGGGAGCCGCCACCCCCCCAAGGCCAAAAGTCAAAATTATTTTAGGACTCCAATGTGAACTATATATGTCAAAATCACGACCTTTTGCAAGCTGGGGGTCTTTTTGTCACTTTATTCGCTAGCCTATGCTATTTAATTCTATTAATTTTAGAACACTTTGTCTTTTTGGTATATCGAACTAACAATACTGATAGCTTGTGTTGTAATAGCGTGGTTGTGGAGTAAACGCACTCTTTTGAAGTTAGCTTTGGAGTTACCAGGACCCTTTACTTGGCCAATTCTTGGAAATGCTCTCGAGCTATGGTGCAAAGATGAAGGTAAAATAAAAAAAAATATTTTGGGTTTTAAAATTATATTTAATAATATTAATTTTTTTGTGTAGTAGTAGTAGTGTGGGGTAGGCTCTAGGCCTGGCGACTAGGCACATGAAGCGCTCTTGTCGCCAACCCCGACATCTCCCCCACTGCGTCCTTCCTTCACTAAGGAATCTGCCCGTCTTCTGTACAAAGGTCAGAATATCGGGTCACCTCAGATTCATAAGGTTCTCCGCCTCAAAGACTTCTCTTCTTGCCTCCTTATATGCTTCACATGATGAAGAAAATGCGCCGAAGTCTCGTCCTCGGCCCAATATCGCTCGCACGTCGCGTCCTCCTTCACTCTCATCTTCGTCAGGTGTCCTTGTAAGACGTACTATTCGGTTAGGACTCCCACCTCTCCTTGTGTTCTACGGAGCAGCCAGTCCCTACGGGACTTGCTGTATCCTGTAACACACTCCTTCGCCTGTTTGGCGTTTCCTGTTTTGGTTCATTCCTTTTGTATCTCTCTCCGGGCCCACTCTGTTAGGCCGACTTGATTTGCCCTCTTGTGAGCCCCAGGAAAGGGTCTGGATCTACCCCTGGCGAGTTCGTCCGCTTTCCCGTTTCCTGGGACTCCCATGTGACCTGAGACCCATACGAGATCCACCTCTCTTACTCCGGCCAACTCCTGAAGTGCATCCGCGCACTCCTGCACCAAACCCGCGGATATGGTTGGTTTGCACAGTGCCTTCAGTCTTCAGTGCAGCTTGACTGTCTGAACAGATACAGAGGCGCTTTCCTGTTTCGTTCCTAATTCATTCCTTCCATGTTACCGCCAGTATAGCGTAAAACTCCGCCTGGAAGACTGTTGCATTGGATCCCAGCGCCCGAAACCTCATGATGGCGAATTTTATACTCTTTAATATTTTTATTTATAAAATAATATGTGGAAAATATCTACAAAAATCTTAGGCTTGGGGGGGAGGTGTGCCCCGATCACCCCCCCCCCCTGGGTGCGCCCATGGATTTCGTGCATTGAAACGGATAAAAAACTAAAAAAAGTGCCAATTTACGGTGGTTTTTTCAAGATGGCGTGGGAGCACAGGGGAGGGGATGACAAAAACTAGGATTTTTAACTATCCTACCGACCTATTTAACATATCCAAAATTCAGACTTACCGGACCTTTTGTGGGGTAATCCCCCTTTTTTGGTCTTTATTCATTGGGTTAATTTCTACAGCTATATTTCTATACAAATACTCGTAGTATAATACTGTTCCTTTCGTATTTTAGATATCTTTGAAAGATTGCTTGGCGTGGTGTCAAGATATCCAAGTCCCATGAGGTTTTGGATTGGTCCCAAATTGACAGTTATTTGTAGAGAGCCGCAGCAAGTTGAGGTATCTAACATACAATTTGAGGTATTTAACATATCATGTGCAAGGTGGAAGAATTTCGTAAGGTTTTGGAAGACGGGCACAGGATAATTCTACAGTGCGTCCGTAAAGTTTTTGAAAATACAGTCGAACCTCTATAACTCGAACCTCTCTATAACTCGAACCTTTTAAGTGGTCCTTGCACTCTTTGTATGTATTTTAACCTCTTTGACTCGAATTTCTATAGCTCGAACTCTCCAGAACTCGAACTGTTTTAGTCGTCTCTTTAAGTTCGAGTTATAGAGGTTCGACTGTATTAAACGATCTTTTTTTTTTAAAGTTCGACACTTATTCTAAAACACGACACGATTTTAAAAAAGGTACCTTGTCGTGTTTTAGAATGAGAATAGAAGTTTTCGAACTTTTTTCTTATAAACGTGTAATTTTCTCAAAAACTCGGTGATTCCAGACGCACAGTATAATAGAAGAAAATCACATCTGTTTATAACTACAGGGTCTTTCTGAAAAGTTTAAATTTTCCAAAACGATCCATGCATAACTTTTTTATTTATGCAAAGTTTTGTTGTATTTCTGTAAGTTTAGAAAAAAATAAAAACTACATACAAAAAACATAAAAAAATCAGAACTAAATAAAAATTAAACTACCAAATGTGATACATTATATTAAAGAAAATTTTAAAACTAAAAAAAAACTCTTTGTTTGAAACTCGTAGACAATGATTGTGTAGAAATAAAATTTCGGACTTCCATTGTCTTTATTTATTTTAAAACACGACGTTTCGGTTAGTAAGTATCTCTAACCGTTATCAAGTGTAAACTAAACAATCTAGTCTCTAGGCTACTACTTATACTACTTGGTGTGCAGTCAGGTGTGACGGCCCGCCCTCTTTTTAATCCTAAGACGCCTGTTTTCCTTAAGGAGTGGTTTCCATATGTTTGGTATGTCCGTGCTTGGTTGACTGAAAACTTCTTTATTCTGCATTATATATGCAGCTTCAATAAACTTTCGTTTTCGCCAATGCGACTCCTTATGTAAAACTTTAGCTTCTGACCACTGAATCCTGTGATCATTTGACCATGCATGATCTGCTAAACCGGATTTTTCAATATCCCCTAATTGGGTACTTTTTAGATGTTCATTTACTCTAACCTGAAGAGGGCGTTTCGTTTCACCTACATGTGATTTACCACACTCACACGGGATTTGGTAAATACATTCCTTATTATTTGAGGGATTGTCTGGTTTTGTTTTAGTTACAAAACTTCTTATCGTATTTCCCGAAGAAAATACTGTTTTTATATTATAGTGTTTAGCTATTCGTCTTATGTTTTCTGAAATCCCTTGAACATATGGAATGTTAATAACACCTAACGGATTATTATTTTGAGAATTTGGTACATTTAGTTTGTTTTTAATTTTAAATATCGTTGAGTTTATTAATTTCTCGGAATAACCATTCTGTTGTAAGTCCTTTTTAATGTTGTTAATTTCTGTGGTTAATTCTTCATTATTACTACAAATATTTACGGCTCTTAAATACAAACTTCTTATAACTCCTTGTTTTGTTGCAACAGAATGATTAGACTTAAAATTTAGGTACTGCCCCGTGTGTGTAGGTTTCCTATATACAGTGGTTTGAATGTTTCTGTCTAATCGTTTGACAAGAACATCCAAAAAAGGTAAGGCCGAATCTTTTTCAATTTCCATGGTGCACTTGATTGTTGGTCGAATACCGTTTAAATGGTGTAGAAAATTCTGTAGTTCGTCTTCATTTTCCGGCCATATAATAAATGTGTCATCCATGTATCGTAGCCATAGTTTTGGTTTGACTCTTGCTGTGTTGATCGCATGGCCCTCGAACCACTCCATGTAGATGTTTGCTACCACTGGCGAAAGAGATGAACCCATTGGGAGTCCATCATTTTGCGAAACGTCGTGTTTTAAAATAAATAAAGACAATGGAAGTCCGAAATTTTATTTCTAAAAAAAAACTACTCTGCCAATATATGGGCCCCTAAGCTCACACTAGGTACTATAGTTATACTGTACGTGCGAGCTAATATAACTAAAAACTGAAATATATTTTATTCAACTCCGGACTCAATTACCTTTCGTTTGATATCCCACACGGAATATTTTCACATAAACTCTAATTTTTTAAATCTACCTCCACCCTTTTATTTGGCTTGTGTTCAGTGGATTTCGTTCATTTTTAAATGGGACCATGTCGACCGCAGACCCATACTAGGTACCAAATTTCATTAAAATCGGTCAAGCGGTTTTTGAGTTATGGGCGTTGGTCGTTACAGACAGACAGACAGACAGAAGCGCGACAAAAAAGTTTCAAAATCATCTGAAACGCAAAAATATATAAAAAATTTTGAAATCGGAGCAACTTTTTTTTTTCTCGAAAAAATTAGGATCACCATAGCTTACACTGTATAGTATATGTGTAAGCTAATATACCAAATCCATAAAATCTGACACACGCTGTTAAGAGATATATAAAGTTTAGCAATTATTTTTGTAGTTTCTTCTTGGGTATAGTAATAAAAGAAAAATCGATTTTCCTTGTGACATTTCGTTTCTGTATTGATACTTTTTCAAGCCTCTCAGGTCAGTTTATAATTGAGGCTTGAAAAAGTTTCAATACAGAAACGAAACGTTGCCACCAGAAAAATTGGTTTTGCATACCTGCATGGGTAACAAATGGAATTGGGTAAAATAAATGGAGAACTTTTGCGTAGATTTTGCATGCTCGGTATTTTTTGAAGCGCGAATAAAATGTACTGTTTTATAAACCTCGATTCTTATTCTGTTTACTTTTTAAAATACTTTCATTATATTTCAATTTTAGAAAATTTTGACAGCTTCAAAATTCTCTCAAAAAGACGATGTCTACGATTTTATTAAAGTTTTTAATGGGGATGCTCTTATCACAGGATCAGGTTAGTAACTACTATTAAATCCAGGATTTGACACATAATGACGCGCGACGCGACGTCTAGAAGAAGGGGCGAGTTTGTAAAGTAATCTAATTTTACTCACCGGTTTTTTGACATATGACGTTTGACATTCATTTGACATTTTCATTCGGTGAGTCCGATGAACACCAGAAAATAAAAAAGAACGCGATGAATCAGATATCTGAACCTCGCTTTTTTCGATCTTGATTTATTTTCTAAAAGATTCTCTGCACTAATACATGGAAATAACATTTTCAACGTAACCCTCAATCCTGGCATGCCGCGGTCTGATATCAAAATTTTAAAAACAAAATAAAAAAGGATTTGTTTTTTCATATTTTATAAGTGTTTTAATGTTATTTAAAGTTTTTTTAAGCTTTTGTTAAGGTAGGCTTTTGTGCCTTTGTATATATTAGGTTAGGATTAGGATGAGGAATTTTACTTGAAAAATTTAGTCTAATTTAAAACAACTAAAACTCATTTATTTTAAAAATTCATATTAGCATATAAACTTAACATAAAATAATAATGGTAAAGGGCTCTCGAGATTAAGTTCTTCTGCTCTTTAGAATAAATGAATAATAAGTTTGTAAAATGTAAATGATTTTATAAAAATTTTAACTCGTATATAAATAAAGAAATTGAAATTGAAATTAACGCCAGATCTTCATCATCCGAGTCTTGAGTCACTATTTATATCTTTTAAGATGACCATCGAAACTTTGTTTACCACACTGTGGAGCATTTAACAAAAAAAAAACAACAAAAAAGATATAAAATTACACAGCCGAAAAAAAAACACAAAAAACAGCTGATGTTGACGTAATTGACATTCATCGAAGATTGCTCACCGACTCTCAGGGTCGGTGAGCATTGATGCCATCAATTGGTGCCTTGGTGAAATTCATCAGATAATTTACGAACCTGATGGATTTCAACGAATTGCACTGATTAATTTAAAAACTTGATTGTTGTCATCGATGAGCTCATCGATGCCTTTACGAACTCGCCCAAGGAATCGGCCGCTTCTTGCTCTGTTTATTTTACATTGGGTTATATGCGAGGTTATATGTCAAATCACGTGATCGGCAACTGTAGGAGGCGACCTTGTTGAAAGTGGTACTTTCACATCAATTGGCCAAGCTAACAATTTCTGCAACACTTTTGAAGGAAGTACATACTAAAAGCGATTTTCTCAATTATGTAAACAATGTAGGAAAATCATACATACCTGTTCAATTTTCTTCAAAAAAGCTAAGATTCTGTGACCCCGACTGGCCCTAGCAACAGTTTAAGACATCGCTGGGTCAAAATAGCAGAGCGTGCACAGGCATGGATAAAAGAACGCACGGACCAAAAGGCGCATAGACAAAAGAGCGCACGGAAAAAAGACCGCACGGAAAAAAGAGTGCACGGACAAAAGGCCGCACGGCCAAAGGAGGCTAAGGATAACAATACATTTTTTGACCATTTTCATCGAAGAAATAACATGTTATTTCATCGATGCCATTTTTAAATCACGATGTCTTACCATTTTAGGTCCGAAATGGAAAAGGGACAGAAAACTTATGTCGCCTCTATTTCTAAAACGCTTTGTAATCCAGTATTTTCCTATAGTTGTCAAACATACAGAAAAATTGATAAAAATATTGGAAAAGGAACAGTTGAATCAGCATACTTTTAATGTTGAGCCTTACATCCATAGATGTGTAACGGATTTTGTTAATGGTAGGTACCTAACTCCCAACGATCCTAGACACACAGGATTGCTTATTTCCATTTAACTCTATGTTAGCGTCGCTCAAGCGAGACAAACACTGCCTGCTTACGTCACCAGCGGACCAGTTGCTTTGTTTGTATTGAGATTTCGTGTGATTTTAAGGTGTTTTTGACGTTTTTATCTCAGTTTTTTTGCGTTTTTTCATTAATTTCACGATGTGGTTGATTATTTAGGAGGTAAATAAACCTTTAGAAATGTGAATTAAGTAAAAAATTTGTCTACTTTTGGCTTATAAGTCCGTCCGTCCCTGTCATGAGCATAACGTTAAAATCTTTTCATTTGGCATAATATCAAATGTATACAACAAACAACAACAAAAGACAAAACTAAAAATTCAAGATGTCAGAACAAAGCGTGGATCAACATGCGGAAGTGATCACTATTTTCTGGAGACCAAAATCCTCTTTCCTTATCAAGGCCGAAGCCTCCATCAACAAAATCTTGATGATACAGTGAATGAGGAAATTGATCACTGTCAATATAATCTACTAAGCCTAGAACATGACAGCGTAAAAAACTTATACAAAAAGAGACTGAACGAAAAACTTAATTCAAGTTCAGGTGAAACCCCAGATGAGGAATACGAATGTATCACATTAAGCATCCATCAAGCTGCAAAAGAAGCACTAGGATTAGTGGAAGAAACTCCTAAAAGAACAAAACCATACTGGTGGGATGCTGAGATTGAAAGTGAAATAGAGGAAAAAAGGAAATTATATCACACATACTTATCCCAAAAGACAGATAGAAGCAAAGAAGAATACAAAATCGCGCAATCAGAAAAATCAATCATGGATGCAAAAGTGCCAGAAAATAGATTCTTACTTAGGAGGTAGGAGAAGTACCGAAAGCTGAAAAACTATAAGATCGATCAAAAAAGAAACATGCAGAGATATTATTTCACCAATACCAGACAAAGAATGGGATGAGCATTTTAAAAAACTTTTAACTGAAGATAGAGCAGAATTCAAGGAAGACGAAAGAGACAATATCATTAGAACGATGGGATCTCCAGTACCCCTCACAATATGAGGTCAAAAACGTGTGCAAAACCTTAAAAAGCGGTAAATCTGCCGGACCCGGAAATATCCCAGCTGAACTTATTAAATATGGACTGAAGAATTGTTTTGGAGATTACGGAATCTTTTCCAAAGATATTTAAATGGAGCTGTAGTACCAACTGAGTGGAAAACGTCATATATATCCACAATACACAAAAAAGGAAGGAAAGATATATGTGACAATTATAGAGGTATATCTGTAACTAGGACGCTAAGCAGAATATATGGCAAAATAATAAGAAATAAAGTGGAGAGCGAATATAAAGATATGGAGGCAGAAGAACAAGCTGGTTTCAGGGCGGGTAGATCGACTTCAGATCATCTCTATATATATATATAAATAACCCAAGTTATTGAAAAGAAAATGGCATACGGACAAGAGCTCCATCTGCTTTACGTAGATTTGCAGAAGGCATATGATAGTATACCACTAAATCTACTTTGGAAAGCGTTGGAAAATACAAATATAAGCGTACAACTAATTAAGGCCATCAAAGAGTTATACCGCAATAGTAAGGCAAAAGTTAAAATAAAAGCAAAACTAACCAAAGGCTTTCAAGTAAATAAAGGTCTTAAACAAGGTTGCTGTATCTCGCCTACGCTCTTCAAGATATATTTGGAACAGGTCCTTAAAGTCTGGAAGAGAAAATGCCAAAACATGGGAATTCCGTTGGATGAAACCACCTTGTATACTTTATGTTTCGCCGATGATCAGATAGTGGTGGCTCAGGATTATGACGACCTCGAATATATGACACGAAAACTAATAGAAGAGTACAATAAGTGGGGACTAGAGGTTAATATCAATAAGACAGAGTATATGTGTTTTGGTGGGACGAAACAGGATCTAATCTTAAATACTGGGCAGCGAATTCAGTCCTGTGATGAGTATAAATACTTGGGTCTAAAAATTACAGCTGACGGAACTCTAGACAAAGCTATAAAAGATAGAAACGTACAAGGAAGAAAAGCAATAACTTTATTAAATGGAATAATTTGGGACCAGAGTATATCAAAACATAACAAAAAGCTTATATATAACACCATTGTTAAAAGTATTATTACATACGGCTCAGAAGTATGGCCAATCAAAGATAGAACAGAAAAAATGCTTTCCGCTACGAAGATGGACTATTGGAGAAGAGCAGCAGGGAAATCAAAAAGAGAAAGAGTTACCAATCAAAGAATAAGAGAAATTATGACAGTGGGTGAACGTACTCTAGTGGATGATATAAGAACAAAACAACTGGTGTGGTACGGACATGTACAAAGAATGGATGATGGAAGACTACCTAAACAAATATTACAATGGAAACCAACTGGCCGAAGAAAACGAGAAAGGCCGAGGAGAAGCTGGAGAGAAGGAATAGATAGTGAAATAAGAATAAGAGGCCTAGATGATGAATTATGGGCAAACAGAAACGAGTGGAGATTGGGTATCAGAAGACGTAGAACGTTGTGAAACCGATAAATATATATATATATATATATATATATATATATATATATATATATAATATCAAATGTATTATGCGTTTGTCCCAACGATTTGTATTTTCAGTGCAGGGATTTTTCTTAAATAACGGAACGCTCAAGGGGGAGGGGGTTTTACCAGTGGCGGCTGCTACAGGGAGGGCAACGGGGTAGTGCCCTCCCAAAACTAGACAACAAAAAGTATGTTTAATTGATTTATTTAAAAAAAGTTAAATCTTCCCTTACGACATGATTGTCTAGTTCTTTTTATTATCTGTGCTTAACATCAAGCGATTAGTTGGGTGAACTTTTTTGGCGTAAATAATTACAAGCTGGCAGTGGCGCGCGGGGCAAGGTTTCAATTTCACCCGTTTTTCAGCGAGGTATGGGTGGATATTCTCAAGCGGGGTCGGGAGGAATGTGTGTTTTAGTTGAAGTCGGCCATCATCATCGTGGGTAAACGTCCGTTGCCCTTTGAAAATTGTTCCTCAATTAACACGAACAATAAAAAAAGAGAGCCTAATTTTACTTATGGTATAATTTTTCTATTTTGTATGTTAAGTACTATAATGAGAATGAATTATAATAACTAACAATCCCAGAAAAAAAAATGTTTGAAAATAAAGAGTGTAGGTAGGACTGGAGAAGACCGTAATATGAAAAAATTAAAAAATATTGTTTTTGTTACTACATAATATAAGTGTATTTTATTATATCCGCAACAAAAACAATACATTATACATTTAATGATTTAAACTGATTAAACTTTTAGAAAAAATCCTACTTCTATTCTAAAACTTTCAACTATTTAAAAATAAACTCCAACATATCGTCTGGTAGGAAAATTCAGCTCTCAGAGCAAACTCTTGATTTATCAAATCATTTGTTTTGAATGAATGAAATTATTAATTATATTTACAAACACGAATAAAAAATTTGTTTGCAAATAAGCAAGAAAAAAGCGGGAAAAACTCACGATTGCAATGTGTATTAAATGAAGCGCGCTGAGCAGAGGTCCACTAGTGACGTAAGCTAGGCGCCGCCTACCGCTGAAAGATTCGAGCTAATAGGCAATCCTGTGTGTTCAGGATCGTTGCCTAACTCCAACAATGAATGAGCCTGCTGAATCTTATCTCAACCAACACATTTTAAATACCAAATTGCAAATAATGCAAGGACCTAAAACCATAAACAACAAGTAAAATTAAAGAAAGAAAAATCAGAAAAAAGTTTCTCTTCTGCCGGGACTCGAACCCGGATCTCTTGCTCTGTACGCAAAAGCTAATTCATTAGGCCACAGTAATTCATACATTTTCGGAAAACTTCTACCTATGCATGTGTGTGGTGTCTCAATACACGAACGAGAAATTTTCAGAGTATTAACTCGACCAAGCCCTTGATTCAACTGACTTCTATAATTCTTCTTTCTCTTTTGAGTTTTCATACCTTTGACAGTGGTGCTAATGTGCCTCGGATGTTCATTGAACCTACACTAGGTGGGAGCAAAACTTTTTAGGATTTTTATGAAATGTTGCGTTCAATTGTCACATTGGAGTTTAGTGTCACTTAGAGACCCTGTATGTTGACATATTTATCCAAATATGTCAACATACAGGGACTCTAGTGTCACTAGTCGAGAAATTTTGTCAATCATAATTTGAAGACAAGACGCTAGCGCTACCAAGTCCACTTCCAATCCCTGGTTTCGCATGCGTAGATCTACCAATATTATTTACCTCATGTATTAGAATCGATGTACAGGGTGATTTTCACTTGAATGATTCTAACCACATGAAAATAGAAAGTTTCAAAAACCTAACCTAACGAAACCTAATCAGATCTAACCGAACCGAACCAAAGCAAACTAAACCAATATTTTTTTTCAAAAAAAAAACTTGGGATGCTAGAGGATGTGAATCCGAACCGGACCGTACCGAACCGAACCGAACCGAACCTAATTAGCAATACGTGTTGTAGTTTAGTTTGGTTAGGTTAGGTTTGGTTCAGTTTAGTTAGGTTCGGTTCGGATTCACATCCTCTAGGATCCCGGGCAGGAAGTCAGGAAAGTTTTTTTTTTGAAAAAAATTATTGGTTCAGTTTCCTTCGGTTCGGTTAGATTTGATTAGGTTTTGTTAGGTTAGGTTTTTGAAACTTTCTATTTTCATGTGGTTAGAATCATTCAAGTGAAAATCACCCTGTATGCATCTATTCTAAGACATGAGGTAAATAATATTGGTAGATCTGCGCTTGCAAAGCCAGGGATTGAAAGTGGACTTGGTAGCGCTAGCGTCTTGTAATTTGAAGCACAATATTAAAAAAAAATTATGTACTGTCACTGCATGTTTTTTATGAAATTTTAGACAAAAATTAGTATTTTATTTCTTGTTTCTTGAAGAATCCAATTTTTAAAATTGATTTTTGAATGTTTTGAAGAATATACTTTCTTTTAAATTATTTGGTAAATTTTCGCGCTTTGAAATGTATCGATTGTCCTATAGGATTTATTTTTTTTAGAATCACTTTTGGGTATAAAGTCAAATGCACAAGGAAGAGAAATGGACGATTTTCTACATCACGTTTCAAGGTATACAGGGATCTAGGATGTCAAAAAGCAGTTTGATACAAAATTTATATAGCATTTCCGTTCGGATTTTGAGGATCCTACTCCTGAATTCCATTTTAGAAACCCTGTATATATAGTGGGTCCCAGAAGTCTTGAATCATTGATCTTTTGAGAAAAAACAGCCATTTTCAGAAAAAAATACGATCATATGCACAGGGTGTCCCTAAAATGAAATATGATATGAAATACTTTTTTACCCATATTTTTCTACATTCTTTGGTTCTAAAAGTCGACATAACTTAAAACTACTTTAATGGTTATTGTCTTTTAGGGGTTATGAACTGGTGCACAGGAGAATGACCAAAATATGGCTTAAGTGGGACTTTTTGTATAAATTCACTCACTATCACAAAGAATTACAAAAGGGCGTAGAGACTGTTCATGGATTTTTTAGACAGGTTAAATAAAATATTTTTCATTTTGTAGCATAAATTACCTTTTCATATGACACATACTGCTTTACCTTTTATGATCGCACATCTATATTAAAAAATTATTCAACTTTGTTACCCAATAGAAAACATTTAAAGCACTATCAGATAAATATATTTTCTTTTTAGTCGATCAGGAAGTTACAGGCAAACTACAAGACTTTAGAAGAATACGAGGATAATGAAGTTCGGCCATTTTTTGAATATATGCTAGACATCCAAAAACAAGTGCCAGATTTTGCTACTGAAGATGAAATGGTGCATCACATGAGCACAATTTATTCAGCTGTAAGTTGATATAGAGAATTAAATTTGAATTCTTTTAAAAAACTTATATACCGGCTGGGCAAAAAAAAAACTGGATTTTTTTTTCATTATAACTTTTGCAAACAAACTGCACTTGGCAGAGAATTAATCAGAAATTTGACTAAATATATTTTTTTGTCCCCCATTTCAAAATCCAAGATGGCGACGAAATTAAAATATACTCTTCAAAGATGCTCGTTTATTCTTGTGTTGAGAAATGTTTTAATTATTGTTTTAAATTAGTAACAAAGCTGCATTATTGTCAAGCGCAACAAGATACGAATCAGCAAAATCGGTTTAGTGGTTTTAAAAAAAGCATTTTTGTTTCAACTATTGTTTTGCATATTATACGTGCCTTGCCAATCATGTCTGCAATTATTTCCTTATAAATTCATTACTACTGAACCGATTTTAATTAAATAAAAAACATCCTGGTTAGAATTGATTACTTTTAAAGATCATAATTAAATTTTATCGCCATCTCAAAAAAATTTTATACTTTCTTTCTGAAAATGTTTTAGTATTTTTTTAATTTCTAGAAAAGCACTAATTTTCTTCCACACGAGGTACAAATTAGTAAAATCGGTGTGGTGTTTCTGAAAAAATTATATTTTTGTGTCAACCATTGTTCTACATACTATATGATTACATTGCCAATCCTGTCTGCATGCATTTCCTTATAAATTCATTATTACTAAACGGATTTTAGTAAAATAAAAAAAAACATGGTGAGAATGGATTGCTCTTTAACGGTTATAATCAAAATTTGCAGCCATCTTAGAATTTAAGATGTCGGACAGAATCATACTTGATTCTTAAAAATGGCGTGTTTATTCTTATTTTCCGAAAATGTTTTAGTTTTTTTTGAATTGATTAATTGAGCATATAAAAAACGTGTAAAAAAATATTGAATATATTTTAGAGCGAAGATCCAACAACAGTAATCGGCTCATTTGCCCTAGTACTCCTAGGAAGGTATCCGAAATACCAAGAAAAACTATTTCAAGAAATATGGGATGTCGTGGGCACTGACAGAACTGTTGCTGAAGAGGACTTGCCAAAATTAAAATTTCTGGAGTTGGTTATAAAGGAATGTTTGCGATTGTTTCCTATTGCCCCTTTTATTGCGAGAAAAGGGACTGCAGATGCGATTATTGGTATGTTTTAAAACAAGAGAGACATATATATATATATATATATATATATATATATATATATATATATATATATATATATATATATATATTTATCGGTTTCACAACGTTCTACGTCCTCCGATAACCAATCTCCACTCGTTTCTGTTTCCCCATAATTCATCATCTAGGCCTCTTATTCTTATTTCACTGTCTATTCTTTCTCTCCAGCTTCTCCTTGGCCGTCCTTGTTTTCTTCGGCCAGTTGGTTTCCATTGTAGTATTTGTTTAGGAAGTCTTTTATCATTCATTCTTTGTACATGTCCGTACCACGCCAGTTGTTTTGTTCTGATATCATCCACTAAAGTACGTTCACCCACTATCATAATTTCTCTTATTCTTTGATTTGTAACCAATCCAATAGTCCATCTCCGTAGCGGAAAACATTTTTTCTGTTCTATCCTTGATTGGCCATACTTCTGAGCCGTATGTAATAATACTTTTTACAATGGTGTTATATATAAGCTTTTTATGTTTTGATATACTTTGGTCCCAAATTATTCCATTTAATAAAGTTATTGCTTTTCTTCCTTGTACGTTTCGATCTTTTATAGCTTTGTCTAGTGCTCCGTCAGCTGTAATTTTTAGACCTAAGTATTTATACTCATCACAGGACTGAATTCGCTGCCCGGTATTTAAGATTAGATCCTGTTTCATTCCACCGATACACATATACTCTGTCTTATTGAGATTAACCTCTAGTCCCCACTTATTGTACTCTTCTATTAGTTTTCGTGTCATATATTCGAGGTCGTCATAATCCTGAGCCACTACTATCTGATCATCGGCGAAACATAAAGTATACAAGGTGGTTTCGTCCAACGGAATTCCCATGTTTTGGCATTTTCTCTTCCATACTTTAAGGACTTGTTCCAAGTATATCTTGAAGAGCGTAGGCGAGATACAGCAACCTTGTTTAAGACCTTTATTTACTTGAAAGCCTTTGGTTAGTTTTGCTTTTATTTTAACTTTTGCCTTACTATTGCGGTATAACTCTTTGATGGCCTTACAAGAGAGACATGGAGACTAAGAATTTATGAACATTCGAGTTTCGCGACAAAGTGGCGACAAATCCAAGTTAATCTCCATCATTGCAAACTTTGTTACTATTAAAGCTAGAAAAAAGTTTAAATTGGAAAACCAGTAGAATTTTTGACGCTCTTTGAGATGCTTAAATCAAACATCGCGTTTTGGATTTATTTTTAAAAACATAAAACAAATTTTAATTGAATACCCTGTATTTTATAATTTTGTCTGATAGGTCTTTCAATTCTACACACAAATTGTTCTATGATTTTTAGGAATATTTTTTATTTTTGAGGGCGGCAATTTAAAAAGTCCCCGACTGTACCATATAAAATTTCAATACGTAATTTCGAATTTAAAATATCTTTAACTTATCTTAGAAAAAAAAATCAAAAGACAATTTCTGTTTAGAATTGAAAGACCTATGAGAAAAAAATTATAAAATGCAGGGTGTTCAATTAATTTTTTTATGTGTTTTTTAAAACTCGAAAACTCCAAAAAACCATGCTCTATTTTTAAAAAAAATAATACTGAATAACTATATTTATATGTACATTTAGATGGCCACAATATTCCGAAAAATCTCTCCATCATAGTTGCGATCCACAACTTGCACCGAGATTCCAGATATTGGGAGAAACCAAACGAGTTTTACCCGGAGCATTTTTTGCCAGAAGTGGCAGCCAAAAGGCATCCTTATGCTTATTTGCCTTTCAGTGCTGGACCCAGACAATGTGTTGGTAAGGAAAAGCAGTGGCGCACCCAGGAATATGTCTTAAGGGGGGGCGAGGCCTTTGGGGGGGGGGGCCCAGGGCCTTATGATGGCGTATTTTATGCTATTTTATCTTTTCATTTATGAAATATATGTAAAATATCTAAAAAAATCTTAGGCTTGGGGGGGGGCCGGGGCTCGGGGCCCCTCCTGCGCCCATGGGAAAAGGAATACATTTCTACAGGGTATCCCAGAGCTGATGGATGGTACAGCGTGTCCCATTTTCGATGGGATTAAATGAGAAACTCGGTTGTTATTAAAGATATGGATGATTCTACCAACAGTGGGCTATATGGATATCATTTTTGGTCATTGCCTTTAAATAACAGTACAGCACAGTAAATAATTTTGTTTTTTTAAATTTATGTAACTAATTAGGTGTAAGCTAAGAAACATTTATATTCCCAAATTTTAGGAATTATTGCATAAAAATTCCAGAGGGATGAGTACCAGAGGAATGAGTTTTTTAATGGTTTTCCAATTTAAATCAAAATCTATTTAGACTACTTAACTTAAGTTTTATATAAACAAAGTTCCTATACTTATAATTTTAAAACAATCAACAACAAAATTATACTATTGATATCAGTCGAATATTTACTTACCAGACGGATGATAATTGAAGCGTTCCTTTTTGATTTCTCCGAAAAAAACTAATTTTCTGCCGAAAATAAAAAGATCTATAACTTAAACCAAACTAAAGTTGACATTATCTGTCACAACTTGTCACCCTCACAAGTAAATTAGATATCCAGGGCCGTCTCTTTTTGTAGAAATTAACCGGTGGTATTCACAAATATTGTGTTATTAAAAATGGAGCACGTTTAAAATTGTAAAATTTTCCGGAGAAGATGTAAATTCGGATTTTCAAAAATATGACTGCCAACTTAAGTTTTATCAATTTTTTGATAAATAGTTAAGACTTGGTTAAATATTATTTATTAGGATATTTTTTTCAATTTGAGTTTTTAATATTTGGTTTGGGACTACACCAGAGGAATGAGGTATTTGCTTTGTAATAAAAAAAAACTATAAACTTGCAATTTTTTTATACATTAAACTCAAATGCTCCATAAAGAAAACATTTCGTTTTAAATCTTATAACTAAAACTATACTTTATTTGCAGTCTGTGTTTGAAAAATATGCATTCCCACTCCACAGCACCATTTTTGTAGAATCGTCCATATCGATTTTCTGATTACACCTTACCGTGCTCTTTTTTGAGCCCTTAAAAATGGTGTAATCAGATTCTTGCTATACCTCATGGATTCGCACATATAGGGAGTTTTTAAAAAAATTGCATTTTCAATAATTCCCTATATCTCGCTTATTTTGCAAGATATTTTTATTCTGTAAAAACCTTTTGATGGCAACTTTTTTTAGAGCAAAATAATGACGATGTAAATTTTTTAAAATACTTTAAAGTTTTTTAGATATGGTATTTATCATAAAAAAATTAAATACGGACCAGGATTTTTTATTACTACTTTGATT
Organism: Aspidapion aeneum; assembly: GCA_963576565.1. Taxonomy (NCBI): domain Eukaryota; kingdom Metazoa; phylum Arthropoda; class Insecta; order Coleoptera; family Brentidae; genus Aspidapion; species Aspidapion aeneum. The sequence goes on from OY755040.1 coordinate 133,796,434, forward strand.
GGTTTCATGCTAATACTATCTTAAAATAATAAAACTTTAATATTTTTTTAATATAAGGTTAGGAAAAAAGTACTCAATCTTTTTAAAAAAAATTGTCAGAACCTGGAAGTTTCCAACGTAAATATATATTAAAAATAGCAACACACATTAGTTGAACGATTTTTAGTTAATGTTTTAAAACGTTAATTAAAAGATTTATAAATAAAGAAAAAAACGTTAAAAAGTTACAAAATTAATATCATAGTAATTATTTGATGGTAGCACAGCAACTCATGAAATTTACTTCAACTTGGAAAAACAAAAGCGTGGAATTGACATTGTCATTTTTGTGACTGTGACACTCAAAATTATTCTAAAATGTCTGGAAATCGACCATATCCAGATTTTGAAAAAAATGTTTGCTTTATTCAAGCAACAAAATCCCAATATTTAAACGGCAGAAATATTTTTATGCGAAATGCGTTAAGAAAAATTACTTAAAAATGCGAAGAATGAAAAATTTATATAATTAAAGTAAAATTATTTATTATTTTTTGTAATACTTTATTTTTATTGTATTTAACGTGTCAAATAAATCTTTAAATTAACGTAAAACCATTTTAATTTGCTAAGTATCAAAACAGTTAAACCAAAAATCGTTCAACTAGTAATTTTTAATTTATATTTACGTTGGAAATTTCCAGGTTTGGAGAAAATTTTTTTTAAAATTATTAAATATTTTTTTTAACCTTAAAACAAAAAATTTTTTAATTTTTATTATTTTAACCAATCAAAATACTCTAGGTCCGTATTCAATTATTTTATGATAAATACCATATCTCAAAAACTAAACAATATTTTAAAAAAATGACAACGTCATTATTTTCTTCTAAAAAACTTGCTAGTTTTTACATAATAAAAATATCTTGTAAAATAAGAGGTTATTAAAAATGCAATTTTTTCAAAAACTCCATGTATTAACGAAACAACGGGGTGTAGCAAAAATCTGGTTACAGCATTTTTGAGGGCTCAAAAATAGAGCACGTAAGGTGCAATCAGAAAATCAATATCTTAAATAATAACCGAGTTTCCCATTTAATCCCATCGAAAATCGGACACGCTGTACAGTGCGATTATCTATGTCTGCACACGTGTCTAAAGTAAGGTCACTATATAACGAAGTTCCTTCCTAAAGCATTTATTTTAAGATTTAGAATATTTAAACAAAAAACCGGTAAAATAAGATTGCCAACCCAAATATTTGAAACAATTATTTGATTTGTGAATAAATTAAATAGAAAAAAAACCTTAACACCCACATCTTTTTACCCAAGGAATGTACAGTTAATGCTGTACCCTTAGGTCTGGGACACTCTGTATACGTATTGTTTGATTTGAGATGGACAAAATATATAAAATTATATTTACGTTTTTTTTTCTTGTAGGAAAACCATATGCCTATACATCATTAAAAATTCTAGTTGTCTCAATTCTACAAAAATTCAAAATAGAATCAGATGGAACCCTGCAAGATTTGGCATTAACAACAGACATAAGTGTTAGAAGTAAGGATAAAAATTATCCTATAAGATTGAAGAAAAGAATCTTCAATCAAAAATTATGATTTGCATTATTTCATAATCACAAATTTTAGACATTAGGATAAATTCATTTTAAATTTACTTTAGTTTATTCCTATATTATTTTAAATAAGATCTCTTTAGCATTAGATATAAAATTTCGGACTTTCATTGTCTTTATTTATTTTAAACACGACGTTTCGGTTAGTAAGTATCTCTAACCATTGTCAAGTGTCATTGTGACTCCTTAAGCAAAACTTTAGCTTCAGACTATTGAATCCTGTGATCATTTGACCATGCATGATCCGCTAAACCAAATTTTTTAATATCCCCTAATTGGGTACTTTTTAGATGTTCATTTACTCTAACATAAAGAGGGCGTTTCGTTTCACCGAGACATGATTTCCCATACGGGATTTGGTAAATACATTCCTTATTATTTGAGGGATTTTCTAGTTTTGTTTTAGTTACAAAACTCCTTATTGTATTTCCCAATAAAAATTCTGGTTTTATAATATAGTGTTTGGCTATTCGTCTTACGTTTTCTGAAATCTCTTAAACATATTGAATGTTAATAACACCCACCGGGTTATTATTATTTTGAGAATTTGCTACATTTAGTTTGTTTTTTAATTTCTCGAAATAACCATTTTGTTGTAAGTCCTTTTTAATGTTGTAGATTTCGGTGGTTAATTCTTCATTATGACTACAAATATTTACGGCTCTTAAATACAAACTTTCTATAATTCCTTGTTTTGTAGCAACAGAATGATTAGACTTATTAGATTAGATTAGCAGTTCGTCATAATTTTCCGGCCATATAGTAAATGTGTCATCCATGTATCGTAGCCATAGTTTTGGCTTGACTCTTGCTGTGTTGATCGCATGGTCCTCGACCCACTTCATGTAGATGTTTGCTACAACTGGCGAAAGAGACGAACCCATTGGAAGTCCATCATTTTGCGCGTAAAACTTATCTTTCATTTGAAGGTAAGAGTTACAGAGAGAGCTCCAATAGATCCATCACCCCCTCCTCCGATAGCGTTGTTCTCTCGTGTAGTGTATCATCAGTTTGTAATTTAATTTTGCTGATACTGAGTGACTCGTTTTAAATAAATAACGACAATGGAAGTCCGAAATTTTATATTTTTTAGCATTGTTCTCAATAATTTTAGCTCACACATATACTATACTATAGTAGTGTGAGTTATGGTGATCCTAATTTTTTCGAGAAAAAAAAAGTTGCTCGGATTTCAAAAATTTTTATATATCTTTGCGTTTCAGATGATTTGGAAACTTTTTTGTCGCGCCGTCTGTCTGTCTGTATGTCTGTCTGTAACGACCAACGCGCATATCTCAAAAAACGCTCGCCCGATTTCAATGAAATTTGGTACCTAGCCTGGGTCTTGGGTCGAGATGGTCCCATTTAAAAATGAACAAAATCCACCAAACACAAGCCAAATAAAAGGGTGGGGGTTTATTTCAAAAATTAGAGTTTATGTAAAAATATGGCGTGTGTGATATCAAACGAAAGGTAATTAAGTGTGGAGTTAAACAAAATAAATTTTAGTTAAAAGAAAGGGTGGGGGTAGATTTCAAAAATTAGAGTTTACGTAAAAATATGGCGTGTGTGATATCAAACGAAAGGTAATTGAGTCTGGAGTTGAACAAAATACATTTTAATTTTTGTTTTTTTTAAGGGGGGGAAGTTTCAAAAACTCGAGTTTAAGTCAAAATATGGCTTGTGTGGTATCAAACGAGAGGTAATTTAGTCTGGAGCTGAATAACATATATTACAGTTTTTAGTTATATTAGCTCACACGTACACTATAACTATAGTACCTAGTGTGAGCTTAGGGGCCCATATATTGGCAGAGTATTTAATAAGTATTATCTTAAATTTTTGTGAGTTTAATAAAACCATCACGCTCTGAATAAAAAAGAAATATAAGATGCACCTGATTTCTAAAATAAAATAAAACTTTATTTAATTTAAAATACAAACTCGTACTGAATAAATCTCAATACGTTTTATAAAAACAAACAAATGAATAAAACAATTTATAAAACGAATTTAAATAGTATTAGATTTGTTCTTTTCATTCTTGCCAAACCTAACTCTCTTGTACTTCACTTTTGTCTCCAGCCAATCGAAATCGCTTTTCTTTGGAGTTAAAGATCTCAAAAATTTCAGACTCATTCTAATTCTTTTAACCACCTTTTCTCTTAAAACGCTCTTTCTTGCCGAATGTATATCGCTGTCGGAAGATATTTCAATATCTTCAAGTCGGTCTTGTAGTGGAATGGTTTTGTAAAAATCCTCAAACGATTTTTTTGTCTTTCTGTCAAAGTATCCCTTGGGTGATTTAAATGATTGTGCTGATTCTGCAGAATGCAATTCAGTGCTGCTTTTTTTAGTAACTTTTTTTCTGTTTTTGAGAAAATTTTCAAAATAATTGCATTTTTCTTCAAAACTCTCTAAATGAGGTTGCTCCTGTATAGCCTGCAAACCGTTTTCTTTTTTACTGTCAACTATTACTTTTAAAACTTCCGGATCTTCCTCAAAAACGTCTGGAAATTTTTCGTAACTTGTGTCTGCAGAATTATTACTTTTTCCAGAACTAGAACTGCTTATATTTTTTACTTTTTCGAAGCTACTATCAAATTTGTCATTCTCAGAACATTCGATTTCAAAAGTAAGATTATCTTTGTCATTATTTTCTATTTCAAACGTTTCATCACGTTTTTCCTTTTCTAGGTCACATTTTTTTATTTTATTTACTTTACAAAGATCTTCATTTTCTTCAGGGGAACCTTTTGGAGTGGACTGATGAATTTCTGCGATCACGAAATTAGTGTGAGAAAGTTTTTTGGAAGATTTCGTGTCTGGTTTGAATGATGTCGTCGCTGAAAGTTGTAAGGCAATAAATGTTTATTTTAAAAGATAAAAAAAAGTAATAGAAGCAAAGCGAAGTCTAGAATGAAAAATACATGGATCCATTCGGTCTAGGAAATATGGGCGCCGCAAACTCGGCGCCGGCAACTGGGCGCCGCCAACTCGGCGCCGCCAACTCGGCGCCGCCAACTGGGCGCCGGGCCAACTCAGGGCCGCAACTTGGGCGCCGGGCAAACACGGATAAAAATTTTTTTTTCGATAAAATGTGCAGATGAAAAACAAAATAGATATATTATTTATACAAAAATATTTTTTTGCGCAATTTTCTTGAAATTTGGTTTTGTTAAGTTAAGTTAAATCCATTAAGTCAAGTGTTGAAATTAAGTAGGTGTAGTGTTTGGTTACCTGGTAACACTACAATTTATGTTTTTTATTACAACAATGGCGGATCCAAAATGGCGGATTTCATTATTTTTAAACCGATTTGCCTCAAACTTGAAAGTTTGCAGTGACTGAGATCAATTAATACAGTTTCAGCATCAAACTTAAAAAATTCAAAATGGCGAATCCAAAATGGCGATTTTCTTATTTACGAATCGATTTGTCTCAAACATGAAATATTACACTGCTTGAGGTCATTTAACAAAATTTTTTACTCAAACTGAAAAAAAATGAAAATGGCCTATCCAAAATGGCGGATTTTCTTATTTGTGAACCGATATGTATCAAATATAGAAATTGGCGGTGTTTTAAGTCGCTGATTATGATTTTGACGTAAACTTATAAATAATTCAAAATGGCGAATATCTTATTTATTACACATCGATTCAAAAATAAAAAAGTCCGCCATTTTGGATCAGCCATTTTGATTTCTTTAAGTTTGAGTAAAAAATTTTGTTAAATGACCTCAAGCAATGTAATATTTCAATAGAAATAAAATTTCGGACTTCCATTGTCTTTATTTATTTTAAAACACGACGTTTCGGTTAGTAAGTATCTCTAACCGTTATCAAGTGTAAACACGACGTTTCGGTTAGTAAGTATCTCTAACCGTTATCAAGTGTAATTATCATGTTTAATAAAACCATCACGCTCTGAATAAAAAAGAAATATAAGATGCACCTGATTTCTAAAATAAAATAAAACTTTATTTAATTTAAAATACAAACTCGTACTGAATAAATCTCAATACGTTTTATAAAAACAAACAAATGAATAAAACAGTTTATAAAACGAATTTAAATAGTATTAGATTTGTTCTTTTCATTCTTGCCAAACCTAACTCTCTTGTACTTCACTTTTGTCTCCAGCCAATCAAAATCGCTTTTCTTTGGAGTTAAAGATCTCAAAAATTTCAGACTCATTCTAATTCTTTTAACCACCTTTTCTCTTAAAACGCTCTTTCTTGCCGAATGTATATCGCTGTCGGAAGATATTTCAATATCGTCAAGTCGGTCTTGTAGTGGAATGGTTTTGTAAAAATCCTCAAAGGATTTTTTTGTCTTTCTGTCAAAGTATCCCTTGGGTGATTTAAATGATTGTGCTGATTCTGCAGAATGCAATTCAGTGCTGCTTTTTTTAATAACTTTTTTTCTGTTTTTGAGAAAATTTTCAAAATAATTGCATTTTTCTTCAAAACTCTCTAACTGAGGTTGCTCCTCTATAGCTTGCAAGCCGTTTGCTTTTTTACTGTCAACTATTACTTTTAAAACTTCCGGATCTTCCTCAAAAACGTCTGGAAATTTTTCGTAACTTGTGTCTGCAGAATTATTGCTTTTTCCAGAACTAGAACTGCTTATATTCTTTACTTTTTCGAAGCTACTATCAAATTTGTCATTCTCAGAACATTCGATTTCAAAAGTAAGATTATTTTTGTCATTATTTTCTATTTCAAACGTTTCATCAAGTTTTTCCTTTTCTAGGTCACATTTTTTTATTTTATTAAGTTTAGAAAGATCTTCGTTTTCTTCAGGGGAACCTTTTGGAGTGGACTGATGAATTTCTGCGATCACGAAATTAGTGTGAGAAAGTTTTTTGGAAGATTTCGTGTCTGGTTTGAATGATGTCGTCGCTGAAAGTTGTAAGGCAATAAATGTTTATTTTAAAAGATAAAAAAAAGTAATAGAAGCAAAGCGAAGTCTAGAATGAAAAATACATGGATCCATTCGGTCTAGGAAATATGGGCGCCGCAAACTCGGCGCCGGCAACTGGGCGCCGGGCCAACTCAGCGCCGCAACTTGGGCGCCGGGCAAACACGGATGAAAATTTTTTTTTGCAGATAAAAAACAAAATAGATATATTATTTATACAAAAAAATTTTGAAAATTTTTTTTCCCAATTTTCTTGAAATTTGGTTTTGTTAAGTAAAGTTAAATCCATTAAGTCAAGTGTTGAAATTAAGTAGGTGTAGTATTTGGTTACCTAGTAACACTACAATTTATGTTTTTTATTACAACAATGGCGGATCCAAAATGGCGGATTTCTTTATTTTAAACCGATTTGCCTCATACTTGAAAGTTTGCAGTGACTGAGATCAATTAATACAGTTTTAGCATCAAACTTAAAAAATTCAAAATGGCGAATCCAAAATGGCGATTTTCTTATTTACGAACCGATTTGTCTCAAACATGAAATATTATACTGCTTGAGGTCATTTAACAAAAATTTTTACTCAAACTGAAAAAAAATGAAAATGGCCTATCCAAAATGGCGGATTTTCTTATTTGTGAACCGATATGTATCAAATATAGAAATTGGCGGTGTTTTAAGTCGCTGATTATGATTTTGACGTAAACTTGTAAATAATTCAAAATGGCGAATATCTTATTTATTACACATCGATTCAAAAATAAAAAAGTCCGCCATTTTGGATCGGCCATTTTGATTTCTTTAAGTTTTAGTAAAAAATTTTGTTAAATGACCTCAAGCAATGTAATATTTCAATAGAAATAAAATTTCGGACTTCCATTGTCTTTATTTATTTTAAAACACGACGTTTCGGTTAGTAAGTATCTCTAACCGTTATCAAGTGTAAACACGACGTTTCGGTTAGTAAGTATCTCTAACCGTTATCAAGTGTAATTATCATGTTTAATAAAACCATCACGCTCTGAATAAAAAAGAAATATAAGATGCACCTGATTTCTAAAATAAAATAAAACTTTATTTAATTTAAAATACAAACTCGTACTGAATAAATCTCAATACGTTTTATAAAAACAAACAAATGAATAAAACAGTTTATAAAACGAATTTAAATAGTATTTGATCTGTTCTTTTCATTCTTGCCAAACCTAACTCTCTTGTACTTCACTTTTGTCTCCAGCCAATCAAAATCGCTTTTCTTTGGAGTTAAAGATCTCAAAAATTTCAGACTCATTCTAATTCTTTTAACCACCTTTTCTCTTAAAACGCTCTTTCTTGCCGAATGTATATCGCTGTCGGAAGATATTTCAATATCTTCAAGTCGGTCTTGTAGTGGAATGGTTTTGTAAAAATCCTCAAAGGATTTTTTTGTCTTTCTGTCAAAGTATCCCTTGGGTGGTTTAAATGATTGTGTTGATTCTGCAGAATGCAATTCAGTGCTGCTTTTTTTAATAACTTTTTTTCTGCTTTTGAGAAAATTTTCAAAATAATTGCATTTTTCTTCAAAACTCTCTAAATGAGGTTGCTCCTGTATAGCCTGCAAACCGTTTTCTTTTTTACGGTCAACTATTACTTCTAAAACTTCAGGATCTTCCTCAAAAACGTCTGGAAATTTTTCGTAACTTGTGTCTGCAGAATTATTGCTTTTTCCAGAACTAGAACTGCTTATATTCTTTACTTTTTCGAAGCTACTATCAAATTTGTCATTCTCAGAACATTCGATTTCAAAAGTAAGATTATTTTTGTCATTATTTTCTATTTCAAACGTTTCATCAAGTTTTTCCTTTTCTAGGTCACATTTTTTTATTTTATTTAGTTTAGAAAGATCTTCGTTTTCTTCAGGGGAACCTTTTGGAGTGGACTGATGAATTTCTGCGATCACGAAATTAGTGTGAGAAAGTTTTTTGGAAGATTTCGTGTCTGGTTTGAATGATGTCGTCGCTGAAAGTTGTAAGGCAATAAATGTTTATTTTAAAAGATAAAAAAAAGTAATAGAAGCAAAGCGAAGTCTAGAATGAAAAATACATGGATCCATTCGGTCTAGAAAATATGGGCGCCGCAAACTCGGCGCCGCCAACTGGGCGCCGCCAACTGGGCGCCGGGTCAACTCAGCGCCGCAACTTGGGCGCCGGGCAAATACGGATGAAAATTTTTTTTTCGATAAAATGTGCAGATAAAAAACAAAATAGATATATTATAAAAAAATTTTTTGCGCAATTTTCTTGAAATTTGGTTTTGTTAAGTAAAGTTAAATTCATTAAGTCAAGTGTTGAAATTAAGTAGGTGTAGTGTTTGGTTACCTGGTAACACTACAATTTATGTTTTTTATTACAACAATGGCGGATTTCTTTATTTTTAAACCGATTTGCCTCAAACTTGAAAGTTTGCAGTGACTGACATCAAATAATACAGTTTTAGCATCAAACTTAAAAAATTCAAAATGGCGAATCCAAAATGGCGATTTTCTTATTTACGAACCGATTTGTCTCAAACATGAAATATTACAATGCTTGAGGTCATTTAACAAAATTTTTTACTCAAACTGAAAAAAATCAAAATGGCCAATCCAAAATGGCGAACTTTCTTATTTGTGAACCGATATGTATCAAATATAGAAATTGGCGGTGTTTTAAGTCGCTGATTATGATTTTGACGTAAACTTATAAATAATTCAAAATGGCGAATATCTTATTTATTACACATCGATTCATAAATAAAAAAGTCTGTCATTTTGGATCGGACATTTTGATTTCTTTAAGTTTGAGTAAAAAATTTTGTTAAATGACCTCAAGCAATGTAATATTTCAAGTTTGAGACAAATCGGTTAGTAAATAAGAAAATCCGCCATTTTGGATTCGCCATTTTCAATTTTTTATAAGTTTGAGGATAAAACTGTATTAAGTGATCTCAGGCACTCCAAACTTTCAAGTTTGAAACAAATCATTTTTAAAATAAAGAAATCCGCCATTTTGGATCCGCCATTACTGTAATAAAAAACGTAAATTGTAGTGTTACCAGGTTACCAACACTACACCTACCAAATTTTAACATTCGACTTAATGGCCTTAACTGGCTCTGGAACGAAATAGCGATGTACAAAATAGCGACGTTCAAAATAGCGAGTAATGAAATAGCGACTATCAAAATAGCGATGTAATGAAAGAGCGACTATCAAAATAGCGATGTATCAAAATAGCGTTTGTAACAAAACAGCGACATATCAAAATAGCGATGTATCAAAATAGCGATGTATCAAAATAGCGATGTATCAAAATAGCGATGTATCAAAATAGTGATGTATGAAAATAGCGATGTATCAAAATACCGAATCAAACCAAACCGAATCGAATCAAATCAATCCAAACCGAAAAGAACCGAAATGCGCTATTATATCCTATTTTGACTATACCAGCTAATTAAAAAAAAAACTTTCCTGATTCTTATCCGGGATCCTAGAGGGTGTGAATCCGAACCGAATTCGGTTCGGTTCGGATTCGTACTGTCTAGGATTCCGGAAAAGAAGTCTGGAGAAGTTTTTTTGAAAAAATATGCTGGTTCGGTTCGGTTCAGTTTGAGTCGGTTCGGTTCGGATTCACACCCTTTAGGATCCCGGGAAACAAGTCAGGAAAGTTTTTTTTTGAAAACATGAACCTAAATATCGCTATTTTGATAGTCGCTATTTTGTTACATCGCTGTTTTGATAGTCGCTATTTTGTTACATCGCTATTTTGATAGTCGCTATTTTGTTACATCGCTATTTTGATAGTCGCTATTTTGTTACATCGCTTTTTTGTTACATCGCTATTTCGTTACAATCGCTATTTTGTTACATCGCTATTTGGTTACATCGCTATTTTGATAGTCGTCTTTTCATTACATCGCTATTTTGATTGTCGCTATTTCGATACCGCTATTTTAATAGTCGCTATTTTGTACATCGCTATTTCGTTCCAGAGCCGATTTAACTATACTTAACAAAACCAAATTTCAAGAAAATTGCTTAAAAATTTTTTAAAAGATTTTTTGTATAAATAATATATTTCTTTTGTTTTTCATCTGCACATTTTATCGAAAAAATTTTTTTTAGTCCGGCGCCGAGTTGGCCCGGCGCCCAGTTGGCGGCGCCGAGTTAGCGGCGCCCAGTTGTCCCATTCCGGATCCCGGGGATTTGACATCTTCCTAGCTAGCCTATTATCACACTTCAAGTAGAGACATGATAATATATTAGCCTTGAAAACAGTTTTTGTAAATATCTCAGAAACTGAAGCTCCTACAAAGTTTTTGGTTATAACATGAATTATTGAGCAAAATATAGTCTACTATATTCCGAAAACAGTGAATTGATACGATGCTCTGTTAAAAAGTTACCATTTTTTAAAGTTTTTAATTGTCAAAAAACTGTCATTAGCATTAATGGATTTTGACCAAAATCTAATCAGCTCAGAAAAGTGTCGGACACTAGTTTACCTAAAAATTTTATAAAAATCGGTTCAGCGGTTTAGGAGCTATCGTTTTACGGACAGAAATAATATACAGTGTGTCCACGTAAGTTGGCGGCATATGGGAAACTTTTTTATTATTAGTTTTACGAAAAAAAGTTATTCTTCATAAAAAGTTCTGCATGGTCCAAAACCCAAAATGCAACCAGCAGATGTAAAATTTTTTCAGTCATATTACGAGGTTTGTCAAAAAATGTGATTTTTGCTCCATAGTAAAGTACCTTTCTTTTTGACAATATCGAAAATTGTTATAAAGAAAAGATGTTTAGAATTAAAAATAGCTTTCAAATATTTAACATTGTTTACTTACATTAAAAAAATATTTTTTTCTACATTTTCTCTGCGATTACGTTGGAAATTTAAGTTTGCACATTAATGCATAATTAATCTAGGATGCACTGGCATTTTTAAAGTAGGCTTTGCGAACTGTCTAAATATCGAAAATTCGAAGAAACGTCAACAATCGTATTTCAAAAAGTGCCATGGTATAAACACTTTTTTAGGCAGTCTAACAGTGTTTTGCAAAATTTTTAGAGATCCGTATTGTACAGTTTTATGTTTGACAGACGTATTTGTTTGTTACAAACTAGTGATTAAGCAACTTAAAGGTTATCAGTGTTCGATAAATATTAAGAGATAATTGTTTTTAAAAGTTTATTTATAATTGTTTAATCAAATTTATAATTAATAAATGCAATGCATTAATGTGCAAACTTAATCGCAGAGAAAATGAAGAAAAAAATATTTTTTTAATGTAAATAAACAATATTGAATATTTAAAAGCTATTTTTAATTCTAAACATCTTTTCTTTATAACAATTTTCGATATTGTCAAAAAGAAAGGTACTTTACTCTGGAGCAAAAATCACATTTTTTGACAAACCTCGTAATATGACTGAAAAAATTTAACATCTGATGGTTGCATTTTAGGTTTTGGACCATGCAGAACTTTTTATGAAGAATAATTTTTTTTCGTAAAACTAATAATAAAAAAGTTTCCCATATGCCGCCAACTTACGTGGACACACTGTATATACACACACACAGAGAGATATCACGACGATATTGCTAGGATAGGTCAAAATACATCCAAATAACACATTTTTGGCGTTATCTGAAAAAAAAATTTTCGTCGAAAATAATACCTTCTTTAGCGATTGCGACGCAGGCTAGCAAGAAGGTTAAAATATTGTGACAATTTTTTTTTAGTCTTTTTTCTTTTTTGGACATGTTTTTAAATGACTGATGATCTTTTTTTATTTCGGCAAAAAGTATATCTCAATGCCAAAAACTGAGTACCAGCAAAACTAGATACAATGATTTTCTGAAAGAGAAATTTCATTTAAAAATAAAGTGTTTTTGAGCGGAAAAAACAAATCTTATAAATTTTTTAATTTTTTTGTTTGTAAAATATTGTAGACATTTAGCACCCAAAGAGCTCTACTTTTTTGTTAAAGTTTTTTAAACTGGCATTATTTTTGCAAAAATAAAAAATATTACAGTTTTTTAAAATTTTCTCGAACATCTTGTTATGTAAAAAATGACATTTGCAAAAGTTTTAGACATTTTCATGGCCTGACTTTTATGTATGTCACTTTTTTCTCCGACGTCAACTTTCGCCGGAAATCGCAATAATACGATTCCCTGCACCTTTTTACCCCCCAAACCTAACCCGCAATGCCCCTGCTCACGCATTTATTATTTTTAACTTCGTTTTTCATCGCTCTACAATTTCCAATGCTTCAAGTCCTGTTAATAATTTCCTTTTTTTTTGCCTTAAAATATGGTAACTTTTTTTCTCTCTCTATAGTTTTTAATGCACTTGCTGTAGGAAACGCTATGGCTCTATCTTTGTTAGTTTTCGAGATATTGACGATTGAAATTCCGAAAATTAGCAAATTTTAAATAGGTATACGGTGCGGAGTATTTAACGTATAGACTGTAAATAACAAAGTGAAACAATATTGACTGACAGTTTGATAAATATAAATAATCATCTTTGTCAATTTTCATAGAAATTTAAAATCAAAAGACGACAATTTTTTTAATGTTTTAATTGTTTTAAATCCATAAATAAATAAAAATTAACGTAACAAATGTTCAAACCTATCACCATTGACTTCAATACATTTTTGAAACCGGTCTCTTAAATTATTTATTGTTCTGGTTATTAAATTAGAAAAATTTTCATTAAGCTCATTGACAGACAATGATATTAATTCTCTGAGCTCTGAGTATTCCTCGCTTCTAATCTGTAAACTTTATCTTTAAGGTGACCCCATAAAAAAATGTCTAAAGGAGTTAAATCAAAACTGTTGGGTGGCCAGCGTATTGTACCGTTTTTCCCAACCCATTCATTAAAATTATTATTTAAGAATTCTCGAACCTCATGAACATTATGAGGAGGAGCCCCATCCTGCTGAAAAATCAATCTTCTTCTTTGATTTAGTGGCAAGTCATCCAAAAAATTTTCTAAGTAATTTTGTAAAAAATTTAAATAAATTTGTCCCGGTCGTTCAGTATGCCACACCAGACATTCACGGATTGTCTTCCCTGTCTTTTAATTTCTTTTACAAAATTAGGGTTAGTCGTGGACCATAGTCTGCTATTCTGTCTATTTGGTAGACCACAAGTTGTAAACGTCGACTCATCCGACCACAAAATGTGATTTAAAAAACGGGGTTCTGCGTTTAGTCTTTCATGCATAAAGTGACAAAATTCTACCCTTTTTCTTTTCTGATCGGGTGTTAGGCCTTGAAGTTCTTGTTGTTTATATGCCCAATAAGAATTTGTTCTTAGGACACTTCTTACTTTGGTAAAAGACGTCAAGCGTTCCAGTCCTTCTTGCACTAATGCGGAAGATACTTTTCTTATAGAAATTTGTGGGCTTTCTTGAAAATGTAGTAAAATATTTAAATTAGCCTCTTCGTTTGGACGAACAACTCGTTTTTTTCGTTCCACAGACGATGTTTCACGAAATTTTCTATATATCCTAAGAATTGTGGATATATTAGAACATTGTCGGGCTGGATACAGTTCTCGATATTCTCTCGCAGTAGCAGTGGCATTTTTATTTTTTTTCGCATATAATAAAAGTATCTCTTGCTTTTCTGCATTGGAATAAAGCAACATTGTTGATAAATATTTAAAATTTGGCACTGACAATGTCATTAGGTATCCACACATCTTAATATTGTTTGTGACTTGTCACAGGAAATACTCCGCACCGTATTTAAAATTTGCTAATTTTCGGAATTTCAATCGTCAATATCTCGAAAACTAACAAAGATAGAGCCATAGTGTTACATATATCTGTAAAGCTAATTTTTTGCGGAACTTAAAAATACAAAAATATATAGGATGTTCCCTTTAAAAAAATTGATCTGATTGTCGCCCCCTGTATATTATAACCTATAAAAAAATACTAATGGTGGGTCTAAAGTGGCCATAATTTACCAAACCGAATAGTTTTTGCTTGAACTTTCTACTCCCAATAATAACCGAGTTATAGCGATCTTGCAATTATAAAAAATCACCCTGTACTTACATTTAGGAATTGCCTTTACTATCTGATTGTATTCTTCTCGTTTAAACGTCTCATAGTCGTCATCAATATACTCTTCCATCTTTTTAACGGTCCTTGCAGTCTTACATCTCACCTCGTCCCAGTTTCCATCGTTTAAGACGTTATTAAAGGTAAAATCTACTGCGCTTTGAAACATCGTCTCGCCGAGGTCTTCATCCAAACTTCCTTCACTGTATTCTTCTTCTTCGATTATGTTTGTGTCGGGAAAGGTTAGTTTATATGCATTTTTACAGGTATATCTACAAAAAAAATACTCTGCCAATATATGGGCCCCTAAGCTCACACTAGGTACTATAGTTATAGTGTACGTGTGAGCTAATATAACTAAAAACTGAAATATATTTTATTCAACTCCTCACTAAATTACCTTTTGTTTGATACCACACAAGCCATGTTTTGACTTAAACTCAAATTTTTGAAATCCACCCCCACCCTTAAAAAAAACAAAAACTAAAATGTATTTTGTTGAACTCGGGACTTAATTACCTTTCGTTTGATATCACACACGCCATATTTTCACTTAAACTCTAATTTTTGAAATATACCCCCACCCTTTTTTTTTAAATAAATTAAAACGTATTTTGTTTAACTACAGACTCAATTACCTTTCGTTTGATATCACACACGCCATATTTTCACATAAACTCTAATTTTTGAAATCTATCCCCACCCTTTTATTTGGTTTGTGTTCGGTGGATTTTGTTCATTTTTAAATGGGACCATCTCGACCCAAGACCCAGCCCAGGTACCAAATTTCATTAAAATCGGCCAAGCGGTTTTTGAGTTATGCGCGTTGGTCGTTACAGACAGACATACAGACACACAGACAGACAGACAGACAGACGGCGCAACAAAAAAGTTTCAAAATCATCTGAAACGCAAAGATATATAAAAATTTTTGAAATCGGTGCAACTTTTTTTTTCTCGAAAAAATTAGGATCACCATAGCTCACACTACTATAGTATAGTATATGTGTGAGCTAAAAGTCGTTCAAGATTAACCTGTATAGGCAAGGTTATTGGTATCCACTCAAAAAGAGTTATTTGGGTAAAACTACAGTGCAAGCTTGGTAATGTGAACACTCGCTTACGCGAACAACGCGGTTTTGTGAACAAAATATTTTTTGTATTGGATATAATAGGGATGGCACTCCGGAGCAGTACCTGTTCTTTTCGGAACAGGTCTGTGCCCCGAGCAAGTCGGAACAGGTATGAATTTCCGGAACAAGTTGTTCCGCCGGAGCAGAAGTGACAAGGAAACTTCGAGAGAGCCAGAACATAACAGAAACAACTTGCTCCCTGCTTTTACGCCTGTTCCGAGTCTTTATTTCAGCTAGCTGCATCTTTCTCAGGCTCGCTACGTAACCTTTATGAGACACACACTGGGTGTATCTTCGTCCTTTTCTAAATTATTGTTTTGAAAAACGACAGAGATACACTTAGTGCGCACTGGGGCAACTCGTAGAAATTGCTGATAGATAGACAACACGCATGGTGTTAGGGGTGGCGGGGTGCGGTGTGACGTACGGCAGATTATCTTTAACAGTGGCGTTTCTTGCCGGGTTTTCTTTCGTTCAAAGCAAGGAAGTAGGAAACAATAAAAATATTTGAAATTGAATATAAAAAACCTTTAATCCAATAAAATTTACGTGAAATGAGGAAAACAGCAAAAAGTGAAGCGTTTTGTAAAAATTGCATTTCTTTTTCTATTTAAAATACTCTGCCAATATATGGGCCCCTAAGGTCACACTAGGTACTATAGTTATAGTGTACGTGTGAGCTAATATAACTAAAAACTGAAATATATTTTATTTAACTCCAGACTAAATTACCTTTTGTTTGATACCACACAAGCCATGTTTTGGCTTAAACTCAAATTTTTGAAATCTACCCCCACCCTTAAAAAAAAAACAAAAAACTAAAATGTATTTTGTTAAACTCCGGACTTAATTACCTTTCGTTTGATATCACACACGCCATATTTTCACTTAAACTCTAATTTTTAAAATATACACCCACCCTTTTTTTAAAAATAAATTAAAATGTATTTTGTTTAACTGCAGACTCAATTACCTTTCGTTTGATATCACACACGCCATATTTTCACATAAACTCTAATTTTTGAAATCTACCCCCACCCTTTTATTTGGTTTCTGTTTGGTGGATTTTGTTCATTTTTAAATGGGACCATCTCGACCCAAGGTACCAAATTTCATTAAAATCGGCCAAGCGGTTTTTGAGTTATGCGCGTTGGTCGTTACAGACATACAGACAGACAGACATACAGACAGACAGACGGCGCAACAAAAAAGTTTCAAAATCATCTGAAACGCAAAGATATATAAAAAATTTTGAAATCGGAGCAACTTTTTTTTTCTCGAAAAAATTAGGATCACCATAGCTCACACTACTATAGTATAGTATATGTGTGAGCTAAAAATAAAATTGTTATAAGCGACAACCAGATATAGCGGTTAACACCCTGTACCTCATTTATATACCTTGTAACACCACTAACAGAGCACACGCATAGTTAGATTTCATGCAGCACATCTGTTCTGTTCATTGCAGTGCAGGAACAAATTGTTCCTTTCATAAAATGCGGAACAGTTGCAATTTATTTCCCTTGAAAAGTCCGGAACAGTTTCGAACAGGAGCAGATGTTTCGGAACAGGTCATAATAAAAATCGGAACAGGTCAGACCTGTTCCGGAAAATTTACTGCTCCGGCCATCCCTACTCTATAACGTGAACAAGTCGGCTCGATAATGTGAACACTCAAAACAATTTATTCAAAACAGATTTTTTTGGGGAATTACCTAATTCCCGAAAAATATACCCCAAATATTTGATTGTTCCTCTATTTTTAAGCTTGTTTCAGCGTGTCTGAGCTGATACGCAAATAATCGTTTAATTCGATATTCTTCTATGTGTGGTGTGTAGTATATGTTTAGTCGTATTGATTGAAAACTTCAAGGAGTAATACCTCTTCTTTTTTTCTGGAGTCTGGAATTGGATTAATACATTATAATGTAATTACCCGAGGGGTGAACAGCTCTCACAATCGGTGTACACATTTCTCACAATCTTTACACAATCCCTCCCAATCACCCACAATCTGTCACAATCCTTCACAATCCTTCACAATCTTACCACAATCCTTCACAATCTTACCACAATCCTTCACAATCTCTCACAATCTTTACACAATCCCTCACAATCTTAGCAAAAGATTGCGGAAAAGATTGTGGATTTTCGCAATTGGCGTAGACATTTTGGGGTCCGTTGGTCACCCCTCGGTTATTAAGCAGCCGGGCCGGTAACGGTAAATGAAGAGGGCGGCAAAGGAAACTATAGACATGATGACCTTTTTTTTTCTTTTTTGGTCGCAAAATTTTTGATGGGACGGTGCCCACCCCGCCCCTTCAGGTCTCTCACAACCCTTCCCAATCACCCACAATCTGTCACAATCTCTCACAATCCTTCACAATCTCTAACAATCTAACCACAATCCTTCACAATCTTACCACAAGCCTTCACAATCCCTCACAATCTTTCACAATCTTGCCACAATCTTTCACAATCTTGGCACAATCCCTCACAATCTTACCAAAAGATTGTGGATTTTCACAATCGGTGTACACATTTTGGGTTAGCTGTTCACCCCTCGTAATTACCTAATGGAACATTAAACTTCTAAGCATATAAATGTTGTCTAATTTCCCCAAAAAAGTGTCAAATTATGACTACCGCTAATGTGAACTATCGGTAATATGAATAGAGGTTGGTTTTTTTGTGTTCACGTTACCGAGCTTGTACTGTAGTTATTTTAGTACCTCTCCTGATTTAAGCTGCTGGCCAATCAGATCTCGGCAGCTTATCAGGCGGCAGTTAAACGACTGCACGATCAATGCAAAAAAATAGAGAGATACATGACATTGAAAGAAACAAAAAGGGATATGTTGACAAGCCAAAAAAAGTAAAAATTTTGTTAAAAAATCAATTCTTCCCCGCCATCCTTATTAGTAAATGTTGGAGCTAAAACTTTCACAAATATAAAGCGATTTTAAAAGTTCTTTCTGCACACGCTTGAAGGTTTTTTTCCAACATCATTTTACTAGTTTCCCCCTTTCTCTCCCTTAAACCGAACCGAACCGAACCGAACCGAACCGAACCCCACCCTCCTTATTAGTAATAGTTGTAGCTATACCTTTCACAAATTTAGAGCGATTTTAAAAATTCTTTCGACACACGCTATAAGATTTTCTTCGACACCATTTTACTAGTTCCCTTCTCCCTCTCTCCTCCCCCACCATCACTCAATGGAAGGTAACAATGTTCGCGTCTGTAGAAAATCTACTTTTTAGTGTTTTTTATAAGGTTGAATAAGAAATAAATCTAAAAGTTGAAAATAAAAAATGTTTTAAATAATAACATGTTAGCTCCCGCTAAATTTCGCGGTTGTTTATATATATATTTTTAAAACCACACAATTGTATGAAGGACAAAGCGCATTTCGCGTATTTGGACATGCGCACCAACAACCAGTGAGATCCTTGTCGACCGCCTCGAGAAAATGGCGTGTTAATTTCGTTCTCCAACTATTTCAAATTTCTACACCTGAAAGTGCTCGATTTTGGTGTACTGAAGCATAGAACTAGAAACTTCAGCCCTTCAGCTACGTGGTGACATCATTAGATCCAATCAGGGGCCCCTTAGAAGTGGAGAATTTGGCTGCAAACTGGTGAGTGCCTTTGATTCTGATTACCGTTGTGTGACACAAATAATTTTACCTATGGACGTTTGATTATTTCGTAATTTCATATCAATATCTTTATGTTTGCTCGCGCTTTCATTAATTATTATATACAGTCCATTGCATTTATCGTTTTTCTAAACGCGGCATAACATAACACCCAACTGCTAAATTTACTTGTAACTACTAGTCGCAGTTGGGTACAAAATTACCCAATAACCTGATTCATGAAAATACAAAACTGTATAAGTCCGCTTTGGGCATCAAAACTAAAAGTTGAAGCAGGTCGTACAGGGTGATTTTTTATAATTGCAAGATCGCTATAACTCGGTTATTATTGGGAGTAGAAAGTTCAAGCAAAAACTATTCGGTTTGGTAAATTATGGCCACTTTAGGCCCACCATTAGTATTTTTTTATAGGTTATAATATACAGGGGGCGACAATCAGATCAATTTTTTTAAAGGGAACATCCTATATATTTTTGTATTTTTAAGTTCCGCAAAAAATTAGCTTTACAGATATATGTAACACTATGGCTCTATCTTTGTTAGTTTTCGAGATATTGACGATTGAAATTCCGAAAATTAGCAAATTTTAAATACGGTGCGGAGTATTTCCTGTGACAAGTCACAACCAATATTAAGATGTGTGGATACCTAATGACATTGTCAGTGCCAAATTTTAAATATTTATCAACAATGTTGCTTTATTCCAATGCAGAAAAGCAAGAGATACTTTTATTATATGCGAAAAATAATAAAAATGCCACTGCTACTGCGAGAGAATATCGAGAACTGTATCCAGCCCAACAATGTCCTAATATATCCACAATTCTTAGGATATATAGAAAATTTCGTGAAACATCGTCTGTGGAACGAAAAAAACGAGTTGTTCGTCCAAACGAAGAGGCTAATTTAAATATTTTACTACATTTTCAAGAAAGCCCACAAATTTCTATAAGAAAAGTATCTTCCGCATTAGTGCAAGAAGGACTGGAACGCTTGACGTCTTTTACCAAAGTAAGAAGTGTCCTAAGAACAAATTCTTATTGGGCATATAAACAACAAGATCTTCACGGCCTAACACCCGATCAGAAAAGAAAAAGGGTAGAGTTTTGTCACTTTATGCATGAAAGACTAAACGCAGAACCCCGTTTTTTAAATCACATTTTGTGGTCGGATGAGTCGACGTTTACAACTTGTGGTCTACCAAATAGACAGAATCTTAGAAAAAGAAGGTTCAATTTCATTGGACAGAATAGCAGACTATGGTCCACGACTAACCCTAATTTTGTAAAAGAAATTAAAAGACAGGGAAGACAATCCGTGAATGTCTGGCGTGGCATACTGAACGACCGTGTTGTTGGGCCATTTTTTTTTTGAGCACTCTTTAACGGGACAAATTTATTTAAATTTTTTACAAAATTACTTAGAAAATTTTTTGGATGACTTGTCACTAAATCAAAGAAGAAGATTGATTTTTCAGCAGGATGGGGCTCCTCCTCATAATGTTCATGAGGTTCGAGAATTCTTAAATAATAATTTTAATGAATGGGTTGGGAAAAACGGCACAATACGCTGGCCACCCAACAGTTTTGATTTAACTCCTTTAGACATTTTTTATGGGGTCACCTTAAAGATAAAGTTTACAGATTAGAAGCGAGGAATACTCGAGAGCTCAGAGAATTAATATCACTGTCTGTCAATGAGCTTAATGAAAATTTTTGTAATTTAATAACCAGAACAATAAATAATTTAAGAGACCGGTTTCAAAAATGTATTGAAGTCAATGGTGATAGGTTTGAACATTTGTTACGTTAATTTTTATTTATTTATGGATTTAAAACAATTAAAACATTTAAAACGTTGTCGTGATTTTCAATTTCTATGAAAATTGACAAAGATGATTATTTACATTTATCAAACTGTCAGTCAATATTGTTTCAGTTTGTTATTTACAGTCAATACGTTAAATCCTCCGCACCGTATACCTATTTAAAATTTGCTAATTTTCGGAATTTCAATCGTTATTATCTCGAAAACTAACAAAGATAGAGCCATAGTGTTACATATATCTGTAAAGCTAATTTTTTGCGGAACTTAAAAATACAAAAATATATAGGGTGTTCCCTTTAAAAAAATTGATATGATTGTCGCCCCCTGTATATTATAACCTATAAAAAAATACTAATGGTGGGTTTAAAGTGGCCATAATTTACCAAACCGAACAGTTTTTGTTTGAACTTTCTACTCCCAATAATAACCGAGTTATAGCGATCTTGTAATTATAAAAAATCACCCTGTACATTATAGGTATACCTATCAATTTTGTACTCAACTGCGACTAGTAGTTACAAGTAAATTTAGCAGTTGGGTATTTTTTTTATTTAAAATTTTTCTTTTATTGTTGGGTTGTGTACTTAATGATCATAAAAGTTGTATATTCAACAAACCTTTTATCCCTTGCCAAATAGGTTTTTAAAATATCACGGTCCTCTTCTAGTAGATCTGTATCCGTTTGACTCCCCGTCTCCTTTCTGTACATTTTCTCCCTTTCCAAAATAACAGGAACGCTTTTGTATACTGTGACAATATCTGGGTTGAATATGAATCTTTCGATTTGTCTTGATTCGTCAGTAAAATATTTTGGTATGTTTTTGGGTTTTTGAGCAAAGATTTGAGACTGTTGCGTTGGAAAATTTTCAGACTTTTGCTGAATTTGTCCCGATTTTTGGCCATTCTTTTGCTTGGTTCTGTACTCTTGAATCCAATTTTGAAAATTAAAAGTGGATACATTTGGAAATTTTTCTTGATTTTCCTCGAAAAAGTCAAATGGTTTTTGCAAAATGATTGCAGGATGCCCAATGCTTGAGCAAAATTCTATTATGTGCCTCCATCTTAGAATCAGGTAGACTAATAGATATTGATGAGGATCCCGCTAAAAATATAAGATTTTTTTAAATGTACAGAGTGGGCAAAATTTGATTTTTTTGGGGTTAAGTATTTCTAGCCAAGATAGATAAAAACGAGAAGACATGTCCTCCCAAGTAACATTATTACCACTCAAGGTTTTATTAATTTGGTTCCTAGGTTATTTAGAGGGTGCTGTTATGGGTTTTAGGATCAATTTGGCTACATAAAGGTAATTTATATTGCCAATTACCTAAAGGGGTGTTATACAACCAAAAAGTGATTTGTAAAGGGAGTATAATAAAACTGATATTCCTTCTGTTCCTTTTAAATACTTGTGGTTTTACTGATTTCTGACTTATAAAGATGGTCTTATAAAACCATTTTACCTAAAGTTTTTAAAAATAAATAAATATAAACTTTGGTTATTTAGTTTTTTTCATTACTTTCGGTCATCACAAAAGTGTTTTAGAATAGAGTTAAAAGGTTATCTTATATCCTTTTGTTTTTATAGTTACCAGTAGTTTAAAAGTAAATATGATTAGATAGGCGGCCATATAGAACCTAGTTTCCTTAAGGTTTTTAAGAGTGGTAAATATAAACTTTAGACTTTTGGTTTTTGCCATTACTTTTAGGCATTTTAAAAAGGTTTTATAGGAAGGCTTAAAGGTAAACTTAATTCTTTTGTATTTATAGTTACCCATAGCTGTATATTAAATATTATTTAAATAGGCGGCCATATAAAACCTTGTTTCCTTAAGGGTTCTAACAGAAGTAAGTAAATAATTACGTGTTTTATTTTTTTAGGTATTTCTTGTAAAAATAATAGATATACCTAGGTACAGATTGGTACCTACCTATTGTAAGATTGATTATTTAAAGCCCAATAATTAATAATTGTTGAGTTTCCGTCCCCCTGGGTAAGACACCCACGCCTAGTTAGACGGCCAATATAAGAGGTTGCCCTCCAACCTGCAGGCACAACGAATATCATTGCACTGGCCCTCTCGATTGTGTCGAAATTGCACGATAAAAAACATTCAAAAGTGTTGAATTTAAACACTTTAAAAACAAATACAAAAAATTTAGGTGAGGTTATGTTGACTATGTTTACATTGTTCTTTTTTGTTGGTTTCATAGTCATTCAAGTGACCACTATAAAATGGCGTATATAAATTTATTTAAAAAATATTGTAAAGAGAAAATATTTATCTAGTCGTTTTAGCAGTGTTTTTTAACAATAATTTTACTTTAATTTTAATTTATATAAACCAAACAGACTTTTTTAATGGTGAATAGTGTAAATGATTTTTTTTTAATTTTAAATATTTGTTATTTTGTTATCAAAAAACTATTAAAAAGCATTCTTGAGCTGGCGTGTGTTTTGAGAGCTTTTCAGATACGATTTTATCAGAAAAATAAATCTGGCAGGCAATTTGATCATCAACAAAACGACAAACTCGGTATATTTTTATGTGATAAAATAATTTTGGGACTATGACATTTTTGGCAATTTTGTGACCTAAATTATTTTATATAGCCATTGTGAATCTAAAATTTCGCCATAGCTTTTATAGGAAAACTTCTTTACTCTAAAGGTATTATGGTATTCAACAGAATCGCCAGGATACCAAATTACCAAATCTAGTTTTATAATAGAATAGAGGACGTTTCTGAGTTGCTTTTAGAACCTGGCATAATAGCTTTAGGCTCTAAAAGGTTCTATACTGGTGGAACCGCTAAAGGGCGAAGCTGGAGTTTATTTCTTATGGTTTTATAGTGAGTTTAATACATAGGTTGCCACCACCAATTGGGGAGTCCCATTTAGGAGGTCTAAGGGGTATATAAGGGTAATTGGAACGTGCTAGCGACCAAACATTGAAACTAATGGTTTTAAGGAAAGGCGCTGGCAACCTTTTAGCTTCTGCTATAAATAAAGAAATGTTACTTGGGCTGGGCTTGATTTTCGAGATGTCTTCTAATATCAAAACCGCTTCCTAATAGACCTCGTCGTCTGTCAGACATTGTTTTTAACTAAGCATTTTATTACTTATAAAAAATGTTATTACAAGAATTGTCATATCTCTTACAATTTTTAAGACAAAAATCGATTTTGGACCGAAAACATGGAATTTTTACAAAATTGTTTTTTTAGCTGGCTTGTACAGCTAACTATCAAAGCTACGATGCTAAGTGATACATCAAAAGAAGCGGAATTAAAAGTATTATTAATGTTTTTCGCTGCAAATTCACTTTTTCTATAATCTTGTAAACAGTTTTAGAAACCACCCTCTTTAAGGCAGTCTTTAGGGGTATCCATCGAATTTTAAAAACATAAAGTCAATATCCTTTTCTGTCAAAGGTTTAAAGCCTTTTATGTAACAAAAAAAAACAAATGTCAATAATATTGTAGCTACAATAAAATAAGCATGGGTATTATTTTAATTCTTTTACGAGCGGAAATATTAATAATCTCGGTATATCTCAAAAACTGCTTGATTTATCATAAAATGTGTAATGACAAAATTTGTTTGACTTTAAAAAAGGAGTAAAACAAGCTTAAACAAATTAAAATCGGACCGCTGGGTAGGGAGATACGCTTAAACAAAAAATTTATCAATTTGGCGGCCATTTTCAAAGATGGCGGCCAAACGACCATGAGTTCGACCAACGATTATAAACACACAGGATTGCCTATTTGCTCGAATCTATTAGCGGAAGGCGGCGCCTTGCTTACGTCACTAGTGGACCTCTGCTCAGCGCGCTTTATATAATACACATTGTAATCGTGAGTTTTTCCCGCTTTTTTCTTGCTTATTTGCAAACAAATTTTTTATTCGTGTTAGTAAATATAATTAATAATTTCATGTATTCAAAACAAATGATTTGATAAATCAAGAGTTTGTTCTGAGAGCTGAATTTTCCTACCAGACGATATGTTGGAGTTTGTTTTTTAAATAGTTGAATCAGTTTTTTTTCAAATGATTTACATTGTTTGTGTTATGAGTTGTTTTTATCCCACCCAGCGCCCGT
Organism: Aspidapion aeneum; assembly: GCA_963576565.1. NCBI lineage: Eukaryota > Metazoa > Arthropoda > Insecta > Coleoptera > Brentidae > Aspidapion > Aspidapion aeneum. The sequence goes on from OY755040.1 coordinate 133,821,817, forward strand.
TTTCACTCCTTCTTATGTAACATGTTTCTGAAAAGTTCTATAAAGAGACTAAAAAAACTTAAGAAAAAAACTGAAACTAAACTTGGAGAAACTGTCTACAAAATAAACTTTCCAATAATCAGTTTAATAAAAAAAGTACGTTTGCGGCATAATTACCAATTTTCTTTAATGTAAATAATTTAATGAGCAAGGAGTTTCCAAAAATCAAAAAAAAATTAAAAGTTTATATAAATATAATAATATAAAAGTATATATATTTATATTTCTACACTGAAAGAGGGAACACAAAGCTTTTATTTCAACAAAAAATTGTGCTTTCTTTATATCAATTCACTTAATTCACATTTATAAAGGTTTATCATAACAAAAATATTTCATGTAAAAAACAGCCAAGTACGCGGAAGTGGTCTTCCATAAAAAGAATTGAGATAAAAGTAAAGCCAAGGTTTACAATACAAATTTCAAAATGAATGGTTCTTACTAGTTTGGAACTTTTTTTGAAACTTTGCTATTCCAGCCAAACTTCTTTACTTCTTTACGTTCAATTTCCTAAGAGTCATTTGCAGCCGTAATAGCCAAGTTTAGAAAACATTTCCAAGCTAGTAAGAACCATTCATTTTGAATTTTGTATTGTAGAACTTGGCTTTACTTTTATCTAAATTCTTTTTACGGAATACCACTTTCGCGTACTTGGCTTTTTTTACATGAAATGTTTTTGTTATGATTTCACTGCTTTTTTAAAGGATTTGGATAATATTTTTAATATAATTAATAATAATTATATATTAATAAGTTTTAAAGTAGTAAAATATACGGGATATTGTTCAAAACTTTTGCAATGCCTTATTAAAAATGTTGAGTTTTTTTATATTTTCCTATGGTTTTATCATAGTTCTTATCAGCCTTCTAAAGCTCAGCTCTCTAGTGTTCCTGGAAGTAGGCAATGTTAATTTTACATAACTTTACATTTATAGGGAAGGAAAGTAAATCAAAAGCTCAGCTTTCTAGCGTTTCTGGAAGTGGACAATGCTAATTTACATAACTTTACATTTATAGGGGAGGGAAGTTAATTAAACTTTGGGGTTTTTAATTTTCTTTTATAGTTTTATCACAGTTCCTATCGGCCTTCCAAATCTCAGCTCTCGAGCGTTTCTGGAAGTGGACAATGTTACTTTTACACAATTTTACATTTATTAGGGAGGGAAGTAAATTAGAATTTTGGGGTGTTTTAATTTTTTTCTATAGTCCTATCATAGTTACTATCGGCCTTCCAAAGCTCAGCTCTCTAGCGTGTGCGGAAGTGGGCAATGTTACTTTTACATTACTTTACATTTATAGGGGAGGAAAGTAAATTATAATTTTGTGGTTTTTAATTTTTTTTCTATAGTTTTATAATAGTTCCTACCAGTCTGCCATTTCTGGAAGTGGGCAATGTTACTTTTACATAACTTTACATGTATAGGGGAGGGAAGTAAATTAGAATTTTGGGGTTTTTTGATCTTTTCCAAGGGTTTGGCAGACTTATGTCTGCCAAATTTCAGCTTTGTAGCATGTCTGGAAGTACAGTAGAATTTTGATGATCTATACATGAGTGAGTAAGTGAGTGAAAATTTCGACGTTTTTTGAAATTTCGTAACTACTTCAGTACTTTTGAGAGTTCCATGAAACTAAACATGAAGGGATTGTTAACCCCATGGAGATCTACGACTGTGCAAAGTTTGAGATTCGTAGCTCATTCTGAAGTAGAGTTTTAGATAGGTCAAGTAATGTTTCAAGAAAAGATGGTACGCCGCGTGAACTTGGCGAGGCACGGCTGTGCCCTCAGATTTACCTCCTAAATAGTCAACCACACCGTCAAATAAATGAAAAAACGCAACAAAACGGAGGTAAAAACGTCAAAAACACCTTAAAATCACACGAACTCTGAATACAAACAAAGCAACTGGTCCGCTGGTGACGTAAGCAGACACTGTTCGTCTCGCTGAGCGACGCTAACATTAGTTAAATGGAAATAAGCAATCCTGTGTGTTTATAATCGTTGGAGTTCGACCACGTGAGCAAACTTTTTTTATACTTCTATTGGTGCTGAAAAATATTCCGCAGTCAAACTGACGCACATATTAGGTCACACGTGACATGAGCCAGCGCCCAGAATAACTAGAAAAATGTCAAAAAATTGATAAAATTTCGAGAAAAGGATCAGCTAGGATTTATATGAATATGGCTCTGAAGTCAGAAAAGAGACCATATTCAAAATGTGCAATTAGTTTTTGGAGCCATTTTTATGTAACCTATACTTCATTCAGGCATACTGTGTTCAAACCCGATAAAAAATTTCCTATTTTGCAAAATGTTTGCGCTGCCTCTTTATGAGCACCTAATAGTACCCATCAAGAGGTGCAAACTCTGGCTTTTGTCGTTTATTAAATTAAAAAAAATAAATTTCTTTTACAAACCTTTTTGGTCAACCCAGGTCTGTAGGGTCTCACAAAAATTGCCGAACAAAAGTACTTCACCAATGCCAATAGTGAGTTCTTATCCACCCGTTTGATGTTACATTTCAAAGGTCTTTTTCTCAAAGACAACTTTTTTAGGAAAATAACAAAAATACTCAGCATTAGATAGTGAGCATCTGGCAACTTGCAGAGATCCCTAAAAATAAGCATACATGTTTAGATTAGTACCCTCTGGAAGAAAAAGAAAAGGTGCCTTTTGTATAATCGCGGATATGCTCGCCAGTGCGCTGGCCGAGGTTCTGGAGGAGGAAATCTGTTTTCAAGAGAATTTCTAGAAATGGAATGGACACCTTTTGAAGAGTAAGGGGGCCTCTAGACCTACAATAGTATTGCATAATATCTTTTGTGCAATATTATTGAATGACCCCTTAAAGTCAAACGAAAAATATTTGTTGTATAATAATATAGACTGCGTAGAAACGTCCATATTTTCGGACCTCTAAAAACTGAGCAATATTTCCCAATATTACCTCTATACGACTCAATAAGAATATATATAAAATTAAAACCTATGCAATCTTTTGCTCAGCGATCATGCAATCTTCAATTTTAAGCCCAGACGATAAATATTATTGTGCAATTCGTAATATTCGTTCGGTTTCGTGCAGGCAGATCTTGTAGTGATAATGTTTTTTGTCTTAAACAAGTAATTGAGAAAAGGAGCGCCAGAAATATAGAGACTTATGTTACCTTTGTGGACCTACAAAAAGCATATGATACCGTTCCAGTAGAAAAATTATGGACAGTGTTAGAGCAGACTAATATCAATCATACATACATAAAAGCGATAAAAGAACTATACAAAGGGTCAAAATCTAAAATTAAAATTGGAAATCGACTTTCAAAAGAATTCCTGGTAACGAAAGGCATCGCAGTAGCTCTAAAAAACTGGAAACGCAAAGTACACGGCATGGGAATACAACTTAACGACCGATTTACCATATACACACTACAGTTTACTGACGACCAAGTAATTGTAGCTAATGATAAAGAAGACATGGAGTATATGATGAGAAAGCTAACGGAAGAATACCAAAAGTGGGGGTTAACAGTGAACGTGGACAAGACACAGTATTTATGTATTGGAAACGAATCAAGTGGGGTTGGGTGTCACATTTGATAACAGACTGTAAAGAACTGGAAAAAATAATAGTAAAAGCAAAAGAGGTTATTGGTTGTCTTAACAGTATTTTATGGAGCAGAGAGATCAAAAAGAATGTAAAATTTAACATATATGAAACAATGGTGAAAAGCACGCTGTTGTATGGAATAGAGAACAGAAAAATACAAAGCAAAAATGGAAAGTGTCGAAATGGATGCAATTAGAAGATCAATGAGAATATCTAGAACAGATCATATAAGAAATGAGATCATAAATGAAAGAATGGGAATCGAGGGAAGCATAACGGATGACATCACTAAAAGGCAACTGATATGGTACGGCAATGTACAACGGATGAACGACGAAAGATTACCAAAGCAGGTCCTAGAATGGCAACCAATAGAGCGCAGAAAAAGAGGGCGTCCTAAACTAGAATGGCAACAGTCAATCCAAAAATCCATGAGGCAAAAAAACCTGACGGAAGATGACTGTCAGGATCGAAGGAGGGGGAGAATAGGCGTCGGACAACGTAGAAAAACGTTCTAAACCGACATAGTAGTAATTCGTAATATTGTGAAATATTATTATTGCCCATTTAGGAGCCGCCTAAGGCGATCAATAATATTGCACAATATTAGGAATTGTGCAATATTACTGACCGTCTAGGGGCCGTTTAACTGTCAGTTAGTCCCCAAAATATATTCATTGGCATTTCTTCCTTAAGGCCTGTGTTTTGTCGGTTTTTCGACACAGATCAAAGGAATTGCTGTTGGCGGATGCCTTGGCTAGTAGTTAGCGGTAACGCCCCAACAGAGAAGATACCATCCGTAATAAAAATACAAAAAATCATTTGCTTTTTTAACCATTACAAGTTTTCTTCGAAATAAACGAACCCATTTCATCAGTGGTAGCAAACATCTACCTTAAGTTGTTCCAGGAGCATGCAATCAACACAGCAAGAGTTAAGCCAGAAATATGGTTATGATACTTGGATGACACATTTGTTATATGGTCAAAAAACGATAAAAAACTGCATAGATTTCTACACCCTTAACGGTATTAAAAAAGATTCATTACATTCAAACCACTGTAAATAGGAAACCTACACAAGCAGAAACGTATCTAAATTTAAAGTCTAATCATTCTGTTGCTATGAAACAAGGAGTTATAAATTTAAGAGCTGCAAATATTGATAATGAAGAATTAACCACAGCACGAAAAAGGACAACAGAACGGTTATCCCGAGAAATTAATAAACAAAACGATCTCTTAAATTAAAAACAAACCAAACGCATCAAATTCTTAGAAAACCCGTTGGATGTTATTACCATTCGGTATGTTTAGAAAACATAGACGAGCAGCCAAACACCAGAATTAAGATGCTCAAAAAGACTGAAAAGATCATGCTAACTGCGCCTGTTGTGTAATATTAATAAATTCAAAAGGGTATGTTTGGAGAAAAATAAATTTGATATAGGATTTTTCTTTGCACTTTCTTAATTCGGCTAATGTGGTGAATGGATATCAACAACAACGTAAACCCATCATTCTGAAAGATTTGCTGGTTTCGCCATTTTGGTCCTATGTAATTTCCCACCCTAAAATTCGATAACGTTTTTCCGAATCTTAACTCAAGGTGTGGTTTTTTCGCATCTCTATGGCCTTACCATACTGCAACTCGCTGCTTTTGATGATAAACTATATAGTTTTTGAAATATCAATTTTAAAAGTTTGGCCTTTTTGGTCTTAATGGGATCCCCTACCCTAAAATTCACTAAATGATGTTTTTCCGAATCTTAACTCAAGCTGTGGTTTTTTCGCATATCTATGGTCCCACCATACTGCAACTTGGTGCTTTTGTTGATGAACTATATCGTTTTTGAAATATGATTTTTCAAAGTTTCGCCATTTTGGTTTTTGTACCCTAAAATTCGCTAAATGACGTTTTTCCGAATCTTAACTCAGGTTGTGGTTTTTTCGCATCTGTATGACCCTACCACACTATAACTCGGTGCTTTTGTTGATAAACTATATAGTTTTGGAAATATGAGTTTTCAAAGTTTTGCAATTTTGGTCTTATGGGATTCTCTACCCTAAAATTCGCTAAATGACGTTTTTCCGAATCTTAACTCAGGTTGTGGTTTTTTCGCATCTGTATGACCCTACCACACTGTAACTCGGTGCTTTTGTTGATAAACTGTATAGTTGTCAAAATATGAATTTTCAAAAAGCCTTTTTCCTCGAGGTTACTAGTCACTCATTTAAGTTACTCGAAATGACGTCACGGTTACTCGGAGTAACCGCTGTATGACGTCAGACAGTCAGCTGTGGATGACATTTCCAATTGTTTGTTTTTGTTTTTACCAGGAGCTTCCGAAATGCAGAAAATAATTCATTGTTTCCACCAATGCATGCCCACCCCGATTCAAAAAACGTATCACGGGACATGGATTTACACCAGTTTTAAATGCAGCGTTACCTGATGCGTTTTTTGAATCGGGGTGGAAACAGGGTGCTCCTTTGGTATTCTGTGGTAAGGCCGCAGTACCACAGAACACCAAATGCAGTACATTTTAAGACTAGTTGCAGTTGAATTCATCATCATTCATTTTCTACCGTTACCAAACATAATTCGTTGGTAATATATATATTAAAATCATTGAGTTGTATAACGCCCTGTAGGGTATAGAAGTCAATGATTAAAATCAAACATTTTGAAAAAAAAAACAAAACAAAACGATCTTAACCTCAAAATATTTCAGCAACCACGTCTGCTAGGCTGGTTACACTGTGTGGTTACTCGTGACGTCATAGTTAGTGTTACTCAGCGAAGAAAAACAGAAAACGAGTAACCAGGTTACCTGGTAACTTGTAGTTACTGCGAGGAAAAAGGCTTGTTTGGCAATTTTGGTCTTATATGGGATTCTCTACCCTAAAATTCGTTAATAAAGTTTTTCCGAATCTTAACTCAGGGTGTGGTTTTTTCGCATCTCTATGGCCCTACCATACTGCAACTCGCTGCTTTTGATGATAAACCGTATAGTTTTTGAAATATCAATTTTAAAAGTTTGGCCTTTTTGGTCTTAATGGGATTCCCTACCCTAAAATTTACTAAATGACGTTTTTCCGAATCTTAACTCAGGCTGTGGTTTTTTCACATATCTATGGTCCCACCATACTGCAACTCGGTGCTTTTGTTGATAAACTATATAGTTTTTGAAATATGAATTTTCAAAGTTTGGCAATTTTGGTCTTATGGGATTTCCTACTCTAAAATTCTTTTTAAAGTTTGGTCATTCTGGTCTTATGTAATTTCCTACCCTAAAATTCGCTAAATGACTTTTTTCCGAATTTTAACTCAGGTTGTGGTTTTTTCGCATCTCTATGCCCCTATCATATAAAAGATTCAAAAGCTATTTTTCAGCAAACGTTTTAAATGTAAAGTAAATCTCGTAAAACCTAACTTGTTTAATTAGCAAGATTTGACATTGATTTTTTGTTAGGTAAATAAATGTACTAGGAACTTCTTTAGGGTAAAACTCAGCCAACTCGTCAATAAAATTTTGGTCCGTATATCAGATGTCAGAAATATTTAGGGTACTTACTCAGCAATAGCGGTGTCCAAATTAGCATAATGTTCAAATCCACAGCTTCTGTGATTTTCTAAAACCACCTGGCACTGCCTACCAAGTAGATCCCAGTCAAAACTCACCGTGTTCGAATATTGTGGGAGCAAGGATATAGGAAGCAGTCCCAAAAAGTGTCTTAGTACCCAAAAATAAGTTCCAGTGGGGTAATGCCAGTCAAATTTTGTGTCTAATACTAGCTTCTCCTTAAGAGAAAGGTTATTTTGCAAGAAATGTTGGTCATTTCTAAAAAACAAATTAAAAAAAAATTAAGTCTAAATCCTTTATAACTACTATTAATAAAAACTTTCATAAAGATAACCACTACCACTTTTATCACAGCAAACCATACAATTTTCTTTTAATTAAATAATTACTACTATTACTGTCACTCAGTCAAACATAATCTAAAACTATATATATATTTATCGGTTTCACAACGTTCTACGTCTTCCGATACCCAATCTCCACTCGTTTCTGTTTGCCCATAATTCATCATCTAAGCCTCTTATTCTTATTTCACTATCTATTCCTTCTCTCCAGCTTCTCCTCGGCCGTCCTCATTTTCTTCGGCCAGTTGGTTTCCATTGTAATATTTGTTTAGGTAGTCTTCCATCATCCATTCTTTGTACATGTCCGTACCACAACAGTTGTTTTGTTCTTATATCATCCACTAGAGTACGTTCACCCACTGTCATAATTTCTCTTATTCTTTGATTGGTAACTCTTTCTCTTTTTGATTTCCCTGCTGCTCTTCTCCAATAGTCCATCTCCGTAGCGGAAAGCATTTTTTCTGTTCTATCTTTGATTGGCCATACTTCTGAGCCGTATGTAATAATACTTTTTACAATGGTGTTATATATAAGCTTTTTGTTATGTTTTGATATACTTTGGTCCCAAATTATTCCATTTAATAAAGTTATTGCTTTTCTTCCTTGTACGTTTCTATCTTTTATAGCTTTGTCTAGTGTTCCGTCAGCTGTAATTTTTAGACCCATTTATTTTACTCATCACAGGACTGAATTCGCTGCCCAGTATTTAAGATTAGATCCTGTTTCGCTCCACCAATACACATATACTCTGTCTTATTGATATTAACCTCTAGTCCCCACTTATTGTACTCTTCAATTAGTTTTCGTGTCATATATTCGAGGTCGTCATAATCCTGAGCCACCACTATCTGATCATCGGCGAAACATAAAGTATACAAGGTGGTTTCGTCCAACGGAATTTCCATGTTTTGGCATTTTCTCTTCCAGACTTTAAGGACCTGTTCCAAATATATCTTGAAGAGCGTAGGCGAGATACAGCAATCTTGTTTAAGACCTTTATTTACTTGAAAGCCTTTGGTTAGTTTTGCTTTTATTTTAACTTTTGCCTTACTATTGCGGTATAACTCTTTGATGGCCTTAATTAGTTGTACGCTTGTTTGTCTTTTCCAACGCTTTCCAAAATAGATTTAGTGGTATACTATCTGTTGTGTTTTGAGGGTTGAGAGCTGCGGGACTGTATGCGCTGGCCGTTTTATAAAATCTGGGTGCAAAAATCCTTAAAAGGACGATGTAAAAATATCAATTTTTCCGAGCCACACAAAGACAATATAGAGGATTGGCACTCACCTTTTCAGCTGTTTCCGTCGTCCAGAGGAGCTCCTCTCGCTGGCCCAGTCGTTGCAGTCGCTCCACACTAGAATCACTTGTTTGTGTAATGGTTTAGTTTGATTTTCTAAGAATGTTATTGGATTTTTTGGTTAATAGAATTTATCACCATGCTGCGTGGTGATCTCGACAGAATACGACAGACGAATTCTTTTTTTGGTTACGCCTTTTTTGCGCAGATTCATTTTTTGTAGATGGCGCTGGCGTTTGCTTGTGCCAATCAAATTGAAATTGTGTGGGTTTTCCGAATACGGGAATTTGGCGCAAAATTTGAATTTAAAATTAAAGTTGCACGAACATTTTCCGCCCACTTAAAACGAAGTTTTACATTGAGATTAATTGAATAAACAAATGGCTATATAAAAAGAATATAAGTTAATTCAAAACCTTAAAGGGTAGGTAACTAAATCCGTTTTAGGTTTATAGATCAAAAGGAAAAAAAATGGAAAAAAAAAATAAAATATATTCTAGATAACGACACACGAAACAAAAGAAGTTGCTTGGGAGTTTAGTGCGCATCTAAAGGTAGTGGGCACAACTTGACCACGGGACGAGTGAAAAGTCCGTGTTGTGTTTTAACAGTAGCAACTCGAATGTAATTATCCCGACCAGGATGTACAGATACTATTCTACCCAGCAACCAGTGTAATGGCGGCCTAGTTTCATCCTTAATTAATACAAGCGTATCTAGCTTGATTTCAACCGAAGGGTCCGACCACTTAGAACGCTGTTGTAAAGTATTTAAGTACTCGAGTTTCCAACGCTTCCAGAAATCGGCATGAATTCGTTGGATAAGTTGCCAACGATTAAGGGTATTAACTTTAAGGGTAGAAAGGTCAGGATCAGGACACGAATTAAGGGGTTCCATTGTGAGGAAATGACCCGGAGTCAAAGACGTAAGATCGTTTGGGTCAGAGCTTTGCTCACAAAGGGGTCGAGAATTGAGTAATGCCTCTATTTGGGCGAGGAGAGTATAGAGCTCTTCGAAGGTTAGTATCTGGTCACCGATGACCCGATACAAATGTGTTTTTATAGATTTGACTCCTGCTTCTGCTAGGCCATTTAGGTGGGGGGCTCCCGGACTATTAAGACACCATTTGATTTTTAAGCTCTCAGAAGCTAATTTCGAAAGATTATGGAGCTCCTTAATAGCCCCAACAAAGTTTGAGCCTCTATCACTTGTGATTTGGACACAAGTGCCACGTCTAGCGACAAAGCGTCGTAACGCAGCGATGCACGCCTCTGTGGTTAAATCCGAAACAAGCTCGATATGGATTGCCTTGACAGAAGTATCGACAAAGACTGCGATATATGATTTACCAACTTGTGCTCCACGACGTCTCTGACCTACAAAGGTTTTGATTGGGCCTGCATAGTCTAAGCAAACGTGTGAAAAACATTTTAATTGTGACGTTCTAAAAGAAGGTAAATCCGACATGTACGGAGTATACGGTTTTGGTTTTAAGCGAAAGCAGGGAATACATTTCAATAAAACCCTCTGAATAGCTCGACGTGATGACATAATCCAAAACTTTTGACGAATTAAGTATTGGACTGTGTTTATTCCGGGATGTAAATTTTCGTTATGAGTTTGAATAATGATCAATTGGGTTAATCTATGAGATTTCGGCAATAATAAGGGATGTTTTGCCTCAAAGGAGAGTTGAGAATGCCGTAAGCGTCCGCCCACTCTAAGGAAACCCAATTCGTCCAAAAAGGGCGCGAGCTTGCGAAACGGCTTAGGTAATAGCTGAGTATTTTGAATTTTTTGAATGATATCCGAAAAACACTCTTCTTGGACCCTTTTAACTAAAACAAGTAGAGCCTTGTGTAGTTCAAAAGCGGAAAAAACGCCGGATAAAGGGTCAACTGAGGTTTTTCGATTGTGAATAAGTCTTAGAAAATGACAAATGATTTTTTGAATGGTATTTAAATTGGATATTTTATCGATTAATCTATCAAAAAAGTTTTGATTTTGAATTTCTGCCGTCAGCACCACTGAATTTTCCGGTTTTTCTTCTTTGAGAACCTCGTCTGGAACTCCCAAAGAACGTTCATTTATAAACCTTTGAATTTGCCACTCCGTAGTGGGCAAGGTAATCCATGGAGGGCCGTGAAACCAAAGAGGGTGATTTATTAAGTTATTGGGCGACAACCCTCTGCTAGCGCAGTCGGCAGGGTTCTCGAGTGAAGTAATGTGATACCATGGGACTTCGGGGATTGTTTCTTGAATACGACTCACGCGGTTTGCCACAAAGGTCTTCCACTTGTGAGGTGAAGATGTGACCCAATGAAGCGTGACCTGTGAGTCCGAGAACGCAAGAATTTCATCGATTACGAGTAATGATGAATAGGTGCGAATAACTAGTTCGAGTAAATCAGCTAATAGAGTAGCTCCAAGTAGTTCCAAACGTGGGATTGAAATAGTGTGTAAGGGAGCAACCCTTGACTTGCCCATGACTAGAGCAGTTTTGATAATTTTATTTGGTAATTCGACGCGAACGTATACGCAAGAAGCGTATCCTAGCTCGGATGCATCGCAGAAACCTAGCAATTGACATCGTTGAATATTATTCGAAAAAATATGTCTAGGTATACAAAGATTCGAAAGAGTGGTTAATTGATTATTGAATTGATTCCAAAGAGTTTTGATTGGATCGGGGGGTATTTCATCCCAATCAGTTTTGCATAACCAAAGTTTTTGCATAATCACTTTGGCTAAAAATGAAACAGGCGATAAGAAACCTATAGGATCCCAAATTTTAGCGATAGCCGATAAAATATTCCTTTTGGTGCAAGGTTTTTCACAAGGGGTACAAGAATAGGTAAAAGTATCTGTAGAAGGGTGCCACTGAAGGCCCAACACCTTAATTGATGTTGAAGAATCGTCTTCAAAGGTAACAGGGATCTGACAATCGGCGGGCGACAAATGTGAAAGAAGTTTCGGATTATTTGATGCCCATTTTCTTAATTCAAATTTTCCCAATTTAAGCAACGCTATGAGATCTTTTTGAAGTGATAAAGCACCTTCTAGAGAGTTAGCTCCACAGCAAATATCGTCCATGAAAATGTTATTCAAAAGGACCTGGGATGCTTCCGGATAATTCTTAGCCTCCAGGATGGCTAGCTCTCTAAGAGTTCTAATAGCTAAATAGGGACTTGAACTAACACCAAACGTCACTGTATTAAGCCTGTATTCCTGCAGGGGTTCATTGGGATCAAATCGCCAAAGTAGCCTTTGGTAGTCCCGATGAATTGGATTGATTTGAATTTGTAAAAAGTGCTGTTTTATATCAGTCAAAAATACGATAGAATAAAATCTGAATTTTAATAGAATTTCGGAAATATCGGCTTGTAATTTTGGTCCTATTAAAAGAGTTTCGTTCATGCTTAGGCCTTTCGAACCCTTAATCGAGGGGTTAAAAACCACCCGGAGTTTAGTCGTTGATTTGTCAAGACGAAGGACTCCGTGATGTGGTAAATAAGAACATAACTGAGGTCTAGGTTCGGATCTTGAAATTAAAGACATGTGCCCGTTTTTGAGATATTCTCTCATAAAATCCGAGTACATACTATAGAAATTTGAATTTTTTATTAAGCGAGATTCGAGAGACAAAAATTGACGGTAGGCCACTGAATATGTGTCTCCTAGGTCAGGAGGGTCAATGTGACGAAAAGGCAAATTTACCGTAAATCGGCCCGAAATATCTCTAGTGGTAGTTTTTTGGAAAATCTCTTCACATCTTTTTTCTTCGGGTGAGAGAAACGTTTTTGACTTAATTGATTCTAGTTCCCAAAATCTGCGAATATTAAAGTCGAGAGACTGCTCACAGGAAGTAAAGTACGAATTGACTTGAGGTGAAATATTTATGCTTTGAGTTTGGCCCATCAAGACCCAACCAAAAACTGTCTCAAAAGCGGAGGGTAGGCCGTGAGGTCCTGGAATTCGTCCTGATTGGACGATTTCTGTGTAAAGTTGTGCACCTAAGAGTAAGTCAATTGGACCAGGGTTGTAAAATTGATTATCTGCAAGCTTTAGATTTGAAATATGACTCCAATTGGATGAATCTACCTGTATTGAGGGCATATTCGAACAGAGTTTCGGTAAAACGAAGACTTGAATAGAAAAGGCAGGCTCTTGTTGGCCTAGGGCTCGAATAGTGCAAGTAGAAATGCCGTTAGTGGCCGATGAAGATTGATTTAGTCCCAGAACAGGGATCGAAATTTTGTTTCTTGGCAAGCCTAACCTGTTAAGACAAGCTTCGCTTATCAGGTTAGCTTGGCTACCGCTGTCCAGAAGTGCTCGGACAGGTTGGTAGTTACCCCGACTATCCAGTACCTCTAATTTTATAGTCGCTAGAAGCACTGTCGTCCGGGGCGTCAAGGTGGATAACGAAGAGTATTGATTTGTAGATGTATTTGGATTCGAATTGATTTGAATTGAATTTGAACTGGGTTGAACAAAACTAGGGTTCTGTTGGCTAAGACTTGAATTTGAATTCTGATACGATAAGTTTGTGCCTGTGCTAGGCACGGCCACTTGATTTGAATTAAAACTTTGATTTAAGTTCGAATTTTGATTTGAATTTTGGCTTGAATTAACAAAGGATTGACTTGAATTCTGACGGATTGAATCTGTCATTTGCGATAGATGAATAAGACTATGGTGTCTATGTCGACATACCCTGCAGTTGTAGGTACTACTGCAGTCAATTACTTGATGATTTGAACGTAAACAGTTGATACATAACGATTGTTGTTTTACATAAGTAAAACGATCTGAAGGAGATTTGGAAATAAAAACACCACACTGCGAGAGTGGATGAAAAGAATTATTGCATAATTTGCACTTATAGGGTTGTTGGTTTTGTCGAAATTGAATATTGGATTGTTTATTTGCTACTTGTGAGTGCGTATGCGCTAAAAAATTTGATGGAGGGCTTGATTTGTACTGATTATTTGAATAAGAATTATATTTTTGGTTACTAGAATTCGAATAATTTGGTTTTTGCTGTTTTGAAGTCGAAGGTTGCATTTGCGTATTTTGGGGAGATAGCTGTACTGTTTCAAGAGCACGGCATTGGTTAATAAGAAACTGAATTAGATTTTGATATGTTGGAATCTCGGTAGTACTATACTTTAATTCGAAAGCGGTTCTTGTGGTTTGATCGATTTTTGATAATAAAATTGAAAATAAACAAAAACACCACGACGTTACTGGAAATTCAAGATTTTCGAGCGCCGCAACATTCTCGGAAAAGGTATCTACCAAGACTCTAAGATCCTTTGCTGACTGGTTTCCCTTTAAAGAATTTGCATAGTAGATTGAGTTCCAGTAGGTACTGGCTAAAAGTCTTTTATTTTGATAGCGATCTGTTAATACCTTCCAGGCGATTGCGTAATTACTTGCCGTTAATTTTATAGAGCTTAAAATATTAAGTGGTTCGCCCTCAAGGAAGGTTAGCAAATGTTGAAATTTCCTTATATCGGAATAATTAGAGTTTTCGTGAACCAAACAAGAATAAACATCGTAAAAGGTTGGCCACTTTTTTACGTTTCCATTAAAGCAAGGTACCTTTAAAGGGCCCAGATCATCGCTACGTGAATAGTGTGAAGTTGCGGGGGTGAAATTTGAATGAACTGAATCGGAACATAAACTCGAAAAAAGAACTTTAGCTTGGTGGTAGAATAGATCCGTATCTTTCCTAATTTTGTCTTGTACTTCGAACTCATCATCGTCGTCGTCTTTCAAGAGACCTATGATGTCATTATGAATGTTTTTAAATTGTTCATAGTGATCATCTAACGATTCGTAAAACGCCTTAAAAATTGGCAAGGAAGAACTATCTGATTTAGCTTTTGTTCCCAAGTTATACGTTTCCGTAATACGAGATATTGAAACTTTGCGTTGATTCTCAAGCTTTTTTAACGACATATTGTTAATTAAAAAAATAAAAAATATTTAAAAGGAATAAAACTAACACTTGACCCCTATTGACTTTAATCAGTCCAAAAGAGTTCGACAGCATATATTTTATTATCGATTTCTCGAATAAATGCAAAAACTGTTATCCTAGGTCGCGATTTTTCTCCCAAAATAAATGCACAGAAAACAAATTGTACCTACTACCGTTTACTTATAATTTACAGGTAAATACTAATTCTACCAGATGTGTTTGTTTACCTGTTAAATAAGAATAAAGCATTCAACTCACAAGCACTTTTGTTGTTTTGAATAACTATAACATATTATTTAAACAAATAACTATTATTTAAACAAATTTCGATTTTTGAATCAAAACAAACGACGTACGAAGTGCCAATTTCGGCTGCAATGAAATGTGGGTGGAGCCACCGTTAAGCCACGCAAGGGGGGACGGAACCTCCTTTCTAAACCGGACACGGCAACAAACGAATCAAGATGGCGAGGGTAAAAATCTAATATTTTTAGCAAACAAATTTTAAAAAACTATCTGGGTCGTGGGACCAGAAAATGTTGTGTTTTGAGGGTTGAGAGCTGCGGGACTGTATGCGCTGGCCGTTTTATAAAATCTGGGTGCAAAAATCCTTAAAAGGACGATGTAAAAATATCAATTTTTCCGAGCCACACAAAGACAATATAGAGGATTGGCACTCACCTTTTCAGCTGTTTCCGTCGTCCAGAGGAGCTCCTCTCGCTGGCCCAGTCGTTGCAGTCGCTCCACACTAGAATCACTTGTTTGTGTAATGGTTTAGTTTGATTTTCTAAGAATGTTATTGGATTTTTTGGTTAATAGAATTTATCACCATGCTGCGTGGTGATCTCGACAGAATACGACAGACGAATTCTTTTTTTGGTTACGCCTTTTTTGCGCAGATTCATTTTTTGTAGATGGCGCTGGCGTTTGCTTGTGCCAATCAAATTGAAATTGTGTGGGTTTTCCGAATACGGGAATTTGGCGCAAAATTTGAATTTAAAATTAAAGTTGCACGAACACTATCATATGCCTTCTGCAAATCTACGTAAAGCCGATGCAGCTCTTGTCCGTATGCCATTTTCTTTTCAATAACTTGGGTTATACAAAAGAGATGATCTGAAGTCGATCTACCCGCCCTGAAACCAGCTTGTTCTTCTGCCTCCATATCTTTATATTCGCTCTCCACTTTATTTCTTATTATTTTGTCATATATTCTGCTTAGCGTACTAGTTACAGATATACCTCTATAATTGTCACATATCTCTTTCCTTCCTTTTTTGTGTATTGTGGATATATATGACCTTTTCCACTCAGTTGGTACTACAGCTCCATTTAAATATCTTTGGAAAAGATTCCGTAATCTCCAAAACAGTTCTTCATTGCCATATTTAATAAGTTCAGCTGGGATATTTCCGGGTCCGGCAGATTTACCGCTTTTTAAGGTTTTGCACACGTTTTTGACCTCAGATATTGTGAGGGGTACTGGAGATCCCATCGTTCTAATGATATTGTCTCTTCTAAAACTATACACTTTTAAATTGCTTGCAGTTTGCATTAAAATAAGATTTATATTAGTAAAATTAAAAACATCTATATCTACTTTAAAAGAGAAAGTAAAAAAAGCTTACTCCAAAATATCTTCTATGGTATCTTCAGATTCTATCCAAGCTTGCAGGGCTTCAGAAAACAGGTACTAAAAATCAGATTAAAGTTTATAACACACTAGGCAGAGCTACACTGCAGCGAAGCGACAAGGCCAAATATTATTTATTGCTCTATACTGCGTAACGTCTTATCCACAGTTTCACTTCTTTCCGCTCACTTCTATTGCCCTCTTTTTCTAATAGAAAGAGACAAAGATACAATTTATAAATCTATCTTTTTCTATTCATGTAGAAAGAGAGCCAGGGACATCATTGGCCTTACCAAACAGGAGATACGCATAGTGACTGGTTTTGTTATGGGTCACTGTCGACTGAGAGTACCTATGCACAGAATGGAACTAACAGAAGAGACCGAATGTAGACTCTGTATGGAGGACGACGAAACAGTGAGACATGTACTGTGCGAATGTCCGGCTATTGCACGTTTACGTCAGAACACTTTCGGTAAACCTCAGATTGATTTAGAAGATCTGAACGGTGTCTCACCCAAACTGATAGCCGGCCTTTTTGGAGGATTAGTCATACAGCGGTGAGAAACCATTCAAAAGTGAGCCACAATTAGGGTATCCAGTACCGGGACTTGGTCCCGGGACTTTTCCTAAAAAAAGTGGTCCCGGGACTCAGTAAAGGTCCCGGGACCTCAACTTGGTCCCGAAACCGCTAAATTATACCAGACACATGCATAATAAGCGTGACGCAGCGCCGTCTAGTGCATGAACGCGAAAGGATCGCAAAAAAGTTAGACGGATTTATTGAAAATGCAATATTTGCTACTGCCTCAACAAGTACAAGAGCAATCATACAAACGTCATGAAGTGCAAAACCAGATCGATTTTAAAAAATAATAAAACGAGAAATGGTCCTTTTTGAGGATGGCGGTTGTCGAGGACAATATTTGCAGCTATGCTACGAGTATTTACTGACAATACCACCTACCACCCAAGCAGCATTTGGACGTCATATTACGTTACCCATACGTTGCTTGCGATAAACGAGACGTCGGGTGCCGACGTCGTTTCGACCGCCTGACGACCCTCGTTTGCACCTAAATGGGGAATACAAATTCGGGTCGCTACGACGTCAGCATCTGACCTTATAGGTAATAGAGTTTACCAATTAACAACGTAATTGTACGTTGGATTTCCGTCACTTAAATTTAGTCGCAAACAGGTAAGTTGCGTTTGGTTTCGTTTCCATTGCCTAGAATACATATAGTTTTTGCTAAAAAGAATTCCTGTCGAGTAACTAAAATTATACCTGATAAGTAAATATTTTACACTTATTATAACAAGTCTCATAAAAATGGGTGCATTTTACAAATGACAATTATAGTCATGCATGAAAGGGGGTATTATTACAATATTAATAATTTATATTTTAAAGCAGGAATCCAACAAAAATTTTACAACGAAGACATGTTTATTAATAAATGTGATTGAAATACTTTCAAAAAAAGCAAGCGCTCCTGAAATATGCAAGATTTACTAAAATATATATTTGTTAAATATATCTAATTTTTATTATTTTTTTTATTTCTGTAAAAAAAATATTTTGCTGCCTCACTTAATTCAAATTTGTTAATAATTTTGCAATTATTCTTTCATTTCTACTTAAAATTAGAAAAAGAAAAAATATTTTATAATGGCCGACAGACGCTAACCTTTCTAGAATGGCGGATTACTGTGTCTGACTTAATGTGAACTAATAATATACCAATTCGGACCGGGTCTCCACTTTTGGTTGTGAAAGATAACCAAAGAGTCGAAGTCCGACGTCCGGCAAACGTATTTCGTCCCATTAAATTCGGACGTTCGCCCCGCATGATTTTGCGTCGGCCTACCAAGGGATTGGAACTCAACGTCCGCTCTTTTTGTACTACAATAGGTAAAGCCCACGGTCCCAAAGCTAACTACCCACCGAAATCATTGTTTTTTTTTTATTTTTTAGAAATGTTTGTTTTAATATCAAAAATCTAAAGGGAAATAAAACCCATACCCCACGTGTGGGAAGAGGATGGGGTATTATGGTTTCCAAAATCCAAAAAAGATATAAAACTGCGTCATGTCCTGAAACGTAGCCGTCCTGACCAAAATATCTCTTGACCAAACTAATGCACTTGTTAGGTTATGGGCGTCTATAAATGACAGTAGGCTGTACATGTGACGCGTTGGCCATATGAACGGACGTGGAATAGGTCAAGTAAAAGTTACGGAAAATACACCAACCAAACTAAACGCTAGTTTAGGTCTGAGGTTAGGGTCTTCACCGGACGTACCCGACGCCGACGTCTGTTGGTCGTTGGGCTGGTCAGAGTTTTTGTACGTCGCACAAACGAACGTAAGACCGACGTTGGGAAATTAATGGTATATTGCGTTGCATTATTTGACGTCGTGAGATCGTTAAAAAAACGGACGTATATTTGATAACGTCGGTTTTGATATGGATGCGACGTCGCTTAACGCATAATCAATCTTGCAACTTAAAATTCCACTAAATCCGACGTCGGTTCAGGTCACATTAGGTTGTAAGTCATATAAATGTTTCTTGGGCAGCGTCCAATCGGAGAGAGCTTTCTCAGTGGCCGGCGGTGTTTGTAAGAAGCTTCGTTTAAGATTAAATAATGAGTCCTTAAATGCACTCGTGGCACTTAAATCTCACTTTGGACAAAAGTTTCCCTATACTTACCTTTTTATTTGCTACGTTTGTCAATTTGTTGTATTCTGTTCTGTGTTAAATTAATTTAATTACTTTTATTTTAGTTTCGGGACCAGTCCTGGGACTAGTCGTGGGACCTGACATTTGGTCCTGAAAACATATTTGGTCCCGGGATTTGGATACCCTAGCCACAATGGACCCACTGGTGGTCGCAGTGGAAGAGCTGCAAGGCCCGCTTCTGAACAAACCTTGTTTGTAAAAATGATGGACCAGGAGTGGATACAAACTTCAAAGTGAAAAATATAGTTCCCGAAAATTGTGGCAAATGCGGCAAATTTTTAAATATTTTAGAGTGACGCATCGTTTCTCTGCAGTGTCGAACCGAGCCTTCTATTTACCAAAAAATAAACCTCAAAATGTGTATATAGGATGCCTCTATAAATAATCGGCCCGATTTTTTGAAAAAAAAAAATTAAATTTGCGGTTTTAACAAAATTTCTACTTACTTTTAAGCGAGGATGTATGTCATCCGCCGGGAAAATGTCCTCCAAAGGAACT
This sequence comes from Aspidapion aeneum, assembly GCA_963576565.1. Taxonomy (NCBI): domain Eukaryota; kingdom Metazoa; phylum Arthropoda; class Insecta; order Coleoptera; family Brentidae; genus Aspidapion; species Aspidapion aeneum. Next base: position 133,841,553 of record OY755040.1, read on the forward strand.
CCAAAGTCAAATCTACAACCAAAATCAAAATCTTAAAATATAAAAAGTTTAAGTAATTGGAATTTGGAAAAACTAAGGAAAGATTATAATTTAATAGCTATTTTGAGGTGTCAAATTATATAAGCACCTTTCAAGTGATCAGTTTTCACGGTGGCATTTTAATATCCTAAATATTCCAAAACTAGGATTCCCTCCACGGTCGCTTACGCCTACGTCGCGGAGAATTATTCGTCATTAGTGGTTGGAACGAGAACCGTATTACTGATATATCTCTTTCCAACCAATGGTAGACAAATGATTTGCCGCAACTTAGTCGTACGCGACCGTGAAATAAATCCTAGCTTTAAGCACTATACATAGAGAGTGGCTTCTGATTCCTTGAACTATATAGGATAAGTTACGTCAAGTTAAGTCAGAAAACCATACCGATTTCGCAAGGCAAAATCTAGGGTGGACATGATTTTGACCTGTGGCATCAGTTTGACATAAACTCAAAAACCTTGCAACCAGAACCCATGATTCAACATTCAATTGAAAAAATGCCGTGGGCTAGTTAAAGTAAAAGTAAAGTTTTCTTATATTAATTGATTATTGTAGTAAATTGCTTGAAATAATTAAAAGAGAGTTCTCCTCTAATCTCCTTGATATAGTCGTTTTGGTCGTATTATCAAAAATCCATTAAAAAAATTAGATTGTCTAGAGCAGAAGGACATATAATTTGAGTTGATAATTTTTCACGGATTTCATAATAACCTTAGATAAATAAATATATTTGATTGCTCTAAGATAATAACAATGATTGCAATATACTTTAAAATCGTTTATAATAACATTACTCACATTTCATATATTTTTTTAATGTTGTAATAACATTGATCGCATTTTACAATTTTTTATCAGGTTGATAACAGCAATTGACACATTGTGTACTTCTATAATAGCACTGTTTACATTTTGTATTGTTTGCAGTTGTTGATAATAACATTGTTCACCGGCTTAGCGCGTTGGTTCGTGCATATAGGGGACAACAACCGAACCAACTTTAAAATTGTTTATAATAACATTACTCACATTTCATATATTTTCCAACGTTATAATGACATTGTTTACATTTTACAATTTTTTATCAGGTTGGTAACAGCAATTGACACATTGTGTATCATTACATTTTGTATTTAGCGCATTGGTTCGTGCATATAGGGGACAACAACTAGACATTGTAGTTTCTGCTAAATAATTTTATGGTCGAGTCTGTCAAATGCCTTGGAGAAGTTATTAACAAATCTCAAAATAAGTCTAAATTATTGTATGATAGAAAAGTGAAACCCTTGGCAATTTTTATGGAAAACGCGCCAGTAAAAGTACAACTTAAACCTGGAGACCAATGGTTTGACGCCATAATTCTAGGTATTCGTTCTTCCCAGATATAGTTGCCTATTGGTTCCGTTTTGGTCGGAAATAGATGATTTTGATGATCAAACAGCAACAAGCAATAAAACTAAGTCACCAACTAAAAACTTGCTTAAAAACGCTATATTCCAGTTTTGGATCAAAGCTAGAAGAAACAATTGAAGCTAAGTTAAACCAACTTTAAAATTGTTTATAATAACATTACTCACATTTCATATATTTTCCAACGTTGTAATGACATTGTTTACATTTTACAATTTTTTATCAGGTTGGTAACAGCAATTGACATATTGTGTACCATTATAGTAGCACTGTTTACATTTTGTATTTTACGCACTTGTTGGTAATACCATTGTTTACTGGCTTAGCGCATTGGTTCGTGCATATAGGGGACAACAACTAGACATTGTAGTTTCTGCTAAATAATTTTATGGTCGAGTCTGTCAAATGCCCTGGAGAAGTTATTAACAACTCTCAAAATAAGTCTGAATTATTGTATGATAGAAAAGCGAAACCATTGCCAATTTTTATGGAAAACACGCTAGTAAAAGTACAACTTAAACCTGGAGACCATTGGTCTGACGCGATAATTCTAGGTATTCGTTCTTCCCAGATATAGTTGCCTATTAGTTCCGTTTTGGTCGGAAATAGATGATTTTTGAAAGCATGTCCATTATTAGACAATCAAACTGCACCAAGCAATAAAACTAATTCACCAACTAAAAACTCGCTTAAAAACGCTATATTCCAGTTTTGGATCAAAGCTAGAAGAAACAATTGAAGCTAAGTTAAACCAACTTCAAAATTGTTTATAATAACATTACTCACATTTCATATATTTTCCAACGTTGTAATGACATTGTTAACATTTTACAATTTTTTATCAGGTTGTTAACAGCAATTGACACATTGTGTACCATTATAATAGCACTGTTTACATTTTGTATTTTACGCACTTGTTGGTAATACCATTGTTTACTGACTTAGCGCATTGGTTCGTACATATAGGGGACAATAACTAGACATTGTAGTTTCTGCTAAATAATTTTATGGTCGAGTCTGTCAAATGCCTTGGAGAAGTTATTAATAAATCTCAAAATAAGTCTAAATAATTGTATGAAAGAAAAGCGAAACCCTTGCCAATCTTTATGGAAAACACGCTAGTAAAAGTACAACTTAAACCTGGAGACCATTGGTCTGACGCGAAAATTCTAGGTATTCGTTCTTCCCAGATATAGTTGCCTATTGGTTCCATTTTGGTAGGAAAAAAATGATTTTTGAAAGCATGTCCATTTTTAGACAATCAAACAGCACCAAGCAATAAAACTAAGTCACCAACTAAAAACTCGCTTAAAAACGCTATATTCCAGTTTTGGATCAAAGCTAGAAGAAACAATTGAAGCTAAGTTAAACCAACTTTAAAATTGTTTATAATAACATTACTCACATTTCATATATTTTCCAACGTTGTAATGACATTGTTTACATTTGACAATTTTTTATCAGGTTGGTAACAGCAATTGACATATTGTGTACCATTATAGTAGCACTGTTTACATTTTGTATTTTACGCACTTGTTGGTAATACCATTGTTTACTGGCTTAGCGCATTGGTTCGTGCATATAGGGGACAACAACTAGACATTGTAGTTTCTGCTAAATAATTTTATGGTCGAGTCTGTCAAATGCCCTGGAGAAGTTATTAACAACTCTCAAAATAAGTCTGAATTATTGTATGATAGAAAAGCGAAACCATTGCCAATTTTTATGGAAAACACGCTAGTAAAAGTACAACTTAAACCTGGAGACCATTGGTCTGACGCGATAATTCTAGGTATTCGTTCTTCCCAGATATAGTTGCCTATTAGTTCCGTTTTGGTCGGAAATAGATGATTTTTGAAAGCATGTCCATTTTTAGACAATCAAACTGCACCAAGCAATAAAACTAATTCACCAACTAAAAACTCGCTTAAAAACGCTATATTCCAGTTTTGGATCAAAGCTAGAAGAAACAATTGAAGCTAAGTTAAACCAACTTCAAAATTGTTTATAATAACATTACTCACATTTCATATATTTTCCAACGTTGTAATGACATTGTTAACATTTTACAATTTTTTATCAGGTTGTTAACAGCAATTGACACATTGTGTACCATTATAATAGCACTGTTTACATTTTGTATTTTACGCACTTGTTGGTAATACCATTGTTTACTGACTTAGCGCATTGGTTCGTACATATAGGGGACAATAACTAGACATTGTAGTTTCTGCTAAATAATTTTATGGTCGAGTCTGTCAAATGCCTTGGAGAAGTTATTAATAAATCTCAAAATAAGTCTAAATAATTGTATGAAAGAAAAGCGAAACCCTTGCCAATCTTTATGGAAAACACGCTAGTAAAAGTACAACTTAAACCTGGAGACCATTGGTCTGACGCGAAAATTCTAGGTATTCGTTCTTCCCAGATATAGTTGCCTATTAGTTCCATTTTGGTAGGAAAAAAATGATTTTTGAAAGCATGTCCATTTTTAGACAATCAAACAGCACCAAGCAATAAAACTAAGTCACCAACTAAAAACTCGCTTAAAAACGCTATATTCCAGTTTTGGATCAAAGCTAGAAGAAACAATTGAAGCTAAGCTAAACTAACTTTAAAATTGTTTATAATAACATTTCATATATTTTCCAACGTTGTAATGACATTGTTTACATTTTACTATTTTTATCAGGTTGGTAACAGCAATTGACACATTGTGTACCATTATAATAGCACTGTTTACATTTTGTATTTTACGCACTTGTTGATAATACCATTGTTGGCTGACTTAGCGCATTGGTTCGTGCATATAGTTTCTGCCAAATAATTTTATGGTCGAGTCTGTCAAATGCCTTGGAGAAGTTATTAACAAATCTCAAAATAAGTCTAAATTATTGTATGATAGAAAAGCGAAACCATTGCCAATTTTTATGGAAAACGCGCCAGTAAAAGTACAACTTAAACCTGGAGACCATTGGTCTGACGCGATAATTCCATCTATTCGTTCTTCCCAGATATAGTTGCCTATTGATTCCGTTTTGGTCGGAAATAGATGATTTTTAAAAGCATGTCCATTTTTAGACAATCAAACAGCACCAAGCAATAAAACTAAGTCACCAACTAAAAACTCGCTTAAAGACGCTATATTCCAGTTTTGGATCAAAGCTAGAAGAAACAACTGAAGCTAAGTTAAACCAACTTTAAAATTGTTTATAATAACATTACTCACATTTCATATATTTTCCAACGTTGTAATGACATTGTTTACATTTTACAATTTTTTATCAGGTTGGTAACAGCAATTGACATATTGTGTACCATTATAATAGCACTGTTTACATTTTGTATTTTACGCACTTGTTGATAATACCATTGTTGACTGACTTAGCGCATTGGTTCATGCATATAGGGGACAATAACTAGACATTGTAGTTTCTGCTAAATAATTTTATGGTCGAGTCTGTCAAATGCCTTGGAGAAATTATTAACAAATCTCAAAATAAGTCTAAATTATTGTATGATAGAAAAGCGAAACCATTGCCAATTTTTATGGAAAACTCCAGCCCATATTTGACCTATCTGAAACTCTACCTCGGAATAAGCTACAAAACTCAATCTTTGCACAGTCATAGATCTTTATAGAGTTGACAACCCCTCCAAGTTTGATAGACTTCCATACAAGCGCGGATCTGTGTCAAAATCAAGGGGGGGGTTATAGTGGACGATTTTTTTTTTGTAATATGTTTTTCTGCTAGGGGGGTAATTCTCCTGTTTTCCCTTATTTTATCAGGAAAATGTGCATATTTTTTCTCTAGGGGGGTAATTACCCTGTTACCCCCCTCAAATCCGACTAACTCACTCATGTATAGATCAACAAAATTCTACTGTAGGTCCAGACACACTAGAAAGCTGAAATTTGGCAGACTGATAGAAATTATGACCAACCCCTTGGAAAAATAAAAAAACCCTATAATTCTAATTTACTCCCCTCCCCTATACATGTAAAGGTATGTAAAATTAACATTGCCCACTTCCAGGAACGCTAGAGAGCTGAGCTTTAAAAGGCTGAAGGAACTATGATAAAACTATAAGAAAAAAATTGCATTGTAAAAGGTTTGAACAATATTCCGTATATTTTACTACTTTAAAACCTAAATATTATTGAAATCCTTTAAATTATTTCTCTAAAAAAAGTGTACATATTGAAATTCACACTTTTTTTTCCAAATTTTGCAAGAAAAGTGTAAATATTAAAATTCACACTTTTTTGTGAAATTTCTGAGGGGTGATTAGCTGAACCTAATTTGGACAACATTCTACAGGACTGTTAATTCAAAATGGGGGACACATTCATTTGTTGGCTCTGTCAAAACGCACATCCAAGTAAGTGATTTTTAATATCCTAAATGCAGTTTTTTAAATAGGGCAAGATGGAGGGGTAAATATTGTGCCAGCAGGCAGGTACACTCATTAACTTTTTTAATGACATCTTAAAATTAATAAAACTTGCCTGGATAACCTGGAATTTTTGTGTGCTTTAAAAACTGCTAAAGAAAATTGTTTAGTAAATCATGATCCTTATTTTAAACCTCGCGATGTTGCCCAAAAAAGGGCTGTTTCTTTGTATTATACAAATTTTGGAAAAATAAGATGAAATTAAAAAAAGTGGGTGAGTGTACAAAAATTTATGAAGGACAGTGGCTTAGCGTGGGGGTTCTCCCCCCCCCCGCCCCGAGGGTACTGGCGCCCCATGGGTTCCCGAAGCGCCCTAAGCTTTATTGATATTAAGGAGCAGGGCCGCCAAAGGAGACTAAGAAAGACATGATGACCTTTTTTGGTTGCAATATTTTTGAGGTCGTCCCCCGCCCCGTCAGGCACGCTACACCGCTGATGACGGAGAGTTCACATGCAGGCAGAGCCACAATAGATGCACTGGTGGTCGTAGTGGAAGGACTACAAGACCCACTCACATATGAATCATCAATCATCATCATCATCACATGCAGGCAGTAGTTTAATCAAGTGGTGGTTGAGTAATCATTGGCACACCAAGCCAAAGAGTTTATCCACACACATACTTTATGAATAAAAAAAATTAAATAGCATAAAATACAGTACTAGGTGCTTTCAGCCACCCCCCTCTACTCAAGATATATTCCAGGGTGTGCCAATGGAGTAATTACCAAATTACTTGCCAACTCAACTAAACTCAACTCATAATATGGTCTTTACATTGACTAAACTACAAAAATTTGAATTTATTAATTCCCTGTTTGATTACATAGTAATATAAGTTCATCCTTTAAAAAAATAAAAAAAGTACAATTTATTGATAAAATACTGTTAAAATACTAGCATACACACACTAACGAACAGACATACCTAGGTCTACTTTTGTTGAGAAATAAATTTTTAATCAATGTGTAAAAACTAAAGGCCTCCAGATTTGCCAAAAAGCCAGCTTTATCCAGACAGTTAAGGTCAGTTTAGCCTCACAAATTAGAATAAATTAAATTAAACCAACCTACCCTAAGCCAAATTAGACCAACTTAATAGATTTTTTTGTAAAAAAAGTGTTGCTTCTTTACTATTAGGAAGGTTAATGAAAATACAAGTAAAAAACTGTAAAAATCAAGAAAATTTCTCCTTAAGTTAGTCTTTTGGCTTAGGGTCAGTTAATTTAAGTTGTAATGTAATTTCTGAGGCTCAGACCTTTACCTCAGGATTCTAAAATAAATCAAAATCAGGCATAAAGAGAAAAAAATAATTTTAATACCTGACAGCCAACAAGTTCGACAGCAACTTCATGGCCAACACCATCACTTTAATTTAAAAGCAAAGAGAAACAGTGAAAACATTTGTATAAAATTTATGAGAAAAATTTAAACTTTTCGTAACTGTAACCGTAGAGTAAACTTTGATAGCCCTGAGTAAACAAATAGTCACAGCTGACTAGACCACGTGACTAGAATACCTTTACGATTAGTGTCCTTAGACTAGACCTTAGAACATGGCGGGAAGCAGAACCAAGGCCAACACAAAAATACATTCGAGTGGGCCAGCCGACTGACCGGTGCACATAGCCGCTTTTTTGCGATACAACCATCTCTTTACTACATGCACTGAATTATGCTAAAATAAAGTTGTACTGGCTTGCAGGGGAGTGTTTTAAGATTTCGAAAAAAAAAACAAAGTAGAAAGAAAACTAATTAGTAGTTTCAACCAGGATTGCTAGATTTTTCAAATTAAAAAGCGAGACAAATTAGGAAAATGCGTAAACACAAAAATTTAAAATAGATACTAAAAATTTACATCGATTTTAATTTAAGTTAGTGTAGGAGTCTTTTAGGAACCAAATGGTGTGTTTATTTATTTACTGTTAATTATTGAATGTCCTCGGTATACTTTACTATTTGAATATCCCTTGTAGTTCTTTAGTTCGAAATTCCACTGTACGCGGCGCTAGAGTAGTATTATTGATTTTACTTATGACAAGGATAGGTACAACTGTTTTTGTAATGTAATATAGAGTTGGGCAAAACAGTGATTTTCGACTAACCGGTGAAGTAGCGACAGCGACTTATAAGTAACCAGTGATTTTTAACGGTGATTTCAATCACTGTATAAAATATTTCTATTATTCATTCTTCATTCACTATTTTACCTAGTAAAATATTTCTATTATTCATTCTTCATTCACTATTTTACCTAGTATTACGGAGAGCATCCCCTGCGGCTGCGGCTATACAGTTATTTCGGCCGCGAAAAAGGTTACCTAATATTCGGTAGTGCTATTTATGATTTAACCGGCTAGTTGAAAATCACCGTTTTCGTATGTTACGGTGAAACGTGAAACGCGATTTCACTGCCAAATATGCGTTCGGGTGCGACCAGCGACACGACGACGCCGTGAGACGCGACGTTCCTCAGATACCGGTAATAATATTTACCAATCACTGAATAACTGTTTGTGCAGAATTTCGATAACCGGTAGCGCCAGTGATTTTTGTTTCACTGTTACTGAATCGCAGTGATCGATATATCGCCCATCTCTAATGTAATAAAGAGAGTTCCGTTTTTCTGATTGAAATAAATCGTTTATAATTTCTCAAAACTTTTCTTGTTATTTTTTACCCAAAAACTAAAGTAAAATAACAGGTTATGGGCCCAGTCCATGCCTGAAAGGATAAAGTATCGGGTGGTGAATGCTTTTTGGGTAAAAACAGTGAAGAAATAGTAGAAAAGTTAGAGTGAAAATTGTGAGGTTAGAAATTATCGAAAACGTGAAAAATCCAGAAAAACATGTCGCAGTTACAACCTTTTCCACAGCTGACAAGCACAAATTACTCAAATTGGAAATTTCGCTTAGAAATTTTACTAGACAAGGAAGGAGTGAAAGACGTACTTACCACAACAAGAGAAGCCTACAATGAGCTAAGTACCAAAGATAAAGAGTTGTACGATAGAAGAGAAACCAAGGCAAAATGTTTGATTGTGCAGTGTATGACTGATAAACATTTGGAATACATTAAAGATGCGAAAACAGCCCAAGAAATGTTGACTTCACTCAAAAATGTTTTTGAGAGAAAAAGCCCACTGACAAAGTTATATATCATGAAGAAATTATTTAAATTGAAATGCACCTCAGACTTGCAAGAACACTTCATGACAGTTGAAAGTTTATTACGAGAACTGGAAAGTGCAGGGGCACAACTTGACGAAAGTGATAAAGTTTGTTACTTACTTTTGACAATGTCAGAAAAGTATGATACAGTAATCACAGCTATAGAGACTATCAACACAACAATAACATTAGAATTTGTCAAAAGTAGACTTTTGGATGCAGAATTGAAGCTTAAAGAGAATAGTAATACTGAAGACAATCAAAGTTCAGCATTTTATTCAAAAAAACCTCAACATTATAAATGTTATGGATGTGGAGGTGACCACTTTCTACGAGATTGTCCAAAGAACAAAAGCGAAGGTGCAAGCAGCATGAACTCAGCAAATTCAAGAGGTCAAAATTTCACACGAGGATATTATCCAAGAAGACGAGGTGGCAGAAACTACAGAAGAGGTGAAAGAGGTGGCAGAGAAGCAAATCTGAGTACTGAAGCAAGAAATGAAGAAGAAGTTTCGTTTATTTCCGAAGTCTTAGCGGTAGGAGGTATGAAACTAAGCTCAAATCATTCAGAAGTTGACTTCGTCCTTGATAGCGGAGCGACTGAACACCTGGTGACTGAAGAAATGGAGAAAGTCATGACAAACGTAAGAAACTTGGAAAAAGAGATGAGAATTAGGGTGGCGAACGGTGAGCACATGGTTGTCAAGAAAAAAGGTAATTTAAAGCTAGTTTATAACGACATAAAAATAAACTTGGAAGCTTTGATTGTACCAAAATTAACAAACAATCTATTGTCAGTAAAGAAAATAAATGAGAAAGGAAATAAAGTTCTTTTTGAGAAAGACAAGGCAACAATAACAAGCATGAGTGAGAAAAACATAGATTGCAAGACAATAGGCAACTTATATGTAGCAAGTTTTGATCTAACCGATGAACAATGCAATTTTGTATCGGGAGACACATGGCACAAACGTTTGGGGCATCTATCGGAAGGATATATGAAAAAGATGCAACTACCGACACCAACTAAAGTATGCGGACCTTGTCAAGAAGGAAAGGCAACCAGACAACCTTTTGAAAACCAAAGTTTACCAAGATCAAGAAAAATAGGTGAATTTTTACACTCAGACATAGGTGGACCAATGCACATTGCAACCTTGAACGAAGAAAAATACTATCAGACTATTATTGATGATAATTCACACTTCATGACTGTTTACTTGCTCAAAAGAAAAAGTGAAGCACAAGTAAATTTAATGAATTATGTCAGAGAAATGAAAGCGAAAGGTTACACATGTTCAAGATTGCGAGTCGACAATGGTGGAGAATACACCTCAGCAGAACTCAAAAACTCAAAATGGAGTGAGTGAGAGAGCCAATAGAACACTTTTAGACAAAGTAAGAGCTATGTTTGCTGAAACAAATCTACCTAAATATCTTTGGGGTGAAGCGATTCGCACAGCTGCATATCAACTGAATAGATCACCAACATCAGCTTTACAGGGTGAGACACCTGCAAAAATATTTTTTGGCAAAACAGATTTAAAAAAGTTAAGAATATTTGGAAGCAAAGCATGGGCTCTAAAACTACCCAACACAGGAGATAAATTACAGACAAGAGCTTTATCATTAAGAATGGTAGGATACAGTCCAAATGGTTACAGACTTTGGAATCCTATGAATGATGAAATTGTTATCTCAAGAGATGTTAGATTCGATGAAAGTGACACAAAATATGAAAAAGGACAGAATGAGAACCAAGAGCGAAAGTATGTGCTAGAAGAAGAAGAAAAATACAAAGAACCCACAGATCAGGACAAAGAAAAGAAGAGAGACAAACATGAAGAAAATACAAATAACGACATTGAAAATGAAGAAAATTTAGAATCAAATAAAAGACAACTAAAAACACCATCAAGATTTACAGATTACGAGCTGTATTATACAGCAAGTTGTCTTCTAACAGAAATAAGAGAACCTAAAGACTATAATGAAGCAGTAAAAATGGGACAAGAATGGCAAGATGCTATTGACAAAGAGTTACAGGCACATGAACAATACGGCACTTGGGAGCCAGCTATCTTACCAAAAGGAAAAACTGCCATAGATACACGTTGGATTTTTAGAACCAAACAGAATAACGTAAAAAAGGCAAGATTAGTAGCCAAAGGGTATCAAGAAGATTATCACTACAATGTTTATGCACCTGTGGCAAGATACCAAACAATACGAATGTTCATGTCGCATGCTTTCCAAAGCAACTGGGAAATAACACAACTTGATATTCCCACAGCCTTCCTGAATGGAAATCTCAACATAGACATATACATAAAAATCCCAGAAGGTGTTAAAACGAACAAAAATTTTGATTCGTTGAAATTAAAAAAAGCATTATATGGTTTACGAGAAGCCCCCAGAATGTGGAACGAAAGATTTCAAGAATTCACAGAGAAACACAACTTAAAAAGATCAGGCAACGATTTTTGTTTATACACTGGAGAAAATGTTTACCTACTTCTTTGGGTAGATGACATCATAGTAATGGGACCCAAAAGCCAAGAAATTGTAAGACAATTAGAAACTGAATTTAATGCCAAAAACCTAGGAAACTTGAGAAATTTTTTAGGAATGGAAATAACCTATAAAACTGGCAACATGGCAATAAGCCAAAGAACACTGATTGAGAAAATGATTAAAAAGTTCAATATGCAAGACTGCAAATCTGCTAAAACACCCATGGAACCTAATTTTCAAGTTGAAGATCAAGAAGTTCTTAAAGATGTACCCTATAGAGAATTAATAGGTTCACTTTTATATTTAGCAACAATCAGTAGACCTGATATCTCATACTCAGTTATTTTTCTAAGTAGATTCTTAGATAAACCGACTCAGCAGTTATGGCAAGCAGCAAAAAGAGTATTGCGATACTTAAAACAAACCATAGACTACAAGATGACGTACACTGTAAGTGAAAATGAACCACAACTTACAGCATATTCAGATGCAGATTGGGGTAGCAATCATCTAGATCGAAAAAGCATAAGTGGCTCAGCTGTATTTTACAACAAAAATTTAGTTTCCTGGATGTCAAAGAAACAAAATGTAGTTGCACAATCAAGTTTTGAATCAGAATATTTAGCCAGCGCAATGTCAACCAGCGAGATACTTTATTTGCAAGGAATTTGCAATGACTTTAAAATTCAAAAAGTTGATTCATTATTACTGATTGACAATCAAAGTGCATTACATGCTATAGAAAGCTTTGAAAACAGCAAACGATCAAAGCATATCGACATTAAAGCACACTTTATTAAAGATGTTGTAGCTAAAGGATACGTAAAAGTCAAATATGTACCTACAGAAGAAAATGTTGCAGATATTTTTACTAAACCACTTGCACCAGAAAAATTTCAGAAATTCAGAGACATGTTGAATATTAAAATTCAGTTTTACCTTAAGTGAAATGTTATTTTTTAATTAGGTCAAGTTAACTTTTGCAATTTAAAATTTTTTTTTGAAATGTTTAAATTGAAGGGGGGTGTTAATTATTGAATGTCCTCGGTATACTTTACTATTTGAATATCCCTTGTAGTTCTTTAGTTCGAAATTCCACTGTACGCGGCGCTAGAGTAGTATTATTGATTTTACTTATGACAAGGATAGGTACAACGGTGTTCTGTGGGTACAACTGTTTTTGTAATGTAATAAAGAGAGTTCCGTTTTTCTGATTGAAATAAATCGTTTATAATTTCTCAAAACTTTTCTTGTTATTTTTTACCCAAAAACTAAAGTAAAATAACATTTACGTTTCCAAAATACATTCAAGAATTTAATTTTAAAATTTAAATGTTATACCTACCTATTTAAATTAAGTTGTATTTCACACTTCCATTGGCTTCATTATATTTCGATTATCAAAATTCCATGTATAATAAAATATATGATCTGTAATTTTTTTAGTGATTTGTGAATTTTATTTAAAATAAACAAATATGAACGAACACATAAGATAAGTATGTATAGACAAGAAATATTTGCCCTAAAATGAGAAAGTAACTTAAACGAAAAAGTAAAACATTCCTCTTTGATTGTTGGTTGAAGTGTAAACTTCTTGAGGCACGTTTAGCACTTTTTGTGGGTACTGAATTGAACTGAGCCGTCACGCTCGGCTATGTAACGCTCATTCGGTTGAAGTCGTCTCGAGTCGACTAACTGTAAGAGGAACAGTCAGCACAGCGATATGATGATGCAGAGGAAGGCCACTCAGAGCAAAATTGACCAGAGTAATTTATACCCAATTATAATGATGTAAATGTTATTACTTTGTCAATATACAAAGCAAAAAATCTTGTATTTCGTATTATTAATTTCGCCTTGTTGAAGTTTACACTTCTGCAGTGTTCTTAAGCACACACAATTTTTTTTTTTTTTAATAAAATTTATAAGTTATCTATAAGAAGATACATTCAGATCCCCCTACGGCGGAACGTCTGGCAACCCTGGTTTCAACTAAACTAATTGCCATGGAAGTTTGTAATCATTCCCCAAAATTGGGTAACCTTACTCCAGTTTTGTAAGGAATCCTCGTACATTGCGAACTCAATATTTTCAGAAGCCTAAGTTGTGTATTTAAATAGAAATTAGTCCGTTACAAGATAGCAAAATGAAAAACTAATTCTCAGAATTTTTGTATCTCTGAGATTATTGTACGTCAGTAGAATTGGTAAAGGATAGTCAAAATGGCTTGCTTTTTGCTCTGGTTTTAAGTTTCTTAAAAACTTGTAGAGCTGATGACATAAGACTATACTCTGAGTACCAAGAAGTTTTGTGGGTATTTTGCACAGAATGCAAAATGCAAGACTGATTCAGAATTGTTTGATTTCAACGTCACTACGATTGGTAAAGAACAGTCAAAAAGCTTCCTCTTTGCTCTAAATTTAAGATTCACAAAAATTTATCGAGCTCTAGTGACAAAATACAAGACATTCTCTTAATTTTCACATGACTGTGATTATGTACCTACGATTTTTGTGCTAACAATTTTGTGCACTTTAGATTTATTTCGTCATATTTATGATGCTCAGTATAGAGGCTATTTTGCAAAGTTGGCAAAATACAAGACTGATTCTCATAATATTTTCGAATTGCTGCGATTTTTTTTAGGTTTTCAAAATTGGTAAAGGATAGTCGAAATGACTTCCTTTCTGCTCGGGCTTCCTGTTCTTCAAAAACTTGTTGGTGGTTAAATACAAGACTGATTCCCTACATTTTCACATGACTGTGTTTGAGTACTCTAACAGTGGCGTGTCGTATAGGGGGCCAGGGGGGCGCACGCCCCCCCCCCCCCCCTCCGCCCCTTTTCGCTTGGCGCCCCTGGCGTCCTTTGAGAAAAAAATAGAATTAATAGTGTTATTATTTTAAAAAAAGGTTTGTAATTTATTTGACTCCCATACCTATATTTGCACCCGTTAAGGTCTTCGCCCCCCCCCCCCCCCCCCCGCCCTTTTATCCACGACACGCTACTGTACTCTAATTACCTACTATTTCTATCCACTTCATATTTGGTTTGTCATAAAAACAATTAATGTAAAAATAATCCAAGTACGCGAAAGTGGTATTCCGTAAAAAGAACTGAGATAAAAGTAAAATCAAGTTCTCCAATACAAATTTCAAAATGAATGGTTCTTACTAGTTTGGAAATGTTTTTTTTTTTAACTTTGCTGACAACAGAGCTGAATTTTCCTACCAGACGATATGTTGGAGTTTCTTTTTTAAATAGTTGAAAATTTTAGAATAGAAGTAGGATTTTTTCTAAAAGTTTAATCAATTTAAATCATTAGATGTATAATGTATTGTTTTTGTTGCGGATATAATAAAATACACTTATATTATGTAGTAACAGAAAGGTATCTATTTGATATTACAGATCTAAAATTGCAATATTTATTATATTATTATGTCAAAAACCAGTCAGTTTTTGGAGAAAACAGCCAAATAAGATATGTTTTTCAACTTTTTATGCTTTAAATCTATAGATTTTAAGTTTTTGTTCAAATGATTTACATTGTTTGTGTTATGAGTTGTTTTTATACCACCCATCGCCCGTTTTCACTCCGTCTCCTGTAACATGTTTCTGAAGAGACTAAAAAAACTTAAGAAAAAAACTGAAACTAAAGTTGGAGAAACTGTCTACCAAATGAACTTTCCAATAATCAGTTTTACTTACATAATTACCAATTTTCTTCAATGTGATTAATTTAATGCGCAAGGAGTTTACAAAAATCCAAAAAAAATTAAAAGTTTATATAAATATAATAATAAAGTATATATATTTATATTTTTACACTGAAAGAGGGACAACAATAAATTAATGTGCTTTCTTTATATCAATTCACTTAATTCACATTTCTCAAGGTTGATAATAGCCAAGTTTAGAAAAACATTTCCAAACTAGTAAGAACCATTCATTTTGAAATTTGTATTGTAGAACTTGGCTTTACTTTTATCTCAATTCTTTTTACAGAATACCACTTTCGCGTACTTGGCTTTTTTTACATGAAATGTTTTTGTTATGATTTCACTGCTTTTTTAAAGGATTTGGATAATATTTAAGTTTTAAAGTAGTAAAATATGCGGGATATTGTTCAAAACCTTTGCAATGCCTTATTAAAAATTTTGAGTTTTTTTTATATTTTCCTATGGTTTTATCATACTTCTTATCAGCCTTCTAAAGCTCAGCTCTCTAGTGTTCCTGAAAGTAGGCAATGTTAATTTTACATAACTTTACATTTATAGGGAAGGAAAGTAAATTAAAATCTTAGTGTTTTTAAATTTTTTCCTATAGTTTTATCGTAGTTCCTATCAGTCTTCCAAAGCTCAGCTCTCTAGCGTTTCTGGAAGTGGACAATGCTAATTTACATAACTTTACATTTATTGGGGAGGGAAGTTAATTTAACTTTGGGGTTTTTTAATTTTCTTTTATAGTTTTATCATAGTTCCAATCGGTCTTCCAAATCTCAGCTCTTGAGCATTTCTGGAAGTGGGCAATGTCACTTTTACATTACTTTACATTTATAGGGGAGGAAAGTAAATTATAATTTTGGGGTTTTTAAATTTTTTTTCTATAGTTTTATGATAGTTCCTATCAGTCTGTCATTTCTGGAGGTGGGCAATGTTACTTTTACATAACTTTAACATGTACAGGGGAGGGGAGTAAATTGGAATTTTGGTGTTTTTTCATTTTTTCCAGGGGTTTGGTCATAATTTCTATCAGTTTGCCAAATTTCAGCTTTGTAGCATGTCTGGAAGTACAGTAGAATTTTGGTGATCTATACATGAGTGAGTGAGTGAGTGAGTGACAATTTCGACGTTTTTTGAAATTTCGTAAGAACTTTAGTACTTTTTGGAATTCCATGAAACTTGGAGGGATTGTTAACTCCATGGAGATCTACGACTGTGCAAAGTTTGAGATTTTAGATAGGTCAAATATCGGCTGAAATATTTCAAGAAAAGATGGTACGGCGCGTGAACTTGGCGAGGCACGTTAACATAGAGTTAAATGGAAATAAGCAATCCTGTGTGTTTATAATCGTTGCTTTCCACCAATGCATACCCACCCCGATTCAAAAAACGCATCACGTGATGGTCCGTGAATTTGCACTCGTTTTAAATGCATCGGTTCGGTTCGGTTCGGTTCGGTTCGTTCACCTGATGCGTTTTTTGAATCGAGGTGGGCACGCATTGGTGGAAACAGGGTATTATTCGTCTCAATACAGACGAAAAATGTACGTTGGTCGTGGACGTACTATTTACATACATAATTTACGTACATAGTACGTACTTTATTGGTCCCGGGATGTACTCACGTAATATGGCCATAAAATGTACCACCCTGTGACGAAGTGTGCTGTTTGGGTTATACAAACGCATTCAGAAAAGGAGAGGACCAGTAACCACGTTAGGCTTAAGATGTGCGCAAAAAAACGGCTAAAGTTAAAAGCGGTGTACCAGAGCTGCACTCATTTTTTAATCGAAAACACTATCAGTGTCCTTATGTAGGTGCAACTGTGTGGAATTATTCGTTTCTGCTGTGTTTTTTAAATATTTTTGCGATCTAATTGATCTTTTAGATCAACCAATAAGTTAAAACTATTCCAAGGTAAGAAAGTTTTATTTTACCTGTAGAAAGTTAAGCAAAAATTGCAACTATGGACATTTCATTTCAATATTCTCCTCCAAGAAACGGCGACTATTTTTCGCAAAATAATTTAAAAATCTATCATGAAGTGTCGAAATCATAACGGGCAGTCGAACACGCAACTATACTCGTTAGCACCTAATCATTTATGCAAGAAAATACGGAAAACTTAAAAAAATATTATTTGGTGCATATAAATTGGCAGAAAAACCCATCAGACACCGAAAACAATTGTAAACAAAATCAAATCTTTGCGTGAGGTGACCTTATACCTCTCCGTCTCGTGTTTACCAACGGGCGTTCGGTATCTTTCCTTTTCTACCGGATTAATTAGAGTGATTAATTTTCACAGGGCAAGAGGGCTTTGGGCAAGTGCCGCGCCTAGAACATGCTTTTGTTTTAATTGAAGCGTCACTTTCATGTAGATGTAGAATTGTAGAGTCGTGCAATTTTTTTAAAAAGTGTTGTTTGGAATTAGTTTTTGCAGAATTTTACCCTATTTTACCAGGTAATAGATTTTAATTTATTAGCTATATACCATATACCTAGGATATCGTACATCAGCCAGATCACAGAACACCAAGGGGCCCCATTCGGCATGGCTTCGACCTTGGGTGTTTCTGCATGGCCATTACAATGCCACTCGGTGTACAAAAATTGGCAGCCGGTCGAAGCATTGATTTGGCCTTCTATAAATATTTGTATGTATTTTTTTAGTTTGAAACCATGCCAAAGGAAACGTCAAACGGGGTGGATCGGGACAGCGGGGTC
The DNA here is from genome assembly GCA_963576565.1 of Aspidapion aeneum. Lineage (NCBI taxonomy): Eukaryota > Metazoa > Arthropoda > Insecta > Coleoptera > Brentidae > Aspidapion > Aspidapion aeneum. Next base: position 133,859,597 of record OY755040.1, read on the forward strand.
AATCGGGACAGTGGGGTCAATCAGGACAAAACCTGTTTTTACTATTTAAATGCCACCTCCCCTGTATCTCAAGGTCAATCATAGGCGATATCTTAGTGAACGCGTTTCTGCAAGTCGCCGGCCAGTTCGCTTTAGCTTTTTGAATGGAGGCAAAAAACCAACAACATTTTCGCGTTTTTTTTAAATAAACCTCGTTTTATGGCTTATTTTTAAAGTTTTTTTTCTGGTTTTTTTTGCAAAATAATTTTTTTAACCTTCTCTGTCCCAATTGACTCCATTACAAGGGCTAATTGAGCCTTAACACTGAAAAAAATGGGTTGTCCCAATTGACCCCATATGCAGGGTCAATCAGGACACCCACTAAAAAAAAAATATATAAAATCACCTATCAAACTGACAGATATGTGTGACATGTCATTTTAAAGCTCCAATGGTAAGCTATCATTTGGCGGTGGTTTGATTGAAGTCTATAACTTTTTTAGTATAGTTAATAATATTATTTATTATTTAAAAAAAAAATTTGAGATAACGTTGAAAATGTGTTATTTTGGCGGTTTTCGGAATATAGTAGGCTACATTTTGCTTAATAATTTGTGTAATAACCAGGGTTCCCCGGATATATATCAAGATATATATCATGATATTTATAACTTGATTATATCCAATATATTCAATAATTTTACTTATTCAACTAAAAATGTTTTCTACCATTCTAAATATCAGAAATATTTGTCAGTACTCCCTTGTACAGTCTGGGACTTTTTAAATTGCCGCCCTGGAAAATAAAAAAAATTCCTATTTGAAATTCGAAAAAGTGGTTTGAACCAAAACATAAAAATTGTGAACCTTACCTCTGTCTGTATACATACATATTAAAAAATTTATTTTTTTGATTTCTTTAATTGATTAATTTTGGCAGAAAAAAAATAAAACGGCAATTTAAAAAGTCCCCGACTGTACAAAAGTATAAGCATCTGTAAAGGTGTAGTATTGGTCGTTTCGGCTGCCGAATGGTCATCGCGGAGCTGACTGGGAAGCCCCTATTTCATATCTGGTAGATCCCCCATGCGACAATATCTTTTGTTTTCCCAGGTTCTAACCTGGGAAAACAGTTACTGTGTTTTCCATCTGTGTGTACTTTTGATTTATAAGTAAGTAGTGATTTTTATTTAATATGCCAAAACCAAAGCATTCAGTTTGATAATGATATATATCAGATATATATCTGATAATATATATCCGATATATATCATGTGATTTATATAAAGATCATGATACTTTCGAACCCTGGTAATAACAAAAAACTTCATAGGAGCTTTAGTTTCTGAGTTATTAACAAAAAACTGTTTTCAAGGCTGATATATCATGGCTTCACTTAAAGTGTTCTAATAGGCTAGCTAGGAAGGTATCAGATCCGTCATGATTTATTGTTTATAAATATGGAATTTAATATTTTGTGGATTAAATTAAACATATTCCAAGGTAGACTTTAAAAAATAAAAATGATTATCTTATCTCTGCCGGAGTTTATTTTAAAGACCCTTTATAGACACACAAAATAAAGAAAATGTTAAAAATAGAAAATTATACACTAAGCTTCTAGCTTTTGTAAAAAAGCCCAAATTCATAAAGTTGTGCAATTAAAATAATATTGTTCCGGTAACTAGCGATTTTTCCGTGCGTGTGGGATGCTGGGGATAATTTAGATTTTTTAATTATTTTTTACAGACCATCGCTTAAGACAGGCTCCAGAGATTGAAGCTCCAGAGATTGAAGTTCCAGAGATTGAAGCTCCAGAGATTGAAGCTCCAGAGATTGAAGCTCCAGAGATTGAAATTCCAGAGATTGAAGCTTCATCTGTTGAAGGTCCTACGGCCCCCGTGCAGGAAAGGCCAATGGGCTTTTGGGAGAGGGTAGGCAGAAGGTTGAGAAGTCTTGTGCCTCCCTGGCGCCGCCGGGGGCTTAGGACCGACCAAACACCTGGTAAGTTACAAATTGATAGCATCCTCACGAAAAAAAATAAGGGGACATATAGGGAAGAGTGGGGCAAGATGATGATGTTAAGGATTAATCAAACAAGTTTCGTGGCTAATAAAGCTTAACCTCACGGGGGTCCAAGATCTAATGGACACCTAATAAGTGTTGACAGCTAACTGTTTCATCCTTATGGGACTCCTCAGAACACTGCTGGTCAATGTGACATCTTGCGAAGTTAATTGGACGATTTTGTATCTAATCAAATGTAAATAGTGAGAAAACTATCGCAAAAAGCGCCATCTACCGAGACACGAGAGAAACAAAAAAAAACAAAAACAGGCGAAATACTACTATACAATATCGATCAATGAAAGATCGAATGCAAATAAAAGAAAACATACTATAGTCCGTGACCTACGACAGCTCTTTGTCTTTCAGGCCGGATCACAGTGAGCGTCAATCAACGGAATTCTATGTGTCCTCTTTTCCCCCAATATCATCCAGCTAATTCCTGCATGCATGTTTCTTCAAATCGCCCGCTCATCTCATTTAGGGTCTTTCTCTACTTCTTTTATTTTCCCAAGAACTCCAGTTTACATTACCTTTATTCCATGGATCGTTTTTTTGTCTGATATTATGACCGGCAAATTTTCATTTTAATTTTGCTACCTCTCGTCTCACATCCCCTACTTTTGTTTTATTTCTTAACCCTTCATTCCTTTTTTTATCTGTTAGCTTTACATGTAAAATTTGTCTTTTCCATTGATATTTGTGCTTTTATTACCTTATCCATGTGTGATTTCATAAATGTCCAGGTCTGGAATACATAGGTGGGTACAGGAAGGGTAATAATACATTTTCGTTTTGAGGTACTGAGGATATTTTTTATTCTATCTATCTATTTCTATTTTGCCTTCGATCCATATTTGGACATAGACCTCCTCCAATATCTTACACTCTTCTTCTTCAAGTCTGTCGCCGTGTTCATCCATCTAGTTTCCGCATGTTTCTTCAAATCGTCAGTCCTTCTCATTTGGGGTCTTCCCCTACTTCTTTTATTTTGCCAAAGTCTCCAGTTTACAATACATTTGTTTTATTGATCATCTTTTTGTCTGAAATTATGACCGGCAAGTTTTCATTTTAATTTTGATACCATTCCTCTGACATTTCTTTCTTTTGTTTTATTTTTTATCCATTCATTGCTTTTTCTATCTGTTAGCTTTACATGTAACATTTTTCTCTCCATTGATCTTTGGGCTTTTGTTACCTTATCCTACTACTACTACTATGTCGGTTTAGAACGTTTTTCTACGTTGTCCGATGCCTATTCTCCACCTCCTTCGATCCTGACAATCATACTATGTCAGATTTTTTTGACTCATTGATCTTTGGATTGACTGTTGCCATTCTAGTTTAGGACGCCCTCTTTTTCTGCGTTCTATTGGTTGCCATTCTAGGACCTGCTTTGGTAATCTTTCGTCGTTCATCCGTTGTACATGGCCGTACCATATCAGTTGCCTGTTAGTGATGTCATCCGTTATGCTTCCCTCGTTTCCCATTCTTTCTTTTATGATATCATTTCCATTTTTGTTTTGTATTTTTCTGTTACGCGACAAGTCTCTATCTATCATTGTTTCATATATGTTAAATTTTACATTCTTTTTTATCTTTCTGCTCCATAAAATACTGTTAAGACATCCAATAACTTTTTTTGCTTTTACTATTCTTCTTTCCAATTCTTTACAGTCTGTTCCTGTCTTATCAAATGTGACACCCAAGTATACATACTCATTGCATGGAGATATTGTTTGTCCAATTTTCTAGTACTAACTCAATCCTAATCGTCTGTCCTTCTCATTTAGGGTCTTCCTCTACTTTTATTTTCCCAAGGACTCCAGTTTACATTACATTTATTCCATGTATCGTCTTTTTGTTTCATATTATGACCGGCAAATTTTTATTTTAATTTTAATTTAAGTGCGTACAGAAAGCTTACATTGTGTATACACTTTCGTTTTGAGGTACTGAGGATATTTTTTATTTTTTAATCTTTCTATCTATTTCTATTTAGCCTTCTTCAATCCATTTTTGGACATAGGCCTCCCCCAATATGTTCCACTCTTCTATGTCTGTTGCTGGGTTCATCCATCTAGCACCCTCATGTTTCTTTAAATCGTCTGCCCATCTCATTTGGGGTCTTTCCCTATTTCTTATATTTTCCCAAGGTCTCCAGTTTACATTACATGTGTTCCATCGATTGTCTTTCTGTCTGATATTATGTCCAGCAAATTTCCATTTTAATTTTGCTACTTCTCCTCTGACACTGCTTACTTTATTTCTCATGCAAACATTCCCTTTTCTAATTTTAGCTTCACACGTAACATTTGTCTTTTGATTGATCTTTGGGCTTTTGTTACCTTATCCTTGTTTGATTTTGTAAGTGTCCAGGTATGGGATCCATATCCACCTTTTCAATTTTTTAATATGTTAATATTGCTTAATTTACCGAATGCTGCCCAGGCCAATCTTCCTCGTTTCTTGATTTCAGCTCTTTGGTTTTCTTTTTTAAGTTTACTCATTTTTTTATTTTTTATTAATTGTTCACGCAAATTTTCGTTTTTCTCTCATCTTTTCTTATATTTTTCGAGTTTTTTCTATTTTATTTTCTATTCTTATATTTTTTTAGCATGATTTCCTTTTTGAATATTTTTGATTTGATTCTTAATTTTTATTTTGGCAGAACAAATGTTTAAATTTTTCTTTTTAAAAATTGAACAAAATACCTACCTACTTAACAACTTTATAAGGAGGCTTTTACAACGAGCCTACGACCAACCAATAATACTAGGTTAAAAAGTCTCTTAATCTTAACACGACTGTATTGGCCCATTTACGCCTTTAGGATAATAGCAAAGCTTAAATCGTAAATCAAAAGAGGGCACGCTAAGCCCTAAAACTTTCTTTAAACTTCGAAAATGAAAACACCCTTAACTAAAAACTTAGTTAACAAAACAATAAAATCAAAAAAATCAAATATTTGTGGGCACACTTATCTAACTTTAAATAGTATCACAATTTTGAAAAAATTAGAAAAGATTTTACTAAATTTTCAGAAACTTAAACTTTATCACAAAATTTCGCTAATCTGTCGTGATTCTCTTATGTCAGGGCTGGCCCTAAAAATTTTTGCGCCACGAGCAGAACCGACATTTGGCGCCCACTTCAAAAAATTTTGACGCCCCTGGATCATTACACCCCGGGCGCTCGCCCCAGTCGTCTACACGGGACTGGCTCTGCTTATGTTGCATAAATAATACAAAGTGTAGGTACAACTTACGAGTGTTTAGATTTGATATTTTTGAACAATTTTGTTATTTTTAATGAAATTTTTATTATTGTTTCTGTATAAAGTATAGCCAAATACCTTAGAGCATAAATACAGGGTATACCCATTCATTTTTACACGCGATGCTTAAAGCCAGGACTTTCTCGGGTAGACAGGATTTTGGTATCTGCGCATGCGTCAATTTTGATGGTTTTGGAACATACTCTGTTACGTCACTCCATTATTTGACATTTTAGGATTCAATTCATAGTTTTTCTAAAACTAATTGTTCAGATTTGTTGTGGATACATATATAAACCACTCTTAACCTTATTAACAAATTATAAAGAAAAATACTAGTACTTACCTATAGAATGGCACTCCCTTACTTTTCTTAGACATTTTTCCACAAATCGCACATGTTTTACGTGAATTATTTCCCATCTTTCACAGAAGAAAGGCACAATTTTACAAGACAAACGCAAAATACCGCAAAATGTAAACAAGCAACAAAGTGGACGCAAATTAAATTTGTAGCTTTTCTCAAATTAATTGTCCAGATTTATTGTGGGCACCATGAAGAGTGTTTAATGGCATTTATAAACCACTCTTAAATTTATTAACAAATTATAAAGCAAAATAAAAGTATTTACTTACGAAATGGCACTTCCTTACTTTTCCCAGATATTTTCCACAAATCGCACATATTTTACGTGAATTATTGCCCATCTTTCACAGAAAAAACACAATTTTACACGACAAACGTAAAACATCGCAAAATGTAAACAAACAACAAATATGGCGTCCAGCCATACTGACGCTGTGGGTCTATGTGCCAAAACACGCGCATGCTCACTTAAAAATTTGCGTCTGCGAATTTAAATTTGCCATTATTTATGCTCTAAGGTATTTAGTTACAACTTATGAGTGTTTAGATTTGATCTAATACTTTTGATAACTAAAAATTTTAGCATTTATCCCTACAATTTTGTAGTGAAAAAAAAGTAATTTACTTTTTCTTTTTTATTGTGACTAGCCTATGTAGTAAACTGTTATCAGTGAAGAATGTAGGTGAAGATAACCCCATTGGCCGATTGACAAATCACCATGGTGTCCCCATAAAAATTCGTCTGCGCACTCGTTCTATATGTAGCTCGCATCTCTATTTTCATCTTCTCGTGTAATAACCATGATAACATGCTTGTTATGTATACTTTTATTACTTTGCTAAGGATTAGATATAAATAATCGAGTTTCTCATAATTTTTTTTATGTGTGTTTCTGTGTGTGAATGTAAGAAAATCCCTAAGGGAGCTTGGGTCGAGGCGACAACAGAAGGTGGGCGTGCAGCAGAAACACACTGAACCGCGTCTTCCAGCAATGACCAAGATGCGCCTCCAGAAGGGCTCCCAGAAGGAGTGTGCACGGTGCAGGTCCCTTGGAGAAACACTGGGGAACGAACGCCGGCAAATTCTTCAACAGGGAAGGACGTTAACTCTCCTCCAAGATGTGTCTCTGTCGCGCGCTCACCCCTATCGAGGGGTGGAAGAGGGTCGTTCCCAAACATCGACCTTCGACCTGCGGAGGGTTAAAGGAGGCGAGAGTACAACCAGCTGGTTTGATTTTCAAGCTTGGTTTGAGATTCTGCGGGATTTTCGGAGCGGTTGACTCATTTAGTTGGTGGGTCTTCAGTTCCACAGGTAGGGTTTTCGTTCCCGTCCCTTCATCTCCTCCTCCTCCGGCTCCTCCTCCGGCTCCTCCTCCGGCTCCTCCTCTTCCGGCTCCTCCACCTCGACCTCTACCTTCACCTCTACCTCCACCTCTACCTCCACCTCTACCTTCTCCTCCACCTCCGCATCCCCCTCCACCACCACTTCCACCTACAACTCCACTTCCACCTACAACTCCACTTCACTTACACTTATACCTACACCTACACCTACACCTATACCTACGCTTACACTTACACTTACACTTACACTTACACTTACACTTACACTTACACTTACACCTACACCTACACTTACACCTACACCTACACCTACACCTACACCTACACCTACACCTACACCTACACCTACACCTACACCTACACCTACACTTACACTTACACCTACACTTACACCTACACTTACACCTACACTTACACCTACACTTATACCTACACTTAAACTTCTACATCTACCTATACATCCACTTCAACCTCCACATACATCTCCAAATCCATCTACACCTACAACTCCATCTCCACCTCCACTTCCACCTCCAATTTCGCCTCCGCCTCCGTTTGGGAGCTATACCAGACTGACAAGACTTTCCGTTTTCTATTGACACGAACGTTATTAATTATTATTTACACGTGGGTGTGTGAAATTTCGCGTTAAAAAGCTCCCGCCATCTTAGGTCGTTCTTGTGGTGTTTGTGTGTTGTCGCGTCGGTTTGGCTGCGGATTCGAACAAAGGGCTTATTTTTTAATGAGCTCTTTGTTTGACGTTTTTGTTTCGCGGTTTTTGCGAACTGTGTGTTTCATCCATTATTTTTTTCTTTTCAGTGTAGGTTTTGGGCAGTCCAAGTGGAGTTCCTGCACTTATCATTAAACAATCTTTAAAGGCCTATTTATTAATTTCTGTTATTTTTAATATTTTCACAGTCAACAATTCTCAAACGCAGACATTCATATTCAGTCGTAGTACGAAAACGTGATCCGTAGGTTCGGCAAGTAGGACCTTTTTGCCTTACCAAAAGTATTTCCCTTAACCCACTCTCTGCAATTCCATTCCATGTACAGGTACCTCATTGGGCCTTCCTGTTCTCTTTACAAAGTCCAGTATATCAGCTCATTTGAGCAAGTGCAGCTCTTCCTCGCTCACTGTTGGTGTCCCGAGTGCCTGTTGTCCTGTCCACGGGCTGGGCAGGTAGGGTGATTTTCGACTCCTTATTCGTGTTATGTGCTTCCTCAGCAGTCGAACTTTTTTACGGGTACATTATAAATGTTAATTTTGACTTGTTTTTTTGCAGTTTTTGACGTTGCATCCCTTTGCAAGGAGTAGCTTATTTTAAAACAGTATTTTTTTTCTTGCTATTTGGAGGGTCAGAGATTTGTGGTGGTTTTGCAAATCCGTAGAAGGTTTGTTTTAAAATACTTTTTTGAAATTCCTGACATTACACATAATAGTTCCACAAATCCCTGGAAAGGTTTTTAACAAGAAAAACAACACATTTCATTAATCCATAGGCCATTTTTCTTGTTATTTTGGAGGATCAGGGATTTGTGGTGGTTTTGCAAATCCGTAGAAGATTTGTTTTAAAATACTTTTTGTAATTCCTGACATTACAAATAATAGTTCCACAAATCCTTAGAAAGGTTTTTTAACAAGAAAACTAACACATTACATTAATCCATTTTGGCAATTTTTCTTGTTATTTTGGAGGGTCAGGGATTTGTGGTGGTTTTGCAAATCCGTAGAGGGTTTGTTATTTTAAAATTCTATTTGTAATTCCTAATATTACAAATAATTGTTCCACAAATCCCTGGAAAGGTTTTTAGCAAGAAAAAAAACACATTTCATTAATCCATAGGCCATTTTTCTTGTTATTTTGGAGGGTCAGGGATTTGTGGTGGTTTTGCAAATCCGTAGAGGGTTTGTTATTTTAAAATTCTGTTTGTAATTCCTAATATCACAAATAATTGTTCCACAAATCCCTGGAAAGGTTTTTAGCAAGAAAAAAAACACATTTCATTAATCCATAGGCCATTTTTCTTGTTATTTTGGAGGGTCAGGGATTTGTGGTGGTTTTGCAAATCCGTAGAAGGTTTGTTTTAAAATACTTTTTGTAATTTCTGACATTACAAATAATAGTTCCACAAATCCTTGGAAAGGTTTTTTAACAAGAAAACTAACACATTTCATTAATCCATTTTGGCTAATTTTTCTTGTTATTTTGGAGGGTCAGGGATTTGTGGTGGTTTTGCAAATCCGTTGAGGGTTTGTTATTTTAAAATAGTTTTTGTAATTCCTAATATTACAAATAATTGTTCCACAAATCCCTGGAAAGGTTTTTAGCAAGAAAAAAAAACACATTTCATTAATCCATAGGCCATTTTTCTTGTTATTTTGGAGGGTCAGGGATTTGTGGTGGTTTTGCAAATCCATAGAAGATTTGTTTTAAAATACTTTTTGTAATTCCTGACATTACAAATAATAGTTCCACAAATCCTTGGAAAGGTTTTTTAACAAGAAAACTAACACATTTCATTAATCCATTTTGGCTAATTTTTCTTGTTATTTTGGAGGGTCAGGGATTTGTGGTGGTTTTGCAAATCCGTTGAGGGTTTGTTATTTTAAAATAGTTTTTGTAATTCCTAATATTACAAATAATTGTTCCACAAATCCCTGGAAAGGTTTTTAGCAAGAAAAAAAATACATTTCATTAATCCATAGGCCATTTTTCTTGTTATTTTGGAGGGTCAGGGATTTGTGGTGGTTTTGCAAATCCATAGAAGATTTGTTTTAAAATACTTTTTGTAATTCCTGACATTACAAATAATAGTTCCACAAATCCTTGGAAAGGTTTTTTAACAAGAAAACTAACACATTTCATTAATCCATTTTGGCTAATTTTTCTTGTTATTTTGGAGGGTCAGGGATTTGTGGTGGTTTTGCAAATCCGTTGAGGGTTTGTTATTTTAAAATAGTTTTTGTAATTCCTAATATTACAAATAATTGTTCCACAAATCCCTGGAAAGGTTTTTAGCAAGAAAAAAAAACACATTTCATTAATCCATTTTGGCAATTTTTCTTGTTATTTTGGAGGGTCAGGGATTTGTGGTGGTTTTACAAATCCGTAGAAGATTTGTTTTAAAATACTTTTTGTAAGTCCTGACATTACAAATAATTGTTCCACAAATCCCTGGAAAGATTTTTAACAAGAAAAACAACACATTTCATTAATCCATAGGCCATTTTTCTTGTTATTTTGGAGGGTCAGGGATTTGTGGTGGTTTTGCAAATCCGTAGAAGATTTGTTTTAAAATACTTTTTGTTATTCCTGATATTACAAATAATAGTTCCACAAATCCCTGGAAAGGTTTTTTAGGAAGAAAATTAACACATTTTGGTAATTTTTCTTGTTATTTTGGAGGGTCAGGGATTTGTGGTCGTTTTACAAATACGTGGAACCTTTGTTTTAAAACACTTTTTGCAATTTCTGGCATTACAAATAATAGTTCCACAAATCCTTGGAAAGGTTTTTTAACAAGAAAATTAACACATTTTGTTAATCGATTTTGGCAATTTTTCTTGTTATTTTGGAGGGTCAGGGATTTGTGGTGGTTTTGCAAATCCGTAGAAGGTTTGTTTTAAAATACTTTTTGTAATTTCTGATATTACAAATAATAGTTCCACAAATCCTTGGAAATGTTTTTTAACAAGAAAACACATTTCATTAATCCAATTTGGTAAAGAAACAATATTTTGATTTTTGTCTAGTTAAAAAAAAATCAAACATTTGGAAATGTTAATTTTAACTTATTTTGTTTTTGCAATTTTTGACGTTGCATCCATTTTCAAGCAGTAGCTTATTTTATAAACAGTTGTTTTTGTTGTTATTTGGAGGGTCAGGGATTTGTGGTGGTTTTGCGAATCCGCCAAAGGTTTATTTTAAAACACTTTTTGCAATTTCTGATACTGCAATTAATAGTTCCACAAATCCTTGGAAATGTTTTTTTAACAAGAAAAACAACACATTTCATTGATCCATTTTGGCCATTTTTTTGTTATTTTGGAGGGTCAGGGATTTGTGGTGGTTTTACAAATCCGTAGAAGGTTTGTTTTAAAACACTTTTTGCAATTTCTAACATTGCAAATAATTTTAATTATTGCCAAGTTAAACAAGTTCTAACTAGACATAACCAGTTGAGGGAGCACAAGACACGTTTAGGAATAGAATTTCGGACTTCCATTGTCTTTATTTATTTTAAAACACGACGTTTCGGTTAGTAAGTATCTCTAACCGTTATCAAGTGTGAACTAAACAACAACAAAAAACATACCACTGCGACCAATTACCAGCTCCAGGGACTCACCGACCAGCACTTTGTCGAGGTTTTTGTTGGACATAATTCAACCACTACAGGGTAAGTCCGAATCTTTTGTCAAAAACTCGGAACATTTTGTGGAGGTTTTAAAAGGTATCGAATTAGATCCCGGCGATAGATTTGTAAGTTTTGATGTAGAAAGTCTCTACACCAACGTGCCAATAAATGAGTCACTCAGTATCATTAAAAACAAATTACAAACTGATGATACACTTCACGAGAGAACAACGCTATCGGTGGAGGGGGTGATGGATCTTTTGGAGCTCTGTCTCCGTAACTCTTACTTTCAAGTGAAAGATAAGTTTTACGCGCAAAATGATGGACTCCCAATGGGTTCATCTCTTTCGCCAGTGGTAGCAAACATCTACATGGAGTGGTTCGAGGGCCATGCGATCAACACAGCAAGAGTCAAACCAAAACTATGGCTACGATACATGGATGACACATTTATTATATGGCCGGAAAATGATGACGAACTACAAAATTTTCTACACCATTTAAACGGTATTCGACCAACAATCAAGTGCACCATGGAAATTGAAAAAGATTCGGCCTTACCTTTTTTGGATGTTCTTGTCAAACGATTAGACAGAAACATTCAAACCACTGTATATAGGAAACCTACACACACGGGACAGTACCTAAATTTTAAGTCTAATCATTCTGTTGCAACAAAACAAGGAGTTATAAGAAGTTTGTATTTAAGAGCCGTAAATATTTGTAGTAATAATGAAGAATTAACAACAGAAATTAACAACATTAAAAAGGACTTACAACAGAATGGTTATTCCGAGAAATTAATAAACTCAACGATATTTAAAATTAAAAACAAACTAAATGTACACAATTCTCAAAATAATAATCCGTTAGGTGTTATTAACATTCCATATGTTCAAGGGATTTCAGAAAACATAAGACGAATAGCTAAACACTATAATATAAAAACAGTATTTTCTTCGGGAAATACGATAAGAAGTTTTGTAACTAAAACAAAACCAGACAATCCCTCAAATAATAAGGAATGTATTTACCAAATCCCGTGTGAGTGTGGTAAATCATATGTAGGTGAAACGAAACGCCCTCTTCAGGTTAGAGTAAATGAACATCTAAAAAGTACCCAATTAGGGGATATTGAAAAATCCGGTTTAGCAGATCATGCTTGGTCAAATGATCACAGGATTCAGTGGTCAGAAGCTAAAGTTTTACATAAGGAGTCGCATTGGCGAAAACGAAAGTTTATTGAAGCTGCGTATATAATGCAGAATAAAGAAGTTTTCAGTCAACCAAGCACGGACATACCAAAGATATGGAAACCACTCCTTAAGGAAAACAGGCGTCTTAGGATTAAAAAAGGGGGCGGGCCGTCACACCTGACTTCACACCAAGTAGTATAAGTAGTAGCCTAGAGACTAGATTGTTTAGTTCACACTTGATAACGGTTAGAGATACTTACTAACCGAAACGTCGTGTTTTAAAATAAATAAAGACAATGGAAGTCCGAAATTCTATTTCTACACAATCATTGTCTGCGAGTTTCAAACAAAGACACGTTTAGGAGTCGTGAATCACTCCACTTGCCCAGCCGGTGGACAAGAAGAAGGGACAACAAGGCACTTCGTGGCAGAATGTGAGGCCTACGCAAGGATGAGACAACAGCCACTCGGGGCACCAACACTGAGCGAGGAAGAGCTCCACTTGCCCAAATAAGCTGATTTACTGGACTTTGTAAAGAGAACAGGAAGGCCCAATGAGGTACCTGTACATGGAATGGAATTGCAGATAATGGGTTAAGGGAAATACTTGGGGTAAGGCAAAAAGGCCCTACTTGCCGAACCTACGGATCACGTTTTCCTACTACGACTGAATATAAATGTCTGCGTTTGAGAATTTTTAATGGTGATAATGTTAAAAATAACAGATTTGATGCCTTTGGAGGAGGTTTAATGATAAAGAAGAAAGAAAATCTGACAACAACCGAAGCGAAGATCAGGTTGGTTTTTAAGTTTGACATGTAAATTTTATAAATTTGTAATATATTTTTAAAAGTAAATGTTAACGTGTTTTTTTTGTTCCCCTTCCTTTGTTATCCCAACCTTTGATAGTTCGCAAAAACATGACATGGTAAAAAACGGCGTCGCGGTCGGGTTACGCGCTGCGGTTAGGTTGAGTTAGGTTAAGTTAGCATAGGGACCGAAGAAAATCGGCCGGGCTTGGAACCAAACTACATCCACCAGTGAAAGAGGTGATTCTTTCACTGGTGTGGTTGTACTCTTGTTTTCCGCCACCTCCGGTTGTCTGGAGGTTGGTGTTTGGAAACGGGGGGTGATAGGGGTGAACACGCGATAAAGACGCATCCTGGAAGAGAGTTGAATTGGTCCTTCCTTGTTGGAGGATCTGCCGGCATTTCCCCAGTATTTATCCAAGGGACAAGGACCGTGCACACAAGGGGGCCTGGGGGCACATCTTGGTCGCTGGGAGACGCGGTTTGGTCTGCTGTAAGTACCACCGTCGCCTCGGGATCAAGCCTAGGGTGCGTGAATGTGAGTGTGAATGGTTAAAAAAGTATGAATGAGTAAAAAAAGTGTGAATGTGAAAAAAAAGTGTGGATGTGTAAAAAAAAGTATAAATGTGTAAAAAGGCGTGAATGTGTAAAAAAAGTGTAAATGAATAAAAAAAAATTAAATAATTATAGTTGGCATAGTTTAAGTTTTTAGTTTGTTAAGTAGAAAGTACACACGGTCAAATTTTAGACATTTTTAAGCGGTTGACGAACTGTCCAAAAACACCTCTGTTGTTACCTTTTAGTTGGGACACCCTGTATAAGACCTTTTCAAGCGGTGGACCGTCCGGTTATTAGTTCTCTTCGTTTAAACGCGAGAGTCAAACCAAAAAACGTCAAAAAATCATGGATTTTTATTGTTCTTTCCTTATACCTCCGGAGCTGGGGATTAACAGAACAAGGAAAATGCATGACTTTTTGACGTTTCTTGGTTAAACGCTCTCTGTTTAATTCTCGCATTTAAACGAAGAGAACTAATAACCGGACGGTCCACCGCTTGAAAAGGTATTATACAGGGTGTCCCAACTAAAAGATAACAACAGAGGTGTTTTTGGGTACTTTTCGTGCGAATTTGGAGAAACGCTCGAACATGTCGATTTTGTATGCGAGGGGGGCACTTTTTGGCTATTTTGAAATTTTTGTAGCATGCACCATCTTCGAGGGGTATACTTGACCCCTATGTTTTTAATAGGAAAAGTGGGTCTAGTGATACCTTGTTTTAAGGGCCTTTTGAGTGTCTTTACAACCGTGTAAAAATGTAAAAAAATCTATCCATTAGTTTTTGAGATAATTGCCTTGAAACTATTAAATTTAACATGGACTGATAAAATAAAAATTTAATCAGAATTTTATATTTTTCGGATTTAATTTTTATTTTATCATTCCATGTTAAATTTAAAAATTTTAAAGCAAATACCTCAAAAACTAATCAATGGATTTTCAAAATTTTTACGCAGTTGTTAAGACATTCAAGAGAACTTCAAAACAAGGTATCACTAGACCCACTTTCCCTATTCAAAATATAAGGGTAAAGTATACCTCTCGATGTTGCATGCTACAAGAATTTCAAGATAGCCAAACAGTGTCCCCTCGCAAACAAAATCGACGTGTCCGAGCGTTTCTTCAAATTCGTACGAAAAATACCCAAAAACATCTCTGTTCCTGTTAGTTGGGACACCCTGTATATGTCAAATGTTTTCGTCACTGGTGGTCCAGCTGATTTTTGTAAACATACGTTAGATATGATATCTATTTAATAAACAACTAATATTTTTGGAATTTTTGGAAAACCAAGGCCATTTGCCAACTGTTTTGTGGCATATCCTTATAAAATAATATTTTTTAGACATACAGTCGTTATTTTTTTCTACCCCGCTTCATTTTTTTTTTACTCAAAACTTAAAAAAACAAGTCAAACTGAGCGTGATCGTTTAGTATCAAAGGTAAACCGAGGCCTTGGGAAGTAAACAAATGGCTCTAGGTTAGCGGATTACTTTTGATGCTGAAACGAACACATTATTTTCTTCGTATTTTAATTTTTGTGTAAAGAAAAATAAAACGGGCTAAAAAAAAATAACGACTAATTCGCCTCAAAAATATTATTTTACAAGGATATACTAAAGAACAGGTTAAAAATTGCCTTGGTTTTCAAAAATTCAAAAAATAATAGTTGTGAACCAGTGAAGTGAAAATATGACACAATAAGATTCATCGAACGGTCTATTCTAGGGACCGTGAGCATTACACGCGAATATAGTTTACGCGAGCCGAAGGCGAGTTCCTTAATTATTCATCTGAGCATGTAGACTATGACATGCGAGTTTTAAGTATACTTTACATACCATCTCATCAAAAAATCAAATGTGATTAAAAATATTAAATCTAAATACTTAAAGGTACCTAAATACTTTGTAATCGAGCAAACTTGCGACATTTTGCGAGAAAATTAACGTTTGTGATAATTTAAGGTATTTTAAAAGTTTTAAATGTAAGTTAATTTTGATTTTTTAAAAAATTTGAATTGGCAGAGCTTTAGTCAACATTATAAACAGATAAACACACATATATTTTTTAAAATATTGTACAAAAGTCCTTTACTCTATTGGCTTAGAGGCCTTCATGCCCTTTTCGTGCTAATGCAAAGTTGACTCCAGAGGTTAAAAGCCCATACCTTCAGGAATACAATTCCACTTATCGGACATCTGTCCAACTCATGCCAAATACAATATGGCGGCTCAAACATAAAAACCGAAGAATTTTGGAAAATTTATAACTTTTATTCTTTAACCGATTTTTATCAGATATTTCATTTTATTTGGATTATAGTACTTTTTAATATATATATATATATATATATATATATATATATATATATATTTATCGGTTTCACAACGTTCTACGTCTTCCGATACCCAATCTCCACTCGTTTCTGTTTGCCCATAATTCATCATCTGGGCCTCTTATTCTTATTTCACTATCTATTCCTTCTCTCCAGCTTCTCCTCGGCCTTCCTCGTTTTCTTCGGCCAGTTGGTTTCCATTGTAATATTTGTTTAGGTAGTCTTCCATCATCTATTCTTTGTACATGTCCGTACCACACCAGTTGTTTTATTCTTATATCATCCACTAAAGTATGTTCACCCACTGTCGTAATTTCTCTTATTCTTTGATTTGTAACTCTTTCTCTTTTTGATTTCCCTGCTGCTCTTCTCCAATAGTCCATCTCCGTAGTGGAAAGCATTTTTTCTGTTCTATCTTTGATTGGCCATACTTCTGAGCCGTATGTAATAATACTTTTAACAATGGTGTTATATATAAGCTTTTTGTTATGTTTTGATATACTCTGGTCCCAAATTATTCCATTTAATAAAGTTATTGCTTTTCTTCCTTGTACGTTTCTATCTTTTATAGCTTTGTCTAGTGTTCCGTCAGCTGTAATTTTTAGACCCAAGTATTTATTCTCATCACAGGACTGAATTCGCTGCCCAGTATTTAAGATTAGATCCTGTTTCGTTCCACCAATACACATATACTCTGTCTTATTGATATTAACCTCTAGTCCCCACTTATTGTACTCTTCTATTAGTTTTCGTGTCATATATTCGAGGTCGTCATAATCGTGAGCCACCACTATCTGATCATCGGCAAAACATAAAGTATACAAGGTGGTTTCACTTTTTAATAAAAACTATTAATCACCTACATTTACAAGGTTTTTGTGTCACAAAAAAATATATTCCTCAACTTCATGTTCTTTTTTCGTTTTTGGCGTTTTATAGAGAAACTGTTGATTTTAGAGAAAAATCACAAGTTGCAAAAAGATGTGTATTGACAAGTTGTATCCACAGAGTTTTTTATTTTTACGATAAATTAAAAAGTTTTCGAGTTATGCTAAAAAAGCAACGAAATTGGCGTTAGGGTACCCCTAGACACCAAAATTTTACTTTTTCATGAAAGTTTAAAAACTTGAAAAAATGCTTCTAAAATTAAAAGGCTGCTTTACCATTCTAAATAACGTCAACTAATTTTTTATTTTTTGTATTCTATATTCTGTTAAATATGACGGTTTAAATATGTCCGATGTACGATTTTGCACCAATAGCTGCGTTCGGTATTTACGTCGGATTAATCTTTTTGATCGAAATCGTTCGTTAACTCCATCTAGATCTAGGGGAGGTAGATTTGAATCGTTCGGTAATTCTGCTCAGACTAATCGGACGTAAATCTGGTTGCTCCGTACATTTTGATCGACGAAACGAATAATCTGAGATTGTGACGTATGTTGTATATTTGTTTTGTTTACATAAATAATTTTTTTTATGTAAAAAGATTGAAATCGAATTATTTGATGTTAAAGACAACAAATTATATAAATTTCCGACATCACAAGATCAAGGGTGAAATCCTTCGGAAAAGGATAGCAAATATATAAAAAAATAAACACAAATTAAAATAAAATACACGATGACACGAAAGGCAAGCGAAAAAAATCTTAGATCAAAGGACGAAATCATTCGGAAAAAGATAGTATAATATAAAAAATAAATAAAAAATAAAACATACGATGACAAGAAAGGCAAACGAAAAAAGTACAAAAATTAAATAAAAATGGAATATGACACGGAAAACAAGCGATAAAATAAAATCTTGGATCACAGGGCGAACTCATTCGGAAAAGAAATTAAGAAGGAACACGGACACAATGATAGATTTACTAAGTATTTAGATATCTGTAGTCTCTTAACCACTAACCTAATTTTTATAAAAACGCACTAAATCTAAAACAAGGACTTAAAACTAAATAGAAAGACATAGGTAGGTCATTGTTAATATGCTTCGGAAAAAAGATACAATAAAAAGAAACACGGAACGAAATGATAAAAATAAAATATTCCTGGATCATAGTGCGAAATCATTCGGACAAAGACAGAATAGAAAAATACATAAAATATAAAACAAAATAAAAATAAATAAAATATAAAACAAAACAAAAATAAATAAAATATAAAACAAACTAAAAATAAACAAAAAACGGACACGGACGCGTAAGTTTTAAAAATTGTACCAAAGAAGAGCCGTCATTACTCTTCTTAAGAAATAGGTATATTCTCACAGTGCGAAATCATTCGGAAAAGGATAGCAAATATATAAAAAAAATAAACACAAATTAAAATAAAATACACGATGACACGAAAGGCAAGCGAGAAAAATCTTAGATCAATGGACGAAATCATTCGGAAAAAGATAGTATAATATAAAAAATAAATAAAAAATAAAACATACGATGACAAGAAAGGCAAGCGAAAAAAGTACAAAAATTAAATAAAAATGGAATATGACACGGAAGACAAGCGATAAAATAAAATTTTGGATCACAGGGCGAACTCATTCGGAAAAGAAATTGAAAAGGAACACGGACACAATGATAGATTTACTAAGTATTTAGATATCTGTAGTCTCTAAACCACTAACCTAATTTTTATAAAAATGCACTAAATCTAAAACAAGTACTTAAAACTAAATAGAGAGACACAGGTAGGTCATTGTTAATATGCTTATAAAGCATTCTCGGATCAAATAGCGAAATTATTCGGAAAAAAAGATAGAATAAAAAGAAACACTGAACGAAATGATAAAAATAAAATATTCCTGGATCATAGTGCGAAATCATTCGGAAAAAGACAGAATAGAAAAATACATAAGATATAAAACAAAATAAACATAAATAAAATATAAAACAAAACAAAAATAAATAAAATATAAAACAAAATAAAAATAAACAAAAAACGGACACGGAAGGTAAGATTTAAAAATTGTACCAAAGAAGAGCCGTCATTACTCTTCTTAAGAAATAGGTATATTCTCACAGTGCGAAATCATTCGGAAAAGGATAGCAAATATATAAAAAAAATAAACACAAATTAAAATAAAATACACGATGACACGAAAGGCAAGCGAAAAAAATCTTAGATCAAAGGACGAAATCATTCGGAAAAAGATAGTATAATATAAAAAATAAATAAGAAATAAAACATACAAGAAAGGCAAGCGAAGAAAGTACAAAAATTAAATAAAAATGGAATATGACACGGAAGACAAGCGATAAAATAAAATTTTGGATCACAGGGCGAACTCATTCGGAAAAGAAATTGAAAAGGAACACGGACACAATGATAGATTTACTAAGTATTTAGATATCTGTAGTCTCTAAACCACTAACCTAATTTTTATAAAAATGCACTAAATCTAAAACAAGTACTTAAAACGAAATAGAGAGACACAGGTAGGTCATTGTTAATATGCTTATAAAGCATTCTCGGATCAAATAGCGAAATTATTCGGAAAAAAGATAGAATAAAAAGAAACACGGAACGAAATGATAAAAATAAAATATTCCTGGATCATAGTGCGAAATCATTCGGAAAAAGGCAGAATAGAAAAATACATAAAATATAAAACAAAATAAAAATAAATAAAATATAAAACAAAACAAAAATATATAAAATATAAAACAAAATAAAAATAAACAAAAAACGGACACGGAAGGTAAGATTTAAAAATTGTACCAAAGAAGAGCCGTCATTACTCTTCTTAAGAAATAGGTATATTCTCACATTGCGAAATCATTCGGAAAAGGATAGCAAATATATAAAAAAAATAAACACAAATTAAAATAAAATACACGATGACACGAAAGGCAAGCGAAAAAAATCTTAGATCAAAGGACGAAATCATTCGGAAAAAGATAGTATAATATAAAAAATAAATAAGAAATAAAACATACAAGAAAGGCAAGCGAAGAAAGTACAAAAATTAAATAAAAATGGAATATGACACGGAAGACAAGCGATAAAATAAAATTTTGGATCACAGGGCGAACTCATTCGGAAAAGAAATTGAAAAGGAACACGGACACAATGATAGATTTACTAAGTATTTAGATATCTGTAGTCTCTAAACCACTAACCTAATTTTTATAAAAACGCACTAAATCTAAAACATGTACTTAAAACTAAATAGAGAGACACAGGTAGGTCATTGTTAATATGCTTATAAAGCATTCTCAGATCAAATAGCGAAATTATTCAGAAAAAAAATAGAATAAAAAGAAACACGGAACGAAATGATAAAAATAAAATATTCCTGGATCATAGTGCGAAATCATTCGGAAAAAGACAGAATAGAAAAATACATAAAATATAAAACAAAATAAAAACAAATAAAATATAAACCAAAATAAAAATAAATAAACTATAAAACAAAATAAAAATAAATAATATATAAAACAAAAATAAATAAAATATAAAACAAAATAAAAATAAACAAAAAACGGACACGGAAGGTAAGATTTAAAAATTATACCAAAGAAGAGCCGTCATTACTCTTCTTAAAAAATATACCTATTTTTCTCTATTCTCACAGTGCGAAATCATTCGGAAAAGACAAAACCCAAAAATATATAAAAAATAAAATAAAAATAAATATAAAACAGACACGGAAGTAAGGGTTGAAAATAATACCAGAGAAGGGCCATCAATCTTTTCAAAAAATAGGTATTTTCTTGAATCACAGTGCGAACTCATTCGGAAAAAGAAGTTAAAAAACACTGACAAAGTAACTGAATTAGATGGCTACGTACCTAGTCTCTAAAACACACCAAAATCTAAAAACACGAGTAACAATAATAACAATAGGAACAATAGAAAATTAGAGACTACAGATTGAAATAAGGATAGATAAAGGTAAAATATTCTTGGAGCATGTTGCGAACTCATTCGGAAGATATAAGAAAAAAATTTAGAAAATACGTTAAAAAAAAGAAAAATGAACATAATATAAACACAGAACACAAGAAATGGAAAATAGGTGAAATATTTAAGGACACAAGAGCAGCAGAGTTGTGTGACTAGGCTAGACTAACGGGATATAGGTAAATATATGTGTAACGTAGAAAAAAACGAACTATAATTATTAACTATATGAATAAACAATATAAGTAAAAAAACTATTGGAACAATGAACTACTAAACAAGACCAAAATCAATGGTGGGTGTGCTTTCGGGCTGTTCGGCCGTCGTCGTTGAAGATTCGTTCTCGACGTTTCGCCATCTCGAATGGATGGCATTGTAACAGGCGGCTGTGTGACAGTGGTACTGTCAACTCAAGTGGCCAAGGCTTAAATGTTGTGAGCTACCAACTTAGGCTGCAACTTATATAAATTAAAAAAAAGATTAAATATTATTACTTATTTGTTCTCGAAAGGGAATTTGACGGTTCTTGGAGAAAGTTTTATGCTATAAATGTTTTTCTCAAATGTATAAGTAATGTAGGAAAATTATACATACTTTTTCAATTTTCTTCTTCTAGCTTCACACTTTCACTTCTTACTTATATTTATTAATTGAAAATCAACTTTTACTACTATTAAGCTTTTGTATTCAAATATTTACACTTCTTAAACTTTTAGGTTTTATAAACCTTTTGTATGTTTGTTGTAAATATATTTATTTATCAACAATTTAAACGTTGATTGAACAGGTGAAACTGTTCAATCAACTATTTAATTTACCTAATATTACTGTTTAGGTTTGCGATATGTTATTGATTAAAAATGCCGATTTTAAGGCAACTAATGGTTTGTATTTTGATGTTAAACAACCATAAAACAGTTAAATACATTATTTCAAAACACTGGAAACAGTAATAATTAAAAGCTTTAAAATTAATAAACTCCAAAAGAAAAGACTAAAATAATTATGAATAATAAAGATAATAGCTTATACAAAGTTAAAATAATTGATAAATTTCCCCAGTTGAAATAAAACCCCCCTTAAGAAGTATGAACGAAAGCGTCACGAACCAAGCAAAGCGCAACTAAAGAGTGATTTCCCTCCCGAGTTTCGAAAGTTTCAGTACCCTGCTCTCTAGGCGTTCTCAGCTTGCCGCTAGCTGATTGGTCCAAAATCTAAGCTTTCTTTAACGGTTTTCTTGTCCAAGACAAGCCACGCTGCTCTACAGACATTCTTGGCTTGCTGTTGTCGTGCTTTGAAACTTAAGCTCTCTCTCATTGGCGAGAAAGACAAAGAGACAAAATACCACCGCAATTCAAAGATGCGTGGACTCAGAAAATCGATAAAGTTAAAATCATATGTGTTTTTTAAAAGTTGAAAATAGTTTACCAAATTTGTTTCCAGTTACAAAATATGAATTATTTTGATGTTAGTGGCTCAAAGGACATATTAGCCGAATACAACTATTATAACAATACAGCGAACCTGAAAATATGCCAAAAAACAAGTCGCCGGAGGTGCCATAAATTTTACTTAATCTTAACTTAGTCTTGCATATAATTAATGCTTGTTAATGTCAAAAACAATATTTAATTAAAAATATTTAAAAACTTATAAATGGTAAAAATACCATTTATATTCAAATCCCGTTTTGTTACAGCATCTTCAGGAGATGTTGACTGTTTGTTGGCTTCTCAAAGACTGGTTTTTTATTTATTTACCCATTTTAAGTATCTCCTGTTTAAAGAAAATATTTCTTCATATTTGCATTCATTTATAGAAAAAGAAAACTCTTTTCATCCTCCATTATATCTCTTGTAATTGTGAGGCAGGGGAATATTTACATTTTAAATTAAATATCTCCATTATAAGAATCTTCTGTTTAATAAAACATGGCAATTGCGTTCATTTATAAAAAAAAAGCCAAAGGTTTTCATCCTTCATGACATCTAATCTATCTGTGAGTAAAGGGATCTACCCATTTAACATAAAATTTTACCTCTATTTTATATACCTCCTATTTAAATAAAATATTGGCCTCCATTTGCATCCAATTATAACGAAAGCAGACTGCTTTTTTCGAGGTTTTCTTCCTATATTATATCTCCTCTCTCTGTGGATATGGGATATATCAGCACTCCATTTTAAATTAACTATTGTCTCCATTATAAGTACCTCGCCCCGGCGGCGCCAGGGAGGCAGAAGGCTTCTCAGCCTTCTGCTTACCCTCTCCCAAAAGCCAATTGGCCTTTCCTGCCCGGAGGCCGTAGGACCTTCCACAACTGGAGCTTCAATCTCTGGAATTTCAATCTCTGGAGCTTCAATCTACATTATAAAAGTTTACCTCTATTGTAAATACCTTATATTTAATTAAAATATTGACCTCCATTTGCATACATTTATAAAGAAAGCAAACTGCTTTCTTCGAGATTTTCTTCCTATATATCTCCTCTATCTGTGGATATGGGGATCAGCACTTTATTTTAAATTAACTATTGTCTCCATTATAAGTACCTCCTGTTTAAAGAAAATATTTCTTCATATTTGCATTCATTTATAGAAAAAGAAAACTCTTTTCAACCTCCATTATATCTCTTGTAATTGTGAGGCAGAAGAATATTTACATTTTAAATTAAATATCATCTCCATTATAAGAATCTTCGGTTTAATAAAACATGGCTGTCAAATTGCGTTCATTTATAAAAAAAAAAGCCAAAGGTTTTCATCCTTCATGACATCTAATCTATCTGTGACTTAAAGGGTTCTACCCATTTAACATAAAATTTGACCTCTATTTTAAATACCTCCTATTTAAATAAAATATTGGCCTCCATTTGCATCCAATTATAACGAAAGCAAACTGCTTTTTTCGAGGTTTTCTTCCTATATTATATCTCCTCTATCTGTGGATATGGGATATATCAGCACTCCATTTTAAATTAACTATTGTCTCCATTATAAGTACCTCGCCCCGGCGGCGCCAGGGAGACAGAAGGCTTCTCAACCTTCTGCCTACCCTCTCCCAAAAGCCAATTGGCCTTTCCTGCCCGGAGGCCGTAGGACCTTCCACAACTGGAGCTTCAATCTCTGGAATTTCAATCTCTGGAGCTTCAATCTACATTATAAAAGTTTACCTCTATTGTAAATACCTTATATTTAATTAAAATATTGACCTCCATTTGCATACATTTATAAAGAAAGCAAACTGCTTTCTTCGAGATTTTCTTCCTATATGATATCTCCTCTATCTGTGGATATGGGGATCAGCACTTTATTTTAAATTAACTATTGTCTCCATTATAAGTACCTCCTGTTTAAAGAAAATATTTCTTCATATTTGCATTCATTTATAGAAAAAGAAAACTCTTTTCATCCTCCATTATATCTCCTGTAATTGTGAGGCAGGGGAATATTTACATTTTAAATTAAATATCATCTCCATTATAAGAATCTTCTGTTTAATAAAACATGGCTGTCAAATTGCGTTCATTTATAAAAAAAAAGCCAAAGGTTTTCATCCTTCATGGCATCTAATCTATCTGTGACTTAAAGGGTTCTACCCATTTAACATAAAATTTGACCTCTATTTTAAATACCTCCTATTTAAATAAAATATTGGCCTCCATTTGCATCCAATTATCATGAAAGCAAACTACTTTTTTCGAGGTTTTCTTCCTATATTATATCTCCTCTATCTGTGGATATGGGATATATCAGCACTCCATTTTAAATTAACTATTGTCTCCATTATAAGTACCTCGCCCCGGCGGCGCCAGGGAGACAGAAGGCTTCTCAACCTTCTGCCTACCCTCTCCCAAAAGCCAATTGGCCTTTCCTGCCCGGAGGCCGTAGGACCGTCCACAGCTGGAGCTTCAATCTCTGGAGCTTCAATCTACATTATAAAAGTTTTCCTCTATTGTAAATACCTTACATTTAATTAAAATACTGACCTCCATTTGCATACATTTATAAAGAAAGCAAACTGCTTTCTTCGAGGTTTTCTTCCTATATTATATCTCCTCTATCTGTGGATATGGGATATATCAGCACTCCATTTTAAATTAACTATTGTCTCCATTATAAGTACCTCGCCCCGGCGGCGCCAGGGAGACAGAAGGCTTCTCAACCTTCTGCCTACCCTCTCCCAAAAGCCAATTGGCCTTTCCTGCCCGGAGGCCGTAGGACCGTCCACAGCTGGAGCTTCAATCTCTGGAGCTTCAATCTACATTATAAAAGTTTTCCTCTATTGTAAATACCTTACATTTAATTAAAATACTGACCTCCATTTGCATACATTTATAAAGAAAGCAAACTGCTTTCTTCGAGGTTTTCTTCCTATATGATACCTTCCACAACTGGAGCTTCAATCTCTGGAATTTCAATCTCTGGAGCTTCAATCTCTGGAGCTTCAATCTCTGGATCTATAATCTCTGGAGCATGTCTTAAGCGATGGTCTGTAAAAAATAATTAAAAAATCGAAATTATCCCCAGCATCCCACACGCAGGGAAAAATCGCTAGTTACCGGAACAACATTATTTTAATTGCACAACTTTATGAATTTGGGCTTTTTTACAAAAGCTAGAAGCTAAAAGTGTATAATTTCCTATTTTTAACATTTTCTTTATTTTGTGTGTCTATAAAGGGTCTCTAAAATAAAATCATTTTTATTTTTTAAGGTCTACCAACCAAATATTAAATTCCATATTTATAAACAATAAATGGATCCATGACCAGAGGCGGTTATTCAATAAGGGCTGCGGGGCTGCAGCACCGGCTAATTTTGGGTGCAGTTTTATATATTTTTTACTACAAGAATATTTTTGTCCTTTTTTTTCTCACAAATTAGGAAGCTACATGGCTACAGCTTTTGCATAATTGATGCAATGCTCTTTTCGGGTGCAAGCCGATTTATTAAAAGAGAAAACTGTCTTTATACTCCATTATCTACTTTATCTGTCCCGTGGGAGATATCTCCATTTTAAATAAATATCAGCTCCATTCTAAGAATCATCTGTTTAGTAAAACTTTTCTTTCAAATTGCGTTAATTTATAAAAAAAAAGCGAAAGGTTTTCATACTCATTTCTTCTACAGTATCTGTGAGGTATAGGGTTTTACCTCAGAGTAATAACATATAAAGAGAAGTAGTAGCCCCGGTTTCGGCGGTCATTCATTCATTTGTTGGTAAACAATGTAGCTTTTCCGCTGCTGCCGCCTCCTCTGCCTCTGTAAAATTTTATAAATAATAAGTAAGGTTCAACTTCTTACCTTACCAAAATATATAGTGCTTTGAGTTGGTTAGGCTATTCAAACCGTGCGATAATTTGTCATGCGCTTATTAGCCCGCGTCGCGTCGTTTTATGCTGTGTATTTCTTATTACAATCTGCGATAAAAACTCATTTAGACAACATAATTTATGAACGGCCCCTTTTCCCACAATTTTTTCAGGACGTGGCAACAGGTGTATTACATCATATGACGGATTTTGTGTTAGCAGGGCCGGGTTTCGTTTTGAGCTACTTGGACTATATATATATTTAATTTTTAAAATAGTAAAATATGCGGAATATTGTTCAAAACTTTTACAATACCTTACTTAAAATTTTAAGATCTTTTAGTTTTTTCCCATGGTTTTATCATAGCTGCTATCAGCCTTCCAAAGCTCAGCTCTCTAGCGTTTCTGAAAGTGGACAATGTTACTTTTGCATAACTTTACATGTATAGGGGAGGGAAGTAAATTAAAATGTTCGTGTTTTTAAATTTTTTCCTATAGTTTTATCATAGTTCCTATCAGTCTTCCAATGCTCAGCTCTCTAGCGTTTTTGGAAGTGGTTAATGTTACTTTTACATAACTTTACATTTATAGGGGAGGCGAGTAAATGAAAATTTTTGGGGTTTTTAAATTTTTTCCCATGGTTTTATCATAGTTTCTATCAGCCTGCCAGCGTTTCTGGAAGTGGGCAATGTTACTTTTATATAAATTTACATTTATAGCAGAGGGAAGTAAATTAAAATATTGGTGTTTTAAAATTTTTTCCTATAGTTTTATCATAGTGTCTTTCAGTCTTAAAAAGCTCAGCTGTCTAGCGTTTCTGGAAGTGAGCAGTGTTACTTTTACATAACTTTACATTTATATGGGAGGGAAGTAATTTCGAATTTTGGGGTGTTTTTTCCTATAGTTTTATCATAGTTTCTAGCAGGCTGCCAAAGCTCAGCTCTCTAGCATTTCTAGAAGTGGGTAATGTTACTTTTAAATAATTTTACATGTATAGGGGAGAGGAGTAAATTAGAATTTTGGGGCTTTTTGATTTTTTCCAGGGGTTTGGTCATAATTTCTATCAGTCTGTCAAATTTCAGCTCTGTAGCATATCTGGAAGTACAGTAGAATTATGATGATCTATACATGAGTGAGTGAGTCAGTGAGTGAGTGGCAATTTCGACGTTTTTTGAAATTTCGTAACTACTTTACTAGTTTATAGAAGTCCATGAAACTTGGAGGGGTTGTTAACTCTATGAAGGTCTACGACTGTGCAAAGTATCAGATTCCGAAGTAGAATTTTAGATAGGTCAAATATGGGCTGAAATGTTTCAAGAAAAGATGGTACGGCAGCGCGAACTTGGCGAGGCACTGCCGTGCCCTCAGATAAAGACAATGGAAGTCCAAAGTTTTTTTTCTACTCAATCATTGTCTACGAGTTTCAAACAAAAGATTATTTTTTCACTTATATAATGGCAACAAGTTTAATTAGGTGGGTCCTCAAGTCGTGAACGGTTAGCCCAGATATTCCTAAGCTCTAAGGTCGACACTGACAGTAACATGTGTTTGTATTAAATGCAGTGTTGTCTTGGTCATCGGACTCGGTATATTGAATTTTTGGTGTTATTTTCTGTGTGCTGAGTTTTATTTTTGTAAAAAAGAACTTAGTTGGAAGTAAAAATAAACAAGAAGTGCTATGTTTCTAAAAATATTGTGAAAATTCAGCCCAGTGTCGTTTTTTCGAGATGATTCCAGTGACGCAGCTACGTTGCCATCGCCGGGGATTCTGCAAATTCTAAGTTTTCAGGAATGACCGCCACGAATAGTGAAAATTTACACGGGGCCGCGGTTTACTTCTCTTTATATTATTATTACTCTAATGGTTTTACCCATTTTTAAATAGAATATTATCTCTATTATAAATATCTCCTATTTAAATAAAATATTAGCCGGCATTTGCATCCATTTATAAAGAAAGCAAACTGCTTTCTTCGAGGTTTTCTTCCTATATTATATCTTCTCTCGGTAGATATGGGGATCAGCACTCCATTTTAAATGAATTATTGTCTCCATTATAAGTACCTCCTGTTTAAAGATTCATTTATACAAAAAAAACTGTTTTCATCTTCTGTATCTGTGCGGCAAGAGAATATCTCCATTTTAAATTAAATATCATCTCCATTATAAGAATCTTCTGTTTAAATATAAATTGCTTTCAAATTGCGTTCATTTATAAAAAAAACAACAAAAGGTTTTCATCCTTCATTTCATCTACAGTATCTTTCTACCCAGTTTAAATAAAATATTATCTCCATTATAAATATCTCCTATTCAAATAAAATATTGACCTTCATTTGCATCCGTTTATACAAAAGCAAATTGTATTCTTCTAGGTTTTTTTCCTGTACTATATCTCCTCCAGCTGTGGATATGGGAATCACCTCTCCTCTTTAAATTATTTGTTTATTTATTGAAAAAAAAATTGTCTTTCTTCTCCGTTGTATCTTTATTAGCTGTGCCGGGGGGATATCTCCATTTTAAATTAAATATCATCTCCATTATAAGAATCTTCTATTTAATAAAATATTGCTTTCAAATTGTGTTCATTTATAAAAAAAAAACAAAAGGTTTTCATTACCCATTTTAAATAAAATATATCTATTATAAATATCTCCTGTTGAAATAAAATATTGGCCTCCATCTGCATCCACTGAAGAAGAAAGCAAACTGTTTTCTTTCAGATTTTCTTCTCACATTATATCTTCCAGTCTCTGTAGAGATGGGGATCAGCTGTCCATTTTAAATAAAATATTTTTTCCATTATAAGTATCTCGTTTTAAAGAAAATATTACTTCATATAATCGTTTATTTATTGAAAAAGAAAACTGTCTTTATCCTCCATTATACATTATATATTCTATATGTGTGGGGAGGGATATCTATTTTAAATTAAATAAAATTTACACTATAAAAATCTTCTGTTTAAATGAAACATTGCTTTCTATTACGTTCACTCATAAAAAAAACAAAAGGTTTTCATCCTTCATCACATTTACTATATCTGTGAGATAAAGGGTTTTACCCATTATATTATCTATTATAAATATCTTTTATTCAAATAAAATATTGACCTCCATTTAAGAAAAAATCAAACTCTTTTCATCCTCCATTATATTTCCTGTATTTGTGCGGCAGGGGAATATCTCCATTATAAATTAAATGATAAGTATATTTTGTTTAAATAAAACATTGCCTTCCAATTAAGTTCATTTATAAAAAAAAACAACACGTTTTTATCCTTCATTACATCTACTGTATCTGTGAGGTCAAAGTGTTGCATTGCAATTGCATTAATTTAAAAAAAAATGATTCTATCCTTCTTTACAGCTATCTGTAACGTAAAGGATTTTACCCATTTTAAATAAATTATTATATATAGATCTTGTTTAAAAAAAAACATTAATTTACAATTGCCTCCATTTATAAAAAACAACAAAAGATTTTCATTTCTCATTATATCTACAGTATCTGTAAGATAAAGTGTTCTACCAATTTTAAATAAAATATTATTATATTCTATCCTTCTTTACAGCTATCTGTAACGTAAAGGATTTTACCCATTTTAAATAAAATATCTCTATTATATATAGATCTTGTTTAAAAAAAAACATTAATTTACAATTGCCTCCATTTATAAAAAACAACAAAAGATTTTCATTTCTCATTATATCTACAGTATCTGTGAGATAAAGTGTTCTACCAATTTTAAATAAAATATTATTATAAATAATTTATAAATATCTCCTATTTATAAAGCAAACTGTTTTCTTCGAGATTATCATCCTACATTATATCTCATGTATTTGAGGAGATGGGGATGAGGATGTCTCCATCATAAGTACCTCCTGTTTAAAGAAAACATAACTTCATACTTGCATTCATTTATAGAAAAAGCAATCTATTTTCATCTTCCATTATGTCTCCTGTATCTGCGCGACAGGGGAATATCTCCATTAAAATTAAATAATAAGTATCTTTTGTTTAATTAAAACATTGCTTTCTATTTGCGTTTATTTATAAAAAAACAATAGGTTTTCATCCTTCATTACATCTACTGTATCTGTGAGGTAATAGTAGTTTACCTAACTAGTGCGGAAAGTGCCTCTTTTCCGCACGCGATTGCAGAATCAAGTGCGGAAAAGACACTTTACGCACGAGTTAGGTACATTATTTTTTCTATAAGCGTGAGGAAAAAAACTAAAAATTAATCAGAAAATTATTTATATTCAAAACATTTTAATCAAATCAATTATTATTATTAACATTAATATTAAAGGTGCAGTTTGTAGCGTGCTGTAAGTTGATAGCAGAGGCAAGTGTTTTCTCAAATGAAGTGGCAGATTTGAAACTTGGGTTTTGGTTCTCCACTGCGTTCTCCAAGTTTTCGGAAACATCTGTTGCAACTGTGGTCATGCATTTGGGGCTGGATTGAGGCACTTTGGAAGGTTGTATGGTAGAAGAAAGTTGCTGACTAGTTGAAGGACCAGGGTGGCTGAACTTCAAAATTTTATTCGAAATATTTTTTTGGAATCCAGTTGAACTGTCAAGGTACTCTTCTGCGACACTTGAAGATTTCCATCCACCGAGTCGTTTGATATTGGTTATTCCTTCGCCTGGATCTGCCAACATTGTTGCGGCAGAACGTCGGAAGCTGTGGCCCGTGTATAATTCTGGATTTGAAAGCTTCAGATAGCATGCGATATCTGATGGCATTTAACCGAATGTGTTAATTCCAATGCATTGTACCGTACATGCTCCTTTTTTGTACTTTACGAAGAACCGTCTATGTGGGGTCTCTGGTTTCCTTAAGTTGACATATTTTCGGATCAATTGGAGAAGTTTTCCATTCTCGGCTTCTTCTGAAATAGCAAAACTTCTAAATGTATGGTTTTTTGAGTCAGGAATTTTTATAATGATCATATTTCCTTTTTCTTCAATGTCATCTAGGCACATTTTTGCTAGTTCTTCACGGCGACATGCGCCCGCCAAACCAAAAATCGTGGCAACTTTCATATGCAAATAAACTAGGTCAGGTGCTTCGCTTAAAAACTTGAAAATTTCTTCTTTTGTGAAGATTTTTGCCTTCTTGGGTCTGAATCCAACGTTTTGTTTTTTCAAGTAGGCCGTAACTTTAAAAAAAGTCAACGTTTTTTCTGAGTTTTATTACACTTTTGAGCATAGAATACCTCGACCAAAGGGTATTCGGTTTGCACGTTTTGGAAATTTCGGAGAAATATGCCAAAAAAACAGCTTCTTGAAGGGATTTGATGCCTTTAGCGTGGCACCATCTCTCACACAAACTATATTCCTTCTCATACCTGTGACGAGATTTTGAAGGAAGCAGGTCCAAATTAGCGATTCTAGCGGCTTCTAGAACTGACTGGGGTAGATCTTCGTCCGAAGAATCCATTGAAAATCTGATTTTTTTGTTTGAAAAATTCAAAAGACGCTTGTATCTGCAAAATTGGCTTTGTTTTGACAGTTTGTTTGTACTTTGTTGCTATGGTGATTTAAGATGCCAAATCTAAAACCACTAGTGTTCATTGTTGTTTGACATTGACAATGACGATATTTATACCGGGGAGGTTAAAAACTTATAATTTGAACCTATTTTACTGAAAACTTTATTTTATCGAAAATATTGAAAATATAGCAGAATTTTAGTCAATTTGAATATTTTTAGGATATTTCGTGTGGTAGGAAAGATACAAATGTATTTTGAACGGTCTAAATGTTATAGAACACCTCAAAATCGTAACAAATTTACTTTCCCGCACTAGTGCGGAAAAAATATTTTTCCGCACTAGTGCGGAAAAGTGGCACTTTCCACATTAAAATGCGTGCGGAAAAGTGGACTTTTCCGCACGCTTATAGAAAAAAGGGTTTTACCTATTTTAGAGAAATTATTACTGTTATTATAAATATCTTCTTTTTAAATAAAATATTAGGTAGTTCATATTTGCATTTATGTAAAAAAGCAAATTATTATTGTTCGCCCTATTATCAAAATTATAAATTATTACATTTTAAGGATATTTCTTTATAATTTTTATTTATTCATCCTCTCTTGCTTTATTTTCCAAAGGCAAGGCACAAGGATGCTCCAAACTAGGTTGAAGAAACCAGTAAACAATAAGTTTAATTTTTATTAAAGTTTAACTTTGCTAAAATGAAATGAGTAAAAAATGTTTGTCAGATATTTAATTTTTAAAGAAAGTCCTAAATATTCGAACAAAGACATCTACAGTTCCTGCATTTGAAAATAATTACACAATGGTCAAAAGTAGTAAAGTTTAAAATGTATTAAGTGTGAAATTGCAAAGGTGGTGTCCCCAAAAGTGTTGTGAACCACCCTAACCTTTGGTGCAGGAGTGTGCGGATGCACTTCAGGAATTGGCCGGCGTAAGAGAGGTGGAGCTCGTATGGGTCCCAGGCCACGTGGGAGTCATCGGAAACGAGAAAACGGACAGACTCGCCAGGGGACGATCCCAGCAGAAATGCGTCGGGCCAGAACCGTTCCTGGGGCTCACAAGAGGGCAAATGAAGTCGGCCCTAACAGAGTAGACCCAGAAAGAGATACAAAGGGAGTGGACCAACACAGGAAACGCTAGACAGGCGAAGGAGTATGTGACAGGCTACAGCAAATCCCGTAGGGACTGGCTGCTCCGTAGAACACGAAGAGAGGTGGGAGCCATAGTGGGAGTCCTGACCGGACACTGCGCCCTACAAGGACACCTGGCAAAGATGAGAGTGAAGGAGGACGCGACGTGCGAGCGATGTTAGGCCGAGGACGAGACCTCGGCGCATTTTCTCTCATCATGTGAAGCATACAAGGAGGCAAGAAGAGAGGTATTCGAAGAGGAAGCCTTTGAGACGGAGGACCTTCTGAACCTGAGGTGGCCCGATATTCTGGCCTTTGTACAGAAGACGGGCAGATTCCTTAGCGAAAGAAGGACGCAGTAGGGGGGATGCCCGGGGGTTGGCGAAAAGGGCGCTTCATGTGCCTAGTCGCCAGGCCTAGAGCCTACCCCACACTACTACTACTACTACTACCCTAACCTTTTATACGAGCGCCCTTTGGTAAGTAATATGTATTTTATTACGATCTGTCACAACTATTTTGGGATATGTCAAAAAGGGCTTGTCTTAGTCTAGTTATTTATTATTATTTTAAATTATTTTTACCCTTGTCACACTCGTTGTCGTAAAAGGAGGGGACTTACCTACTGTTAGTTATTTATTATGGATGCTGTAATCTTGAACCTTTGTCGACTTGAAAGTGGTTTCTTATAATAATTTAACTAAGGGGTATCGAGATGGTAGTTCTGTTTCGGCTTATTTTTAAAAAATGAACGCATCGTCCCAGCTTTTAAGTTTGTTCAGTGATCAACTATGCTTATGTAAATGTAATATTAAAACCTCGGTTAAAACTCATTGCTAAATTTGCTCCTGTAACACATCCATGCAAGCGCGCATTTGAGGGGGGGGGTACCGTGGTAAACACCTCGTCAGAAAAAATATAAGGACTTTTAGTTAAAAAATATCGGGCTAATAAATAGTGTTTCCGTCTGAATCCATGCCTACTTACAAAGGAGAAAATAAATTATTTGAAATAAAATAAGAATACAAAACATTTAAAAAAATAATAGAAAAGTTATAAGCCAGTTTTACTGAGTGTTAGACACGGTTTCAAGTACTAATTAACTTTGGTTTTATGAAAAGTACAAGATCATACCTGAACTCAAAAAAGTTTAAACTCAATTTTAAGTTGATTGATTTATAAACCAGTATGAGCAAGTTTTTCAGGGTCATTCTTCTTGTTTGGAGCCAAAATAAAACAAAAATAGGAAAAAGTTTAAAAAAACAACTAAACTCTTTTGTTCATTGCGTTTTATATCTTCGAAACTAAGCCTATTTCTCTACGGTTATTTAATAAGCTTTTATAATAAAGTATAAATTTATAAATGATAAGAGTGTTCCGATATTAAAATGTGCTGAAATCTTAAAAACATCAAAACTGTCAAATTGCATTTTTTTATACAGCTTTCCTTTTACAACGAAACTTGCTTAGCATGACAAAGAGTCCAAAAACTTGATTTACTTTGTACTAACAGTTAAAGAATGACATTTGGTTTAAATATCATGGTTTGAGCTAATATAGTATATGTTTAATTAGAAGTATACTCACGATACGAGTCTGTCCTAAAAAATTAAATAATTTAACTATATGACCAACACTATTAAATATTTTTTATTTGCAGAAGTAATATACTTTGCTATGAATGTTTCCATATACCGTGAACAAGAAGTAGATTCATTTATTCAATTAATTTATTTAAATATATACAGGGCCATACCCAGGAAAAATTTAGGGGGGGGGGGTTAAAAAAGTTTTAATAAAAATTTGCGTATTGTGCATTTTTTTATCTTGTTTTGTTAAACGCGTTTAACACACTTTATTGACTATTAAGGGGGATTAATCCATCCCTGGGTATGGCCTTGATTATAGCTAGTTTAAGGGATTATTAAGTATAGTTTCTGGAAGAATAACATTTCTTTTTGTAGCTGAAAAAAAGCCAGTTAATGTACAATGTTGTTAATCTTATATAACACTAAAAAAATAAAGAAAACCTGAAGAAAAAATCGAATAAATCCTTATTGTAAAAAGTATAGGAACAATGAAGTATACTGAATTTTTTACAATTTGGATTTGTGAATTTTGTAAAAAAATTAATTTGTCGTTATTGTATAACTTAATTTTAGATCAGGCTTATTATTTCAAACAGTTAAACTTTAAAGATAATTAGGTTTGTAATTTTTCTCCAACTAACTATAATCCAATTTTGTACACCCACCGATTGTGCTTTTTCCAACGAGAAGAAAGAAGACAAAGAAGAGTGACAACAGTCATGACGTTTAGCCAATACGTCACCAAGGGCCTAGCAAAGAGGCCATAAAATCAATCAAAGTCATGCAGTCGACGAAAAACGCGGTGAGCAGGGCCGAGAAGAGCGCAGGAAGTCAACCTCAACAAATCTAATAATCTGGAAATTACAAAATAGCCGCCGAAGAGGAGCCAACGTCAACTCCCAAAAAGTTGTTTTCAAAACTACAAACTGAAAACTATAAAGACTCGTAGATGCTAAGGATAGCCATCTTCCACCCTTAACTTGCCGAACTTATAGCCAATAGAAAAGCGTTAAACCCCGAGGGAATTCAAAGTCAACCCTTAACAAGTCGTCTGGTTAAGCAAAATGAAAAACTGAAAACTACAGTTAATAGACGCCGAGAGGAGTTAACCAACCCTTAAAAAATCGTGCAGCTATCAACACGACCACACCGGCATGACATTTATTTATCAACATTAAAACAAGGCAAGACATCACCAGCAAATAGCCTAGCAGTCTGGAATTTCATTGGATAGAACTTTATGTTTGGAGGCGACAATTGCAACAGGTGGGTTTCTTATGTATTATTTTTTATCTATCTATTTCTTCCTTTTTTTACACTAAATTCCATTTTTTTATTATAAACTTTTATTATTATTTGTATTTGATTTTTAACTCCGGCTTAATACAATTTTCCCTTTGTCTTAGGCATAATACGATGTTACAAACAGAATGCTGAAGGGAACCAAAGTCAAACCATAACAACAAGTAGTTATACTCAACGTTTGGAGGCGATTATTGCACAAGGTGTGTATTTGGCTTTAAGTTTTCGAGAAAAGTAAGATATTTTTTAATGATAAACCTTTGTTGGTATTAATTTTCACGCCTAATTTTTTTTATTTATTATAGGTAGCGTGCGATCCGCAAATTCGTCGAAAAAGCAAGACTGCGGTTGATTTAACATCAAAATATTATTCACGTTACATCACAAGAAGATAATAAAAAACATAAGTAGCATCGGTGGGTTTTTTCTCTTTTAAAAATTTAATCTGCATGTAGGAACAGTTTTTTTTAAAAAAACTAGGTAGTCTAATCTATTTAATAGGATAAAACTTTTTTATAAACAATAAGTGAAATTAAAGAAAGAAAACTTTTTTTTTGTTATTTTTCTTTCTTTAATTTCACTTGTTGTTTATAGTTTTAGGTCCTTGCATTATTTGCAATTTGGTATTTGATAATAAAACTTTTTGTTATCTAATAAGAGTTTCAATAACTTACTGTAAAGTATTACTTGTCATTATTGTATTGAGTTTAAAATTTAGTGACGGATTTTTTTAGCTATTTTATTCTTACTGGTCATATAAGTCACGTCCAATGTTCAACGCTTATAAAACAATCGAATAACTGGCTCAATTTTGGTGTTTTTTATATTTTGACTGTCACTAAATTTTAAATAAGTTATTAAGTAAGAATTTGTTAAATGAAAAAGACAAAAAATACCGAAATTTAAAAAAAAAAAACATTAATAGAAACATACACAAAAAAAAGAAAATAACCAAAAAAGAGAAAAAAATGCCTAAAAAAAAGTTTAAAAGAAAAAAAAAACAAAAAAAAAAGAAAAAAAAAAGAAAAGAAAAAAGAAAAAAAAAAGAAAAAAACAGAAAAAAAAAGAAAAAGCAAAAAAAACTTAAAAGAAAGAAAAAAAAAACATAACGGTTTCAAAACATTTTTAAATTAAGATTAATTTAACAAAATTGTGCTAACCGTCATTGACAGTTTGACATCTATAAAGTCATGACTATGATTTAATGTTATAGTTGTCAAGCTGTTCTTGACTGTTGGTACCTCTTTGAGGTTTATAAACTTGCACGTCCTTGTGTGTGTGGTTCCTGGTGTTCACATGGTGGTTAGATGCCATTATAACTTGACATTTGACATGATAACTTGACACTTGAGTCACTATTTATATCCCTATAAAACATTAACTGTCGCCACCACGTTAACACCATTTTTTTAATTTTTATTATAATTTTAAGTACAGTAGTATTTAAGTATAGATATTTTTTGAAATTGCATTATTAACGACCGGATTATATTTTGCCTTGTTTTTATTTATTTGTCAGAATGAAATACATATTGTTTAACAGTTTGAAAAAAATATAATATGGGTGTCTTTGTTTGTAAAATATAACAAGGTATTACAACAAAACGTATTGCGTACCACTTTTATGATGCCGCAAATGTACATACATACTTAATGGATTTTGTAATATTGAAAAATTTGTGCTTGGTTTATTTAAGGTTATTTTTACATTACCTCATTTCAGAGGTTAATTTAAATGTTATTATCATTTAAGTAAGGGTATTATGGAATCATTCGTAACAAGCAAAATCGAAAATAAATGACTACAATAGATATATCTAATAGATTTGGTTATAAAGAGATGACACAGTGTATCTTTCTACTACACCTTGGTATAAAAAAGCGGCAGTTTTGTTCAGAATGGTCTTAGCAAAAAATATATTTATGTAAGAACTTTATCGGAACACTCAGTCTTGGCAAGAAGCTTTATTTAATCCCCAAGAATTATGCATTTATCACAATATTTTTATTCCATACTTTTTTTGTTAATTTTTTTTTGCTTGCTCCTCCTTGAGTTTTTTACTTAACATGGAGTTTAAACTTTGGTTTTTATTCGCAATGTGGATATTTTCTTTAATTTTACTGTGTGCTAATAACTTTGGTAAAATTCTTTTGAACTGTAATAGGGTTACAAAAAAAATACTTTTTTTTTTAAGTAATACTAAGTGTAAGAGCTAACCAATTTTAGGAAAAACTGATTTAAAAATATAAAAATATAAAAATAAAATACAAAAGAGTATTTAGCTATGAGTTTTGAAAAGACATGAACTGGTGGGTATAACAATAAGTTTGCAAAATCAACTAATATAAAGGCTGACTTTGTTTTTGATGCAGCTTGGTAAATTTTCGTTATGCGTTTAAAATAAGTTATTACAACAAACTTTTATAGTGGAGCTACCCCCCAAATCTACCCCCTTATCTTATTTTGCATTCGCCAGTGATATGACAATGATATAATAATTGTTAAAACAACAATTAAAAAACAAAACTACGTAAACAACAATATTGAACAGAAACTTAAAATCTAATTGATCGAAGCAAAACTCCCATCTTTTAATATTTTTAAATAAAAAATTTCATTTTTAAACCTAAAAAATTTGATTTGTTTTAATTGATTAACATAGTCATGGAAATTGGGATCTCCGTTAAAAAAAACCGACTGAAGTCATTGTTTTATCGGTCAAGTTGATCTGTCTATAGTTACCGCTTCATATAATGATCCAGCATCCCTAAATAGTTTTTCTAAGAGTTTCCCCAATATGTACAGTCCCCTATCATTTTTAATAGAATTTAACAGAAGACAACGCTTTTATATTATTTTGTAATTTTTAAATCATTAATTTTCTTATCCATAAAGGGTTCAGGTTCCGAGCCATACAGGAGTTGTAAAAACATAGCATTTTAGCATTCTCGCAAGTCTTAGCTTCATATATTTAATATGTATTTGTTTTATTAATATAAAGATCCAGTTTTTTGGATTTTTTTTTACGGGTATGCGCACTCGCAAGGAGATCCCTATCTCGCTCGAGAAGCGGCAAGTGCGCGGAAATGTTGGTGTGTGTTGGTTTTGAAACGGTTCAGGTTGTAACCTGCAGGGAAAACTGTCGCAGGGAGTTTATTCCACAGCGATGCTGTTCTCCAGAGATATGAATTCTGATATTGTCACGAGGGGGTTTTATCGTGACGAACACAGTTTAAGTTAGGTGTAATGGTTTTATTATAATACTTATATTTACTACTTACATTGTACTTAAATACATCTTGTCTACAAATCTTCTTTTATAGGCTTAACTTCTTATACTTGACTAACGTACTACTTGTTCACTATTAACTAAGCCTGGGCGTTAGGTTCTCAGCGTACAACTAACTGCTAAACTCTTTTGGAGATGCTTTTATTACAAACCGTTTGCCATTGATAGGATATCGAGATGTGTTTTGTTTCCTGTATAAACATCATCGAAATCCCATTAGCCACGTTGTTTATAATACTTCTATATACAATTTATTACTTTTAATACAATTTGAACTATATACAGAAGTTCATTTCCTTAGAATGTTTAGGGTTAATGTGCACTTGCTTATAAACGTAACTTGTGTCATTCACTTAATAGGATATTATTTTCTATCCTGACACATCCCCCTTGCTTTTAAAAAAATCTGTCCCCACAGATTGTCTACTAAACTATTTTTCACAAAAAAAAATATAACCGTCGTCTGTACCTAATAAATTATAAAACTAATTAACTAAAATAATTGTCTATCCATTCCCATCTACTCGTTCCGATTGTTTTGCATGCTTCAGGTGACGCAACCTAGTCCAATGTAGGTTTATAAAGAAGTAT
Source organism: Aspidapion aeneum (assembly GCA_963576565.1). Lineage (NCBI taxonomy): Eukaryota > Metazoa > Arthropoda > Insecta > Coleoptera > Brentidae > Aspidapion > Aspidapion aeneum. The sequence goes on from OY755040.1 coordinate 133,899,534, forward strand.
CAACCGCAGTGTTGCCGTGACGAATTTGAATTGAGGACTCAATTTTGGCAATGTGTTCTGGGAAATCCTTTATTACTTGTTTGGGATTTATTATTGCGTCGAAGCAAAACGAGTAATAGTAACAGTGTTTTATCAGTTCACTGCCAGCCACATTCTCTCCAGTTGGAATCATCCCACTAGCCAATTGGGTAAGCATGCATTTAGGATATTTGATGTTGAAAGCCTTGTTCCACAAATGGATATTAACATAGAGCTTACCTAAACCTTGTTCCATTAATGCCATCACTATTTGCGGAACGCAACCAGCTAATCTGGCTAGGGTTATTTCGTCTGCTTTCAAAGGGGTGGTTCTTTTCTTGCTAGTGGAGATACCATAGATGGTTGCTTTTTGGGTGAGGACGTCGCTCCACTGTTTAGAAATTTTTGCAATTATTTTGCCCAATGAGGCCCCTCTTGTGCAGTATATCATAGCGAAAATCGCAAGGTCTTGGGCTACATCACCTTTTTTGGAAATTGTCAAAACTTTGACACCAGCTGCATCAATAATTTCGAAGTCCCCTGCCAAATCTTTGGCTTTTTCAGCTCTTTCCATAAACAAGGTCATGATTCTTACTGGGTCAAACCCTGCATAGTCCATGGAAGTAGCAATGTCCTTCAAATTTAGGACAAAATCTCTGGGGAATAACCCCTTAAATGCCACAATGGCTACATCCTTAACTTTAGCATCAAAGCGTGAGACGAATTGATCCTCATAAGTTTTCAGATCTTCCCAATCTCTGCTTGTGAATCCTAAAATTGAAATCGCTTTTTGTTCGCTCATTTTGTTTTTGTCAGGTCTATGTGTGTTTCGGACCAACCGTTTACTTGAGATACTTTTTCGTATTTTGTAATGAAATTCACCGGGGAGTCTAACCCTGGGTTAAAGTAAGGTGGGTCTATAAATTTGGGTGATGCCGGATTACTGGTTGTACCCGTCAGAGCGTCACTTAGCGTTGTATTTGTCATTTTAAAAATTTTTGTGATGGCTGAGTCCTGTTTTTTATTGAAGCTAGATTTTGTATTCAACCCTTGGTCAATTATGGTTTGACTTTTTTCGTTTTGCAACGTTTCTTCGGTCGAAGGAATTTCCGTTTTATTGGAAATGACCGTTAAATTATTTGAATCTTCAAAAGATAAATTTTGCCCACGGGATAATTTAAAATCTTGTTTTGAAATTTGTAAAACTTTTTTAGGAGTTGAGTGATTTTCGGCACTCGGATCGACGAAGGATAAGTCGAAATTTACTGTCTTTCTGACAGGACTTCTTGAGAGTTTAGTGCTTTTTAAAAAGGGACTGCTCGCAGATTGCGAATTAGAGGCGAAGACGTTATTTTTGTCGTCTTCACTAAGACTTTTTGTGACGCTTCTAGTGACTCTGGCTGGGGTACCCATTAATTATAGAAACCATCTTTTTAGGAAAAAAAAACGTATAAAAATACCGAATTGAAAATGTCGAGACAAAATGAATTAAACTAATATGCGAAAAAATATACACTAATAATAGGTAACATGTCACCACACTTAAACTGCGTTTTTTGATTAAAAAAAAAATATATTATTTTTTCTGTCCATCTAGTTTGAAAATTTTATGAAAATGGTATTTATATAGGAGAAATAATTCTAATGACAGAAAAATAATTGAAAAAAAATTATAAAAAATAAATAAATGTAATATTCAATATTTAGTTAATGCATGCCGGAATCGATTGTTTCGGCTGGAGCGTCATAATAATTTCGATACTCCTTAAAATAAAAAAAAATAAAAATGAAATAACAAATAGTGAAAAGAGTGAAATTAAGAAAAATAAAAAAAAATTAAAAATAATTTGAAAAATACATTTTTTTTTCACTATATGCCTATATGTCTTTCAAAAAAGACAGCGGCGCCTCCACCATATGTCACGAGGGGGTTTTATCGTGACGAACACAGTTTAAGTTAGGTGTAATGGTTTTATTATAATACTTATATTTACTACTTACATTGTACTTAAATACATCTTGTCTACAAATCTTCTTTGATACGCTTAACTTCTTATACTTGACTAACGTACTACTTGTTCACTATTAGTAAGCCTGGGCGTTAAGTTCTCAGCGTACAACTAACTGCTAAACTCTTTTGGAGATGCTTTTATTACAAACCGTTTGCCATTGATAGGATATCGAGATGTGTTTTGTTTCCTGTATAAACATCATCGAAATCCCATTAGCCACGTTGTTTATAATACTTCTATATACAATTTATTACTTTTAATACAATTTGAACTATATACAGAAGTTCATTTCCTTAGAATGTTTAGGGTTAATGTGCACTTGCTTATAAACGTAACTTGTGTCATTCACTTAATAGGATATTATTTTCTATCCTGACACATCCCCCTTGCTTTTAAAAAAATCTGTCCCCACAGATTGTCTACTAAACTATTTTTCACAAAAAAAAATATAACAGTCGTCTGTACCTAATAAATTATAAAACTAATTAACTAAAATAATTGTCTATCCATTCCCATCTACTCGTTCCGATTGTTTTGCATTCTTCAGGTGACGCAACCTGGTCCAATGTAGGTTTATAAAGAAGTATCAACCGCAGTGTTGCCGTGACGAATTTGTGGGTCTTGCACGCTGCCTTGAAAATGTTCAGATCTCGCTTTGTTGCCAACTGTCCTTATCTCGTTTTGGCTTGTGCGGTCCATTCCCTCAGGAAGACCTGGATGGTAGGTCCTTTTTTCTGTTCGTAGTGTTTGATTTGGCGGCACGACTGGCGGGAGTTTAGAGTTGGCTCCCCCCGGTTTTTTCATGCTGCGCTCTGGGTAGCTGTCTTGCCTTGTGGTATCGACTGTTGCCTTGTGGTATCGGCTATTGCCTTGTGCTATCGGCTGTTGCCTTGTGGTATCGGCTGTTGCCTTGTGTTATCGGCTGTTGCCTTGTGGTATCGGCTGTTGCCTTGTGTTATCGGCTGTTGTCTTGTGGTATCGGCTGTTGCCTTGTGCTATCGGCTGTTGCCTTGTGGTATCGGCTGTTGCCTTGTGTTATCGGCTGTTGCCTTGTGGTATCGGCTGTTAGCTCTGTCTGGGTTGACTACTTGGTGGGTTGGCTCTATGGCGATTTGTCTGCTGTACACCAGTGCTAATCGGCCCTGCTCACCACTTTTTCGTCTTTTGCATTACTTTGGTTGATCTTTTTGGCCGCTTTGCTAGGTCTTTTGTGACGTCTTGGTTATGTCAGGTTGTCATCGTTCTTCCATGTCTTCTTTCTTCATGTTGGGAACGAGTAGAATAGGTGGATCTAAAAAATTAATGTACAGACGATGTTAAGACATAATAAATATTTACATATGTTTACATTAAAAAGAGACAAAAATTACAAAAATTAGAAAAAATATTTTAATTGTTCTCGGTTCATTTTAGAATTATTTATACCTTGGCAACCCTGCTTATTTAGCCTGCTTATACCTATATCATTTGATAACATTCGAAAAAATATGTTTAATTTAATACACCTTTGTTTATACATTCCACAATTTGTTTTATTATATACTTATATTTACTACTTACATTGTACTTAAATACATCTTGTCTACAAATCTTCTTTTATAGGCTTAACTTCTTATACTTGACTAACTTACTACTTGTTCACTATTAACTAAGCCTGGGCGTTAGGTTCTCAGCGTACAACTAACTGCTAAACTCTTTTGGAGATGCTTTTATTACAAACCGTTTGCCATTGATAGGATATCGAGATGTGTTTTGTTTCCTGTATAAACATCATCGAAATCCCATTAGCCACGTTGTTTATAATACTTCTATATACAATTTATTACTTTTAATACAATTTGAACTATATACAGAAGTTCATTTCCTTAGAATGTTTAGGGTTAATGTGCACTTGCTTATAAACGTAACTTGTGTCATTCACTTAATAGGATATTATTTTCTATCCTGACACATCCCCCTTGCTTTTAAAAAAATCTGTCCCCACAGATTGTCTACTAAACTATTTTTCACAAAAAAAAATATAACCGTCGTCTGTACCTAATAAATTATAAAACTAATTAACTAAAATAATTGTCTATCCATTCCCATCTACTCGTTCCGATTGTTTTGCATTCTTCAGGTGACGCAACCTAGTCCAATGTAGGTTTATAAAGAAGTATCAACCGCAGTGTTGCCGTGACGAATTTGAATTGAGGACTCAATTTTGGCAATGTGTTTTGGGAAATCCTTTATTACTTGTTTGGGATTTATTATTGCGTCGAAGCAAAACGAGTAAGAGTAACAGTGTTTTATCAGTTCACTGCCAGCCACATTCTCTCCAGTTGGAATCATCCCACTAGCCAATTGGGTAAGCATGCATTTAGGATATTTGATGTTGAAAGCCTTGTTCCACAAATGGATATTAACATAGAGCTTACCTAAACCTTGTTCCATTAATGCCATCACTATTTGCGGAACGCAACCAGCTAATCTGGCTAGGGTTATTTCGTCTGCTTTCAAAGGGGTGGTTCTTTTCTTGCTAGTGGAGATACCATAGATGGTTGCTTTTTGGGTGAGGACGTCGCTCCACTGTTTAGAAATTTTTGCAATTATTTTGCCCAATGAGGCCCCTCTTGTGCAGTATATCATAGCGAAAATCGCAAGGTCTTGGGCTACATCACCTTTTTTGGAAATTGTCAAAACTTTGACACCAGCTGCATCAATAATTTCGAAGTCCCCTGCCAAATCTTTGGCTTTTTCAGCTCTTTCCATAAACAAGGTCATGATTCTTACTGGGTCAAACCCTGCATAGTCCATGGAAGTAGCAATGTCCTTCAAATTTAGGACAAAATCTCTGGGGAATAACCCCTTAAATGCCACAATGGCTACATCCTTAACTTTAGCATCAAAGCGTGAGACGAATTGATCCTCATAAGTTTTCAGATCTTCCCAATCTCTGCTTGTGAATCCTAAAATTGAAATCGCTTTTTGTTCGCTCATTTTGTTTTTGTCAGGTCTATGTGTGTTTCGGACCAACCGTTTACTTGAGATACTTTTTCGTATTTTGTAATGAAATTCACCGGGGAGTCTAACCCTGGGTTAAAGTAAGGTGGGTCTATAAATTTGGGTGATGCCGGATTACTGGTTGTACCCGTCAGAGCGTCACTTAGCGTTGTATTTGTCATTTTAAAAATTTTTGTGATGGCTGAGTCCTGTTTTTTATTGAAGCTAGATTTTGTATTCAACCCTTGGTCAATTATGGTTTGACTTTTTTCGTTTTGCAACGTTTCTTCGGTCGAAGGAATTTCCGTTTTATTGGAAATGACCGTTAAATTATTTGAATCTTCAAAAGATAAATTTTGCCCACGGGATAATTTAAAATCTTGTTTTGAAATTTGTAAAACTTTTTTAGGAGTTGAGTGATTTTCGGCACTCGGATCGACGAAGGATAAGTCGAAATTTACTGTCTTTCTGACAGGACTTCTTGAGAGTTTAGTGCTTTTTAAAAAGGGACTGCTCGCAGATTGCGAATTAGAGGCGAAGACGTTATTTTTGTCGTCTTCACTAAGACTTTTTGTGACGCTTCTAGTGACTCTGGCTGGGGTACCCATTAATTATAGAAACCATCTTTTTAGGAAAAAAAAAACGTATAAAAATACCGAATTGAAAATGTCGAGACAAAATGAATTAAACTAATATGCGAAAAAATATACACTAATAATAGGTAACATGTCACCACACTTAAACTGCGTTTTTTGATTTAAAAAAAAAATATATTATTTTTTCTGTCCATCTAGTTTGAAAATTTTATGAAAATGGTATTTATATAGGAGAAATAATTCTAATGACAGAAAAATAATTGAAAAAAAATTATAAAAAATAAATAAATGTTATATTCAATATTTAGTTAATGCATGCCGGAATCGATTGTTTCGGCTGGAGCGTCATAATAATTTCGATACTCCTTAAAATAAAAAAAAATAAAAATGAAATAACAAATAGTGAAAAGAGTGAAATTAAGAAAAATAAAAAAAAATTAAAAATAATTTGAAAAATACATTTTTTTTTTCACTATATGCCTATATGTCTTTCAAAAAAGACAGCGGCGCCTCCACCATATGTCACGAGGGGGTTTTATCGTGACGAACACAGTTTAAGTTAGGTGTAATGGTTTTATTATAATACTTATATTTACTACTTACATTGTACTTAAATACATCTTGTCTACAAATCTTCTTTGATACGCTTAACTTCTTATACTTGACTAACGTACTACTTGTTCACTATTAGTAAGCCTGGGCGTTAAGTTCTCAGCGTACAACTAACTGCTAAACTCTTTTGGAGATGCTTTTATTACAAACCGTTTGCCATTGATAGGATATCGAGATGTGTTTTGTTTCCTGTATAAACATCATCGAAATCCCATTAGCCACGTTGTTTATAATACTTCTATATACAATTTATTACTTTTAATACAATTTGAACTATATACAGAAGTTCATTTCCTTAGAATGTTTAGGGTTAATGTGCACTTGCTTATAAACGTAACTTGTGTCATTCACTTAATAGGATATTATTTTCTATCCTGACACATCCCCCTTGCTTTTAAAAAAATCTGTCCCCACAGATTGTCTACTAAACTATTTTTCACAAAAAAAAAATATAACCGTCGTCTGTACCTAATAAATTATAAAACTAATTAACTAAAATAATTGTCTATCCATTCCCATCTACTCGTTCCGATTGTTTTGCATTCTTCAGGTGACGCAACCTAGTCCAATGTAGGTTTATAAAGAAGTATCAACCGCAGTGTTGCCGTGACGAATTTGAATTGAGGACTCAATTTTGGCAATGTGTTCTGGGAAATCCTTTATTACTTGTTTGGGATTTATTATTGCGTCGAAGCAAAACGAGTAGTAGTAACAGTGTTTTATCAGTTCACTGCCAGCCACATTCTCTCCAGTTGGAATCATCCCACTAGCCAATTGGGTAAGCATGCATTTAGGATATTTGATGTTGAAAGCCTTGTTCCACAAATGGATATTAACATAGAGCTTACCTAAACCTTGTTCCATTAATGCCATAACTATTTGCGGAACGCAACCAGCTAATCTGGCTAGGGTTATTTCGTCTGCTTTCAAAGGGGTGGTTCTTTTCTTGCTAGTGGAGATACCATAGATGGTTGCTTTTTGGGTGAGGACGTCGCTCCACTGTTTAGAAATTTTTGCAATTATTTTGCCCAATGAGGCCCCTCTTGTGCAGTATATCATAGCGAAAATCGCAAGGTCTTGGGCTACATCACCTTTTTTGGAAATTGTCAAAACTTTGACACCAGCTGCATCAATAATTTCGAAGTCCCCTGCCAAATCTTTGGCTTTTTCAGCTCTTTCCATAAACAAGGTCATGATTCTTACTGGGTCAAACCCTGCATAGTCCATGGAAGTAGCAATGTCCTTCAAATTTAGGACAAAATCTCTGGGGAATAACACCTTAAATGCCACAATGGCTACATCCTTAACTTTAGCATCAAAGCGTGAGACGAATTGATCCTCATAAGTTTTCAGATCTTCCCAATCTCTGCTTGTGAATCCTAAAATTGAAATCGCTTTTTGTTCGCTCATTTTGTTTTTGTCAGGTCTATGTGTGTTTCGGACCAACCGTTTACTTGAGATACTTTTTCGTATTTTGTAATGAAATTCACCGGGGAGTCTAACCCTGGGTTAAAGTAAGGTGGGTCTATAAATTTGGGTGATGCCGGATTACTGGTTGTACCCGTCAGAGCGTCACTTAGCGTTGTATTTGTCATTTTAAAAATTTTTGTGATGGCTGAGTCCTGTTTTTTATTGAAGCTAGATTTTGTATTCAACCCTTGGTCAATTATGGTTTGACTTTTTTCGTTTTGCAACGTTTCTTCGGTCGAAGGAATTTCCGTTTTATTGGAAATGACCGTTAAATTATTTGAATCTTCAAAAGATAAATTTTGCCCACGGGATAATTTAAAATCTTGTTTTGAAATTTGTAAAACTTTTTTAGGAGTTGAGTGATTTTCGGCACTCGGATCGACGAAGGATAAGTCGAAATTTACTGTCTTTCTGACAGGACTTCTTGAGAGTTTAGTGCTTTTTAAAAAGGGACTGCTCGCAGATTGCGAATTAGAGGCGAAGACGTTATTTTTGTCGTCTTCACTAAGACTTTTTGTGACGCTTCTAGTGACTCTGGCTGGGGTACCCATTAATTATAGAAACCATCTTTTTAGGAAAAAAAAACGTATAAAAATACCGAATTGAAAATGTCGAGACAAAATGAATTAAACTAATATGCGAAAAAATATACACTAATAATAGGTAACATGTCACCACACTTAAACTGCGTTTTTTGATTAAAAAAAAAATATATTATTTTTTCTGTCCATCTAGTTTGAAAATTTTATGAAAATGGTATTTATATAGGAGAAATAATTCTAATGACAGAAAAATAATTGAAAAAAAATTATAAAAAATAAATAAATGTAATATTCAATATTTAGTTAATGCATGCCGGAATCGATTGTTTCGGCTGGAGCGTCATAATAATTTCGATACTCCTTAAAATAAAAAAAAATAAAAATGAAATAACAAATAGTGAAAAGAGTGAAATTAAGAAAAATAAAAAAAAATTAAAAATAATTTGAAAAATACATTTTTTTTTCACTATATGCCTATATGTCTTCCACCATATGTCACGAGGGGGTTTTATCGTGACGAACACAGTTTAAGTTAGGTGTAATGGTTTTATTATAATACTTATATTTACTACTTACATTGTACTTAAATACATCTTGTCTACAAATCTTCTTTGATACGCTTAACTTCTTATACTTGACTAACGTACTACTTGTTCACTATTAGTAAGCCTGGGCGTTAAGTTCTCAGCGTACAACTAACTGCTAAACTCTTTTGGAGATGCTTTTATTACAAACCGTTTGCCATTGATAGGATATCGAGATGTGTTTTGTTTCCTGTATAAACATCATCGAAATCCCATTAGCCACGTTGTTTATAATACTTCTATATACAATTTATTACTTTTAATACAATTTGAACTATATACAGAAGTTCATTTCCTTAGAATGTTTAGGGTTAATGTGCACTTGCTTATAAACGTAACTTGTGTCATTCACTTAATAGGATATTATTTTCTATCCTGACACATCCCCCTTGCTTTTAAAAAAATCTGTCCCCACAGATTGTCTACTAAACTATTTTTCACAAAAAAAAATATAACAGTCGTCTGTACCTAATAAATTATAAAACTAATTAACTAAAATAATTGTCTATCCATTCCCATCTACTCGTTCCGATTGTTTTGCATTCTTCAGGTGACGCAACCTAGTCCAATGTAGGTTTATAAAGAAGTATCAACCGCAGTGTTGCCGTGACGAATTTGTGGGTCTTGCACGCTGCCTTGAAAATGTTCAGATCTCGCTTTGTTGCCAACTGTCCTTATCTCGTTTTGGCTTGTGCGGTCCATTCCCTCAGGAAGACCTGGATGGTAGGTCCTTTTTTCTGTTCGTAGTGTTTGATTTGGCGGCACGACTGGCGGGAGTTTAGAGTTGGCTCCCCCCGGTTTTTTCATGCTGCGCTCTGGGTAGCTGTCTTGCCTTGTGGTATCGACTGTTGCCTTGTGGTATCGGCTATTGCCTTGTGCTATCGGCTGTTGCCTTGTGGTATCGGCTGTTGCCTTGTGTTATCGGCTGTTGCCTTGTGGTATCGGCTGTTGCCTTGTGTTATCGGCTGTTGTCTTGTGGTATCGGCTGTTGCCTTGTGCTATCGGCTGTTGCCTTGTGGTATCGGCTGTTGCCTTGTGTTATCGGCTGTTGCCTTGTGGTATCGGCTGTTAGCTCTGTCTGGGTTGACTACTTGGTGGGTTGGCTCTATGGCGATTTGTCTGCTGTACACCAGTGCTAATCGGCCCTGCTCACCACTTTTTCGTCTTTTGCATTACTTTGGTTGATCTTTTTGGCCGCTTTGCTAGGTCTTTTGTGACGTCTTGGTTATGTCAGGTTGTCATCGTTCTTCCATGTCTTCTTTCTTCATGTTGGGAACGAGTAGAATAGGTGGATCTAAAAAATTAATGTACAGACGATGTTAAGACATAATAAATATTTACATATGTTTACATTAAAAAGAGACAAAAATTACAAAAATTAGAAAAAATATTTTAATTGTTCTCGGTTCATTTTAGAATTATTTATACCTTGGCAACCCTGCTTATTTAGCCTGCTTATACCTATATCATTTGATAACATTCGAAAAAATATGTTTAATTTAATACACCTTTGTTTATACATTCCACAATTTGTTTTATTATATACTTATATTTACTACTTACATTGTACTTAAATACATCTTGTCTACAAATCTTCTTTTATAGGCTTAACTTCTTATACTTGACTAACTTACTACTTGTTCACTATTAACTAAGCCTGGGCGTTAGGTTCTCAGCGTACAACTAACTGCTAAACTCTTTTGGAGATGCTTTTATTACAAACCGTTTGCCATTGATAGGATATCGAGATGTGTTTTGTTTCCTGTATAAACATCATCGAAATCCCATTAGCCACGTTGTTTATAATACTTCTATATACAATTTATTACTTTTAATACAATTTGAACTATATACAGAAGTTCATTTCCTTAGAATGTTTAGGGTTAATGTGCACTTGCTTATAAACGTAACTTGTGTCATTCACTTAATAGGATATTATTTTCTATCCTGACACATCCCCCTTGCTTTTAAAAAATCTGTCCCCACAGATTGTCTACTAAACTATTTTTCACAAAAAAAAATATAACCGTCGTCTGTACCTAATAAATTATAAAACTAATTAACTAAAATAATTGTCTATCCATTCCCATCTACTCGTTCCGATTGTTTTGCATTCTTCAGGTGACGCAACCTAGTCCAATGTAGGTTTATAAAGAAGTATCAACCGCAGTGTTGCCGTGACGAATTTGAATTGAGGACTCAATTTTGGCAATGTGTTTTGGGAAATCCTTTATTACTTGTTTGGGATTTATTATTGCGTCGAAGCAAAACGAGTAAGAGTAACAGTGTTTTATCAGTTCACTGCCAGCCACATTCTCTCCAGTTGGAATCATCCCACTAGCCAATTGGGTAAGCATGCATTTAGGATATTTGATGTTGAAAGCCTTGTTCCACAAATGGATATTAACATAGAGCTTACCTAAACCTTGTTCCATTAATGCCATCACTATTTGCGGAACGCAACCAGCTAATCTGGCTAGGGTTATTTCGTCTGCTTTCAAAGGGGTGGTTCTTTTCTTGCTAGTGGAGATACCATAGATGGTTGCTTTTTGGGTGAGGACGTCGCTCCACTGTTTAGAAATTTTTGCAATTATTTTGCCCAATGAGGCCCCTCTTGTGCAGTATATCATAGCGAAAATCGCAAGGTCTTGGGCTACATCACCTTTTTTGGAAATTGTCAAAACTTTGACACCAGCTGCATCAATAATTTCGAAGTCCCCTGCCAAATCTTTGGCTTTTTCAGCTCTTTCCATAAACAAGGTCATGATTCTTACTGGGTCAAACCCTGCATAGTCCATGGAAGTAGCAATGTCCTTCAAATTTAGGACAAAATCTCTGGGGAATAACCCCTTAAATGCCACAATGGCTACATCCTTAACTTTAGCATCAAAGCGTGAGACGAATTGATCCTCATAAGTTTTCAGATCTTCCCAATCTCTGCTTGTGAATCCTAAAATTGAAATCGCTTTTTGTTCGCTCATTTTGTTTTTGTCAGGTCTATGTGTGTTTCGGACCAACCGTTTACTTGAGATACTTTTTCGTATTTTGTAATGAAATTCACCGGGGAGTCTAACCCTGGGTTAAAGTAAGGTGGGTCTATAAATTTGGGTGATGCCGGATTACTGGTTGTACCCGTCAGAGCGTCACTTAGCGTTGTATTTGTCATTTTAAAAATTTTTGTGATGGCTGAGTCCTGTTTTTTATTGAAGCTAGATTTTGTATTCAACCCTTGGTCAATTATGGTTTGACTTTTTTTGTTTTGCAACGTTTCTTCGGTCGAAGGAATTTCCGTTTTATTGGAAATGACCGTTAAATTATTTGAATCTTCAAAAGATAAATTTTGCCCACGGGATAATTTAAAATCTTGTTTTGAAATTTGTAAAACTTTTTTAGGAGTTGAGTGATTTTCGGCACTCGGATCGACGAAGGATAAGTCGAAATTTACTGTCTTTCTGACAGGACTTCTTGAGAGTTTAGTGCTTTTTAAAAAGGGACTGCTCGCAGATTGCGAATTAGAGGCGAAGACGTTATTTTTGTCGTCTTCACTAAGACTTTTTGTGACGCTTCTAGTGACTCTGGCTGGGGTACCCATTAATTATAGAAACCATCTTTTTAGGAAAAAAAAAACGTATAAAAATACCGAATTGAAAATGTCGAGACAAAATGAATTAAACTAATATGCGAAAAAATATACACTAATAATAGGTAACATGTCACCACACTTAAACTGCGTTTTTTGATTTAAAAAAAAATATATTATTTTTTCTGTCCATCTAGTTTGAAAATTTTATGAAAATGGTATTTATATAGGAGAAATAATTCTAATGACAGAAAAATAATTGAAAAAAAATTATAAAAAATAAATAAATGTAATATTCAATATTTAGTTAATGCATGCCGGAATCGATTGTTTCGGCTGGAGCGTCCTAATAATTTCGATACTCCTTAAAATAAAAAAAAATAAAAATGAAATAACAAATAGTGAAAAGAGTGAAATTAAGAAAAATAAAAAAAAATTAAAAATAATTTGAAAAATACATTTTTTTTTCACTATATGCCTATATGTCTTTCAAAAAAGACAGCGGCGCCTCCACCATATGTCACGAGGGGGTTTTATCGTGACGAACACAGTTTAAGTTAGGTGTAATGGTTTTATTATAATACTTATATTTACTACTTACATTGTACTTAAATACATCTTGTCTACAAATCTTCTTTGATACGCTTAACTTCTTATACTTGACTAACGTAGTACTTGTTCACTATTAGTAAGCCTGGGCGTTAAGTTCTCAGCGTACAACTAACTGCTAAACTCTTTTGGAGATGCTTTTATTACAAACCGTTTGCCATTGATAGGATATCGAGATGTGTTTTGTTTCCTGTATAAACATCATCGAAATCCCATTAGCCACGTTGTTTATAATACTTCTATATACAATTTATTACTTTTAATACAATTTGAACTATATACAGAAGTTCATTTCCTTAGAATGTTTAGGGTTAATGTGCACTTGCTTATAAACGTAACTTGTGTCATTCACTTAATAGGATATTATTTTCTATCCTGACACATCCCCCTTGCTTTTAAAAAAATCTGTCCCCACAGATTGTCTACTAAACTATTTTTCACAAAAAAAAAATATAACCGTCGTCTGTACCTAATAAATTATAAAACTAATTAACTAAAATAATTGTCTATCCATTCCCATCTACTCGTTCCGATTGTTTTGCATTCTTCAGGTGACGCAACCTAGTCCAATGTAGGTTTATAAAGAAATATCAACCGCAGTGTTGCCGTGACGAATTTGAATTGAGGACTCAATTTTGGCAATGTGTTCTGGGAAATCCTTTATTACTTGTTTGGGATTTATTATTGCGTCGAAGCAAAACGAGTAGTAGTAACAGTGTTTTATCAGTTCACTGCCAGCCACATTCTCTCCAGTTGGAATCATCCCACTAGCCAATTGGGTAAGCATGCATTTAGGATATTTGATGTTGAAAGCCTTGTTCCACAAATGGATATTAACATAGAGCTTACCTAAACCTTGTTCCATTAATGCCATAACTATTTGCGGAACGCAACCAGCTAATCTGGCTAGGGTTATTTCGTCTGCTTTCAAAGGGGTGGTTCTTTTCTTGCTAGTGGAGATACCATAGATGGTTGCTTTTTGGGTGAGGACGTCGCTCCACTGTTTAGAAATTTTTGCAATTATTTTGCCCAATGAGGCCCCTCTTGTGCAGTATATCATAGCGAAAATCGCAAGGTCTTGGGCTACATCACCTTTTTTGGAAATTGTCAAAACTTTGACACCAGCTGCATCAATAATTTCGAAGTCCCCTGCCAAATCTTTGGCTTTTTCAGCTCTTTCCATAAACAAGGTCATGATTCTTACTGGGTCAAACCCTGCATAGTCCATGGAAGTAGCAATGTCCTTCAAATTTAGGACAAAATCTCTGGGGAATAACCCCTTAAATGCCACAATGGCTACATCCTTAACTTTAGCATCAAAGCGTGAGACGAATTGATCCTCATAAGTTTTCAGATCTTCCCAATCTCTGCTTGTGAATCCTAAAATTGAAATCGCTTTTTGTTCGCTCATTTTGTTTTTGTCAGGTCTATGTGTGTTTCGGACCAACCGTTTACTTGAGATACTTTTTCGTATTTTGTAATGAAATTCACCGGGGAGTCTAACCCTGGGTTAAAGTAAGGTGGGTCTATAAATTTGGGTGATGCCGGATTACTGGTTGTACCCGTCAGAGCGTCACTTAGCGTTGTATTTGTCATTTTAAAAATTTTTGTGATGGCTGAGTCCTGTTTTTTATTGAAGCTAGATTTTGTATTCAACCCTTGGTCAATTATGGTTTGACTTTTTTCGTTTTGCAACGTTTCTTCGGTCGAAGGAATTTCCGTTTTATTGGAAATGACCGTTAAATTATTTGAATCTTCAAAAGATAAATTTTGCCCACGGGATAATTTAAAATCTTGTTTTGAAATTTGTAAAACTTTTTTAGGAGTTGAGTGATTTTCGGCACTCGGATCGACGAAGGATAAGTCGAAATTTACTGTCTTTCTGACAGGACTTCTTGAGAGTTTAGTGCTTTTTAAAAAGGGACTGCTCGCAGATTGCGAATTAGAGGCGAAGACGTTATTTTTGTCGTCTTCACTAAGACTTTTTGTGACGCTTCTAGTGACTCTGGCTGGGGTACCCATTAATTATAGAAACCATCTTTTTAGGAAAAAAAAAACGTATAAAAATACCGAATTGAAAATGTCGAGACAAAATGAATTAAACTAATATGCGAAAAAATATACACTAATAATAGGTAACATGTCACCACACTTAAACTGCGTTTTTTGATTAAAAAAAAAATATATTATTTTTTCTGTCCATCTAGTTTGAAAATTTTATGAAAATGGTATTTATATAGGAGAAATAATTCTAATGACAGAAAAATAATTGAAAAAAAATTATAAAAAATAAATAAATGTAATATTCAATATTTAGTTAATGCATGCCGGAATCGATTGTTTCGGCTGGAGCGTCATAATAATTTCGATACTCCTTAAAATAAAAAAAAATAAAAATGAAATAACAAATAGTGAAAAGAGTGAAATTAAGAAAAATAAAAAAAAATTAAAAATAATTTGAAAAATACATTTTTTTTTTCACTATATGCCTATATGTCTTTCAAAAAAGACAGCGGCGCCTCCACCATATGTCACGAGGGGGTTTTATCGTGACGAACACAGTTTAAGTTAGGTGTAATGGTTTTATTATAATACTTATATTTACTACTTACATTGTACTTAAATACATCTTGTCTACAAATCTTCTTTGATACGCTTAACTTCTTATACTTGACTAACGTACTACTTGTTCACTATTAGTAAGCCTGGGCGTTAAGTTCTCAGCGTACAACTAACTGCTAAACTCTTTTGGAGATGCTTTTATTACAAACCGTTTGCCATTGATAGGATATCGAGATGTGTTTTGTTTCCTGTATAAACATCATCGAAATCCCATTAGCCACGTTGTTTATAATACTTCTATATACAATTTATTACTTTTAATACAATTTGAACTATATACAGAAGTTCATTTCCTTAGAATGTTTAGGGTTAATGTGCACTTGCTTATAAACGTAACTTGTGTCATTCACTTAATAGGATATTATTTTCTATCCTGACACATCCCCCTTGCTTTTAAAAAAATCTGTCCCCACAGATTGTCTACTAAACTATTTTTCACAAAAAAAAAATATAACCGTCGTCTGTACCTAATAAATTATAAAACTAATTAACTAAAATAATTGTCTATCCATTCCCATCTACTCGTTCCGATTGTTTTGCATTCTTCAGGTGACGCAACCTAGTCCAATGTAGGTTTATAAAGAAGTATCAACCGCAGTGTTGCCGTGACGAATTTGAATTGAGGACTCAATTTTGGCAATGTGTTCTGGGAAATCCTTTATTACTTGTTTGGGATTTATTATTGCGTCGAAGCAAAACGAGTAATAGTAACAGTGTTTTATCAGTTCACTGCCAGCCACATTCTCTCCAGTTGGAATCATCCCACTAGCCAATTGGGTAAGCATGCATTTAGGATATTTGATGTTGAAAGCCTTGTTCCACAAATGGATATTAACATAGAGCTTACCTAAACCTTGTTCCATTAATGCCATAACTATTTGCGGAACGCAACCAGCTAATCTGGCTAGGGTTATTTCGTCTGCTTTCAAAGGGGTGGTTCTTTTCTTGCTAGTGGAGATACCATAGATGGTTGCTTTTTGGGTGAGGACGTCGCTCCACTGTTTAGAAATTTTTGCAATTATTTTGCCCAATGAGGCCCCTCTTGTGCAGTATATCATAGCGAAAATCGCAAGGTCTTGGGCTACATCACCTTTTTTGGAAATTGTCAAAACTTTGACACCAGCTGCATCAATAATTTCGAAGTCCCCTGCCAAATCTTTGGCTTTTTCAGCTCTTTCCATAAACAAGGTCATGATTCTTACTGGGTCAAACCCTGCATAGTCCATGGAAGTAGCAATGTCCTTCAAATTTAGGACAAAATCTCTGGGGAATAACCCCTTAAATGCCACAATGGCTACATCCTTAACTTTAGCATCAAAGCGTGAGACGAATTGATCCTCATAAGTTTTCAGATCTTCCCAATCTCTGCTTGTGAATCCTAAAATTGAAATCGCTTTTTGTTCGCTCATTTTGTTTTTGTCAGGTCTATGTGTGTTTCGGACCAACCGTTTACTTGAGATACTTTTTCGTATTTTGTAATGAAATTCACCGGGGAGTCTAACCCTGGGTTAAAGTAAGGTGGGTCTATAAATTTGGGTGATGCCGGATTACTGGTTGTACCCGTCAGAGCGTCACTTAGCGTTGTATTTGTCATTTTAAAAATTTTTGTGATGGCTGAGTCCTGTTTTTTATTGAAGCTAGATTTTGTATTCAACCCTTGGTCAATTATGGTTTGACTTTTTTCGTTTTGCAACGTTTCTTCGGTCGAAGGAATTTCCGTTTTATTGGAAATGACCGTTAAATTATTTGAATCTTCAAAAGATAAATTTTGCCCACGGGATAATTTAAAATCTTGTTTTGAAATTTGTAAAACTTTTTTAGGAGTTGAGTGATTTTCGGCACTCGGATCGACGAAGGATAAGTCGAAATTTACTGTCTTTCTGACAGGACTTCTTGAGAGTTTAGTGCTTTTTAAAAAGGGACTGCTCGCAGATTGCGAATTAGAGGCGAAGACGTTATTTTTGTCGTCTTCACTAAGACTTTTTGTGACGCTTCTAGTGACTCTGGCTGGGGTACCCATTAATTATAGAAACCATCTTTTTAGGAAAAAAAAAACGTATAAAAATACCGAATTGAAAATGTCGAGACAAAATGAATTAAACTAATATGCGAAAAAATATACACTAATAATAGGTAACATGTCACCACACTTAAACTGCGTTTTTTGATTAAAAAAAAAATATATTATTTTTTCTGTCCATCTAGTTTGAAAATTTTATGAAAATGGTATTTATATAGGAGAAATAATTCTAATGACAGAAAAATAATTGAAAAAAAATTATTAAAAATAAATAAATGTAATATTCAATATTTAGTTAATGCATGCCGGAATCGATTGTTTCGGCTGGAGCGTCATAATAATTTCGATACTCCTTAAAATAAAAAAAAATAAAAATGAAATAACAAATAGTGAAAAGAGTGAAATTAAGAAAAATAAAAAAAAAATAAAAATAATTTGAAAAATACATTGTTTTTTTTCACTATATGCCTATATGTCTTTCAAAAAAGACAGCGGCGCCTCCACCATATGTCACGAGGGGGTTTTATCGTGACGAACACAGTTTAAGTTAGGTGTAATGGTTTTATTATAATACTTATATTTACTACTTACATTGTACTTAAATACATCTTGTCTACAAATCTTCTTTGATACGCTTAACTTCTTATACTTGACTAACGTACTACTTGTTCACTATTAGTAAGCCTGGGCGTTAAGTTCTCAGCGTACAACTAACTGCTAAACTCTTTTGGAGATGCTTTTATTACAAACCGTTTGCCATTGATAGGATATCGAGATGTCTTTTGTTTCCTGTATAAACATCATCGAAATCCCATTAGCCACGTTGTTTATAATACTTCTATATACAATTTATTACTTTTAATACAATTTGAACTATATACAGAAGTTCATTTCCTTAGAATGTTTAGGGTTAATGTGCACTTGCTTATAAACGTAACTTGTGTCATTCACTTAATAGGATATTATTTTCTATCCTGACACATCCCCCTTGCTTTTAAAAAAATCTGTCCCCACAGATTTTCTACTAAACTATTTTTCACAAAAAAAAAATATAACAGTCGTCTGTACCTAATAAATTATAAAACTAATTAACTAAAATAATTGTCTATCCATTCCCATCTACTCGTTCCGATTGTTATGCATTCTTCAGGTGACGCAACCTAGTCCAATGTAGGTTTATAAAGAAGTATCAACCGCAGTGTTGCCGTGACGAATTTGTGGGTCTTGCACGCTGCCTTGAAAATGTTCAGATCTCGCTTTGTTGCCAACTGTCCTTATCTCGTTTTGGCTTGTGCGGTCCATTCCCTCAGGAAGACCTGGATGGTAGGTCCTTTTTTCTGTTCGTAGTGTTTGATTTGGCGGCACGACTGGCGGGAGTTTAGAGTTGGCTCCCCCCGGTTTTTTCATGCTGCGCTCTGGGTAGCTGTCTTGCCTTGTGGTATCGACTGTTGCCTTGTGGTATCGGCTATTGCCTTGTGCTATCGGCTGTTGCCTTGTGGTATCGGCTGTTGCCTTGTGTTATCGGCTGTTGCCTTGTGGTATCGGCTGTTGCCTTGTGTTATCGGCTGTTGTCTTGTGGTATCGGCTGTTGCCTTGTGCTATCGGCTGTTGCCTTGTGGTATCGGCTGTTGCCTTGTGTTATCGGCTGTTGCCTTGTGGTATCGGCTGTTAGCTCTGTCTGGGTTGACTACTTGGTGGGTTGGCTCTATGGCGATTTGTCTGCTGTACACCAGTGCTAATCGGCCCTGCTCACCACTTTTTCGTCTTTTGCATTACTTTGGTTGATCTTTTTGGCCGCTTTGCTAGGTCTTTTGTGACGTCTTGGTTATGTCAGGTTGTCATCGTTCTTCCATGTCTTCTTTCTTCATGTTGGGAACGAGTAGAATAGGTGGATCTAAAAAATTAATGTACAGACGATGTTAAGACATAATAAATATTTACATATGTTTACATTAAAAAGAGACAAAAATTACAAAAATTAGAAAAAATATTTTAATTGTTCTCGGTTCATTTTAGAATTATTTATACCTTGGCAACCCTGCTTATTTAGCCTGCTTATACCTATATCATTTGATAACATTCGAAAAAATATGTTTAATTTAATACACCTTTGTTTATACATTCCACAATTTGTTTTATTATATACTTATATTTACTACTTACATTGTACTTAAATACATCTTGTCTACAAATCTTCTTTTATAGGCTTAACTTCTTATACTTGACTAACTTACTACTTGTTCACTATTAACTAAGCCTGGGCGTTAGGTTCTCAGCGTACAACTAACTGCTAAACTCTTTTGGAGATGCTTTTATTACAAACCGTTTGCCATTGATAGGATATCGAGATGTGTTTTGTTTCCTGTATAAACATCATCGAAATCCCATTAGCCACGTTGTTTATAATACTTCTATATACAATTTATTACTTTTAATACAATTTGAACTATATACAGAAGTTCATTTCCTTAGAATGTTTAGGGTTAATGTGCACTTGCTTATAAACGTAACTTGTGTCATTCACTTAATAGGATATTATTTTCTATCCTGACACATCCCCCTTGCTTTTAAAAAAATCTGTCCCCACAGATTGTCTACTAAACTATTTTTCACAAAAAAAAATATAACAGTCGTCTGTACCTAATAAATTATAAAACTAATTAACTAAAATAATTGTCTATCCATTCCCATCTACTCGTTCCGATTGTTTTGCATTCTTCAGGTGACGCAACCTAGTCCAATGTAGGTTTATAAAGAAGTATCAACCGCAGTGTTGCCGTGACGAATTTGTGGGTCTTGCACGCTGCCTTGAAAATGTTCAGATCTCGCTTTGTTGCCAACTGTCCTTATCTCGTTTTGGCTTGTGCGGTCCATTCCCTCAGGAAGACCTGGATGGTAGGTCCTTTTTTCTGTTCGTAGTGTTTGATTTGGCGGCACGACTGGCGGGAGTTTAGAGTTGGCTCCCCCCGGTTTTTTCATGCTGCGCTCTGGGTAGCTGTCTTGCCTTGTGGTATCGACTGTTGCCTTGTGGTATCGGCTATTGCCTTGTGCTATCGGCTGTTGCCTTGTGGTATCGGCTGTTGCCTTGTGTTATCGGCTGTTGCCTTGTGGTATCGGCTGTTGCCTTGTGTTATCGGCTGTTGTCTTGTGGTATCGGCTGTTGCCTTGTGCTATCGGCTGTTGCCTTGTGGTATCGGCTGTTGCCTTGTGTTATCGGCTGTTGCCTTGTGGTATCGGCTGTTAGCTCTGTCTGGGTTGACTACTTGGTGGGTTGGCTCTATGGCGATTTGTCTGCTGTACACCAGTGCTAATCGGCCCTGCTCACCACTTTTTCGTCTTTTGCATTACTTTGGTTGATCTTTTTGGCCGCTTTGCTAGGTCTTTTGTGACGTCTTGGTTATGTCAGGTTGTCATCGTTCTTCCATGTCTTCTTTCTTCATGTTGGGAACGAGTAGAATAGGTGGATCTAAAAAATTAATGTACAGACGATGTTAAGACATAATAAATATTTACATATGTTTACATTAAAAAGAGACAAAAATTACAAAAATTAGAAAAAATATTTTAATTGTTCTCGGTTCATTTTAGAATTATTTATACCTTGGCAACCCTGCTTATTTAGCCTGCTTATACCTATATCATTTGATAACATTCGAAAAAATATGTTTAATTTAATACACCTTTGTTTATACATTCCACAATTTGTTTTATTATATACTTATATTTACTACTTACATTGTACTTAAATACATCTTGTCTACAAATCTTCTTTTATAGGCTTAACTTCTTATACTTGACTAACTTACTACTTGTTCACTATTAACTAAGCCTGGGCGTTAGGTTCTCAGCGTACAACTAACTGCTAAACTCTTTTGGAGATGCTTTTATTACAAACCGTTTGCCATTGATAGGATATCGAGATGTGTTTTGTTTCCTGTATAAACATCATCGAAATCCCATTAGCCACGTTGTTTATAATACTTCTATATACAATTTATTACTTTTAATACAATTTGAACTATATACAGAAGTTCATTTCCTTAGAATGTTTAGGGTTAATGTGCACTTGCTTATAAACGTAACTTGTGTCATTCACTTAATAGGATATTATTTTCTATCCTGACACATCCCCCTTGCTTTTAAAAAATCTGTCCCCACAGATTGTCTACTAAACTATTTTTCACAAAAAAAAATATAACCGTCGTCTGTACCTAATAAATTATAAAACTAATTAACTAAAATAATTGTCTATCCATTCCCATCTACTCGTTCCGATTGTTTTGCATTCTTCAGGTGACGCAACCTAGTCCAATGTAGGTTTATAAAGAAGTATCAACCGCAGTGTTGCCGTGACGAATTTGAATTGAGGACTCAATTTTGGCAATGTGTTTTGGGAAATCCTTTATTACTTGTTTGGGATTTATTATTGCGTCGAAGCAAAACGAGTAAGAGTAACAGTGTTTTATCAGTTCACTGCCAGCCACATTCTCTCCAGTTGGAATCATCCCACTAGCCAATTGGGTAAGCATGCATTTAGGATATTTGATGTTGAAAGCCTTGTTCCACAAATGGATATTAACATAGAGCTTACCTAAACCTTGTTCCATTAATGCCATCACTATTTGCGGAACGCAACCAGCTAATCTGGCTAGGGTTATTTCGTCTGCTTTCAAAGGGGTGGTTCTTTTCTTGCTAGTGGAGATACCATAGATGGTTGCTTTTTGGGTGAGGACGTCGCTCCACTGTTTAGAAATTTTTGCAATTATTTTGCCCAATGAGGCCCCTCTTGTGCAGTATATCATAGCGAAAATCGCAAGGTCTTGGGCTACATCACCTTTTTTGGAAATTGTCAAAACTTTGACACCAGCTGCATCAATAATTTCGAAGTCCCCTGCCAAATCTTTGGCTTTTTCAGCTCTTTCCATAAACAAGGTCATGATTCTTACTGGGTCAAACCCTGCATAGTCCATGGAAGTAGCAATGTCCTTCAAATTTAGGACAAAATCTCTGGGGAATAACCCCTTAAATGCCACAATGGCTACATCCTTAACTTTAGCATCAAAGCGTGAGACGAATTGATCCTCATAAGTTTTCAGATCTTCCCAATCTCTGCTTGTGAATCCTAAAATTGAAATCGCTTTTTGTTCGCTCATTTTGTTTTTGTCAGGTCTATGTGTGTTTCGGACCAACCGTTTACTTGAGATACTTTTTCGTATTTTGTAATGAAATTCACCGGGGAGTCTAACCCTGGGTTAAAGTAAGGTGGGTCTATAAATTTGGGTGATGCCGGATTACTGGTTGTACCCGTCAGAGCGTCACTTAGCGTTGTATTTGTCATTTTAAAAATTTTTGTGATGGCTGAGTCCTGTTTTTTATTGAAGCTAGATTTTGTATTCAACCCTTGGTCAATTATGGTTTGACTTTTTTTGTTTTGCAACGTTTCTTCGGTCGAAGGAATTTCCGTTTTATTGGAAATGACCGTTAAATTATTTGAATCTTCAAAAGATAAATTTTGCCCACGGGATAATTTAAAATCTTGTTTTGAAATTTGTAAAACTTTTTTAGGAGTTGAGTGATTTTCGGCACTCGGATCGACGAAGGATAAGTCGAAATTTACTGTCTTTCTGACAGGACTTCTTGAGAGTTTAGTGCTTTTTAAAAAGGGACTGCTCGCAGATTGCGAATTAGAGGCGAAGACGTTATTTTTGTCGTCTTCACTAAGACTTTTTGTGACGCTTCTAGTGACTCTGGCTGGGGTACCCATTAATTATAGAAACCATCTTTTTAGGAAAAAAAAAACGTATAAAAATACCGAATTGAAAATGTCGAGACAAAATGAATTAAACTAATATGCGAAAAAATATACACTAATAATAGGTAACATGTCACCACACTTAAACTGCGTTTTTTGATTTAAAAAAAAATATATTATTTTTTCTGTCCATCTAGTTTGAAAATTTTATGAAAATGGTATTTATATAGGAGAAATAATTCTAATGACAGAAAAATAATTGAAAAAAAATTATAAAAAATAAATAAATGTAATATTCAATATTTAGTTAATGCATGCCGGAATCGATTGTTTCGGCTGGAGCGTCCTAATAATTTCGATACTCCTTAAAATAAAAAAAAATAAAAATGAAATAACAAATAGTGAAAAGAGTGAAATTAAGAAAAATAAAAAAAAATTAAAAATAATTTGAAAAATACATTTTTTTTTCACTATATGCCTATATGTCTTTCAAAAAAGACAGCGGCGCCTCCACCATATGTCACGAGGGGGTTTTATCGTGACGAACACAGTTTAAGTTAGGTGTAATGGTTTTATTATAATACTTATATTTACTACTTACATTGTACTTAAATACATCTTGTCTACAAATCTTCTTTGATACGCTTAACTTCTTATACTTGACTAACGTAGTACTTGTTCACTATTAGTAAGCCTGGGCGTTAAGTTCTCAGCGTACAACTAACTGCTAAACTCTTTTGGAGATGCTTTTATTACAAACCGTTTGCCATTGATAGGATATCGAGATGTGTTTTGTTTCCTGTATAAACATCATCGAAATCCCATTAGCCACGTTGTTTATAATACTTCTATATACAATTTATTACTTTTAATACAATTTGAACTATATACAGAAGTTCATTTCCTTAGAATGTTTAGGGTTAATGTGCACTTGCTTATAAACGTAACTTGTGTCATTCACTTAATAGGATATTATTTTCTATCCTGACACATCCCCCTTGCTTTTAAAAAAATCTGTCCCCACAGATTGTCTACTAAACTATTTTTCACAAAAAAAAAATATAACCGTCGTCTGTACCTAATAAATTATAAAACTAATTAACTAAAATAATTGTCTATCCATTCCCATCTACTCGTTCCGATTGTTTTGCATTCTTCAGGTGACGCAACCTAGTCCAATGTAGGTTTATAAAGAAATATCAACCGCAGTGTTGCCGTGACGAATTTGAATTGAGGACTCAATTTTGGCAATGTGTTCTGGGAAATCCTTTATTACTTGTTTGGGATTTATTATTGCGTCGAAGCAAAACGAGTAGTAGTAACAGTGTTTTATCAGTTCACTGCCAGCCACATTCTCTCCAGTTGGAATCATCCCACTAGCCAATTGGGTAAGCATGCATTTAGGATATTTGATGTTGAAAGCCTTGTTCCACAAATGGATATTAACATAGAGCTTACCTAAACCTTGTTCCATTAATGCCATAACTATTTGCGGAACGCAACCAGCTAATCTGGCTAGGGTTATTTCGTCTGCTTTCAAAGGGGTGGTTCTTTTCTTGCTAGTGGAGATACCATAGATGGTTGCTTTTTGGGTGAGGACGTCGCTCCACTGTTTAGAAATTTTTGCAATTATTTTGCCCAATGAGGCCCCTCTTGTGCAGTATATCATAGCGAAAATCGCAAGGTCTTGGGCTACATCACCTTTTTTGGAAATTGTCAAAACTTTGACACCAGCTGCATCAATAATTTCGAAGTCCCCTGCCAAATCTTTGGCTTTTTCAGCTCTTTCCATAAACAAGGTCATGATTCTTACTGGGTCAAACCCTGCATAGTCCATGGAAGTAGCAATGTCCTTCAAATTTAGGACAAAATCTCTGGGGAATAACCCCTTAAATGCCACAATGGCTACATCCTTAACTTTAGCATCAAAGCGTGAGACGAATTGATCCTCATAAGTTTTCAGATCTTCCCAATCTCTGCTTGTGAATCCTAAAATTGAAATCGCTTTTTGTTCGCTCATTTTGTTTTTGTCAGGTCTATGTGTGTTTCGGACCAACCGTTTACTTGAGATACTTTTTCGTATTTTGTAATGAAATTCACCGGGGAGTCTAACCCTGGGTTAAAGTAAGGTGGGTCTATAAATTTGGGTGATGCCGGATTACTGGTTGTACCCGTCAGAGCGTCACTTAGCGTTGTATTTGTCATTTTAAAAATTTTTGTGATGGCTGAGTCCTGTTTTTTATTGAAGCTAGATTTTGTATTCAACCCTTGGTCAATTATGGTTTGACTTTTTTCGTTTTGCAACGTTTCTTCGGTCGAAGGAATTTCCGTTTTATTGGAAATGACCGTTAAATTATTTGAATCTTCAAAAGATAAATTTTGCCCACGGGATAATTTAAAATCTTGTTTTGAAATTTGTAAAACTTTTTTAGGAGTTGAGTGATTTTCGGCACTCGGATCGACGAAGGATAAGTCGAAATTTACTGTCTTTCTGACAGGACTTCTTGAGAGTTTAGTGCTTTTTAAAAAGGGACTGCTCGCAGATTGCGAATTAGAGGCGAAGACGTTATTTTTGTCGTCTTCACTAAGACTTTTTGTGACGCTTCTAGTGACTCTGGCTGGGGTACCCATTAATTATAGAAACCATCTTTTTAGGAAAAAAAAACGTATAAAAATACCGAATTGAAAATGTCGAGACAAAATGAATTAAACTAATATGCGAAAAAATATACACTAATAATAGGTAACATGTCACCACACTTAAACTGCGTTTTTTGATTAAAAAAAAAATATATTATTTTTTCTGTCCATCTAGTTTGAAAATTTTATGAAAATGGTATTTATATAGGAGAAATAATTCTAATGACAGAAAAATAATTGAAAAAAAATTATAAAAAATAAATAAATGTAATATTCAATATTTAGTTAATGCATGCCGGAATCGATTGTTTCGGCTGGAGCGTCATAATAATTTCGATACTCCTTAAAATAAAAAAAAATAAAAATGAAATAACAAATAGTGAAAAGAGTGAAATTAAGAAAAATAAAAAAAAATTAAAAATAATTTGAAAAATACATTTTTTTTTTCACTATATGCCTATATGTCTTTCAAAAAAGACAGCGGCGCCTCCACCATATGTCACAAGGGGGTTTTATCGTGACGAACACAGTTTAAGTTAGGTGTAATGGTTTTATTATAATACTTATATTTACTACTTACATTGTACTTAAATACATCTTGTCTACAAATCTTCTTTGATACGCTTAACTTCTTATACTTGACTAACGTACTACTTGTTCACTATTAGTAAGCCTGGGCGTTAAGTTCTCAGCGTACAACTAACTGCTAAACTCTTTTGGAGATGCTTTTATTACAAACCGTTTGCCATTGATAGGATATCGAGATGTGTTTTGTTTCCTGTATAAACATCATCGAAATCCCATTAGCCACGTTGTTTATAATACTTCTATATACAATTTATTACTTTTAATACAATTTGAACTATATACAGAAGTTCATTTCCTTAGAATGTTTAGGGTTAATGTGCACTTGCTTATAAACGTAACTTGTGTCATTCACTTAATAGGATATTATTTTCTATCCTGACACATCCCCCTTGCTTTTAAAAAAATCTGTCCCCACAGATTGTCTACTAAACTATTTTTCACAAAAAAAAAATATAACCGTCGTCTGTACCTAATAAATTATAAAACTAATTAACTAAAATAATTGTCTATCCATTCCCATCTACTCGTTCCGATTGTTTTGCATTCTTCAGGTGACGCAACCTAGTCCAATGTAGGTTTATAAAGAAGTATCAACCGCAGTGTTGCCGTGACGAATTTGAATTGAGGACTCAATTTTGGCAATGTGTTCTGGGAAATCCTTTATTACTTGTTTGGGATTTATTATTGCGTCGAAGCAAAACGAGTAATAGTAACAGTGTTTTATCAGTTCACTGCCAGCCACATTCTCTCCAGTTGGAATCATCCCACTAGCCAATTGGGTAAGCATGCATTTAGGATATTTGATGTTGAAAGCCTTGTTCCACAAATGGATATTAACATAGAGCTTACCTAAACCTTGTTCCATTAATGCCATAACTATTTGCGGAACGCAACCAGCTAATCTGGCTAGGGTTATTTCGTCTGCTTTCAAAGGGGTGGTTCTTTTCTTGCTAGTGGAGATACCATAGATGGTTGCTTTTTGGGTGAGGACGTCGCTCCACTGTTTAGAAATTTTTGCAATTATTTTGCCCAATGAGGCCCCTCTTGTGCAGTATATCATAGCGAAAATCGCAAGGTCTTGGGCTACATCACCTTTTTTGGAAATTGTCAAAACTTTGACACCAGCTGCATCAATAATTTCGAAGTCCCCTGCCAAATCTTTGGCTTTTTCAGCTCTTTCCATAAACAAGGTCATGATTCTTACTGGGTCAAACCCTGCATAGTCCATGGAAGTAGCAATGTCCTTCAAATTTAGGACAAAATCTCTGGGGAATAACCCCTTAAATGCCACAATGGCTACATCCTTAACTTTAGCATCAAAGCGTGAGACGAATTGATCCTCATAAGTTTTCAGATCTTCCCAATCTCTGCTTGTGAATCCTAAAATTGAAATCGCTTTTTGTTCGCTCATTTTGTTTTTGTCAGGTCTATGTGTGTTTCGGACCAACCGTTTACTTGAGATACTTTTTCGTATTTTGTAATGAAATTCACCGGGGAGTCTAACCCTGGGTTAAAGTAAGGTGGGTCTATAAATTTGGGTGATGCCGGATTACTGGTTGTACCCGTCAGAGCGTCACTTAGCGTTGTATTTGTCATTTTAAAAATTTTTGTGATGGCTGAGTCCTGTTTTTTATTGAAGCTAGATTTTGTATTCAACCCTTGGTCAATTATGGTTTGACTTTTTTCGTTTTGCAACGTTTCTTCGGTCGAAGGAATTTCCGTTTTATTGGAAATGACCGTTAAATTATTTGAATCTTCAAAAGATAAATTTTGCCCACGGGATAATTTAAAATCTTGTTTTGAAATTTGTAAAACTTTTTTAGGAGTTGAGTGATTTTCGGCACTCGGATCGACGAAGGATAAGTCGAAATTTACTGTCTTTCTGACAGGACTTCTTGAGAGTTTAGTGCTTTTTAAAAAGGGACTGCTCGCAGATTGCGAATTAGAGGCGAAGACGTTATTTTTGTCGTCTTCACTAAGACTTTTTGTGACGCTTCTAGTGACTCTGGCTGGGGTACCCATTAATTATAGAAACCATCTTTTTAGGAAAAAAAAAACGTATAAAAATACCGAATTGAAAATGTCGAGACAAAATGAATTAAACTAATATGCGAAAAAATATACACTAATAATAGGTAACATGTCACCACACTTAAACTGCGTTTTTTGATTAAAAAAAAAATATATTATTTTTTCTGTCCATCTAGTTTGAAAATTTTATGAAAATGGTATTTATATAGGAGAAATAATTCTAATGACAGAAAAATAATTGAAAAAAAATTATTAAAAATAAATAAATGTAATATTCAATATTTAGTTAATGCATGCCGGAATCGATTGTTTCGGCTGGAGCGTCATAATAATTTCGATACTCCTTAAAATAAAAAAAAATAAAAATGAAATAACAAATAGTGAAAAGAGTGAAATTAAGAAAAATAAAAAAAAAATAAAAATAATTTGAAAAATACATTGTTTTTTTTCACTATATGCCTATATGTCTTTCAAAAAAGACAGCGGCGCCTCCACCATATGTCACGAGGGGGTTTTATCGTGACGAACACAGTTTAAGTTAGGTGTAATGGTTTTATTATAATACTTATATTTACTACTTACATTGTACTTAAATACATCTTGTCTACAAATCTTCTTTGATACGCTTAACTTCTTATACTTGACTAACGTACTACTTGTTCACTATTAGTAAGCCTGGGCGTTAAGTTCTCAGCGTACAACTAACTGCTAAACTCTTTTGGAGATGCTTTTATTACAAACCGTTTGCCATTGATAGGATATCGAGATGTCTTTTGTTTCCTGTATAAACATCATCGAAATCCCATTAGCCACGTTGTTTATAATACTTCTATATACAATTTATTACTTTTAATACAATTTGAACTATATACAGAAGTTCATTTCCTTAGAATGTTTAGGGTTAATGTGCACTTGCTTATAAACGTAACTTGTGTCATTCACTTAATAGGATATTATTTTCTATCCTGACACATCCCCCTTGCTTTTAAAAAAATCTGTCCCCACAGATTTTCTACTAAACTATTTTTCACAAAAAAAAAATATAACAGTCGTCTGTACCTAATAAATTATAAAACTAATTAACTAAAATAATTGTCTATCCATTCCCATCTACTCGTTCCGATTGTTATGCATTCTTCAGGTGACGCAACCTAGTCCAATGTAGGTTTATAAAGAAGTATCAACCGCAGTGTTGCCGTGACGAATTTGTGGGTCTTGCACGCTGCCTTGAAAATGTTCAGATCTCGCTTTGTTGCCAACTGTCCTTATCTCGTTTTGGCTTGTGCGGTCCATTCCCTCAGGAAGACCTGGATGGTAGGTCCTTTTTTCTGTTCGTAGTGTTTGATTTGGCGGCACGACTGGCGGGAGTTTAGAGTTGGCTCCCCCCGGTTTTTTCATGCTGCGCTCTGGGTAGCTGTCTTGCCTTGTGGTATCGACTGTTGCCTTGTGGTATCGGCTATTGCCTTGTGCTATCGGCTGTTGCCTTGTGGTATCGGCTGTTGCCTTGTGTTATCGGCTGTTGCCTTGTGGTATCGGCTGTTGCCTTGTGTTATCGGCTGTTGTCTTGTGGTATCGGCTGTTGCCTTGTGCTATCGGCTGTTGCCTTGTGGTATCGGCTGTTGCCTTGTGTTATCGGCTGTTGCCTTGTGGTATCGGCTGTTAGCTCTGTCTGGGTTGACTACTTGGTGGGTTGGCTCTATGGCGATTTGTCTGCTGTACACCAGTGCTAATCGGCCCTGCTCACCACTTTTTCGTCTTTTGCATTACTTTGGTTGATCTTTTTGGCCGCTTTGCTAGGTCTTTTGTGACGTCTTGGTTATGTCAGGTTGTCATCGTTCTTCCATGTCTTCTTTCTTCATGTTGGGAACGAGTAGAATAGGTGGATCTAAAAAATTAATGTACAGACGATGTTAAGACATAATAAATATTTACATATGTTTACATTAAAAAGAGACAAAAATTACAAAAATGAGAAAAAATATTTTAATTGTTCTCGGTTCATTTTAGAATTATTTATACCTTGGCAACCCTGCTTATTTAGCCTGCTTATACCTATATCATTTGATAACATTCGAAAAAATATGTTTAATTTAATACACCTTTGTTTATACATTCCACAATTTGTTTTATTATACATTTAAAACAATGTGTGCGTTTTGCACCTTTTAAGACATTATAGAAATTATTTAACTAAGTTTAAAATATTATGTATGTCATACATTTATTTTTTCTATGGTATACGCCCTTCATTATAATTTATTCCCCTTACATCTCTCAATCTCACTCCTGTGATTCATAAAAATTATTAACATTGTAATAATATACAATTATACTTGGCGATCTCTTCTATGTGGCAATTAGCTTGTCGGCAAATGGGTTAGCTCCTATCATTTACTATAATATTTCTTCAATAATCTTTTCGCGTAGACTTTGACATGAAATATCACGGTAAAAATGAGTTCTTCCATTTGCGGACTACGACGCGCAGTGCAGGTCGTAAACATTTATAAAAATTATTTATTATACAAAACTATCGGCATAGTATACGGTTATGTAATCTATGCGGTTTTTATAATTACATTGAGCACGTGTATAAATAAAATATACCGGCATTTAATTATACGACGAATTTTTTATTCGCCGGAGCCACAATTGACAATGTTTGCATTAACTTTTTCGCCGATTTGAAGGGAGAATAAATCTTTTTGTTCTTTCAATTCGATTTGAAACTTTGTGTGACCGTAGTTGATTACGATTTCGGGTGTATTTTCTTTTAAATTTAGTGACGCCGATTTTTTTGAATGTTTTTTGAGAAGTTTTATACTTACATAGGTTAAAAACAAAAGCAGGGCAAGGCACGTGACACCGAATAATATGTCATATTCGTAGTGTATCTGTGTTGTGTTTAAAATATTTTGTGCGTTAGCAACTTGAACTGGTGATGCTGCCAGACTTACAATCGGATGATGAAAAAATAGGTATGCAGTCGACACTGAGAGCAGAAAATTCCATAGCAGAAAAATTCCGTGACTTCCCATACCGTATTTATCGCTGAAACCGTATGTTTGCGGTATGATAGTGTCTACTGAATTTTCAATTTGTTTTAATGTTGTCTCTGATGACGTCAAATTTAAATGAGGTATATTTAGTGTCCAATTTGAGTTAAGGCATTCTTGCATATCTTTATATGTAGGTTGCATGTGTTGCATTTTTGGTCTTAAAATAAATGATTTTAGATTTGACCAAACTGCAGGTATAATGTGAACTATGCTCGCTGTCTCGATTTTATTGTTACATGGGAATTTTTGTGGGATAATAATTTCTCCGGATGACTCTAACTGGCAATTGCATGGGATTTTAATTTTTAAAGCTCCTTTTTTGTTATAAACGTTTTTTAGCTCGGTTTTTTCACTACCGCATGAGAGATAGGTTTTTTCTTGCAGATGTGTAAGTATGTATGTTATGTCATTTATTTCTGAGATGATCAACGAGTTACCCGAGTGGCAATTCATCGGGCAGTATGAACTTATTTCTTCTACAGACGCGCCGTGATACAATTTTTTGGCGCACTCTGGTCCCTGTATATTATCAGCAGAAAACCTAGGAATAAAACATAATTTGTCGTGATAAGGTCTACATAAATGTAGCCCTGTACCTGAAATTTGTCTAATCTCTTCTTTTCCGTAATTATTTTTTGAGACAGCGATGTACAATGCCTGGTGTGGTATTGTACATGTTTGATTGAACCATGCGAAGGGTGTGGTGGTCAGTTCATAAAGGTCCCACTTTTGTCTGTGTTGTATAATCGGTATTTTAATGTGAATAAAAATTTTATTTTCCGTGATGCTGCAGTCGCATATTGGAAGTTCGTAAAATTTTGAAATTTTTTCTTTTGAAATTGCCAAACCTTGATTTGACGAATAGATTTGTTTTTCCAGATTATCTAAATCCCTTCGTAGAACCTCTGGATTGAGTATTTCAATAGGGATTTTTCTTGCTTTGCATGATTCAATAATTTTTTGTTTTCTTAGTGCGCGAGTTAGAGATATTATTCGCCTTAAATTTTGATACTGATTGACCAGAGACGTGCTAGCAAAACTTTCTTCATCCCTCAGGATTACTTTAACCTCTTTATTTAAAGTTGAAACTTTTGAGTCGATAAATTTTATTTTACGTTCTGTATCTTTAAAAGTATCGCCAATTTTTGTAGTGTAATCGGAAAAATGTTTTGACTGTTCCCCGATACTGTGAAGGGTTTCGCCTAGCCCTTTACTGATTGTGTTAAGTTGCCTTTTTACTGTTTCGTCATCCTCAGAAATTATATCGAGTTTTTCTTCGGTCGCGACCCCACAACACCAATTTAGAGCGTCTCCGATGAAGCATAGTGCCCTTTTTGGCCTTAAATTTTGTTTAGATTTTTGTGTCCTCATCGAAGATGCGCCCCAGTTACCGTTTAACAAATCGAATTCTTTTTTAAATGCCTTCCCTAACTCATGTGTGTGTGATACCAAGTTACAATTGTCGCCATATGACTCGCAGATATATCTTGGTAACTCTGGTTCTGTCATGATCTCTTCTGACCAGTCCATTTTATATGTAATCGGAATCGTAGCTTCGTATGCTACAGTTTGCGGTAGTGCCTTCCAAAATGCTCCGGCACTGACTTCTACTAGGTAGGATTGGTTGTTTTCGGCTTCTGTGACCTTAATTGCTATGATGCACAATATGAA
The DNA here is from genome assembly GCA_963576565.1 of Aspidapion aeneum. NCBI lineage: Eukaryota > Metazoa > Arthropoda > Insecta > Coleoptera > Brentidae > Aspidapion > Aspidapion aeneum. Next base: position 133,932,922 of record OY755040.1, read on the forward strand.
GTTCTATCTAAAAAAATTCTTTGCAAATATATGTTATTTACATGCCTTTAGATGTGTTTAAAAAATGTCTCTTTTTAAAATTAAAATTTATTTTAATAAAATAATAAATAATAGCATTCATAGCGTTTGGCTACGATATTTATTTTGTATTTTATTTGGTTTATTGCCGTCTGTTCCTTGTTAGCAAAATATTAAAAGTTATCAAAATAAAGTTGTGGTTTATTTCCACAACATCTTAATTTATTTAAAAAAAATACTTTAATTATTTATAAAGTTTTGATCGTTAATATAAATGTTTAACGAAAAATATTAAACTTCTAAGTGTTTTTAAAACAACCGGCTTGGATATTATTAAACAAACTCCGAGTTGTCTCAACAAATTTAATCAAAAATTTTTATATTCCTTAAATGTTTTTAAAACAATTTATCTAATTAGTTGATACTTATAAGTTAAATATTTCAATAATTTTTAACTTATTTTTAAACTTTGCGGGAGTGTTATCCCAACATTTAATTTAATTTATTATTATTACTACCTAATTATTTTCTAAACTTAGGTTGGTGAACACTAATTAGTCGGTCGTGTACTATTGATATTATATTTCCTACAAACAGTTTATATTTATGTATGTAAAGATTTCAAAGCGGTCGTTGCTTGACACTTTGTTATATTATCTGGTGTAGTGTTTTAATGACATGATACCGTACACCTCCTAATCGGTTTTTAATTGTTTTATTTATACTTGCACTAATTTAATTATAGGTAGGTATCTTTTTTAAAATTTAAATTTTGCATTGAACAAAAATGTCTTTTTCACTTCACTAAAATAGCGTCCTTTATTTTATTTCACTTCACTTTAAATAGTGTCTTTATATACAGGGGAATATTTGTGACACAAGGTCTTGTTATAAGGGCTTTGCCCTAAGGGCCTTGCCATAAGGGCCTTAAAAAATTTTTTTTTGGGCAGCTTAATTTTCTGTCACTGGGACTACTTCCGGTGTCCATGGGTCATAGTAAGGTAGCATCCTGCTGACATGAACCACTTCTTTTTTGCATTTGTTTGATGGTCCTTTTCTTATTTCGTAATCCACATCCGACATTCTGCGTGTAACGTAATATGGGCCGAACCATCTGAGCAATAATTTTTCACTTCTTCCTACTTTTCTGACGGGAGTAAAAACTTTCACTTTCTCGCCTTCTTCATATTCTACGTGTCTGTGTTTTGCGTCATAGTGAATTTTGTCTTTTTGCTGCTGATTTTTTATATTTTCCGCTGCGGCATTTCGCACTGCGAGTGCCCGGTTTCGGATTTCTTCCGTGTTACTTGGTGGTGGACTCATCATGATATTTGCTTCTATAGGTAATATTGGTTCCCTACCATAGACCAGCATAAATGGCGAGTACTGGGTCGTTGCTTGTTTTGAACAATTATAGGTTGATGTCACTAAAGGTAAAAATGTATCCCAGTCTGTATGTGACGTGTTTGTGTACATTGATAACATATCTGCGATAGTTTTATTCATTCTTTCTACTAGTCCGTTGCACTGTGGATGGTATGACGTAGTAAACTGGCTTGTGACGCACATCATTTTTAACATCTCTCTTATTAGTTCGGATCTAAAAATTTGACCTCTGTCACTCAGTAGATATCTGGGCGATCCGTGTCTTGTGATTATTTTTTCGACCATAAATTTTGCGACAGAATTTGCTTTTCCGTCCGGCAATGGCGCTGTTTCGGCCCATCTTGTCGCATAATCTGTCGCGACTACAATCATGGTATTTTTTAGTTTTGATAATGGGAATGGCCCGAGAAGGTCTATAGACACTCTCTCAAAAGGAACGCCTATAGGCATAGGTTGTAATAGCCCTATGGGAATTCTATTCTGTTGTCCTTTTCTGGCTTGGCAGTCGGGGCATCTTTTAATAAAATCTTCGATATGTTTTTGTTGATGGTCCCAAAAATATCGATTTTTAATTTTTTCTGTTGTTTTGGCCACTCCTAGGTGGGCGCCTCCTAACGGCTCGTTATGATGTGCAAATAAAATCTCTCCAATTAAATTTTTTGGTATGGCTAGTAAAAATTCTCGCCCTTCTGGCCTAGGATTTATTTTGTGTAAAACTGTGTCTATAAGCCTAAAATTTTTTATTCTTTTTCTTAGTCCAATACTGCCAATTTTGTCAGGATCTTGTAAACCGTCTATGATCTCTCGCAAACTTTCGTCTTCTCTCTGTAATTTTCCCATATCTTCGGGTTCAATGATGAACGTGGGTATCTCCTCTAATTGTTCCTCTTCATTTTCGCTCGGTTTTAGCACGGGATTTCTACTCATGCAGTCGGCATCTCTGTGTTTTGCTCCACTTTTGTGTTCTATTGTGTAGTCAAATTCTGACAATTTTATTGCCCATCTGGCTAATCTTCCTACGGGATCTTTAACTGATTTTAACCAGCACAGTGCGTGATGATCAGTTACGATTCGCACATGCTTACCATATACCAATGTTCTAAAATAGCCTAAACTGTATATTATTCCTGCTAGCTCTAATTCTGAGATTGACATATTTTTTTCTGCGTTTGTTAAACTTCGACTGGCATAGGCAACAGGGTGAAGATGGGTGTCTTCCCCCTCTTGCAAAAGTATGGCGCCTAGGCCTTGCCTGCTTGCATCGACGTGTAAAACGCATTCTTTTTCGGGTTGATAATGCGCTAAAACTGGTGATGTGATCAGCCTTCGTTTTAGCTCCTCAAATGCTTTTTGATGTTTTTCTTCCCAAACGAAAGGTGTGTCTTTTTTGGTTAAATCGTGAAGCGGTCTGGCTATAGCAGAAAAGTTTTTTATGAATTTTCGATAAAAATTTGCAAGGCCTAAAAATTGCATGACATTTTTTTGTGTTTTAATTTTTGGAAAATTTTCAATACAAACTAATTTCTTTTTGTCGGGTTTTAGGCCTTGGCTCGATACAGTATAACCGAGCAGATCTAGTTCTTCTTTTATATATTCGCATTTTGAGGGTTTTAGTGTTAGCCCTGCATCCCGTAGTCTTTGAAAAACGGTGCGCAATTTTTCTAAATGGTCAGAGAGTGTTTCTGAAAATATACAGATGTCGTCACAATAGACCAGGAGCGTTTTCCATTTTAGATCACGAAAAACCATATCTGCCAATCTTTGAAATGTTCCAGGAGCTCCCGATAATCCAAAGCATAGCTTGTTCCAAACGTATGTACCACCTTGCCCGGGGCAACAAAAGGCTGTATACTGTTTGGAATCGTCGCTAAGCTTTATTTGCCAAAATCCACTGAACATATCGAGTGTTGTGAAGTATTTGGCCTTCCCTAAATAGGTCAAAAGGTCGTCTATGACTGGCATTGGGTAGTTAGCTCTACGGGAAACATGATTTACGCGGCGAAAATCGCAACAGAACCGCGTCTCTCCACTCTTCTTTTTCACCAGTACCACCGGACTTGCCCATTCTGACTCCGCTTCGCTTATAACGCCTGCCTGAAGCATTTCATTTACTTGTTTGTCTATAATTTCCTTTTCCTTATGAGATACCCTATATGGCTTTTGACGTATGGGTTTCGCGTCACCCACGTCAATCACGTGTTCTACAAGGTCCGTCTGGCCCATATATTTTGGACTTTTTGCGAAAACATCGCTGTACTCCTCTAATAAATTGTATAAATGCGATTTAATTTTTTCATCTTTTATGTGGTTAATTTTGTGGTCCGCCATTGTCACTCTCTCTTCATCCTGTATCTCTTGTGTCTCTTCAATGTTAAGGACCGGTAAGGTGTCTATATCGTACCTAAACCCCTTTTTAAGGTAGCCTAAGGTCGATTCCTTGAAAATTTTTATTGGGTTATGTTTTTTGGTGGTTAATTGCATTGTACAAGTGTCGTCATCAAATTCAGGGGGAGAGCAAATAATTCCTTTTGGTCTTAAAAATGCGTCATTCTCTTCAAAAATAAAATTTTTTAAATCAACTGAACCGAATTTTTCTATTTTTAATTTAATTGTTGTATGCTCACTCGGTATAATAAAATAATCATTTAAACAAGTTACTTTAAAAATATCCCTTAAATCCTGGCTTTCCTCCTGTACTAAAGGTAAAGAAGGTGAAATAAAATTTTCATAAGTGCCCAATTGATAATTTTCGTCTTTATGAAACGAAAGTGTTGTTGTTATGTAACCGTTTGCTAGTCGTACAGTCTTGTCGGTGAGATTAATTTGGGCGTTATTTTTTTCTAAAAAGTCCATTCCCAAAATTAAAGGTTTTGGTAATTTTTCTACGACTATGGCTTCAATGTAACCACACATTTCGCCGATTTTAATTTTAAATTCTGTTAGGCCGAGTGGCATTACTTTATTTCCACCGGCAGTTGATAAAGCAAATTGTTGTTTTAAAGGCTCTATGTCTCTACATAGAGATTTCTCTATAATGCATTTTCCAGAGCCGGTATCGAGGACTATGTCTACCCCCTTAAAATTATTGACGACACCCTTAACTACCAGAATTTTATTGCTTGCCCCTGTTTGGAGGACTCTACGCGACTATTTTGCGGCCTTCTTTGTTCATTCCTGTTGTTTTGTCCAAAATTATTTACATTTTGGCCAAAATTCCTCCTATTATACCCATGATTTGAGTTTTGATTATAATTTCCCGTATTTCGATTATGATATTGACCTATCGGCCTGTTTAGATTACCTCTATAATTGTTTGATCTACCTCTAAATTCGCGAAACCTCGACCTACCTCTACCATTTTGATGATAGTTCGACGCGTTTTGCCTAAAATAGTTTGTTTCATTTTGTCGCGTGTAATTTGGGCCATTTTGCCTTAAAAAATTAGGACCGTTTCGCCTAGGATAGCTTCCCTGATTTTGTTCGATTGTCAAAACTTCTGTTTGTCTTGTCATTTTGTCTATTAAAACGTTTTGTCTAATAGCACTTAATTTCAAAACTGTTTCTCTTAATTTTTTGTGATCCAGGTCGGATGAGGTTATTAATTCGTATGACTCTGTATAGGAGCTATGTAGCCCACTTTCAAAATATTCTCTAAATTGGTCAAATGGCATTTTTTCGTCAATTTCATACGCCATATTGAATAAATCATAATAATATTGTTTAATATCCTCAGCACTTCCCTGTTTTCTATTTTTAAATTTAATTTTGAGATTTTTTAGAGGTTGGTCACCCCCAAATTCTTTTAAAAAATCTTGTTTTAAGTGAGCCCAAGTTTTATTTGCATTCTCGGTTTTGCTACTATATTCTAAAAACCATCTGAAGGCGGCGCCTTCCAAATAATTTTTAAAATATGCTATCTTATGCGTTTCGGTCCAACCGTTTACTTGAGATACTTTTTCGTATTTTGTAATGAAATTCACCGGGGAGTCTAACCCTGGGTTAAAGTAAGGTGGGTCTATAAATTTGGGTGATGCCGGATTACTGGTTGTACCCGTCAGAGCGTCACTTAGCGTTGTATTTGTCATTTTAAAAATTTTTGTGATGGCTGAGTCCTGTTTTTTATTGAAGCTAGATTTTGTATTCAACCCTTGGTCAATTATGGTTTGACTTTTTTCGTTTTGCAACGTTTCTTCGGTCGAAGGAATTTCCGTTTTATTGGAAATGACCGTTAAATTATTTGAATCTTCAAAAGATAAATTTTGCCCACGGGATAATTTAAAATCTTGTTTTGAAATTTGTAAAACTTTTTTAGGAGTTGAGTGATTTTCGGCACTCGGATCGACGAAGGATAAGTCGAAATTTACTGTCTTTCTGACAGGACTTCTTGAGAGTGTAACGTGTCAAAAATTCCAGGCCAAAATATGAACAAATAATGAACGAAAACTACATAACTCACTCCTTTTATTTAGGTTTTAGGTTAAGTAAAATCATAATTAATTACTATAAGGTTACCTTTCTTAATTAGGAGTATAGTCTCACCTTGTTCTATGTTTATAGTCCATTGGGACATGAGTCTGTGCCAGCTTATAAGTTCTGGTTACGGATTTCAGGCAACCTTGCATTGTAAATTGTTTTAAGCCTCGGTTAGAAAAATAGCCAGCTTGGTTTTCTACTCAGCACAGTCTCATCTTGCCTTGGGTTAATAGTGCAGTTTCTATCATTGGAAAATGGTTCTTTTTGAGGAAAATCCGGAAAACAGTCCTAAAAGTGAACCCAAACTATCAATGTTCTGATGACTAAATTGAATTGTGTCCTGGTTTTTACCTTAACTTTTGTGCTAACAATTATCCTAGTGAAGTCCTGATCTGTTTTCACACCGCGTTTTCCACTAGTTTTTCATCATTTTTAGCGATTTTCCTCACACCTTGAAAATTTGTTTTGTTTTGAAAATATGTTCTGTGACACAGCTGAATTTAGACAGATGCGATGTAGCCAAATGTACTAGAACTTAACTGAGACTGCTACTTTTCTAGCGTTATTCTCTTGGGAAAACTTGTGTTATTTTCTGGAGAAGTACGGTGGTTGTGCTAGTTAAATTTATTCTTCATCAAGCCCCTCAAGGCCAGCGTAAATACCGTTGTAGAAGCCATAATTTAAAAGTGACTCGAACATTGTAATGTTTTCAATCAACCGACAACACTGTAGTGACGTCACTCTGAAACCACACATAGAACAAGTAGATCGTAGAATCTGGTTAGAAAAGTCGAGAGAGATTTGGATTTGCCTTTTACCGCACATAGAACAAGTAGATCGTAGAATCTGGTTAGAAAAGTCGAGAGAGATTTGGATTTGCCTTTTAAAACCCTTTTTTTTGGTGGCTTGGTCCTAGATGGTCGATTTTGATTTTGGGCCCCTTTTTCGCCAAATAAGTTTTTGGGAAAAATCGCGAGGTTGTTTAAGAGAACCCTCATATTGTAGGCCCTCCCGTTTAGCTAATGAATTCACAGTGAATTATTAGCATATGTGTTAAATCACAGAATTGATGGGACAAACATATCGCCATGTGGGGTAAGTTCGTTTTTTTAGTGCAGTCCTTTCTTTATATGTGCCCAGTAAGGCCTTGTATGCTAAACAAAGCCTTCTTTGGTTGCAGGCCATCTGAGAACTTCTGCTAGAGAAAAGTCTGCATCTTATGCCGCCAACACTTTTAGGCCGTCCACCATCTAGAGGTAATATAGTCTTTTTCTTAATAAAACCATACATAAAGTAATGATCATATGACTTTTAATTAAACTGCAATGATCTACTAGTTTCCTAACACCTTGTTCCTTGTTTTAGGCCTTCTTCTTTTATTGATTATCTTCCATCTGAGTCAACCTATTGGCCCTCTGCACTTGTCTCCCTCTTTGCTACCTTCTAGAAGAGGCCAACATTTTGTTGACAAACCATAGCCCTTTGAGTTCCATGTCTTGGGTTCCGACCAAGCTGGATAAGTACGGAGATTCTCAGATATGTTGAGGTGGTAAATATAGGGTAACAATCTAATGTGCCCCTTTCCATACATTCCTGCCCTGGTGCCCTTATCACAATTTGAGTATTTAATAATTACATTAAACATTTAAAACTACACATAAACAGTTATTCTAAATGTAGGTTACTAAATAAATAACAAGGGTCCCTTGCGCAAGTGACACTAGAGTAAAGAACTTACTTAACTTTGTGATACCAAATGCCTAGAAATAGTTTTAAGAGATTTGTAATTTTTAGTTAGAATAAGGTTGAGACTGCCATACTACCTGTTATTTAGTTTTGAATGTGGAAACTTTTAAATGATGTATAATACATTTATTTTTGGAAAAGTGATATTTTATTTGAGAACGAAGGTTCCCACTTTTCTTGTTAGTTTTAGTTTGCATTAGGCCTCCTTTGGTCAAAGTGGGTGGCGCCATTTACATCAAATTTGAAGCTTTACCCCCCCCTACTCTCCATACTTAAGCTTCCGGGTATAAACCAAAAGGAGGTTCCTTTTCCATAAAATAAATTGTGTAATCCCCACCCACACTTAGTGAGCTCTCTACCTAGCTCGATATTTTGTCAGGCACAGGCTGGTAACTTTGGAATCAGTGATAATACCTGGCCAGCTGTGATAAACGGTCTAGTAGGAAAATAACTGATACAATTTCTTGTTACAAAATATATAAACCAGTAGTAAGAAAGAAGCCAGTACAAATTGGCAGTTCAAGAAGTTTTAAACTGGTACTCATTGATAAGTTGGTACAAATTGGCGCCTCCAACGTGGTAGTCTAGCTTTGGTGTATGGCAGTTTCTGGTTTTGGTATCACAATGGAGTTACAATGTTGAGAAAGTTATACAACAATATTTTCAAATTTTAGAGCACATATTTACACTATAAAAACCATACTATTTTTAGAGTTTTGTATAATCCCTTTTTTACCTTTGCTTTGGTTGCTTTTTGGTTGGCAACAAAAGATGAGTTTGATCAGGTTGACTTGAGAGTACCTAGTTTGAACTAAACTTTAATTTTTTTTTTCAGAACCTTTTAAGGGTCTGGTTTTGTCCACATTGTACATAAGTGGGTTTTTTTTTGTTGTAGCCCTTAAATATTTAGTAGATTTTACTTAGGGTGAAAATAAGCTCCCATCTTCTTGACTATACACTGTGGCACAGAAAATCTGGTCATTGGTGAAACACCTGCCCTGGTGGCACTTTGGAAAGGAAAATCTTTCAATCAACTTTCTCAGAACTTGGAATTTTTATTATTTTTTTTTATTTTCGGGTTTAGGTACTGTTGGGTACAGATATATACAGTGTGTTAATAAAGTTCAGGTGTCTTTGTGATTGACAAAAGACTAATGGTGCATTAGTTTATCTTTTAGGAAACATCATAAGGATTTTTAGGCATCATTGTGTTTTCTTCTTACCCCCCTACAATTATTAAGGTCACTGAGCCCCTGAAACTTCTTTTGAGGCTGTTGTACTTTCTTAAGTTTACTAATGAGCCCCTAAAACTTGGTCACCTTGTCATATTTTGCTAAGGTCACTAAAGCCACTTAATTTTTTCTTTTGGCAGCCTGGCCGCTTTTTGTAAGGTCACTCCTTCCGCTTAAATTTTTTTAAGACCCCTGTCTCCTTTGATAGAAAAAAGAGGCCACTGGATTTAATAAAAATTTTTTTAGGCCCATTAGAAATATTTTTTAGGGCTCATATTTTTATTAGGGTCTCTGGACAAGCATAGAAAACTGTTGTTTTGCAATAAGTTACTGTGCAAGAAAAAAAAAGAGGAAAGCTCTCTTAAAGATCCCCGTGTATATTTTTTTTTTAAATCTTTTCCCTACATAATTTTTGTTTTTTTTAGTTTGCATTGGTTGATTTTTTTTAACTATGGACAATTAATGTCCTTAGGTAAGTTTAGGAATTGGGAAAAAAATTTTTTTGGCCCCTCCGTTACTTTGGCAGACCCCCCCCCATTTTAAGAATAAACATTTCTTAGGAAAATTTTATTTGAGAGCAATATCCCTGCAAAACAAAATTTTATTTGAGAGCAATATCTCCTAAAGAAAAATAACATAGGAGCAATATCCCTGCAAAACAAAATTTTATTTGAGAGCAATATCCCTGCAAAACAAAATTTTATTTGAGAGCAATATCCCTTCAAAACAAAATTTATTTAAGAGCAATTCCTTTTAATATCCCTTAAAATTATATATACATTTAAGCATATTACATCTCGACATCAAATTTGTTTAGGAGCATTAGCTTCGGAGAGCAAAAGTGTTTTTTTTTGCAGATGTTTAATTGATTTTGTCATGCTGCCGCCGTGATTTTTTTTTTCTTTTCTTCTTTCGTTTTGGTTTTTTTTAAAAAAAACTTAGCGTGTAGCTTTCGGTGTTTTTTTTTTCTGTTTTTTTTTGTATTTTTGGGTCGGGTTGAATAAACAAAACAAATTGTAGACATAAGTGATTAGTTATAAGTGAAGTTAGTAGTAAAGTTTGTTTGTTCATATTTCAAATAGAAAATATAGATTAGTGAAAATGGATGAACAGAATCACGGATCAAAAAGCCTTGTACCATATGACTTTGAGGATGATTCATCAAATCATGAGTCAACTAAATCACATCACGAGTCAAATGAAGTACAGGTACAGGATGAAGTTTTAATAAGACTTTCGGATTCTGAAGGTCAGGAAGTAGATCACCCCTTGGATTTATCCAGTCCTGCGCCTGCGAGAACGCAAGAGACTCCTCAAGACCCTGTATCGAATTTATTGATCATGAACGCCCCTATAATTGAAACCCCATTAGTCCCTCGAGCGCAGTTAAATATAGATCGTCCATCAGAACAACTTCGTTACTCTGATTCCGAAATTGCTATGAACCCAATGCCTGGACGTTTTCCAATTCAAACAAGTTCCCGTTCCCCAGCTGCAACTGGCTATCCAATTACCAGTGGAGTTAGTAGACTAAATGTCATTTCAGAACACGATCTTCCATGTCCTAGTAGACCTCAAGTATCGAATCAAGGAACGTTTTTAAATAGAATTCGTCGTACTACTGCAAGTATGGAGAATCCCCCCAAACAATTTGACTCATGTCATTCATTAATAAGACAAGAACCTCCACGTGACTCGCGAAGTCATTGCCATTTTTCGGATGTCATGAATGAACATTCAAGTGCGTTAAGCTCTGGTATTGCACAGTCAGATTCGTGTGGACCTCGTCAGTCCAGTAGAATACAGAGTAACTTACCAAGTGAAACCAACAATTCTACAGTATCCAACCTTATACATAGTTCATTGCCTCAGCAGAATGTTAACTCGTCTAATCCTCAAGTAGTCGTGGATGAGCACATTAGAAATCCCAACTTGACTTTTAGATTAAATGCGCCACATGCGAGAAGGGCTTCGGAGCCTTTACTTTATCGATCGACCGCTAATAATTCCTTCGTTGTTCCAACAGACTATCGTCCCTACCATTCCGAACAAAGAAATATCGGCCGTGGATATGCTGATAGAGACAACTTTATGCGACAGAGAATAACCTCGCAAACAAATTTGCAGAGTCAACCAGAGTTTGCTGACCCCACTCATCAAGTCCTGAGTGCATCTACAAATTTGCCCCCCTTTCTACCTTTACAAAATAATAATAACTTAGAACCAATAGAAGACAGTCCATGGCACAGAGAAACAAATGCAAGCTATTCGCTGTTAAATCGGGCGAACGTTTCAAACCACAATTCTACTAATCTCTTACGCAGAGAATTAGATGAAGCAATTCATCGAGTTGAAAGCTTACTTAAAGAAGTCGAATGCCCGACTAATCAAGAGAATTTAGGTGATCCCTTGGGAGCTTCCCAAACACAAGTGCAACATTTGAGTCGACAGTCTTATCGAAGAGATAATCAAACGTATACGATTCAGAATCCAGTCGTCGAACAAAGATCTCGAGTTCAATTCGAAGACATGCCCGCTAACGAGCTGCAACGTCAACCGAACTTCCATAATGAGCCTTCTTACAGAAGATCTGATACTCATCAAGGTTACCCCGCAGAACGCAATGCCGGTTATCATGCGCGAAATTATGACGCCCCTGTTAGATACGTTTATGCTGAACCTGCTCCTAGACATTATGACATGAGCAGATGGAATTTAAAATATGCTGGATATACAAGTGTAAATCGATTTCTCCAAAAACTAGAGGAACTGAGAATCTCGAGGAATATTTCAAAGGAACAGATGTTACGTTCAGCACCAGAATTTTTAGAAAAAGAAGCCGCGGACTGGTATACTCTTGGAGATTTTAGAAATTATGATGATTTTGTCGCTCAACTGAGAGAATACTTTCAACCTTATAACTACAAAACTGATATGTGGACTGAAATTCACAGAAGAACACAAGGAGCACAGGAAAGAGTAATAACTTTTTTTGTTGCAATAGAAAATTTATTTCGTATGCTTCCCACGATCCCCCCAGAAGAGGATCGGATCCAAGTCATTAGAGGAAACCTTCTGCCATATATACAAGATAAACTTCCTCTCTCACAATATAACAATGTTAAAGAGCTTCTTCGAGACGCTCGTGCAGTGGAGGAAAACGAGATAAGAAAACAAAAGTTTGTACCACCACCTACAAATTACAGATCATTACTTGAGCCTGAGTTTGCATATCACAGACCTCAATACGGAGTTTCTGCTATGGAAGAATTTCCTATTCGCGAACAGTTCCCAGTTCGGGAACAATATTCGATTCAAGAAGTATCATCCATTCCAGCTGATAGTGCTCAACCACCTTTGGTACTTCCGCAGAACGCAATAGAATATGGAAATGCTGAGATTGCAGCAATGTCCTCAAGAGTTAAATGCTTTAACTGTAAGGAATTTGGACACGGATTTAGGCAGTGCAGTCAGCCGCTGCGTCGATTTTGCTTCAAATGTGGCTTTCGAAATGTTCTTGCGAAAGATTGCCCAGAGTGCACAAAAAACGCCTCCGGCGCAAGGTAGAAGGTCGACACTCTTGCAACGCCGTACAAGACCAATCGTTCCCGCAATTAGGAATTTTAGAAAGTCGTGCAGTGTTAGATTTTGTCCTTGCTCATGTTCAAGGAGATCAACGACCGTACTTGGAAGTTTCAGTTTATGGTAAGAAACTTTTAGGCTTATTAGATAGTGGATCATCCCGCACTATTCTTGGAGCCGAAGGATGGAAACTTCTGAAACCCTTTTGTCGTCTTAATGTTTTAGACAGAGTTAGTTGTGTGGTCGCGAATGGCCAATCTTGTGACTCAATTGGTACAGTTTCATTACCTTTTTGTCTTCGTGATAGAACCATAGTTCTTGATGTCTTAGTGATGCCTTCGTTGTATCATACGTTAATTCTCGGGATAGATTTTTGGTCTAGAATAGGACTTATTCCTGATTTGCACGCAAACGAATGGACGTTTGGAGAAGGAAACCTACAGCCTGAAATTTCCTCAATACAATCATTAGATAACCTTACGGCTGAACAACGGGAAACTTTAACCAAAATTGTGGAAGAAACATTCTCTACAATGGGAAATAAACTTGGCTGCACCAACCTAGTAGAACTTACAATTAAAACTGATTCTCCTCCTATAAAGCAACGATACTATCCAATATCCCCCGCACTACTAAAGGAAGTACATGCTGAATTAGATCAGATGCTTGCTGATGGAATAGTTGAACCCTCCGATTCACCTTGGGCTTCTCCCATTGTAATGGTAAAAAAAGAAAAGCGGAGACTGGAGATTTTGTATAAATTATAAAGCTTTAAATAAAGTAACAACTCCAGATGCATATCCTCTTCCGTATGTTAGTGCTACACTTGATAAGTTGCGAGATGCAAAATACTTGAGCACTCTTGACATCAAATCTGCGTATTGGCAGATTCCTGTGGCAAAGGAGAGCAGACCGCTTACAGCATTTACTGTGCCCTCCCGAGGCTTGTTCCAATTCAAAAGAATGCCTTTTGGCCTTATGAATGCTCCGGCTGTGTGGCAGCGATTAATAGAAAGAGTCGTAGGTAACTCAGGAGACCTAAGCAACTACGTTTTTATGTATTTAGACGATATTATTATCTGTACACCTGATTTTGAGACCCATATTCGAGTCCTTAAAGCAGTTATCGAAAAAATTGTTCAAGCAGGTCTTTCACTTAATAAGGAGAAGTGTATCTTCTGTAAATCTGAGCTTAGATATTTAGGGTATGTAATCAACTGTGCTGGATTAATGGTAGATCCATCCAAGGTCGAAGCAATTGTCCAAATACCACCCCCTACAAATGTGAAAGAAGTTCGTCGAATAGTAGGTCTTGCCTCTTGGTATCGAAGGTTCGTGCCAAACTTTTCCAGTCTTCTTGCCCCTCTGACGGCGCTTACGCGTAAAAATGTCAAGTTTTGTTGGAGTGAGGAGTGTGATTCTGCTTTTCGTTCTGTTAAGGAATATTTAATTAAGGCCCCGGTGTTGTGTTGTCCGAATTTTGAATTACCGTTTACAATTCAGTGTGATGCGTCCGATTATGGCCTCGGAGCTGTTCTTACACAAGTTCAGGATGGTGTAGAACACGTAATTTGTTATCTGAGTCGGTCTCTAACTAAAAACGAACGAAAATTTACTGTGACCGAGAAAGAAGCGTTAGCTGTCCTTTTTGCTATCGAAAAGCTTCGGCCGTATATTGAAGGAACGCAATTCACGGTGATAACCGACCACTGGAGTCTTAAGTGGTTGAACTCGATAAAAGATCCTGTTGGTAGAATAGCTAGATGGGCTCTCAGGCTTCAACAATACGACTTTGACATCGTGCATAGGAAAGGAAAAGAAAATGTTGTTCCTGATGCCTTATCTCGTTGTGTTCCTCCGGTAGATGTTGTTGATGTCGCACCTTTGAATGATTTCACGGATGAGCTTAGAAACACCACTGATAAATGGTACAGGTCGATGTGTGTCAAGGTTGTAAAATCTCCTTCAAAATACCCTCTATGGTGGTTGGAAAATGGCATTTTATTTAAAAGAAGCAATCTGCCATATCCAGGCCTTTCACTGCCTGAAGATATGTGGTTAATAGTTGTTCCGACAGAGCTGCGGACTAGGATTATTTCAGAAAGTCATGATCCTCCAACTTGTGGACATCCTGGTGTATCAAAAACTCTCGCTAGAATTGGACAAAAATATTACTGGTCCTGTATGAGGCAAGATGTTGTCAAGTACGTGAAACGTTGTCACACTTGTCTAAAGGTAAAGTCATCTAATCAAGCACCAGCAGGTCAAATGTTAAGTCAACAACCTACTGCTACTAGACCATGGCAGGTTGTCAGTACCGATCTTGTTGGACCTTTGGTAAGATCCACATCTGGATATAAGTATATTTTAAGTGTATGCGATGTTTTTACGAAATATGTTTATTTCTTTCCCCTAAGAAATGCTACTGCCGCTAGTGTGGTTCGATGGTGGGAAGATCACGTTATTCTAGTTAATGGAGCTCCCGAAAAAGTACTCGCGGATAATGGAACGCAATTTAAGAGTGGTTTGTTCCAGAATATGATGCGAGATTATGGAGTAAAACTTCACTATACCGCCAACTATCATCCACAAGCTAATCCCGTTGAGCGAGTACACCGAACGTTAAAAACAATGCTCTCTTGTTATGTGGAAAATGATCACAAGAAGTGGGATAAACTAATACCCAAAATAGCTTGCGCTATACGATCAGCTCGACATGAAGTTACGGGTCACACTCCCAATTTGATAAACTTTGGAAGAGAAATCCGCTTTGAGACTAAACCAGACGCAAATAAACCTATTCACCTTCCAAGTGACGTAGATCCGCCTAATCCCCCTGAAAAATCAAAACTACTTCAAAAACTTTTCTCTGAAGTTCATAATAAACTTACGAAAGCCTACCAAGGTTCCCGCGAGAAATATAACTTACGACGGAGAAATGTCAAATTTACCGTTGGACAAGAGGTCTATAAGCGAAACTTTAAGATTTCAGATGCTGCAAAAAATTTTACAGCGAAACTAAATCCAAATTATTCCGGACCATTCAAGATTAAAAATGTTGTCAGTCCTTGGTCCTATGAGCTCATTGATTCTAATGGAAAAAACTTAGGAATCTGGAATATAAAAGACCTAAAAGCGCGTCCTCCCGATCAATTAGAAGAGTCACTGACGATGTAGTTAAGGCTTTGTCACGTTCCATGCTACTACCAATTTTTAATAATGAAAGAGAATATCTTGTAGAGTGGAAATTTAAGATCTTGTAGCATTTATGACGCATTTACCCGCTTGAGAAATTTTTCTTAGGAAAAATTTTATTAAGGGGGAGAGGTGTTGTAACGTGTCAAAAATTCCAGGCCAAAATATGAACAAATAATGAACGAAAACTACATAACTCACTCCTTTTATTTAGGTTTTAGGTTAAGTAAAATCATAATTAATTACTATAAGGTTACCTTTCTTAATTAGGAGTATAGTCTCACCTTGTTCTATGTTTATAGTCCATTGGGACATGAGTCTGTGCCAGCTTATAAGTTCTGGTTACGGATTTCAGGCAACCTTGCATTGTAAATTGTTTTAAGCCTCGGTTAGAAAAATAGCCAGCTTGGTTTTCTACTCAGCACAGTCTCATCTTGCCTTGGGTTAATAGTGCAGTTTCTATCATTGGAAAATGGTTCTTTTTGAGGAAAATCCGGAAAACAGTCCTAAAAGTGAACCCAAACTATCAATGTTCTGATGACTAAATTGAATTGTGTCCTGGTTTTTACCTTAACTTTTGTGCTAACAATTATCCTAGTGAAGTCCTGATCTGTTTTCACACCGCGTTTTCCACTAGTTTTTCATCATTTTTAGCGATTTTCCTCACACCTTGAAAATTTGTTTTGTTTTGAAAATATGTTCTGTGACACAGCTGAATTTAGACAGATGCGATGTAGCCAAATGTACTAGAACTTAACTGAGACTGCTACTTTTCTAGCGTTATTCTCTTGGGAAAACTTGTGTTATTTTCTGGAGAAGTACGGTGGTTGTGCTAGTTAAATTTATTCTTCATCAAGCCCCTCAAGGCCAGCGTAAATACCGTTGTAGAAGCCATAATTTAAAAGTGACTCGAACATTGTAATGTTTTCAATCAACCGACAACACTGTAGTGACGTCACTCTGAAACCACACATAGAACAAGTAGATCGTAGAATCTGGTTAGAAAAGTCGAGAGAGATTTGGATTTGCCTTTTACCGCACATAGAACAAGTAGATCGTAGAATCTGGTTAGAAAAGTCGAGAGAGATTTGGATTTGCCTTTTAAAACCCTTTTTTTTGGTGGCTTGGTCCTAGATGGTCGATTTTGATTTTGGGCCCCTTTTTCGCCAAATAAGTTTTTGGGAAAAATCGCGAGGTTGTTTAAGAGAACCCTCATATTGTAGGCCCTCCCGTTTAGCTAATGAATTCACAGTGAATTATTAGCATATGTGTTAAATCACAGAATTGATGGGACAAACATATCGCCATGTGGGGTAAGTTCGTTTTTTTAGTGCAGTCCTTTCTTTATATGTGCCCAGTAAGGCCTTGTATGCTAAACAAAGCCTTCTTTGGTTGCAGGCCATCTGAGAACTTCTGCTAGAGAAAAGTCTGCATCTTATGCCGCCAACACTTTTAGGCCGTCCACCATCTAGAGGTAATATAGTCTTTTTCTTAATAAAACCATACATAAAGTAATGATCATATGACTTTTAATTAAACTGCAATGATCTACTAGTTTCCTAACACCTTGTTCCTTGTTTTAGGCCTTCTTCTTTTATTGATTATCTTCCATCTGAGTCAACCTATTGGCCCTCTGCACTTGTCTCCCTCTTTGCTACCTTCTAGAAGAGGCCAACATTTTGTTGACAAACCATAGCCCTTTGAGTTCCATGTCTTGGGTTCCGACCAAGCTGGATAAGTACGGAGATTCTCAGATATGTTGAGGTGGTAAATATAGGGTAACAATCTAATGTGCCCCTTTCCATACATTCCTGCCCTGGTGCCCTTATCACAATTTGAGTATTTAATAATTACATTAAACATTTAAAACTACACATAAACAGTTATTCTAAATGTAGGTTACTAAATAAATAACAAGGGTCCCTTGCGCAAGTGACACTAGAGTAAAGAACTTACTTAACTTTGTGATACCAAATGCCTAGAAATAGTTTTAAGAGATTTGTAATTTTTAGTTAGAATAAGGTTGAGACTGCCATACTACCTGTTATTTAGTTTTGAATGTGGAAACTTTTAAATGATGTATAATACATTTATTTTTGGAAAAGTGATATTTTATTTGAGAACGAAGGTTCCCACTTTTCTTGTTAGTTTTAGTTTGCATTAGGCCTCCTTTGGTCAAAGTGGGTGGCGCCATTTACATCAAATTTGAAGCTTTACCCCCCCCTACTCTCCATACTTAAGCTTCCGGGTATAAACCAAAAGGAGGTTCCTTTTCCATAAAATAAATTGTGTAATCCCCACCCACACTTAGTGAGCTCTCTACCTAGCTCGATATTTTGTCAGGCACAGGCTGGTAACTTTGGAATCAGTGATAATACCTGGCCAGCTGTGATAAACGGTCTAGTAGGAAAATAACTGATACAATTTCTTGTTACAAAATATATAAACCAGTAGTAAGAAAGAAGCCAGTACAAATTGGCAGTTCAAGAAGTTTTAAACTGGTACTCATTGATAAGTTGGTACAAGAGTTTAGTGCTTTTTAAAAAGGGACTGCTCGCAGATTGCGAATTAGAGGCGAAGACGTTATTTTTGTCGTCTTCACTAAGACTTTTTGTGACGCTTCTAGTGACTCTGGCTGGGGTACCCATTAATTATAGAAACCATCTTTTTAGGAAAAAAAACGTATAAAAATACCGAATTGAAAATGTCGAGACAAAATGAATTAAACTAATATGCGAAAAAATATACACTAATAATAGGTAACATGTCACCACACTTAAACTGCGTTTTTTGATTTAAAAAAAAAATATATTATTTTTTCTGTCCATCTAGTTTGAAAATTTTATGAAAATGGTATTTATATAGGAGAAATAATTCTAATGACAGAAAAATAATTGAAAAAAAATTATAAAAAATAAATAAATGTAATATTCAATATTTAGTTAATGCATGCCGGAATCGATTGTTTCGGCTGGAGCGTCATAATAATTTCGATACTCCTTAAAATAAAAAAAAATAAAAATGAAATAACAAATAGTGAAAAGAGTGAAATTAAGAAAAATAAAAAAAATTAAAAATAATTTGAAAAATACATTTTTTTTTCACTATATGCCTATATGTCTTTCAAAAAAGACAGCGGCGCCTCCACCATATGTCACGAGGGGGTTTTATCGTGACGAACACAGTTTAAGTTAGGTGTAATGGTTTTATTATAATACTTATATTTACTACTTACATTGTACTTAAATACATCTTGTCTACAAATCTTCTTTTATAGGCTTAACTTCTTATACTTGACTAACGTACTACTTGTTCACTATTAACTAAGCCTGGGCGTTAGGTTCTCAGCGTACAACTAACTGCTAAACTCTTTTGGAGATGCTTTTATTACAAACCGTTTGCCATTGATAGGATATCGAGATGTGTTTTGTTTCCTGTATAAACATCATCGAAATCCCATTAGCCACGTTGTTTATAATACTTCTATATACAATTTATTACTTTTAATACAATTTCAACTATATACAGAAGTTCATTTCCTTAGAATGTTTAGGGTTAATGTGCACTTGCTTATAAACGTAACTTGTGTCATTCACTTAATAGGATATTATTTTCTATCCTGACAATATAATGAGGTTCTTGGTGCCTCTATTTTGACAATAAATTGATGGTTACCGTCTGTTTGACGTGTTCGCCTAGTAGGTGCTACTCCCGGGGGGATCATACGTGCCAACTCTTCAGAGCATTTTCAGTGATAATACCTGTAGAAGAGAGATAGATCGCCCACAGTTCTTCGATGTTCGAGACTATCCAAGCTACGGGTAAGTGCGGGGTCATCAGCTTGATAGCTCGTTTTTGCACGGTGTTCAAAAGCATTAAGGTATGTTTGGGTGCCGCACTCCATATATGTGAGCAGTACTCCATAGTTGGTCGAATCTGGGCTTTGTAGAGTGTCAGCAGTTGGCTTGGTGTATACAGATGTCTTGTACGAAATAGCACCCCAAGCTTTTGGGACGCCCTTTTAGCTATATCTGCCACGTGACTGTGCCAAGACATGTTGGTCTCTGCAGTGTCTCCTAAGATGTTCAACTGGCTCTGCAATGCGACAGCACTTCCAGATAGCATGATGTTTGGCTCACCGGTGCTGGTCTTTTTTGAAAACAGGGCTGCTTGGGTTTTCTGCGCGTTGAACTGTACAAGGTTTTTGTTGCCCCAGTCCTCTATTATCTCCAAGTCGTTATTTATCTGTGATATTTCAGTTATTCTAAGGTAATGGAATTCACGTGCGGAGAGACATGTGGGTGGTATGACTGAGGAGACTACATTGCCATCATCTGCAAAGCAATAAAGTGGATTTACTGTTTTATCTATGAGGTCATTTATGTAAATCAGAAAAAGTGTTGGCGAAAGGATTGCTCCCAGTGGCACACCAGCATTTATTTGGTAAGAGTTGGAGTTCCGGCCATCCAGTGCAACATAAATGGATCTATCGTTAAGGTAACTTTCAAACCAAGTGCAAAGTCTCGGCGACAATCCCGTTGCTTTGAGCTTGTTGAGCAGACTTAATCGAATGCTTTAGATATATCTAAGGCAATTGTTCTTGTTTCACCTCGCAACTCAATCGCTTTTGGCCATAAGTGAGTGACGTATGTAAGTAAATCGCCAGTTGACCTATTATATTTTCGAAATCCGTATTGCTTGTCGTTGATAATTTTGTACTTTTCCAAGTACTTAGGTGATTGTTCACAACTCTTTCCATTACTTTTGATATCACCGGAAGTACAGCAATTGGTCTATAGTTTAACGGGTCTGTTTTTTTTCCTTTCTTTGGAATGGGTTGTACTGCGGCAGACTTCCATGATGATGGATATACACCTTGGATATAAGATAAATTGAATGTTAGATATAAGCAATACAAATTATTATATTTTTTTATATTTTTCTGACACAGCCCTAACTTTAAAGTTAACATGTGAAAAACAAATTTAATATGACAATTACCATTTAAATTTCTTTAAAAAACCAGCATGCCTAAAATTGTATATTTGTAAAAAACCTAACAATATTACAAGAGTTTAATTTTAAATACAAAAATAAGGTATATTATTTCAGCAATAAATTGTGTAATATAGAATAGTTATGCTATCTACCATCTAATATGGTTTGGTTCAAAGTTAATTTCATAAAATATCCCAAGAGAGAGAAATTTAAAAAAATAATAATAATATATACTAGAATCGTTATTTTTCGTTTAAACTATAGGTACTTGACATGGCCGGTTTAGTAGTTTCTCAACATCTTTATTCTGGAGAAAGAAAGTTTTTTAGTTAACCTTTTGAAATTTAAGTCTTTTACTGAATTGGGAATATAGTTATAGATTTTAGGTCCCAAGCATAAATACATTCTCTGTGTGTTTGTTTTTTTATAACGTTTAATAAAGATTTTGGTGTTATTTCGAGTATCATTTCGAGTGGAGTTTACACATAAGTAGTGTATGCTCAAAACTTAATACATGCTACTTCATGATCAAGTCACTTAAAAACTCTCTCAGTATAAAAAATCTCATTACTGTGTATTATGCTAATGCATTCTCGGCTCTAGCCTATAGTGTTTCAGTATGGGGTAGTGCTCAGGATGTGGAAAGAGTATTGGTAGGTCAAAAGAGACTTATAAGATTAATTTTCAATATACCTTACAACGGTACTTGTCGCTCTGCATTTAAGGATAATAAAATTATGACAATAACAAGTATTTACGTATATAAACTACTCATTTTCATTTTTCAACACCAAAATATTTTTACATTAAATAGTTCTTATCACAACTATCCAACTAGAAGTCGTAACCACTTCAGCATCCATAAACACAACCATGAGTATATAAAAAAAAGTACTCATTATCTTGGATGCAAATTCTTTAACTTGTTGCCAAACAAAATCAAACAAACTACGTCGCTGCCAAGATTCAAAAAAGAAATCAAAAATCTTTTATTAGAAGAAACTTTTTATAGTTTAATTGAATTTGAAAACTACATGTTGGGCAGAAGGTAAATTTTTGTTCTCAATATTTATATACATATATATACAAATCTTGTAAATGTGTTTTCGTTTTTATTTTTTTAAATATTTACACTATTATTATTTACACTTAATGTTATATTTTTTGTATTTGACGTATCTTATCTACATTATTGTAGCTGAAAAGATTAATAAAGTTGTCTATTGTAATTTAGGGTAAAGTCAAATTCTTCTATATGTTTTTTTGTAAAGATAGATACATTTTTACAGTAAAGTTCTGTTATCTTTAGGATATTTAAGTTTTTGAAAAGTTCAGCTGTGTGAGCCCTAAATCTGCAACCTTCTATACATCGAATAAAAGCTTTTTGCAAACTTAATTTTTTCAATGTTTTGTTTAAAAATTCATCCCCACACCACAATGCCATAGCTAAGTATGGACTGCACCATGGCATGCAATTCTTAAATCCTTGCGCGTTGCTCTTAATTATGCGAAATCTTTTCAAAAAATGAGCTTTCTCTCCTCGATAAGCTATAGATACACAACTAGGATTACTTCAATTTTTCTCGTCTAAAAGTTTATGCTCACTTTGTTGACAGTTTGTCAAAAAAGAATCCTCTTAATTGGGTTTACTTCTCTTTTCCAAGTAGCAGATAGACAGCAAGCAAAAAATTCACTTGTCTTTCTAAATTAACTGTTTTTGAACAACAATAAGGGTACTTAACTCTTCGATTAAGATATGGCGTTTTTCTTTAACTTATTTGTATTAATTTTTTCACATAACGGTATTATGTAGAGTACCTAGAAAAAATAATGAGACTGCCCAGATTTAAAAAAATTATAGAATTCTAATATTGTAGGCGAAAACAATTGGTCACTTTAAATAACATTAACTGACAAGTAACTTACATCTACTTTATATGTTTTATATTATTATTATTATTATTATTATTATATATTATATGTATTATAACTTAGAAGAGTCCGCTTTACCTCTTTAAATGGTTGATGGTAAAGAATCCTTAATTTTACACCAAATATTTGACTGCAAAGCATCCTCCATTTCTCCTCCAATCGGTGATGACGATGGCTTCAAACAGTTGACTACGAAAAATCCGTTACCTATTTCTCTTTCTTTATTAGGTGATGGCAAAATATTTTTTTTTCACTTCAAATAGTTGACTGTGAAGAATCCTTGAATAGTCATGTTGAAAAATCCTCCACTTTTCTTCAAATAAATGACTGACTGCAAAGAGCAATCCCTCAAATAAGTGATAAAAAATTGACTGAAGAATTCTCCATTTGTGCTCCTCAAATAGTTGTTGGCGAAAAATCCTCCACTTCTCTTCAATTATTTGACTGCAATGAATCCTCCAATCGGTGATCGCCAAATATCCCCTATTTCTTTTCACATAGTTAACTATGAAGAGAATTCCATTTCCCTACTCTTTCTCTTCAAACAGGTACATGACTGCGAAGAATCCTGCATTTTTTCACTTCACAAAAGTGATGACGAAGAATGTTTCACTCTGAAGAATCCTCCATTTTGCTTACAGTTAACTACGAAAAATTATTCGTTTCCCATTTTATTAGGCGAAATGTTTTTTTACTTTAAATAATTGACTGCAAAGAATAATCCTTTAAATAAGTGACAAAGAAGAAGTCCTCCATTTCTCCTCGTCGAATTATTATTGGCAAAAAATCCTCCACTTGTCTTGAAATAGTTGACTGCCCGGAATCCTTCATTTCTCCTCCAATCGGTGATGACGAAAGATCCTCTATTTCTCTTCAAATAATTGACTATGACGAATCCTCCATTTCCATTCTTCGAAAGTTGATGACAAAGAATCTTCCGTTACTCTTCAAATAGGTGACTACGAAGAATTCTACATTTTTCTCTTCACAGAAGTGATGACGAAGAATATATGACAGTGAAGAATCCTCTTACAGTTGACTGCGAAAATGTCTTAATTTCTCCTTCATTAGGTGATGGCGAAATATCTTTTTTCCCTTTAAATAGTTTACTGTGAAGAATCTGTCATTTCCATTCCTTTGATAGTTGATAGCAAAGAATCCTTAATTTTTCTTTAAACTTAACTGCAAAGAATAATCCTTTAAATAAATAACGAAATAGAAGTCCTCAATTTCTTCTTCTCAAATAATTGTTGCCGAAAAATCCTTCACTTGTTTTGAAATAGGTGACTGCAAGGAATCCTCCATATCTTCTCCAATCGGTGATGGCGAAAGATTCTCGGTTTTTCTATAAATAATTAACTCACATAAATCCTTCGATAGTTGATGACAAAGAATTATCCGTTCTCTTCACAGAAGTGATGACGAGTAATATGACTGTGATTTCTCTTACAGTGGACTGTGAAAAATTCTTCATTTTTCCTCCTTTATGAGGTGATGGCGAAATATATTTTTTTTCACTTCAAATAGTTCACTGTGAGGAATCTTTCATTTCCATTACTTTAATAAAATATTATTATATTATTATTATATTATCTATTTTCCTTCAAATAATTGACTTTGACGAATCTTCCATTTCCATTCTCCGATAGTTAATGAAAAAGAATCCTCCGTTTCTCTTCAAACAGGTGACTGCGAAGAATCCTGCAATTTTGCTCTTCACAGAAGTGACGAAAAATATATGAATTTGAAGAATATGGCGGATTCTTCATTTTCCTTCAAATAATTGACTATGAAAAATCCTTCTTTTACATTCTTTGAAAGTTGATGACAAATACTAGATGAGATGAGCGGACGATTTAAAGAAACATGCATGCAGGAACTACATGGATGATATTGGGGGAGACCTGTGTCTAAAGAAGGGTCGAAGGCTATTACATGAAAAAAAAAATGAAATAAAAATAAAGCCAATAAAAAGAGGACACATAGAACTCAACCTGCTTTGGCAAAAATTTGGTGCCGGTAGTATGGTGACAACTCGTTTTGCTCAGTTCAGATTAAAGCACTCACCCCTTATTAGCGGCACGACGACGCCTTGGTGGTTGTTGAGTTGTATACCATTTTGGCTCCCACTTCCATTCTCCCCCTGGGTAGTGGAACCTTTCGGGTTTTTTAAGAGTTTGGCGCGGTCTTAGATTTAACCTCGGCTCTTCTGAAAAAAATTCAGCATAATTAAATAAAGATAATTTTCCAAAATTTTTACATATGAAATATTTAAAATAAAATCTATGTTTGTGGCGGATTTATTTAAAGAATAATCCTTTAAATAAGTAACGAAATAGAAGTCCTCGATTTCTTCTTCTCAAATCATTGTTGGCGAAAAAACCTTCACTTGTTTTGAAATAGGTCACTGCAAGGAATCCTCCATATCTTCTCTAATCGGTGATGGCGAAAGATCCTCTATTTTTCTATAAATAATTGACTAACATAAATCCTCCATTTCCATCCTTCGATAGTTGATGACAAATAATTCTCCGTTCTCTTCAAAGAGGTGACTACGAAAAATCCTGCATTTTTTCTCTTCACAGAAGTGATGACGAAGAATATGACTGTGAATTTGTTATTTCTCTTACAGTGGACTGTGAAAAATTCTTCATTTTTCCTCCTTTTTGAGGTGATGGCGAAATATATATTTTTTTCACTTCAAATAATGGACTGTGAAGAATCCTTTATTTCCATTACTTCAATAGTTATCCTCTCTTGCTCCTCCACCAACCGATGAAATATTCTCTATTTTCCTTCAAATAATTGACTATGACGAATCTTCCATTTCCATCCTCCGATAGTTAATGAAAAAGAATCCTCCGTTTCTCTTCAAACTGGTGACTGCGAAGAATCCTGCAATTTTGCTCTTCACAGAAGTGATGACGAAAAATATATGAATTTGAAGAATATGGCGGATTCTCCATTTTCCTTCAAATAATTGACTATGAAAAATCCTTCATTTACATTCTTTGAAAGTTGATGACAAAGACTAAATGAGATGAGCGGACGATTTAAAGAAACATGCATGCAGGAACTACATGGATGATATTGGGGGAGACCTGTGTCTAAAGATGGGTCGAAGGTTATTACATGAAAAAAAAAATAAATAAAAATATAGACAATAAAAAGAGGACACATAGAACTCAACCCGCTTTGGCAAAAATTTGGTGCCGGTAGTATGGTGACAACTCGTTTTGCTCAGTTCAGATTAAAAAACTCAGCACTCACCCCTTATTAGCGGCACGACGACGCCTTGGTGGTGTCTGGCTCGGATACCATTTTGGCCCCCACTTCCATTCTTCCCCTGGGTAGTGGAACCTTTCGGGTTTTTTAAGGGTGTAATGCTGTCTTAGATTATACCTCAGCTCTTCTGAAAAAAATTCAGCATAATTAAATAAAGATAATTTTCCAAAATTTTTACATATGAAATATTTTAAATAAAATCTATATGTTTTATCCTCTATTTCCATCCTCCGATAGTTGACAAAGAATCCTTCGTTTCTCTTCAAACAGTTAACTGCGAAGAACTCTGCATTTTTTCTCTTCACAAAAGTTATGATGAAGAAATTATGACTGTGAAGAATCCTCCATTTATTTTCTTTCTATCGGCGATGGCAAAAGATCCTCTATTTCTCTTCAAATAATTGACTAAGACCAGTCCTCCATTTCCACCCTCCGATAATAGATGACAAAGTTTACTGTGAAGAATCCTTCATTTCCATTACATCAATAGTTAATAGCAAAAAATCCACCACTTTTTTTTCAATAGTTAATTACAAAGAATAATCCTAATCCTAAATAAGTGACGAAGATGAAGTCCTCCATGTCTCCTCACATTATTGTGGGCGAAAAATCCTCCACGTATCTTGAAATAGTTGACTACAGGAAATCCTCCATTTCTACTCCTCCAATCGGTGATGGCGAAAGATTTTCTATTTCCCTTCAAATAATTGACTATGATGAATCCTCCATTTCCATCCTTCGAGTTAATGACAAAGAATCCTTCGTTTCTCTTCAAATAGGGACTGCGGAGAATTCTGCATTGTTGCTCGTCACAGAAGTGTTGACGGAAAATATATGACTGTGAAGAATATGGCGGATTCTCCATTTCCCTTTGAATAATTTACTATGACGAATCCTCCAATTAAATCCTTTGAAAGTTGATGACAAAAAATCCTCCGTTTGTTTTCTCTGCAGATTGATAGTTGACAAAGAATCCTCCGTTTTTCTTCAAACAGGTAACTGCGAAGAATCCTGCATTTTTTCTCTTCACAGAAGTAATGACGAAGAATATATTAATGAAGAATCCTCCATTTCTCTTAAAGTGGAAATTCTTCATAGTTCCTCCTTTATTAGGTGATAGCGAAATATATTTTTTTCCCTTTAAATAGTTGACTATGAAGAATCTTTCATTTCCATTTCTTTAATAGTTAATAGCGAAGAATCCTTAATTTTTCTTTAAGTAGTTGACTGCAAAGAATCCTATAAATAAGTGACGAAGAAAAAGTCCTTCATTTCTCCTCCGAAAATTATTGTTGGCGAAAAGTCCTCCACTCTTTTTTTCATTTCATAAGCTTTATTGTCCAAAAAGTTATCCATCCATTGACCTTTGTCAAAGTATCTAAAATTAGATTAAATATTGTTACAAATTTAAGTTATTAAAATTTTATAATTGGAATTTATTTAGGTTTAGATACTACACTAAAACACTGAACCTAAATAAATGATTTATCTTAAGGTTGTATTCTTAGTCTAGGTTTTAGTTGCGTTATCTGTGACTTGCGGTCGATGGACGATCCTATATATAGAGCCGGGGTCGCGCACCAGGCATTCAGTCAGAGATAACCAATGGTAGTGATCGCTAGATGTTAACGCGAAGTTAATAGGCGTATTAAAGTAGTGAATTATTAGCAAATTATTAGTAAGTTTAAGTGCGTGTTTTTGTACATAATTTGTCGAAATAAATTGACGTATCGTTTTCAACAATTGCGAGTTTTAATTATTGTGGAGAACCCGTAACAATATTCTAAGTATACACCAAGCAATAACATTTATTTTCCAATAAAACTGCCTACAGGCATCCTAAAACACTTTACGTCTAGAAACAATTACACTTCTAAAAACCGAAAATATTCTATATAAAGACTAGACAAAATACAATTATGACACAAAGTGTACAATTTATCCTTTTTCAAATTGAACAAAAATTACTTTACTAAATAAATATTTTAAATACCCACTAACAAATAGATATTTCGTTTATAAAAAAATAAACAAATAGAATATCTATCTTAAAATAACTTAAGTCTAAAAACATGCACACTTTTTTAAAAACCAACTTGTCTTACAATACTTGACTGCAAAGAATCTTCCATTTCTCCTCCTCCAATGGATGATCGCGAAAGTCCTCTATTTCTCTTTAAATAATTGATTGTAACGAATTCTCCATTTCCCTCCTTCGATAGTTGATAACAAAGAATCCTGCATTGTTTCTCTTTAACGAAGTGATTACGAAAAATAATCCACCTGCCTTCAAATAGGTGACTGTAAAAAGTCCTTTATTATTTCTCCTCTTTAAATGGTTGTTGGCGAATAATCCTTTAGTTCTCTTTAAATAGTTGACTTTGAAGAATCCTCCCTTTCCATTCAAATAGTTGACTGTAACGAATCCTGTATTCCCCTACTCCGATATGAATCCTTCATTTTTCTTTAAATAGTTGACTGCAAAATATCCTTTCTCCCCCTTTATTAGGTGATTGCAAATAATATATTTTTTTCACTTTAATTAGTTGATTGTGAAGAATCCTTTATTTCTATTTCTTCAATAGTTAGTGGCGAAGAATCCTCCCCTTTTCTTTAACTAGTTTTCTGCAAAAAATAATTCTTTAAATAAGTGATGAAGAAAAATCCTGCACTTCTCTTCAAATAGTTGACCGCAAAAAATCCTTTATTTCTCCTTCTCCAATTGGTGATGGCGAAGGATCTTTTGTGTCTATTTAAAAAATTGGATGTGACAAATCCTCCATTTCCACCCTCCGATAGTTAATGACAAATAATCCTCTATTTCTCAGTTGATTGCGAAGAATCCTGAATTTTTTCCGATTAATGAAGTGACGAATTCTACACCTCTCATCAAATAATTGACTGTGAAAAGTCCTACATTATCTTTCCTTAAATAGTTAGTGGCGAAAAATTCTCAACTTGTCTTCAAATAGTTGACCGTAAAGAATCTTCCATTTCTCCTTCTCCAATCGGTGATGGCGAGAATCTTTTATTTCCCTTCAAATAGTTGGCTGTGATGGATCCTCCATTTCCCTCCTCCAATAGTTGATGACAAATAATCCTCCATTTCTCTTCATACAATTGATTGCAAAGAATCGTTAATTTGTTTTCCTTAAAAAAGTGACGACGAAGAATCCTCCACTTCTAATTCACACAATAATTGACTTTGAGGAATCCTTCATTTCAAATGACCGATGAATCGTTTCTCTTTAAACAATTGATAGCGAAAAATCCTCATTTTATTTCTCCTCATAGAAGTAAGGATGAAAAATCCTCCACTTTTCTATAAATCGTTGACTGGGACGACTACTCCATTTTGCCCCTCAAACCTGTGATAAAGAATCATCCGCTCCTCTTGAAATAGTTTACTAAGAGGAATCCTTCTTCTCTTCATTTCTTCTCCTTAAACAAATGATGAGAAAAATACTTCACTCATTCAGATAGTTGGCTGCAACGAATCCTTCATTTCTCCTATTTAAATAAGTAAGGACCAAGAATCCTTCATTTTCTTGAAACAGATAACTGTGAAGAATTATTCGTTTCCCTCCTCCGATAGTTAATGACTAAGAATCTTCTCAATAAGTAATTATGGACAATCCTCCACTTCTCTTCAAATAATTTGATTGTGAACAATCTTCCACTTCTCATCTAATAAGCGATGATGAAGAATTTTCCACTTAATTTCAATTAGTTGATTGCGAAAAATCATCTATTTTTCCTTTTCAAACACACTTGCCTTCAAATAGTTGAATGCCAAGAATCCTTTACTTCTTATCTTCAAACAAGTGATGACAAAGATCCCTTAAATCTCCTTAATGGGTTGACTGCGTAAAATACACCCTTTCTCTTCAAACAAGTTGTGGCGAAAAATCTTTCACTCGTTATCAGATAGTTGACTATGAAGAATCCTTTATTTATTGTCTTTAAACGAGTGAAAAAGAAGAATCCTCCACTTCACTTCAAAATGGTTGACTGCGAATCCATTATTTCTCATCCGCAAATAGTGATGACGAAGAATCCTTCACTCCTTCAACACCAACCCTAAATACAGCTCACTTCGAGACACTCAAGTAGGATTCAGAAGAGGTACAAACACCAGATAAGCTTTATTCAGGTAAAATATTGAAATAAAATTTGGTCGTAACCATTAGACAATCAGGCTAAAAATTTAAAAACAAAAATTAAAAAAGTTATCACAAATATCACAGACAAAAAAGAAATAAATCTATAAGTTTTTTAGGCCTTTAATTTTTTAAACTCTGTCATTATTACATTTGTTGGCTCAAAATTGTATACTTAACTTTTATTTTCTATTCTAGTGCCCATCATCGACACTTGCATGTCCACACTTCTGGCAAATTTATATTGTACTGTACTGAGGACTACAACAAAAGTTTACCCACCGTGAACTCCAGGGGCTCTCCGGCAGGTCAGAGGATATAACCTATATAGGACCTAGGGTAAGTACACGTCATACTGAAATCCAGCACCTGACCTAATCCTTATTTATGTGTTTATTTTAGGAACCACAGAAAGACCAATCAAGGATGACCATAAAGGGAACAACAAAAAAATAAGAAGAAACAGCCAATTTAACAAAGATAAATACAAAGAGGCTAACCTTATTGTCAGGCCAAACTTCTCTTTCGTTTAAATCTTTAAAAAAAAAAAGTTGGTCTCGTCTAATCAGGTTTGACACAGGGGGATAGCTCTTAATCTAGTTCCTAAACAAAATAAAACTAACTTTTGAATAATTTTTTGGAACCAGAACATGGCTGAAATAGCATGGAATGTCACTGGTAGCGGTAGGTTTATCCTATCAGGGACAGTGAGTCATCCCTGCCCACTGCAGAATCCAGGGGCCTTCTGACCCGGAAGGCCAGTAGGTACCTGTCTAGGGTCCCGGTCCAGGGTACGGACACGTCACACTAAAATCTAGCATCCGACCTAATCCTATTATTGTTGTTCATTTTAGGGACTGCAAAAAGACCAAACAAGGATGACCATAAAAGGAATAATAGAACAAGAAAGAGAAACCTTCGATTTAAAAAGATAAGTACACAGAAGAGCTAAAATATTTTAAAAACCATGGTCAGGTCAAACTTATCTTTATTTTGAACCCTCCAAAAAACACTTTCTCATAACAAAGATAAAGTTGAACTCGTCCAAACCGCGTTGGCTAAAGAGCAATTAATATGTTACCTAAACTAACATATTGTATGATTTTTAGGGACCATAACATGGCTGGATAAATATGGGATGTCACGGTAGCGGTACGTTTTTCCCATCATGGCCAGTAAATTATCCCTACCCATCGCAGACTCTAGGGAAAGTCAGTTGAAAACTGTCTAGAATTCCGGTTCAAGGTATGGACACGTTAAACTAAAATCTAGCATCTAACCTAATCCCTATATTTTTGTTCATTATAGAAACTGGAAAAAGACCAAACTAGGATGACCATAAAAGGAATAATAAAACAAGAGGGAGAGAACTTCGATTTATAAAAGGTAAGTACCTACAAACAAGAGCAAAAATATTTTAAAAACCATGGTCAGGTCAAACTTATCTTTCTTTTGAACCCTCCAAAAAACACTTTCTTAAAGCAAAGATAAAGTTGACTAGTCCAAATAGCGTTGAACTATACCTGAACTAACTTAGCCTAATATTTTTTATGATTTTTAGGGATCACAACATGGCTGGATAAGTATGGGATGTCACGGGTAGCGGTAGGTTTATCCTATCAGGGACAGTGAGTCATCCCTGCCCACCGCAGACTCCAGGGGCCTTCTGACCCGGAAGGCCAGTAGGTACCTGTCTAGGGTCCCGGTCCAGGGTACGGACACGTGACACTGTAATCTAACACTTAACCTAATCCTTATATTGTTTGTTATTTTAGGGATCACAGAAAGACTAAACAAGAATGACATTAAACATAACCAAACAAGAAGAAGAAATAGCCGATTTAAAGAAGATAAGTACCTTTCTCTAAGCCAAAGTGCATGGTTTTTAAAAGCTAAGCTGAATTGGTCAGGTCAAACTTAACTTTGTTTTGAATCCTCCAAAAAAAAAAACATATCTCAAAACAAAGATAAAGTTGATCTTGTCCAAATAGCGTTGGCACGGAGGAGAACCATTATTATGTCACCCGAACTAACTTAACCTAATATTTTTTATGATTTTTAGGGATCACAACATGGCTGGATAATTTAGGGACCACAACATGGCTGGATCAGTATGGGATGTCACGGGTAGCGGTAGGTTTATCCTATCAGGGACAGTGAGTCATCCCTGCCCACCGCAGACTCCAGGGGCCTTCTGACCCGGAAGGCCAGTAGGTACCTGTCTAGGGTCCCGGTCCAGGGTACGGACACGTCACACTAAAATCTATTATCTGACCTAATCCTATTATTGTTGTTCATTTTAGGGACTGGAAAAAGACCAAACAATGATGACTATAAAAGGAATAATAGAACAAGAAGGAGAAACCTTCGATTTAAAAAAGATAAGTGCACACAAGAGCTAAAATATTTTAAAAAGCATGGTCAGGTCAAACTTATCTTTCTTTTGAACCCTCCAAAAAACATTCTCAAAACAAAGATAAAGTTGACGTTGTCCAGTCAGGCTTGGCTGTGAGGAAAGTGATTTACTTGTCACCTGAATTAACTTATCCTTATATTTTTCCTGATTTTTAGGAACCACAACATGACTAAAAAATCATGACATCTAAAAGAAAAAAAAAAGCAGGAGGAAAAAATTACTATTTTTATTATAGCTGCAACCATAATGGGAATGAACAAGAGTGACATTTAAGGGAATAGAACACAAACAGGAAAAAAATTATGAAGGATAAGTAATATTTTATTATTAAGATTTAAAAAGTTGAGCTGATTATTATTTGGTCAGGTCAAACTTATCTTTCTTTTGAACCCTCCAAAAAAAACTTTCTCAAAACAAAGATAAAGTTGACTTTGTCCAGTCAGGGTTGGCACTGAGGGAAACCATTTACCTATAGCCTGACTTAACCTTATATTTTTCATGATTTTTAGGAACCATAAGATGACCAAGAAATTATGACATTTAAAAGAAAAACAAAAGCAGAAGCAATAATCAGCAGATTCAGAAAAAAAATACTTTAATTTTATTATAGGTGCAATCATAATGGTACTGGACAAGAATGAAATTTAAGGGAATGGAGCCAAAAAAGGAAGAACATTTAAGAGAGATAAGTAATATTTTTGAGTACAATAGTGTTTAAAGTTTAAAAAGCGGAGTTAAGTATTATTTGGTGAGGTCAAACTTATCTTTCTTTTGAACCCTCCAAAAAAAAACTTTCTCAAAACAAAGATAAATTTGACCTCGTCCAATCAGAGTTGGCACAAAGGTGAGTCATTAATCTGCTAACGTTTAAAAAACTAAGCTGATTATTATTTGGCCAGGTCAAACTTATCTTTCTTTTGAACCCTCCAAAAAAAACTTTCTCAAAACAAAGATAAAGTTGACCTCGTCCAATCAGGGTTGGCACTGAGGGGAAGCATTAATCTGTTAACTGAATTAACTAAAACTTATATTTTTTCTGATTTTAAGGGACCACAACATGGCTAGAGCTGTAACCACAATGGTGTTGGGCCAAAATGATATTTAAGGGACGAGAATAGAAGCAGGAGAAAGATTTAGGAAAGGTAAGCAATATTTTTTGAGTAGTGCGGTTGTAGTTTGAAAAGCTATTACCCTATTATTTGGTTAGGTCAAACTGATATTTCTTCAAGCCTCCAAGAAAAACTTTCTCAAAAAATAGGTAAATTTGACCTCGTCCAATCAGGGTTGGCACTGAGGGGAGTCATTAACCTGTTAACTGAACTAAATTTATATTTTTTATGATTTTAAGGAATCACAACAGGGGTAGAGCTGTAACCAAAATGGTGTTGGGCCAAAATGACATTTAAGGGACGAGAACGGAAGGAGGAAAATTTAGGAAAGGTAAGCAATATTTTTTGAGTAGTGTTTAAAAGTTTTAAAGTTTAGTTGCGACATTTATTGTTGAAACCGTCTGTAGATACCATAATGTGTCCTATAAAATGAATGATATTTTTTTTTGGTATTTTCACAAAAAAATTGAAAAAAATTTAAAAATGCGATGAAATTATTTTAAAATGATGACTGAAATTAATGGAGGGATTATGATTTTATAACCAAGAGTAAAAACTGATGCGCGATGAAGTTTGAAAAGCTATTATCCTATTATTTGGTCTGGTCAAACTTATCTTACTTTTGAACCCTCCAAAAAAACTTTCTCAAAAAAAAGATAAAGTTGACCTTGTCCAATTAGGGTTGGCATAGAGGGGAACCATTTGCCTGTAGCCTGACTTAACTTTACTTTATATTTTTCATGATTTTTAGGAACCGTAAGATGACTATAAAATCATGAAATTTAAAAGAAAAACAAAGCAACATTAATTTACAGCAAGGTCTTGGAAAAGAATAACATTTAAGGGAATAGCCAATAAAGGAAGAAGATTTAAGAAAGATAAGTAATATTTTTTAGTACAATAGTGGTTAAAGGTTAAAAGGCTGAGCTGAGTATTATTTGGTCAGGTCAAACTTATCTTTGTTTTGAACCCTCCAAAAAAAACTTTCTCAAAATAAAGATAAAGTTGACCTCGTCCAATCAGGGTTATCACAGAGGGGAACCATTAACCTGTTAACTCTTAAAAAGCTAAGCTCCTTATTATTTGGTCGTCAAACTTATCTTTGTTTTGAACCCTCCAAAAAAAACCATTTCTCAAAACAAAGATAAAGTTGACCTTGTTCAATTAGGGTTGGCACAGAGGGGAACCATTTGCCTGTAGCCTGACTTAACTATACTTTATATTTTTCATGATTTTTCGGAATCGTAAGATGACTATAAAATCATGATTTTTTTTTTTTTTAATTTGTCAAACACACTGTGTTTTTTTTTTATTACAATCTAGTCAGTAAGACTAATTAGCAATTTTGTTTTAACTTAATTTACTAGAAAAGTCAGATTTAAACTTAGGGTTCACTCAACAGTTCTCCCCGCTTTGTTTAGTCTGTAACTCACAATTGTGTTGTGTTTATAGCATTATTTTGTTTTATGTGTAATTCACTTAGTTTACTAGCTCAAACGGCTTCACTCTTTTTAGTCTTCGAACTAGCATAGTATTGTCTAGAAGCTGAATTGCTTCCACATTCACATGCCGATGGAGTCTATCTTCATGGCTTTTTGCGTACTTTTTTATAGTCTCTGCTACAGTTTCGATTTTTAGATCTCGATGAAGGTCACTATTTCGAACGTATCAAGGTGCATTCACAATGTTTCTTAATACTTTATTTGGAAATCTCTGTAAAACTAGAATGTTACTCTCTTTAGCACAACCCCATAGTTGAATACCATATGTCCATACTGGTTTCAGTATTTGTCTATAAAGCAGTAACTTATTATGAATTGTTAAATTGGACTTCCTTCCAATTAGCCATTTCATTTTTCTATACCTTATCTCAAGTTCTTCTTTTTTTTTCTTAACATGTGCTTTCCAGCGCAATTTGGCATCAAGTGTCATACCTAGATATTTTGCCTGATTCGAATATGGTACTGGAATGTTGTTAATTGTTATTTGTATGTGATTTATATTTTTGTTTGTAAAATCAACATGAATTGATTTGGTTTCATTTAATTTTATTCGCCACTTTGTGGTCCAACTGTGAACTTGGGTGACTGCATCTTGAAGTTTTTCTATGCATTTTTCAATAGATTTTTCTACCGTCAATAAACCAGTATCATCGGCAAATGTTGCTAAGTGACAATTTTCTGGCTTTGGGATATTACAAGTGAATAATAAGTATAGATAAGGGCCTAGTACGCTACCCTGGGGCACGCCTGCAATAATCCGCAAGGTCTTGGAAAAGAATAACATTTAAGGGAATAGCCAATAAAGGAAGAAGATTTAAGAAAGATAAGTAATATTTTTTAGTACAATAGTGGTTAAAGGTTAAAAGGCTGAGCTGAGTATTATTTGGTCAGGTCAAACTTATCTTTCTTTTGAACCCTCCAAAAAAAAATTTCTCAAAACAAAGATAAAGTTGACCTCGTCCAATCAGGGTTGGCACTGAGGGAAATGATTAACCTGTTAACTGAACTAACTAAAACTTCTATTTTTTTCTGATTTTAAGGAACCACAACATGGCTAGAGCTGTAACCACAATGATGTCGGGCCAAAATGACATTTAAGGCAAAAGAACGAAAGTATAATCTTTACGGGAAATTTGACACATCAACAGGAAACAACACCTTCGAAAAAGGTTAGTATTCTGTAATATTATTTAATATTAGATTAGATTAGACGTATTTTAAAAAGTTTGGTTTAAGCAAAGTTTATACAGGGTGTCCCAACTAAAAGGTAACACAAGTGTTTTTGAGTATTTTTTGTGCGAATTTTGAGAAACGCTTGGACACGTAGATTTTGTTTGCGAGGGGGACATTTTTTGGCTATTTTGAAAGTTTTATAGCACGCGCCATCTTCGAGGGGTATACTTTACTCCTATATTTTGAATAAGGAAAGTGGGTCTAGTGATACCTTGTTTTAAAGTTCTCTTGAATGTCTTTACAACCGTGTAAAAATTTCAAAAATCCATCGATTAGTTTTTAAGATATCTGCTTTCAATTTTTCAAATTTAACATGGAATGATAAAATAAAAATTAAATCCGAAAAATATAAAATTCTAATTGAATTTTTATTTTATCAGTCCATGTTAAATTTGAAAGTTTAAATGCAATTATCACAACAAAATCGACGTTTCCCCAAATGCGCACGAAAAATACCCAAAAACACCTTCGTTACCTTTCAGTTGAAACACGCTGTATATCGTTTTGAAAATATTTTTTTTTCATTCATTTAAAGTAAAGGATAAGTCAAGTCAGATTGACTTATAACAACCAAGGACGTGCCGTGAAATTTGAGACAGGAAAAATATATTTTTTTTAAACATGACTTAAACTTTTTTCAATCAAGTAATCACTATTATTTTTTGCTTTCAACCGTTTTAAATAAAATGTACAACTTGACCAGACTTTTTACCTTTATTTATTTTAGTGAAAATTGCAAGATGCAGAAGACATGAAAACAACAACGAAGTATGGCTTTGCGTTGGCAAACAAATAAGAAAGAGCATTTAGAGAAAATACTACATTGGGAAGCAGCAGTATCCTCGATTAAGGAGGATTCATAGGCTTAAGTTAAGTGCTGAATGTTCATCAGATCAAACTTTATCTTTATTTTTTAACGAAAACAAAGATAGGGGTTGACCTCTTCCAGGGACGGATACAGATCATTTTCAAATCAAAGATGTCGTGATAAACAAGACATACGTTTCCAATTTTTTTAGAACCAAGTTATACAAATGTACACATTTTTAAATCGAAGTTTTTAAAAACTTTAATTTTTTTAAACAGCTGTAAAAATTTTAGTTTGCTTGACAGATTTTTTGTAACGGTTTTTTAAGACAAAGATAGGGTTTTAAAAAACTTTCCTTAAAAAAAAAACTGGTGTAAACATTTTATTTAGTATTTGACTTTTTAATGGTTTTAAAAAAAATTGATATTTTTATTAATTTTTTTAATAACCTGTCCAAATTTACTTTTGCATGATTTATTTTTGTTAAAAAGAGTTTTTTAGACAAAGATAGGTTTTTTAAAGAACTTTCTTAAAAAAAAAGATCTGAAAAAAATGTAACTTTTATTTGACTTATTTTTGTTTTTTTAAGGGTTTTTTAAGACAAAGATAGGCTTTTAAAATCTTTTTGTTTTTTAAACAGCTGTAAAAAATTAGTTTTGCTTAATGATCTGTAGTTTTTTGTGAGTTTTTTAAGACCAAGATAGGTTTTTAAAAAACTTTCCTGTTTTTTACAAAGACAGCTGCAAGAACTTAACTCTTATTTCACTTATCTTTGTTTGTTTTTGAGGATATTTTAAAACAAAGATAGCTTTTTAAAAACTTTAATTTTTTTCTAAAACTGCTATAAAAATTTAATTTTGCTGATTTATCTTTGTTTTTTTAAGGGGTTTTTAAGACAAAGCTTTATAAACTTAAAATTAAATTTTGCATGATTATCTTTGTTTTCTTAGGGATTTTTTAAGACCAAGAAAGGTTTTTAAATTACTTTCATTTTTTTTACAAAAACAGCTGCAAAAACCTAACTTTTATTTGAGTCATCTTTGTTTTTTTTTTTAGAATTTTTTAAAGCAAAGATTTACCTAAATTTTTTTGAACAGCTGTAAAAATTTTATTTTGCTTGACATATTTTTTTTGTAACGATTTATTAAGACAAAGATAGGTTTTTAAAAAACTTTCCTCAAAAAAAAACAGTGGCATAAATTTTAATTTTATTTGACTTATCTTTGTTTATAAGAATTTTTTTGAGACAAATATAGCTTTTTAAAAAACTTTAGATTTTTTTAAAATTGCTATAAGAATTTAATTTTGCTTGACTTATCTTTGTTTTTTTAAGGGGTTTTTAAGGCAAAGATATGTTTCTAAAAATTTTCTTTTTTTTAAACCACTGTTAAAATTTTGCCATTTGTTTTCTTAGGGGTTTTTAAAGACCAAGAAATGTTTTTAAAAATCTTCCAGTTTTTTACAGACAGCTGCAAAAACTTAACTTTTATTTGACTTTCCTTTGTTTTTTTTAAGGATTTTTTAAAACAAAGATAGCTTTTTAAAATCTTTAATTTTTTTAAACAGCTGTAAAAAATTTACATCTGCAATAACTTAACTTTTTTTTTACTTATCTTTGTTTGGTTTTAAGGATTTTTTAAAACAAAGATAGCTTTTTAAAAACATTAATTGGTTCTAAAAATGCTATAAAAATTTCATTTTGCTTGACTTATCTTTGTTTTTTCAAGGGGTTTTTAAGACAAAGATAGGTTTTTAAAAACTTTTTTTTAAACAGCTTTTAAAGACCAAGAAATGTTTTTAAAAAACTTTCAGTTTTTTACAAAGAGCTGTAAAACTTAACTTTTATTTGACTTATCTTTGTTTGTTTTTAAAGATTTTTTAAAACAAAGATGGCTTTTTAAACTCTTTCATTTTTTTAAACAGCTGTAAAAATTTTATTTCGTTTAATTTCTTTGTTTTTTAAGGGGTTTTTAAGACAAAGATAGGTTTCTAAAAACTTTATATTTTCTTAAAGAAGAAAAAACTTTCAGTTTTGTACAAAGACAGCTGCAAAAACTTAACTTTTATTTGACTTATGTTTGTTTGTTTTTAAAGATGGTTTGAGACAAAAATAGCTTTTTAAAAAACTTTCAATTTTTTTTAAAACTGAGAAAAAAATTTAATTTTACTTGACTTATCTTTGTTTTTTTAAGGGTAGTTTGAGACAAAGATAGGCTTGTAAAAACTTTTTTTTTTAACTGGCTCTAAAAATTTAGTTTTGCTTAATTATCTTTGTTTTTTAGGAGTTTTTTGAGACCAAGATAGGTTTTTAAAGAACTTTCCTGTTTTTTACATAGACAGCTGCAAAAACTTAACTTTTATTTCACTTTTGATGTACATTCCATTTTTTAAAACAAAAATAGCTTTTTAAAAGCTTTAATTTTTTCTAAAACTGCTATAAAAATTTAATTTTGTTTGACTAAGAGAAAAACATTAACAGCTGTTAAAATTAAATTTTGTATGATTATCTTTGCTTTCTTAGGGGTCTTTTAAGACCAAGAAAGATTGATTTATCTTTGTTTTTTAAGGGGTTTTTAAAACAAAGATAGGTTTCTAAAAACGATTTTTTTTTTAAACAGCTGTCAAAATTAAATTTTTTATGATAATCTTTGTTTTCTTAGGGGTTTTTTAAGAAAAAGAAAAGTTTTTAAAAAATTTTTAGTTTTTTACAAAGACAGCTGCAAAAAATTAACTTTTATTTCACTTATCTGTTTGTTTTTAAGGATTTTTCAAAACAAAAATAGCTTTTTAAAACTTTAATTTTTTTTAAACAGCTGTAAAAATTAGATTCTTAAAATGTTTTAATTTTTTTTCTAACAGAGCGTATATAATGAACTTTCATTTAACCTATCTTATGTCTAGAAATTTTTTTTCATGCAAAGGGAGTTTTTTTAAAGCTTTCCATTTTTTTTATACAGCTGTAAAAATTTCATTCGGACTTATCTTTGTTTTTTCAGGGTTTTTTGAGAGAAAGATAGGTGTTAAAAAAAATTCCTGTGTTTAAAAAAAAGCACCTGTAAACATTTCATTTTTAATTGACTCATCTTTGTTTTATTTTAGGCATTTTTTGAGACAAAGATACGTTTTAAAAACGTCTTCTTCTGTTTTTAAACAGCAATAAAAATTTAATTTTGCTTAACCTATCTTTGTTTTTTTAGAGTTTTTTGAGACAAAGATAGGTTTTTAAAAATTTTCCATTTTCTCAACAGCTGTAAAAGTTTAATTTTGATTTCAATTATCTTTGTTTTTTAAGGTGTTTTTTGAGACAAAGATAGGTTTCTGAAAATATTTCCAAATTTTTTTGAAAACAGCTTTAATAATTTTATTTTGATTTGTTTCATTTTTTGTTGTTCAAGGGTTTTGTCAAAATCTTTTTAGTTTTTTCTAAACAGCGTTAAAAATTTTATTTTGATTTAACTCTCATTGATTTTCTAAGGGTTTTTAAAAAAATGTCTTATTTCCACATCTCTGAAGCCAATTGTGCTTAATGTAAAAAAATATTGTAGCTGAATTTTTTATAATTTAGTTTTTTTCAAACAATTTTTTTGAAAATACTGTATCTGTCCCTGCGATTATTGCATCCCAGAATCAGCTTTTATATTTTTATCTAGACAAAGGTAAAAGTTGATGAGATGTAGGTATATAGTTGGGTTATGTTTTGGGCACTATAACTTCACATAGAAAACAAAAAAAACAAAAAGTTACAACGAAAAAAGGCCTGAGCTTTATTAAAGTTCGATTTCTTAATTTATTTACCAACCCAAAAATTGATAAAAAAGCAAAAAAGCTTTAAAACTTTAGTTATTAAATTGTTTATAATAAGCTAACTAAATAAGTATCCATTAATTTCATAAAACTTCATTTTTAAATTTTTATCTTATCTTTGATTTTGTTTAATGGTTTTTTAGACAAAGATAAGTTTATAAAAAAAATTC
Source organism: Aspidapion aeneum (assembly GCA_963576565.1). Lineage (NCBI taxonomy): Eukaryota > Metazoa > Arthropoda > Insecta > Coleoptera > Brentidae > Aspidapion > Aspidapion aeneum. The sequence continues at coordinate 133,973,971 of OY755040.1, forward strand.
CAAATTTTTTAAATACTTAAAATTGATTGCGAAATATCTGATTGACAAATATGTTTCTTTTATTTCGAAATTTTGAACATTTTGCAAGAAGAAAATTTACTGTCCTCCACCATACCCGTCTGAGGAAGAGAAAGCAAGGGAATTCTCGTAATAGTTGAGTGGCTTCTTGTCAAAAATCGTGTTCCTTGTTATAGTTGTGAAAGATTTTTTTAAAACTACCCTAGATCGATTGGTAATAGATCACACAATTCTAAGTCACCAGGTCTTTGCCTCCAATTTGAGTTGGAGGGCCTGTGTGACGTCATAAATCCAAAATGGCGATTTTTTCCATGTTTTTTTGCTTTTCACTTTTGCCACATGAGTTATGATTTGTTGGCAATAGAACAACAATTTACTTATCGTTTTAAGTTTTATATCTCAGGAACTAAAAAAAGGTATTGTTATTTTCTTAATACAAAAAGAAATTACCAAAATTCTAAATTGTCTAAGAAAGGTTAAGACTACCCTCGGTCGATTGGTGATGGATCACTCAATATTAAGTCACTGGGTGTTTGCCTCAAATTTGAGTAGAAGGGCCTGTTGACGTCATAAATCCAAGATGGCGGCTTTTTTAATGTTTTTTTTTTCACAAACTTTGGCTTATAATTTTCGCTAAATTAGTTTCACAGAAAAACTGTTAATACGTTTTTTGTTTACAAGAGAACACCAATTATTATGGTAAAAAAAATGGCCTTTTATCTCAAAAGCTAACAGAGATATTAATTTTTAAGCGAAAAAAAAGTTACTATTTTTTGTATTTTGAAAAAAAATAATTTCTTTTTTAGCTTTTAAGATATAAAGCTAATTTCTTTACTACATTTATTTGTCTTTTCTTGCAAACAAAAAATATATTAACAGTTTCTCTGTAAAACTAATTTAGGGAAAGTTATAAGCCAAAGTTTGTAAAAAAATGGAAATTGCCGCCATTTTTTATTTATGGCGTCATATAGGCCCTCCTACTCAAATTTGAGGCAAACACTCGGTGACTTAAAATTGAGTGAACCATCCACAGTCGACTAAGGGTAGTCTTAAACTTTGTTGATCAATTTTAAATTTTTATGATTTTTCTAATATTTAAAAAAATTACAATCTTTTTTAGTTCTTGGGATACAAAGGTTATTGAAAAAAAATAAATCATTACCTATACAATTTTTCTGTACAGTTGATGTGGCAAAAGTTAAAGCAAAAGTTTGTGAAAAAAACATGGAAATAATCGCAATCTTGGATTTATGACGTCACACAGGCTGTTACTCAAACACCCGGCGACTTTGCCCTTCCAATTTTTTTTTAGAGAAAAGGCTTTCTTTTTTTTAGTATTTAAAAAAAAATCATATCTTTGTTCGTCTTTAAGATATTAAGCTAATTTCTTGCTGTTCTATTGCAAATAAAAAACATATTAACAGTTTTTCTGAAAACTAATTTTGCAAAAGTAATAAGTCAAAGTTTGCAAAAAAAAAACATGAAAAAAGCAGCCATCTTGGATTTATACCGTCACACCGGCCCTCCGACTCAAATTGGAGGCAAACACCTGGTGACTTAAAATTGTGTGATCTATATTACCAATCGATCTAACAGAGTTTAAAAAAATCTTCCACAACTATCCCACGGGATATCATAGGCCTCTTAACTATAAGTACAAGGTAAAAAAAATTGTCTTAGATCAAAGCAAATTGCTTTGAAGTAAAAGAATTTGTGCTTTCCTATTCATCAAGAGAATACTTTCTTGATATAGCACAAAAAATGTCTTGCCTTTGTATTTTAATGTGAAACAGAAATTGTTTTATTATAAATTGAAATGGAATCAATCTAAGGCACCGTTTTCTCTAAAAGCAAAATATTGCTTATATGAAGACAATTTGCTTTGTTACAAATTGTAGTATACTGAAAGAAAACATTTAAAAAAGAGGTCTGTCTGTACTTAGCCGTCAGTGTTCTTTTGTTGCATATGTGATGTTAAGTTCCCAAAACATAACTCAGGAAGTACCGCTTATCTTTTTGTACGCCCGCACTTCAAACAGGGTGTCCCAAAAGTCCGAGTCCACCCAAATATCTTCTGAACTATTGAAGATAACTGAACCATATTATTTAACACAAATCGATAACATCAAGAGATCTGTTGTATGAAATGGTTGGTGTGCTGCCCTACATTAGGGGTGGCATAGGGGCAGTTAACGTAAAATGTTTAAATTCAAACCCTATCGTATGGTACCTCGTTTTAAAGTTCTTTGAAAAACAAAAATGTTAACAACTGTCAATTGTCTACGTCAAATCTGTTAAGAGCTATATACTGTCAAACCGAATGTTTTCAGTTTCTCTCAAAAATCATAAGTTTGTTGTTTTAAACAAGAACCCCATTAAGTGATATCTTGTTTGAAAATTTTATGAATAACCTACATTTTGGTCTAACTGCCCCTTACCTATGTCAAATTTGTCAAAATCTATCGACTGTCAATCTTATTATTTTACCATTTTTTACAAATTTCACAAGTTTACAGCTACGTCAACGTGTTAGTTTTTGAAACACCTTTCGAAAAAGCTATGGTAAGACAAAACTTGTGAATTGTGTTAAAAATGGTAAAGGAATAAGTTTGACAGTCGATAAATTTTGACGCGGTTGACATAGGCAGGAGGCAGTTAAGCCAAGATGTTGACTTTTCAAAGCCCAAACAAGATGTCACTCGATAGGGTTTTTGTTTAAAACAACGATCTTGTTCAATTTGTCAAAAACTGAAAAAATTAGGTTTGGCAGTCAATAGCTTTTGACAGATTTGACACAAACAATTAACACTTATCTCAAAATGTTAGTTTTTGAAAGACCTTTAAAATAAGGTATCACTCTATAGGGGTTTCAATTTAAGAAATTTAAGTTGACCGCCCCAATGCCCTCCGCTAATGTAAGGGCGACACACTTGCCCTTCCATCAAACAGATTTCTTGCTATCGATTCCTGCCAAATATGGTTCAGTTATCTTTATTAGTTCAAAAGATATTTGGGTGGACTCGGACTAATGGGACACCCTGTATATGACTCACTTTGTAATTCAGACCCTACATGTCAGATTTGAGTGATAAACTTTATTTAATAGCAGGAGCAACACACTTGGTATGGATAGACTTGAGACTCCCCCGGACATTTTACGAAGGGGAACTACCTTCCCACCCCTGGCAGGGGGGTGTTACTTCTCCCTTAAACGTGATTTTTGACAGTATTTTGCTAATAACTCGAAAACTGTCAGCTTGTCAAAGTCAAGAGATCATTTTTCAAAAAAAAAGTTATTTTAATCGATTAAAGTCTTTAAAGGCAGTGGTACCATAGGCGTACTCAAAATGGGTACATTTTTGTTTTTTCTTGTGGTATTTTTTATCCTTAACACATTGTTTTTCTCCAAAAAAATATTTTTATTTTAAAAACCCTTTGTACACCTTTACTTATTATATAAGTAAGATATATATTTCTAAAACATCCGTCTCTAACAAAAATAAATGTCTTTTTAGAAATCTTTAAATTAATCAAAAATTGAACATTTATTTTTGTAACTCAGTAAATAATAATCAATTAAGGTGCGTAAAAAATTATTTCTAGTTAGTAGGTACAAACTTAAAACTCAATTTTTCGAGTTGAAACTTCATATAGTGTGGGGTGGGGGCAATTTTCCCTCACGCCCCTCAAAAGTGGTCTCTAATACTTAGTATTTTCTTAATGATTTGCAAACTTTTAAACTTAAGCCGTAAACCAACTAAATATTAATTATTAAGGTGCGCCACTGACGTGTTACACATCGTTAGAGAGAACTTTTTGTCAGCCTCAATAACTAATACTCAGTTGTTTTTCGTCAAGTTAAAAGTTTGCAAATAATTAGGAAAATACTGTGAGAGAGCATGTTAAAGGGGGCGAGGGGGGATTGCGTCTCAACGCCACTTTTTATAAGGCCAACTTGAAAAACTAACTTAAGTTGATACTAACCAGAAATAGTTTTGCACTTACCCTAATTTATTATTTACTGAGTTACAAAAATGAATGTTCAATTGTTGATTGATTGGAGGATTCCTAGACATATATTTATTATTATTTCAAGGCGGCAGTTTTCGAAAGATGTATCTAACTTATAAAATATGTAACTGTATATTATGGATTTTTGACTAAACATACTTTTTTTGAGAAAAACAATGTGTGAATAAAAAATACAAGATAAAATAAAAATTTTAATTTAAAAAATTTCCCCCTTTTTGGTACGTTTATGGCTCGTGCACCGATGCTTTCAGAGGGGACTCATGTACATTGGTGGAAAGGAAATTTTGTCTTCTCAAAAAATGAGCTCCAGCAAAGGATTTTCAAAGAAGTTGACAGTTTTCGTGTTATTGAATATTAGTAAGAAATTGCCAAAAAGCACTTTTAAGGGGGAGGAACCACACCCCTGCCAGGGGAGGGCGTGGATCCCCTTTACAAATTTGAGGGAGTCTCATGTCTATCCATACCAAGTGTGTTGATTCTCTCATTAAACGCAGTATCGGAACATGTAGGGCCTGAACTATTATGACTGGTGAGACAATAGACTTGTAAGAGAAAGAGAAAGCGCGCAAAAGTTCGTGCGTGCGAGAAGATAGCGGATTTTTAATGTGGTGGCGCCATCATTCGGGTTCTAGCTTAAACAAGGTTAGAAACATTACCCAGACCTGTCTTATTGTTTTCGCTAAAAAAACAGGAACCTGTAATTTTTTTCTTAACCAGAGGATGGCGCTTTCACTTAAAATTTTAATTTCACAAATAGTTCGGCTATTTCCGTGTAGATGTCTACAATTTTTTTAAAAATATTTTCGGGCTTTTTTAAAAACAGGTATGGTCCTTTTTGGTTTGCCACTCGAATTAAAGTTAAATAAAGCACTAGTTTCTGGTTAAAGGTACGTGCGATAAATTGGTAATTTCAGGTGACACATCACCAAATCCTGTTTCTTAAAACAATACTCAATATTTTCTCTGTGTGTGCGACAAATCATTGGAAATAGTCGGACGATAGATTCTACTATATATAAGTTTTATTAGCTTTAGTTAATTTGTAAAAAGTGTATTTCTTAAATAAATTTTTATTTGGGTCGTTGCTAAAGTTCCGGTATAAAAAGACAAAACATTGTGGTTAGAAAACTGAAACCTCTCCTTTTTCTAACCATTTTTTGTCCTTTTTTTATACCTTTACTTTAGCAATGCTGCTTTGTTCCCACTCCCATGGGGTGGCGGTTTGTTTTATTCCTAATAAGGTGTAAATGGTTGGGGCCATTTTAAATTGTTGCGTTCATATTTTTCAAATCAAAAACAGCGTCATTTGCTTTAAGACAACTTTTAAATTCTTACAGGTTATTAACGCAATAATTTATTGTCCCCAACCAATAGAAAAGTGGGAAATATAAAATTCTTAGCTGTGGTAGGTCTTAAATTTTTTTAAAGTTGAATTTTATATTTTCTCTAAAACCTCAACAGCAAGTTTTTTTACATTTCCTACTTTTCGTAAATTTAAAATAAAAATGTTTACTCTTAATGGGGGGCTACGCCAATTTTTTTTAAATTTACTCCTTTTATGAAAGCATACGCACTCATTATTTTTTAAAAAATCCATAGATGGCGCCATCAGTAAATTTTAAAATATTCCTCTTGTGAAAGCTACTAAAATTAACTAATTTCGTTGTTTACGACTAGGTGGCGATACCGTCGTTCAGGGCTATTAAAACTGACGGGCCACTTTGTTGACGTCACATCCGGGGCTGATTTTTTTTGATGGTCACGTTACGACACAGCTGATTGTCTTTAAAATATTGAAGTTAGAATGACGGTTCATGAATATTTAATTTTTTTTAAATAACGCCGTTTTTGAGATTGTTTTTACTTTATTCTTTCAGAACAATTTTTTTTAAAATGTATAGTAATCCTTAATTTTCCATAGCCGCTTCATTAGCTCACAAATAATTCAGTTTAAAGCAGAAGCAAATGTGACAATCACAGATGACAAAGTCAAATACAACAGTTGGCATGTGGTACATGACGAGTAATTTGAATTCAAAATAAGAAATGCTAAATCTTGAAGATTTTAATCATGTTGCTTCCTTACAAACCTTTGGTGGAATATCGGGATGGTGTCTGAGAATATTTCACTGAAATTTTGCGAAAATCTGTAGTGCCATTTTAAAAATATAAAAAACGTCTGACCTCCCATAAGACCCAATGTAAAATTCAGCCCCGGGAGAACAGCTGATTTTTTCAGGTTCGTGGCCTCCATTTTTGTGTTGGCCTTGCATAAACTAATTATATTATACTCGTTTCTGTTCAGGATAATGATCCTATTTGCTGGTGTAAGCAAAGCAACAAAAATAATTTTCAGAAAAATTAGCTGTTTTTGTTCATTAAATTTATGATGATAAACCAGGGCTATCAAAATGAACGGGCCACGATCCTCCACTTTGTTGACGTCACATCCGGGGCTGATTTTTTTTGATGGTCACGTTACGACAGCAGATTGTCTTTAAAATATTGAAGTTGGAATGACGGTTCATGGATATTTGAGATTGTTTTTACTTTATTCTGGCAGAACAATTTTTTTTAAATGTGTAGTAAGCCCTAATTTTTCATAGCCGCTTCATTAGTAGTGATGGGATCACTCGAGTGAAAAATCCTCGGTCATTCGAGGATCGATATCCTCGGTATGTTTCGAGGATTTTTCTCGATCCTCGATGATTTCCGTGACATGAACCACCTAAGACATTTCGTATGTGCCGTCTGCCGTGCATTTTGTTTTGTATAGAGGACTCAGGAAAGGAGAACCTTTTAATTATTTTAAATCGCTCGAGTTTCCTCAATTCTCAATTACACTCAAAATAGGTATTTTATATAGAATTATTTTTTATCATTATTTATATCTAGAGTAAAAATAAGGCGATTAGCCTAAAACCACGGATCACCTAACAAACTGAAACCGCCTTTGTAGCGTGTAGTTCCCCGAAATTTCATTTTAGCTTGAAACGTTGCCAAGTTGCCACAAAACAAAAAACTCAAAATCCTTAAACTCAGAAACCCACAAAACCACGTTTTTCAAATATTCTTATGGGAAATAAAGAAACGAAAAACCAAACCTTCAAAATGTTATTTATATAGCAATTAAATCAATTATTAATTGTTTACACACCATTATGTTTTCCAGAAGACAACTATTGGCAACAATGCACTGAAAGCAAATCTTCGGGCTATGTTACACAGCCGAAAGTAAACATCCAAAACATTCATTAAATTATGGTCGAGGATTCCTCGAACGAATGATCATCCGATTATTAAAATCCTCGAGGATTGAAATTACCCGATTATGCCCATCACTATTCATTAGCTCACACAAAAATTAAGTTTAAAGCAGAAGCGAATGTGACAATCACATGTGACAAAGTCAAATACATGTCAAATATAACAGTTGGCATGTGGTACATGGCGGGTAATTTGAATTCAAAATAAGGAATGCTAAATCTTGAAGATTTTAACCTTTTAATCATGTTGCTTCCTTACAAACCTTTAGTGAAATATCGAGATGGTGTCTGAGAATATTTCACTGAAATTTTGCGGAAATCTGTAGTGTCATTTTGAAAATATCATAAAAAAACGTCTGACCTCCCATAAGACCCAATGTAAAATTCAGCCCCAGGAGAACAGCTGATTTTTTCAGGGTCGTGGCCTTTATTTTTGTGTTGGCCTTAGATAAACATGAAAAAAGCTGTTTTTTACTTGTGTTTGTTTTTAAAATATGAAATGGGCTTAATTATGCAATCACGTGATGGGCTATGGACGGGATTAGTAATTGATTAAGACGGACATCATAAAAATTTCCATCAAAAAGCCCACGAAGACCAATTTGAAGCCCCGGTTAGTTCATTCAGGGCTATTGTGTTGGCCTTGGTTCATTTTGCATTTTTAAAAAAATGGCATAGTACCCATATTCAGATCGCAAAAGAACGCCTTTCGATAATATTTAAGCGTGACAAACATGACAGAATCAGCTGACACCTGACATTTATTAGCCAAGGTAAACAAATTTTTGTTTTATTTTTTTGATTGAACAATTTACAAAAACATTTATAAAGTATGTCTCAAGGTAGAGAACGGATCATCCCTATTCAAATGGAGGACAGTAATAGCAACGAGAGCGAGGATGTGATTGAAGATTCGCAAGAGACCCAAGAACTCTCTGATAGTCAGCAAGCCATGACAAAGTCTTTGGAGCAGCTCTCCGTGGAATCAACGCCTACGCCCAAGAAACCCATTGTGCAGGTATGGAAACTAGATTATCACTCGCTAATGCTTAAGCCTTGGAGCATTTTTAAAAAATTAATAAATTTTAATGTTTAAGCCACATTCTTATGAGTCAGTTTAGTTGAACAACTATAATGGTTGATAAACAAAAATTGAATAAAAACAAGCGTGAAAACTTGTGTTTTAACTGAGTTTATCAACTTTTTTGTTGTTCAATAAAAGTTTGATCTGAGGGGTGAACAGCTCTCACAATCTTTACAGAATCCCTACGAATCACTCACAATCTTACCACAATCCCTCACAATCAGTCACAATCCTTCATCCCACAATCTTTACACAGTCTGTCCCAATCACTCACAATCTTTCATAATCCTACCACAGCCCTTCACAATCTCTCGCAAAGGAAACTATAGACATGATGACCTTTTTTTTTTCTTTGGTCACAAGATTTTTTGATGGGCTGTGGCCCCCGCCCCTTCAGGCACGCTACACCGCTGCACAGTCCTCCACAATCCCTCACAATCTTAGCAAAAGATTGTGGATTTTCACACATTTTGGGTTAGCTGTTCACCCCTCGGTTTGATCCATTCAAACTTTTGTCTCGAATCACTTTCAAGTTCAAACAAATCTTGCAACATATGAACTAGGCAGTCAATCAACTGGTCGCGGTTTAAGTACACTCCATATCATAATTTTTGAGATACCTTTTTGACTTGTATCAGCTGGTTACCATAACAAATAGCATAGGGTCAACTCACCAGTGGTCGGCCTTTTTTGCCATGTTCTAAAGTTAAATGCCTGTAGCTCAGAGCTATTTTAACCTATCAAGGTGGTACTTATTTCTTTCTTTAGATTGTCTATTTATTAAGGAAGACATATAGAACTAGGATCAAAAGTTTTTTTTTTACAAATTTTTGTTCTAAAAATGTCATTTTTTCCAGAGGTCAGCCCCTAAATGACCACTGTCCAGCCATCAATGTGCCAAAAAGTGTGTGCAATTGAAGCAGGACTGTATGGAGAGGTTGGTTTTTTAAATGTTAAAGAAAGTAAAACAAGCAAAAAAGTTGAATGAGTGATTTATTTTTATTATATAGTAATAATATATACTTTTATCAATTCAAATACAAAGGTAATATCAAGCAACATTTACAATGGTAGGTACAAAATTAAAACAGGGATCTATAACTACCTAAATACTAAATAAATAACATTAAACTACTAATTAAATAAAAAAAGAACTATGGGATAAACTAATTAAACAAGAAAACTTTAGAATTACCCACCTAAGAAAGGAACTATTTAAAAAATTTAAAGTAACCTATAAAGTTTAAAGAACATTGCTTTTTTATCTTGTATAATATTCCTTTTTAGTCACAAAAATCACAGATAAAATCTAAATCTTTGGAATTCTTTCTTTTAGCTCACACTACTACTATACTATAGTAGTGTGAGCTATAGTGATCCTAATTTTTTCGAGAAAAAAAAAGTTGCCCCGATTTTAAAAATTTTTATATATCTTTATGTTTCAGATGATTTTGAAACTTTTTTGTTGCGCTTTCTGTCTGTCTGTCTGTATGTCTGTCTGTCTGTAACGACCAACGCGCATAACTCAAAAACCGCTTGCCCGATTTTAATGAAATTTGGTAGCTAGGTTGGGTCTTGGGTAGAGATGGTCCCATTTCAAAATTAATAAAATCCAATGATCACAAGCCAAATAAATGGGTGGGGGTAGATTTCAAAAATTAGAGTTTAATTAAAATATGGCGTGTGTGATATCAAACGAAAGGTAATTGAGCATGGAGTTAAAAAAATATATTTTAGTTTATAAAAAGGGTGGGGGTACATTTCAAAAAATATAGTTTAAGTCAAAACATGGCTTGTGTGGTATCAAACGAAAGGTAATTGAGCCTGGAGTTGAATAAAATATATTTAAGTTTTTAGATATATTAGCTCACACGTACTCTATAACTATTGTACCTAGTGTGAGCTTAGGTGCCCATATATTGGCAGAGTATTTTGTTGGTGGCATTTGGATTTCTAAAATTAAATAAAAAAAATATGTAAAAAAATGTTTTTTGACCAAAAAGGCTGAGCACTGCAATCTAAGTGTAACTGGACAATTTCATGCTCGGCCTTTTCTTTATTGCTCTTTAAATAATTTATTTGGTACTTCAGACCCGGCCACACACTAGCTAACCTATTTTTTGAACTAGGTTCTTTACGAAAAAAATTATAATTATCCTTTTCTCCGGATCCAAAATTGTGAAAAAAGTCAAATAATTTTTTTTGTTCTTGTTCAGTTAAATTCTCTATCCCAAAGTTCCAGTCCCCGGCCGCCTCGTTTTATAACTTTAAAATTAATTATTTACATTTTTTTTTATTTCAACATAAAATTTAAGTACAGTCGAACCTCTATAACTCAAACCTGAAGGGACAACCAAAACAGTTCGAGTTATGGAGAGTTCGAGTTATAGAAACTCGAGTTATATAGGTTAAAATACATGTAAAAAGTGCAGGGACCGCTTAAAAGGTTCGAGTTATAGAGGGGTTGGAGTTATAGAGGTTCGAGTTAGAGAGATTCGACTGTATATTTTTCAATAAAAAAATCATACAAAACCATCTAAATACTATTTAAGCATTATTTAACTTACTGTTGAAATTTTTGGATCAGATCTTCCACCAAATTTCACTATCTGATGATAACTCACAATCTAGGGCACACTGATTTTTGGCACCAATTTTTAACAGTACCTCTGAACAAACTTGGCGGGAGAAATAATGTTTTTGGAGACGAAGGTTGACAGTTCATGGATAAATACTCAAGGTAGAGAGGAAAGTGCCAGATTTTAAGTTATAGTGAAATAAAGTCGAAAACTGGAGGGGGTGGCGCACTGGCGAGTTGACCCTAGGCCAATGAAAAAAAGTTGTTTCAAAAATAATGATATGAAGTGTAGTTTTTTAAGGAAATATTATTGAAAACAAGAAAAAAGTGTAAAAATGAGTGTTAACTGGTCGGAAAATGTGATGATGAAGTTTCTAGAACTGTACCAGAGACAAAAATGCCTCTGTAACTATCGTATCAATGACTATACTGATGCTCCTACATTGTTATTTCTTAAAATCGACTGCCTTACCCCCAAAAACGACGTTTTTTATGATTTTTGTTTCCATCACATATTTTTTTAGTTCATTTTGTGAGGAATTCTCTGGTAACTTACCTTTTTAGCATTAAAAATAAAGTGATTTTGACATCAGTATTTCTGTTCAACAAGTACAGTCGAACCTCTCTAACTCGAACCTCTATAACTCGAACCTTTTAAGCGGTCCCTGCACTTTTTACATGTATTTTAACCTATGTAACTCGAGTTTCTATAACTCGAACTCTCCATAACTCGAACTGTTTTGGTTGTCCCTTCAGGTTCGAGTTATAGAGGTTCGACTGTATTTTAGTTTCATATTTACAGTATCCTCTAACTAATTCTCAGTCAAAACTTATTAATATTTACAGGAAGAAAAATGATAAATCAGATATTATGTCATTACCGTCCTCCTTCTTCTCGTTAGTAGAATGCCTAAACACAATATATAATATAATTTATGCTAAATTTCAACAATACAAGTAGTAATAATCAAGCCTAAAAGGCATTGTCATTTTTCTATAAATTATTTTATATACAGTAATTTATAGATTTCCTCTAAATTATGTGTACAGTTCAATTTAAAAGTAGGTAGTAAAAATGTACAATATCTAATTTAATGTTTAACATTTTTAAAATAGACGAATAGAGAATTGCACAGTCTCGACGGTATCGCAAATATATTTTTTTTATGTTCACACTAGCGCGAGTCTACTGTATTAGTGTTGGAATAAGCAGGAAAAAATATAATCTCTTTAAAATATATATGTAAACTTCTTTACCAAATGTTGTAAAGAGGAATCTGCCAAGTGAAATTGCATACTGAAAGATTGGTCTAACCTTTGATTCCAAATTATCTTGCAAGATGTAGTGGTGGCTCAATCTTCAAAAGCACAGGGATATATTAAGGGGATGGTAGTGACAAGATGGGGAAGGTAATGACAATATAGGGTTTGGGGTAAAATATTAGAGGGAATTATGAAAAAATATTTGTTTTAGAAAACTTTTTAAAAACCTTGTTTTAAACAAACCAAATACTTAAACTAAAAGACTGTCTGCTTATCCATTTTTCTAAAAAATTTTTTTTAACAAGAAGTTATCTTTAGACTTCAAGAAAAGTAAGTTACATAACTAGAAAACAAAGGCCACACATATATAAGTAATTACCGTCCCCATCCAGTCATTACCGTCCCCTATTGAACTTTGTTCCTGGAACTGGAAATGATGGGGATCATAGTGACGTTTTAACATGTTTTTCTTTCAGTGCATAAATTGAGGTTAGGATTATAAAGCAGAAATGTGACTAAATACTTTTGTGCTGTTTCTTTGACAGAATAAGACCAAAATTTTAAATTTTTTTTTAGAAATAAATAAAAAAAGGAGGGGGGACGGTAATTACCATGTTTTGTAAAAAATAAATTTTTTCTTATCTTTAATTTTAATAACTTTTAATTTTAATAACTTTTTCACCACAAAAAACTCTTCTTTTGTTCATATGCAAAGTGGGACTGATTTCCGACACCTGTTTCTAACCATAAAGATTACATTAGTACAGCACCATATAGTATAAGAAAAATGCCTTTAAGGAAAAGAAGACGGTAATGATGCATAACCTAGGGGAACGACATTCATTGAAGAATAGCGTTTGACAGTGTGTTTCTTAAGTCATATTAAATAAAGAAAATTGAACTTTAGAGTGTTTTCAACCAATACGAAAAGTATTCATAGACAGATGACAATTAGTGTTTCAGCAAAATGGTTTAGAGACATTGGTTTCACAGCTTAGAAGAAAAGTATTTGAACATATGTATTTTTCCATTTTTGCTCCTAACACAGCACATGTTTCTTTAATTATTATAATTAGTTTTTATGTGAATATCCAAAAAAATATTGATTTTAATGGCCGGGGAATAAAAAAGGCAGTTTATCCGAAAATTCATCTTGTAACAAAACAGCAACCACCTGTACACATTCGCGCAAAATTGCGATCGACGCCATTTTTAAAATGAACAGGGACTATCAATTTCTGTTGTAGGTGTGAACTTAACTTGATCAAGTCTTTATTCAATTTTTGTCAATCAACTAAAGTTGTTCAACTAAACTTGACTCGTGAGAACGCGGCTTTAACCTTAAGAACTTCTGTTTCAACCTTAGAGTAAGAAAAAAATATACTTATATATTACATCCTCAAGTTTAGGTTCAAACATGCTTTGTTATCAAAAAAATACACTGATTTTTATAAACAAAGCTCAAAACACATAACAATTCAGTAGGGACAACAAATAATTAATAATCTTATTAAGTCAGGTGTGACAGCCCGCCCCCTGACCACACACCAAGTAGTATAAGTAGTAGCCTAAGACTGGATTGGTTAGGTTACACTTAAAAATGGTTAGTGATCGATACTTACAAACTTCTTGTTTAAAGTAAAGAAACACAATGGACGTCCATACTTTTATTTCTACTCAGTCATTGTCTATGAGTTCCAAACAAAGATTCTGGAAGGGTTCCCAAAACCGAAACTGTTGAATACTAATTTGTTGATAAAAATTTTGAAAAATTCATCCCAAATGGGCTTGGCAAGTCATTTGAGTTATAAATTATTTTTAGCTCACACATATACTATACTATAGTAGTGTGAGCTATGGTGATCCTAATTTTTTCGAGAAAAAAAAGTTGCTCCGATTTCAAAATTTTTTATATATCTTTGCGTTTCAGATGATTTTGAAACTTTTTTGTTGCGCCGTCTGTCTGTCTGTCTGTCTGTATGTCTGTCTGTCTGTCTGTCTGTATGTCTGTCTGTAACGACCAACGCGCATAACTCAAAAACCGCTTGGCCGATTTCAATGAAATTTGGTACCTAGGCTGGGTCTTGGGTCGAGATGGTCCCATTTAAAAATGAACAAAATCCACCGAACACAAACCAAATAAAGGGGTGGGGATAGAATTCAAAAATTAGAGTTTATGTGAAAATATGGCGTGTGTGATATCAAACGAAAGGTAATTGAGTCTGGAGTTAAACAAAATACATTTTAATTTATTTTAAAAAAAGGGTGGGGGGTATATTTCAAACATTAGAGTTTAAGTGAAAATATGGGTGTGTGATATCAAACGAAAGGTAATAAGTCCGGAGTTCAACAAAATACATTTTAGTTTTTGTTTTTTTTTAAGGGTGGGGGTGAATTTCAAAAATTTGAGTTTAAGTCAAAACATGGCTTGTGTGGTATCAAACAAAAGATAATTTAGTGTAGAGTTGAATAAAATATATTTCAGTATTTAGTTATATAGTCGCTCACACGTACACTATAACTATGGTACCTAGTGTGAGCTTAGGGGCCCATATATTGGCAGAGTATTTTAGATATATTGTGAGTATATAGAAAAAAACTAAAAAGTCAAAAGTTTGATGAGTTAAAATTTGTGCAAATAAATTTGAAATGTCAAAATGTCAAGTCTGTGCTACCACCTAGCTTGTTGGAAAGAATAGTAACAGGCACTAGAATACTATTCAAAATTTGAATTTTTACCTTCCTAGCCCGCACAGCTAGAGAAGGTATTGTTTTTGAAGATTTTTTTTTCAGATATTGCCGAAAAATGTGTTATTGAATTATCTTAGCAATATCGTCGTGATATCTGTCTGTGTGTATGTCTGTCCGCAACACGATAGCTCCTAAACCGCTGAACTGATTTTCATGAAATTTTCAATGAAAATAGTGTACAATACTGTAAAATGCTGATTAGATTTTGGTCAAAATTCATTGATGCTAATGAAAGCAGGAAAATTACTCCCCCCCCTAGAAAAAAAAACTATATTACAAAAAAAAATCGTCGAATATTACCCCCCCCCCCTAGATTTTGACCCAGATCCGCGCTTGCTTCTGTTTCTGAGATTTTTATAAAAACTATTTTCAAGGCTGATATATAGCTTGGAGTTCACTTGGAGTGTGTTAATGGGTTAGGAAGGTATCAGATTTATATTTGGTTTATTTAAAACCTCCCACAAGGGGTAATTTTTACCCCCATGATAAATTGGGGAACATGGATCGACGGCACTGTTATTTTATTTTCAGTACAACAACATATTTTTTTTAAATGTGGTTAGTTTTTTAAACAAAAAATACTTGATTTCGAGCCACTTTGAGAACCTTGAAAAATAATTAATCTATTTAAAAAAAATTCATCGTTTTAATTCAAATTCAAAATTTCTTTATTCAAATGTTTTTTAGTGCTACACGACTGATATTTCCTCTTTAACTGAGAGGTTAAAATTATTAGAAGTTGGACCCCAGAGATACAACCAAGAAGCTCAAAATGTCCTCCTCACAAACAAAATTTTCAAAAACATACGATATATAAAATGCCTCTGATTCGTTTTCAAACAGCTAACCTGTGTAAACTCACCCAAAAAGAAAATATATCTATTTATTGGAGCTGAAAAAAAACCATATACAAAATAACACTTAAATCTAAAAAAAAACTAACAATTTGAGTTTTAAAACTGTAAAAAACTTTCTTTCAGATTAAGAATGCCAAGAAGAGTGAAGAATACCTCAAAGAATATGATGTGATGGAGAAAAGAGAAGGCAACACACTGTTGTCAGAATATTCCTTACCAAACTCAAATTGTCCTGAAAAAATATTTCTGGTAATTGACAGGGCTCAGGATGAAAACTACACTCCTTTCCTAGTTGGAGCAAACAGGAAAATGAGTCCTTTACAGATGGTAAAAAGGGCAGTAAACATTTTCGTAACTTTGAAACACAACATCGATTCTCGTCATGAATTTGCTGTAATTGTTTTAACTGAAAATGATACTAAAGTTGCTTTAAATTTTACAAATGACATAAGAAAAATAAAGGATACAGTCAACAAGATTCCAGAGTCTGAAACTGAGGACATTTTTGGTTTGGAATCTTTGTTTGACCTTATAACCGACTGTCCTCTGCCAGAAGCTTTTGTCCCAGGATTGGCTCCCACTTATGTCATGCGAACAGTTATATTTTGGCAGAGATCTTACACTCTACCAAAACTGGAGCTTAATGAAAGGACTGATTATTATTTAAAACACCCATTTTTTACTTGTGATATTTTAATGACACATGAACCCATTGAAGAAGCAAACAATTGTAATATAATCTTTGAAGTTTTGCAAAATTTGGATAAAAAAGGAACTGCATATTTTTTTCCAGTTTGCAGAGACTTGCGCAGGTTGCAGAAATGTTGTGCTAGACTGTTAGCCCATCCACTGCAGAGACCGATTCAAAGATTGTTGAAAAGTTAAATATGTTTCTCTTATTATTTATGTTTTAGTATTTAAGGTAGGCATTATTGTCATTATTATTCTTTTTAACTGTGTGCAAAAATATTTTAAATACATACAAAATTGAACATTTTCGAGCACCTCCTGTTTTTTTTTTATTGAAATTATGATTTAAATAAAATACCTATTTAACAGCGAGTAGCTGCAGTTGTTCCTAGTAACTAAAACATACGAGTACCTGTCCATTCTCGAGTAATGAAGGGTAATACACGGTTACCAAAATACTTCTTGTCAAATTCCAATTATCCCGAAAAAATGCTTTTATTGGTAATTGATAGGCTTAGTTGGTGCACACACCTATCCATTCTCGTTTAATGAAGGGTTAACACACTGTTGCCAGAATACTTCTTACCAAATTTGAATTGTCCTGAAAAATTTCTTTTGGTATTAAGAATGCCAAGAAGAGTGAAGAATCCCTTTCTAGTTGGTGCACCCACCTATCTATTCTTGTTTAATGAAGGGCAATACACTGTTTCCCAGGATACTTCTTATCAACTTAAAATTGTACTGAAAAAATGCTTTTGCTAATTGACAGAGCGAAAACTAGACTCCATTTCTATTTGGTGCACACACATTCTCGTATAACGAAGGGTAATACTTTGCTGCCAAAATACTAAAACATACGAGTACCTGTCTATTCTCGTTTAATAAAGGGTGGTACACTGTTACCATGCGGCTCCTTACGCAAAACTTTAGCTTCTAACCATTGGATTTTGTGATCATTTGACCATGCATGGTCCGTTTAACCGGATTTTTCGAAATCCTTTAATTGAGTACTTTTTAGGTGTCCATTTACTCTAAACTCAAGAATGGTTCTAGTGTAGTTTCGCCGAGGGGTCATCGGCACCCTAAAATTTTGTACAGCGTCCAACAGGACTTGGGTCCTGACGTGTACTGTTGGGTCCTGTTGAGTACTGTTGGGTACTGTCGTGTACTGTCGAGTACTGTCGTGTATTGTCGAGTACTGTTGGGTCCTGTCGGTGTACTGTTGGGTACTGTCGAGTACTGTTGGGTCCTGTTGAGTACTGTCGTCGTGCCTTGGGGGGGTCCGACAAGGACAAAGCGCGCCCTCAAAAAACATGCGAGCAAAAAAAAAAAAAAAGCTCATCATCTTTGGGGAACCGCGCCGCGCTCACAAATGTGGCGACCAAAAAAAAAAGTCATCCTGTTTGGGGAAGGCCGACAGGGCCTTAGGGCGCACTCCAAAAACTTGCGACCAAAAAAAAAAAGGTCATCATCTTTGGGGAAACCGCAGCGCGCTCACAAATCGTGCGACCAAAAAAAAAAAAAGGTCATCCTGTCTTTTCGCATCTACGCCACTGTTCCGAGTTAGACGGAGTCGAGTACTGTCATGTACTGTTGGCTTCTATCGTACTGTTACGTCCTGTCATGTACTGTTGGGTACTGTCGAGTACTGTTGGGTCCTGTCGTGTACTGTTGGGTACTGTTGGGTCCTGTCGTGTACTGTTAGGTACTGTCGGGTACTGTTGGGTCCTGTCGAGTACTGTTGGGTCCTGTCGTGGTACTGTCGAGTACTGTTGGGTACTGTCGTGTACTGTCGAGTACTGTTGGATCCTGTCGTGGTACTGTCGGGTCCTGTTGTGAAATTTGTACAGTACTGTTGAAAGCTGATGACCCCTCGAGTTTCGCTGAAAGCCGTGAAAAACTACCTTTTTTCATTTTTTACCTTTTTGGCATTATCATTCTTACTTCTTTTGAACCCTATGCTAAAATATTTTAAACACACAAAATTAAAAATCTTTAAGTACCTATCTACTGCTTATCTTGATTTAAATAAAATTCCTATTTAACTGTGAATAGCTGCAGTTGTCTCTGTTAACTAAAACATACGAGTACCGGAGTACCACATATCTATTCTCGTTTAATAAAGGGCTAGTGGGCAACAATAATTATTGTTGGTAGATAGTCAATCTGAAACGGTTGTCCGTTTTCAGTGTAGAACCGTTTCATATTATTTTTTGAAAAATGGTAATTTTCCCCTATTTCGACCCCGTTGAATTTGAATATCCGGTTGCCACCCCAAAATGTTGATAGGGACTGAGAAGACCCCTACAAAACATAACTTTTTTAGTTTTTAATAAATTAAAACTAACAACCTTTGCAGTGAAAATTGCAAAAAACATATTTTTGGGAAGAACAATATTATCTTTCCATCAATGTATTGGCCGATAAGGTTCGGAGAAGGAAGTAGGTCTTCAGTGGCGTCCTCAAATTGGATTATTTAGAAAAAAAACATGTTTATAGGTTTTATAAAATTTTCTCAAAAACTATACTTCTTGGGAAAAAATGCGTGGTATACTTTATTATAGAACATTAAATGTTCTTTTAAACGTGGTGTAATAATGTAGTGTTTATGTGACATTGAGGACTCCAGGAGCGAACTTAAATAGATAAAAAGTCAAAAATGTCCAAAATAATCAATTTTTATATATTTTATCTATTTAAAAAAAACTAGTAAACTTGGAAAAACAAATTACTTTTTACCTTATTTTATCCTATCCTAGTTTTTTAGAAAATTTTACAAAAAAGTTTTTTTTTGGTAATTTTTGAAAGTGCCTCTGGAGAGTTCGCCATAACATTTGTTAGATTCTGTGATACACTGTTTAAAATGAAATTTCATTATCCACCTTCAACTAGGAACACATATTGTCGCAACAAGCTTAGTTTTTCAGAAAATTGGATAAAACATATAAAAAAATTGATTTCTTTGGTGAAAATATAGTACACATATTTTTTCATAATAAGCTTAGTTTTGAGAAAATTAGATAAAACTTGTAACAAAATGGTTTATTATTTAATTTACGGACGCCCCTGAAGTTTTAATTATGGAACTAATCCGACCTTGATACGCAGAATTTAAAAGGACATTTTATTGAATACCATAAAGCAGTGGCGTATATAGAAAAAAGTTTCGGGGTGGGCCCGAGGCAGTTTGGGGGGGGGGGGGCCCGAGACCCTATGAGGCCGTATTTTATGCTATTTTATGTTTGTATTCAGGAAATATGTGGAAAATGTGTAAAAAAATCTTAGCTTCGGGGGGGGGGCCGGGCCCCCCAGGTCCCCCCCTTATATACGCCACTGCCATAAAGTAACACAAAACAAACATTCTTTTCCTAAAAAGCTTGGTTTTCAAAAAAATTAAATAAATTATTGGATTTTTTGAAAAATTTTTTAAATTACTTCAATAAACGGACGCCGCTGCAGAGTTTGTCTGCGCTACCTCATCGATGTATTTTTAAAAAGAAAATTTTATTGTCTACATCAAAAAAACCTAAAATTTACAGTTTAATGGCAGTTTGAACGGTTTTTTTGCGCTTTGTACAGGTTCATCAGTTAGTTATACGTCCAAAAATCTACAATTTTATATCACTATACACACTCAAGTATTTTTTGTAAGTAAAGTCATTGTCTGGTCTTTTTAAGCAATGGTAAAATCTAATCTTCTTTTTTTTTACCATCACGAAGTGTCCTAAAATTTTACGTAAAAATTATCGACAAATATATGTACAAAACTTTTATTAATTAATCATTGCTAATGCATTCAGCCGGATGGAATGCAAAGCGCGCCCGACCTTACCTTGGCTGTAGTAACAAAATGGCTAACAGTTTGTTCGCCCTAAAGGACGATTCTTAAAATACGTAATGCTCAATAGGGGGTTTTCGCCTTGCATTACACTTAATGCTTTTTAAATGTGTTTGTTCTTGAAAAAGTATTACAAAGGGTACTTTTTCAGAGAAGAAAAAAAAATTGCATTAAAATTTAAAAAAAACTAATTTTGAAAAAATGTTGCTAGAGCCTCCGAGATTCCAAGAAAAAGTGCTGCAG
This sequence comes from Aspidapion aeneum, assembly GCA_963576565.1. NCBI lineage: Eukaryota > Metazoa > Arthropoda > Insecta > Coleoptera > Brentidae > Aspidapion > Aspidapion aeneum. The sequence continues at coordinate 133,994,591 of OY755040.1, forward strand.
CTGAGTTCATTTAAAAACCGACCTGTCCAAGTTACATTTAGTTTTTATCTTCCAGGAAAGTGAGTTTATCAGGAAAGATACAATTTAATATTCAAAACTACAAGTTTTTATTTTTTTACTTGATCTTTTATCTTTAGCCTTTATTTTTGTATAATAAATTAAAATAAACCTATCACATTTTTAAGATAAAAAAGAAACAGAAATCTGGGGGCACAGCAGTTTCCCTCCAAGTTCACGTAAACTGGTGTACCATTTTTCTTTTAACATTTTAGCCCCTATTTGACCTATCTAAAACTCTAGTTCGAAATGAGCTACAGAACTTAAACTTTGTATACTTATTCGTAGATCTTCATAGAGCTAACAACCCCTCCAAGTCTCATATATCGACTTCCATAAAGGGGTAAAATAGTTACGAAATTTCAAAAAACGTCGAAATTGCCACTCACCCACACACAACGCATGTATAGATCATAAAAATTCTACTGTACTTTCAGACATGCTACAAAGTTGAAATTTCGACTGATTATTATGACCAAACCCTTCGAAAAAATCAGAAAACCCCAAAATTCTAATTTAATCCCCTCCCCTATACATGTAAAGTTATGTGAAAGTAACTTGTACACCGAAAATTTAAAAAACCTAAAATATTACGCTAGAGAGCTCAGTTTTGGAAGGCCGATAGGAACTATTATAAAACTATAGAAAAAATTAAAAAACGTCAACATTTTTATTAACTTCCCTCTCTTATAAATCTAAAGTTATATCAAAGTAACATTGCCCACTTCCAGAAACGCTAGAGAACTGAGCTTTGGAAGACTGATAGAAGCTATGATAAAACTATAGGAAAAAATTTAAAAACACCAACATTTTAATTTACTTCCCTATAAATGTAAAGGTATGTAAAAGTACCATTGCCCAGTTCCAGGAACACTAGAGAGCTGAGCTTTAGAAGGCTGATAGGAACCATGATAAAACCGTAGAAACAAATTAAAAAACCTCAATATTTTTAATAAGGCATTGCAAAAATTTTATGAATTTTTAATAGTTTTTAAGCGGTTTTTTTGGCAGGGAACGTATAAACCTGTTCATTAAGCCTTGATTGTGGCATATAAAATTCTATAATCTTAGATTCAGTTGTTAAGATATTCTTATGCTATCCAGGGCGTAAAAGTACAATTTTACACTCTTTTGGAAAGCATAAAATTAAAATCACTGCTCGTACAAAAATATTTTAAATTTTAATCAAAGTGTTCCCAATAAAAGACTTTTGTGATACTTATTAAAAAAGTAAAATATTAAACTGTTAAGAATGCGCAGAATGGTTGGTCATTCTTCAGAATTTGCGGCATTTGGTCGATCAGCGCTTCAAAGCGATTAAGGCCGTATTGAAATTCTTATGTTGGCAAAACCAGATAGGTTACATGCATATTTGCAATATATCCACAGAAATAAAATACCCACTTTAACTCTATCTGAATGTCGTAATGAAAGACATAAGGAACACATTTGCGCGACTCGAGTCATATAAAGCTTTTATATAGGTAATAAAAAGAGCGGTTGATATCTTTGTCTTTAAAATCTTTCTTCTAGTCTAGGCACAATTTCTAGATGAATTAGAACTAACCCAAGCTTTTTTTGCAGAGTAGGCTTTTCCCATAAATATTTTTATGGCTACCAAAATTGTGGCACATTTTTCTAATTAAACTAGGTACCTATTCCCGCACTTTTATGACACTAGACGCCACTATACAGGGTGTCCCAAATTTGATTTCTTTGGGAAGTCTCGACCCTCACTTCCGAGTGCCCAGGAAAAAGGAAAAGCGGTTTTTTTTAAACTCTGATGCGTTTTGGGAGCGGGGCTTAACTTGCCTAAAAAAATACCTAAAAAAATTAAATACTGAGTGATACGTTTTCTTAAAGGAAACTTTTCACTAACTATTTCATTTTATGACTAAGAATACCCTAAAAATTAAAGTTCAGATGAAATTCAACTAAATAGTTATACTCAAAGTAGACTATACAAAAACGACTTGAGCAAAAATTTTCATCAAAGTTATAGCCTCCCTTCAGCGGCGTAGCGTGCCCGAAAGGGCGGGGGGGGGGGGGGGGGCGACAGCTAAAACGGGCGCCTGTGAAACCTGATGAAAAATCTTGTGACAAAAAAAAACAAAAAGGTCAAAAGGGCGCCTCTCACAAATCTTGCGGCCAAACAAAAAAAAAGGTCATCATGTGTGAGGGGGCGGCCGATAAGTCACAAGGGCGCCTCTCACGAATCTTGCGACAAAAAAAAATAAAAAAATTAGGTCTTCATGTCATTAGTTTCCTTTGGCACCCACTCAATTGGCCGTTACCGGCCCGACTTAATAAAGCTGAGGGCGCTTCGGCCACCTATGGGGCGCCACTACCCTCGGGGGGGGGGTGGGGCGGCGACGAACACCCCGCCCCCCCCCTGTCCCCCTTTCAAAACGCAGAGTAAAATAACCGCTATTCTTTATACTGTATACTCAGAAGTGATGGTCGAGACTTCCCAAAAGAAATTTGGGACACCCTGTATAGTGACGTTTAGTGTTATAACAATCAGTGGCGCACCCAGGAATATGTCTTGGGGGGGGGCCGAAGCCTCATGACGTCGTATTTTATCTTTTTATTCATGAAATATGTGGAAAATATTTTAAAAAATCTTAGGCTCGAGGGGGCCCGGGGCCCCCCTGGGTGCGCCCATGTAACAGTGCAACTAGGTATTCTAATTAGAAAAATGTGCCACAATGTTGGTCGTGCAAAAGGTGGCCGGGTTGCGTATTTACGTTTCCGTGCTGATTTCACGGCAGCGCTGTTTTGAAATAGACACGGAAATGTTGCAACATATTTGGTTACAAATGCGTGTTGATTTTAAGGCGCCGAGGCTCGAACAAGGCACGGATTTGTATTGAATTACGCAGCGCAGGGGCTTACTTATTAGTGCACATTTGAAACTTAAATTGGATTCACGTTCTCTATTAGTTTGATTTTGAGGTCATATGTTTGTTAATATGAAAATTATGGAGCAGTTTAAAAGTATTTGTACTAATATTACTCAAGATTTTGAAATTCTTTGAAGTTTGAAGAACACTCTTCCATTAACTATACCTGCAAAGTTCAGTGTTCATTGTCTTACACCGGCAACTACGACGACAGATGTTGCTCTGTTATTAATAAATTTTAATGATTTAAATGATTTTCACTTGAAAATATAAAGTTTCAAAAACCTAACCTAACGAAAGCTAGTCAATCAAATCTAACCGAACCGAACCAAAGCAAACTAAACCAATAATTTTTTTCAAATAAAAAACTTTCCTGAGTTCCTACCCGGGATCCTAGAGGATGTGAATCCGAACCGAACCGATCCTAACTAAACCAAACCAAACCAAACCTAACCTAACCAAACTAAACTACAACACTATTCACACCCTCTAGGATCCCGGGAAAGAAGTCAGGAAAGTTTTTTTTTAATTGTTGGTTCAGTTTGCTTGGTTCGGTTCGGTTTGGTTCAATTCGGTTCGTTTCGGTTCGGATTCACATCCTCTAGGATACCGGGTAGGAAGTCAGGAAAGTTTTTTTTTTTTTAATTATTGGTTCAGTTTGTTATGGTTCGGTTCGGTTAGATTTGATTGATTAGCTTTCGTTATGTTGGCGTTTTAACCTGACAGTTGAATACGCTTTTGTACAGATCCGTGCTCATTTCGAGATCAAAACTCTTAAAATCAACACGTATTTGAACCTAAATATATTGTAACATTTCCGTGTCTATTTCAAAACCGCGCCGACGTGAAATGAGCACGGGGACGTAAATATGCGGCCGGCGTGACATGGAAAGCCCCATATATATAATGATTAAAAATAACTAAATCACAACAATATACACAGAAAAGTACCACATTTTTCGACGCTTATTTTAAAATGAAATCTTTCAAATGCTTTGGAGTCATTGAGTTGTTTTGGAGTTCATTTTAATCTGGAGGACCTTGTTTTAGATCATTGTAAACTGTTTTCTCCTTGTGTCGTTTCGGTAGACATTTTAGTAGACTCATTAAGTTAGATTCAACTGTAATGGATTCCTCTACTAGGTCATCCTCACTGGTTTGGTTAGATTTATCTGAGAGGTCATTCTTATTTTTATTGTCAGGTTCTAATTGAATGTTAGAGCTTCATGTTGAAGGTTTAGCTTCGGAATTAAGTTCAAAAAGCAAATTTACATCACCTCTGGGTGTTAAATGTTTAAGAGAAATTTTTTTCTCTTGCACATTAGAAATCGAACTAGAGCCATCGAACAAATGTTATATTTTCGAAAACCCTGTATATCTTATATGTAGAGGTATAAATTAAAAACATTAGCTTATTATGTATCTTATTCAGAAAATTATTCGCTATAAAAACTCATAAAAAAGTGTAATTAGCACGTAAAAAAATAATAAAAATGTGTTACTTTTAAGAGAAGTCTATACTTTTAAACGTTATCATGAGCGTATCGCGTCCTTCTTTAATTGGTCATAAAACTGACCTAACCCTTTTTCAAGCTTCTATTTGCCTTTATTTAATAAAAAAAAAATAGGAAAATGCAAAAGGCAAAACTTTTTAGTGATTTATTTTATAAATACCTAGATATTTCAAAAACTAAGGTTCTAGGCTTGCCAACATCGAGATGTATATTTTATTTACTCTCTGTAAAACAAAGTATAATTAATGTATAACAATTGATAAAATTAATAATAAAATCAAAGAAATAAATAAAATTGTAAAACTAAAAAAAAAAAATAAAAAAAAAAGGAAACAATAATCAATCAACAATAAAAAATTTCCTCTAAACCAGTATCGTCTGGGATTGTTCCTAGAATTGAAGCTGCGTTGCCGCGTTGAATTGCAAGACCTATTTGTTTTGTAATGAAACAATTTGCATTTTTATTGTTTATTAATTTTGATAATTTTTGAGGTTCTAGGTGTATTTTTATGCAAAGAGAGTTTGTTGGAAAATAATATGTATTTTTCTCGACTTGAAGAAATTATAGAAAAACACTAATTTTCCCCCACACAGTGACGTAAAATCGCTGTGGTGCTTTTCAAAAAAATCTATTTTTGTTTCAACCATTGTTTTAAAGATTATACGATTGCATTACCAATCCTGTCTGCATTCATTTCCTTATAAATTCGTTATTATTAAACCGATTTTAGTGAAATAAAAAAAATCGTGGTGCGAATTGATTACTCTTTAAAGATTATCATCGAAATTTGCCGCCATCTTTAAAGTTATGATGTCGGACAGAATCATACTTGTACTTGACCCTTGAAAGAGACACGTTCATTCTTATTTTCCGAAAATGTTTTAGTTTTTTTTCAATTTATAGAAAAGCACTACTTTTCTTCCGCTTAATAACCTACAAGGTAATAAAGAAAAAAATCATATTGGATTTCTGACAAGTGTCGTGTTCGGTCCTATCGTATCCTGTTGAGTCCAGTCGTTCACGTCCTGGCGGGTCCTGTTGTAAAATTTGTACAGTACTATTGTGAGCTAATGGCTCGTGTGTGATACATACAGGGCTTCTAATTTTATCAATCCTAGAAGTGGTTAATTACCACTAAATGGCCAAGCGCGGATTTAAGTGGGAGAATAGGGTAATTAATCCCCCCCTAGAAAAAAAAATCTGCACTTTTTCCTAATAATTAAAGGGAAAACAGGAGAATTACCCCTCTAGAAAAAAAAATATATTACAAATAATTTTTTCGACGACTATTACCCCTCCCCCGTAGATTTTGACCCAGATCTTGTAAATGGCCCAGTGGCCAGTGTCCCCTTTTGGTACGCTAATGATTAAACTACAGTAGCATATTTTTCTATTAATCATAAAAATTGCCATTTTATCCAGATTGATTTAAGTAATCCCATCATAAAAGCTAATAAAAATTTGGCGTGTTAAAAATCCATAAAAATATAAACTTATGGGTAAAACTGTGGTTTTTCGTACTGTTATTATGTCGAGGTATCAAGTAACAATTATTTTTACATAATTCAATTTTATTTTTGGTCTTTTCGGATCATTACGGTACCGCCTCCACGGAAAGATTTTTTTATAGGGTCACTAGATCTGACGGATGTGTTACCTTCTCAACCATACTAAGCGGATTGTGTATCTAAAATCAGTATCTCAAAACTGAAGCTCGGCGATAACTTGTTAAAAACTGCGAAAAAACGTGCGTTTTTTATCAATATTTAAGAAACTGAAATTCTTTCAATATTTTTAGTTATAGATTATATTTTTTTGAGATTTGTAATTGAATAAAAATAGAGATTCCATAAGAAAAACACCAACTTTATGTAATATCGCAAGAGCTAAAAGTGACAGATAAAATGCAGTTTAACAGTTGAATTCTTGATAAAAAAATATAAAAAAGCAATCAAAACAAAAATATGTCATGTAAAAAAAGCCAAGTACGCGAAAATGGTATTACGTAAAAAGGATTGAGATAAAAGTAACGTCAAGTCCTGCAACACAAATTTCAAAATGAAAGGTTCTTACTAGTTTGGAAATGTTTTTCTATAGTTTTATCATAGGTCCTATCAGTCTGCAAAAGCTCTCTAGCGTTTCTGGAAGTGGGCGATGTTACTTTTACATAACTTTACATTTATAGGAGAGGAAAGTAAATTAAAATTTTGGGGTTTTTAAATTAGTTTCTATCGTCTTATTATAATTCCTATCGGCCTATCAAAGCTCAGCTCTCTATCGTGCAATGTTACTTTTACTTTTACATAACTTGGTGAGAAAAGTAAACTAAAATTTTGTGGTATTTTAATTTTTTTCTTTAGTTTTATAATAGTTCCTATCGGCCTTCCAAAGCTCAGCTCGCTAGCGTTTCTGGAAGTGGGCAAAGTTACTTTTAAATTACATTACATTTATAGGGGAGGGAAGTAAATTTAAATTTTGGGGTTTTTAAATTTGTTCCTATATTTTTATCATAGTTCCTATCGGCCTTTTAAAGCTCAGCTCTCTAGCGGTTCTGGAAGTGCGCAAAATTACATTTACATAACTTTACATTTATAGGGGAAGGAAGTAAATTAAAGTTTAGGAGTTAAAAAAAAAATTATGTAGTTTTATCATAGTTCCTATCAGTACGCCAAAGCTCAGCTCTCTAGCGTTTCTGAAAGTGGCAAATGTTACTTTTGCATAACTTTACATGGATAGGGATAGGGAGTAAATTGGAATTTTGGATTTTTTAAATTTTTTCCCAGGGTTTGGTCATTATATTATTACACAAATTGTGTGGAGTTTAGGATTTTTTCGCTCCTTTTCCAAAACTACAAAGATGCTCCACGAGGGAGAATTCAAACAATATATAATCTCTATCAGTCTGCCAAATTTCAGCTATGTAGCAGGTCTGGAAGTACAGTAGAATTTTGATGATCTATACATGAGTTAGTAGGTGAGTAAGTGGCAATTTCGACGTTTTTTAAAAATTTGTAACTACTTGGAGGAATTGTTAACCCTATAAAGATCTACGACTGTGCAAAGGTTGAGTTTCGTAGCTTATTCCGAAATAGAGTTTTAGATAGGTCACATATGAGCTGAAATGTTTCAAGAAAGGATGGTATAGATTTCAAAAATTAGAGTTTATTTGAAAATATGACGTGTGTGATATCAAACGAAAGGTAATTGAGTCTGGAGGTAAACAAAATACATTTTAATTTATTTAAAAAAATGGGTGGGGGTATATTTAAAAAATTAGAGTTTAAGTGAAAATATGGCGTGTGTGATATCAAACGAAAGGTAATTGAGTCCGGAGTTTAACAAAATACATTTTAGTTTTTGTTTCTTTTAAGGGTGGAGGTGGATTTCAAAAATTTGAGTTTAAGTCAAAACATGGCTTGTGTGGTATCAAACAAAAGGTAATTTAGTGTGGAGTTGAATAAAATATATTTCAGTTTTTAGTTATATTAGCTCACACGTACACTATAACTATAGGACCTAGTGTGAGCTTAGCGGCCCATATATTGGCAGAGTATTTTATTCACTGGTACTAACTTTTATGTTTGTCATAAACAAATTTAAGGAGGAAATGCAGAGTTTTCAAAATCCCTTCGTAGATGAAAAACTACAAGGCCTATCTTCGAACATTAAACAAGATTTTATAAGAGGGCTATAGAGTCGTGTCTATAATCGGGCATAGGACATTTCTACTCGGTTTTATTTTTCTCGGCTAGAAATATTTAAAACCTTCAAAAAACATCGAATTTGGCAATTTGACCCACCCACATAATATGACCGTATTTTTTTATTGCTCTCTAATTTTATCAAATATATAAAGATTTGCTGAAAATATGATTGTGATTTCAAACTTAAGAAACTTATCAAGTGTACAGGGTGTCCCAAATTGGGCACTTTTAGGGGGTTTAAGGTACTTCTAGGGAAGACAGAGAAAAACTGACCACGCATTGCGAGGCTTAAATTTTAAGAGAAGACTTATAGTGAAAACCGCATTTTGAAATATCGTCTCGTCTTTGAGCTACGGGGGCTTTTTGAAAAGTCTGCATTTTGGAAGGGGGTCGATAACTTCGTTATTAATGGAAATTTTGATTTAGAGTAAATTGCAATTTTATAGAATGTCATGAGGAATTCACCCGCTAAATTAAATTTTAACTGTAACTTTTAGTTTTTGAGATATGACATAAAGTTGCATTTTTTCTTATGGAATGGCCTATATTTTAATTAATTTTCGAATTTGTCATTGAATTCTTTTCAAAATGATGTATCATATGTCATAGTTTGATTGAGTAGTTTAGGAGATATTTAGCTTTTTCACTTATTTCTAGTGCGCTATGATTTCCTGCTGAGGAAGGTCAAGTCATTCCAGTATTTTTATTATTTTACACAGTCAAAAATATAGTAAGCCTGGTTTGGAAAAATTATAATTCAGCTGACGGCCCTCAAAGTCTAGTTATAAAAAGTAACAAAAATGATACATATTTCAAAGTAAAATTAAAACGCTTTTATGCAAAATAATTTCATATAAAAGCGTAATGTCAAATTGTTTAAACAATTGAAAACAATGACAAAACGCCAAGGCGCAAGGCCAGCTTGATTTGCATAGTATAAGACAACAAAACTATAGGAGCATTGAAGTAAGATTTGACTGCAAGGCTTTCACGTCAATGGCGCATAACGTCATTCAACGCACACTAGACAAAAATAAAAAGGCGAATTCGAAAATTAATTAAAATATAGGCCATTCCATAAGAAAAAATTCAACTCTATGTCATATCTCAAAAACTCAAAGTGACAGTTAAAATTTAATTTAACGGGTGAATTCCTCGTTACAAAGTCTATAAAACTGCAATTTACTCTAAATCAAAATTTCCATTAATACCGAAGTTATAGACCCCCTTCCAAAATGCAGACTTTTCAAAAAGCCCCCGTAGCTCAGAGACGAGACGATATTTCAAAATGATGTTTTCACTATAAGACTTCTCTTGAAATTTGAGCCTCGCAATGCGTGGTCAGTTTTTCTCTGTCTCCCTTAAAGTACCTTAAACCCCCTAAAAGTGCCCAATTTGGGACACCCTGTATGTTTCTTTAGGGTTGACAAGTAATTTTAAAATAATGAGCCTATTTATCTCGGTATTTTCATACTTTTTGCAAATGCATAACGCCCGCCCCATATATTCTCGGTTGACGTATTTGATTTGTTGTTATTGCAATTAGTATTAAAGAGTTCTTGTTCTATCTCTGATATTTTTTGTAGGAGCTTCATATAAATTTATAGATAATCTGTGGTTATAGCATACATAGGTGTACAGGGTGAATCACTTATTCACAATAACACAGATAAGAAAAAGGCGGCACGTAATCAAAAATACACCTATTTTAAGCAGATCTCAAGCAAGCGTACGACAGTGTATCCCAGCTAGAACTTTGGGAGGCTCCCGAAAAAACCAACATTAGCATAACACTAATAAAATGTGTTCAAGAACTCTATAAAGACAAAAACTACTGAGGAGTGAAAAAATAGGCAAAATTATTTGGTCTATACTATAAAATTAAGAAAAAACATTTAAAAAAATATATTTAAAAAAATGATTTAATTTTTTTCCAATCTATAGGTTTTACTAGCCGGACCACCATTGGGATTTTGAAAATTACATTTTTATACAATTAGGAACTGTTCGACACAAAAAAGCGTAATATTAAAAATATTTAACTTTGGTTAGAAACGGTGTTAAACATTCGCGCAAATGCGCACACTTTATTTAAAATTCCAGCTTAACTTGTATTTTTTTTTAATTGTAGAAAATATAGTGTTTGACCATTAACGTATTTAATACGTTAATGTGTTTGACTAAACTTAACGGTTTCAAGGGGGTTTAGACAAAATAAATGGAACATAAGGGCAATGATCTCTATCATAAGGGTTGGAAATTATAAACAAAGGTCCTTACATAACGTTTTAACAAATACTCGTATTTATGCAAGTTTCACTTTTTATGCCAATATTTTTCGCCAAGGCTGTTAAAACCAGACTATATGTACACGAATATATTATTTTTTGTAGATATCTTAGGAACTAAAGCTTTAAGTTTACATTTATATTTGGGGAAAAATCATGATAAACGAATATTCGGTAAAACTTTATGTACTTATGTTTATAATTTTTAACCCTTAAAAAACCACCCTTAGGTTAAATTTATTTTGTTTAAACCCCTTTTTCCCTTTAAAGTTTAGTGAAACACTTTTTTTGTCAAATCAAAAGCCGTTTGGCTGGAATTTCAAATATATGTAAGTTACTACTTAAAAAACATGTCGGGACTAGTGGAGGAAGACAGTAACCTGTTTGATTCCTATTCAGTGACTCCATCATCATATTTTCTTAAATTACAAGATGCTGGTCAAGCAAGTTTGGTCCCAATGTCACATGTCCGGACTATTTGTTTAAAACAAAATAAAAATTAGTGGAGAAAGACAACAACCTGTTTGATTCTTATTCAATGACTTTAGTATAATATGGACTATTTCCCAAAATTACAAGAAGCTGGTTAAGCAAGTTTGGTCCTAATGTCCCCTGAAGATGTATGTTACTAGTTACGAAATATGTCGGGAATATTTGTTTGAAACAAATTAAAAATTAGTGGAGGAAGATAATAACCCGTTTGATTCGTATTCAATGACTCCACCATAATATGGACTATTTCCTAAAATATATTATTAACTTATCTTGAAGTTTAAGGGGAGCTAGTACTTCTGTATTTTCCCTGGAAGGGCCCTAAGGGTCCATCTCACCGACGTTTTTTTTGTTACTTAGCTTAAAGCGTTTCTTAATATAATCATAATATGACGTAATAAGGAACACTTTAGGCTAAGTAACGAAAAAAAAAGTCGGTGCTATGTCCCTTAAAAGTGCCCAGTTTGCATCACCCTGTAAATAGTTACCTGTAACCGCTCTTTTTGCTTTTATCTGCAAACTGCAGGGCGCTCAGAAAATTTTAAGTAGATAAGGTCAACAATGTTGCTAGTTCATCGTTTTCATAACTGTAGTGATGAATTCAACAAGGAATTCTGGACGACCAAAACTAGATAAAATATTAAATTATCATAATATGATAATTTAGTTCGTTTTAGGCAATTAAAAATAACCAAGAAGAAAAAAAATAACCAACCTGTTTTGGCTGATATTAAAACTATCAAAATATATCAAAGGTCAAACCCCTCTTCCCTTTCACCATATCGATTCAAATCTAAAAAAAATGACATTATCATGAAAAACAGATCATTGTCACAGTAAACGGGTCGGTTAGGTCGAAAACCCCTGAGTTTCTTGGTCATCTGTGATCATTTTTAAACTACTCTCTTTCCTTGTCGGGTCCTATCGTGTCTTGTTGAGTCCTGTCGTGCCCCGTTCCGCCCTGTCGAATCCTGCCGGGTCCTATCATGTCCTGTTGTAAAATTTGTCCAGTACGGTTGTAAATTGTAACAGTGTCGTCAGAAATTTTTCACCTCTACAAAAAGTAGATGTCAAAAAAAAAAAGTAATTACCTAAAAATTTTAAATTGTGCATCACAAAAAGTTTTCGCACAAGAATTTTTGCGTCAGCACCTCCAAATAAAGTTGAGGACCAAAAAATAAGTTCAAAAATTGATTGCCAAAAAAAAATTGGGTCCTGTTGAGTCCTGTCGAAGTTCTCTTGGGTCACGTCGTGTCCTATTGGATCCTGACGTGTGTCCTGTGGGATCCTGTTGTCAAATTTGTCCATTAATGTTGTGAGTTGATGACCCCTCTGCTTAAGCACTACAATGTTTTAAGTTTAGGACAAATCGGTTCAGAAATAAGTGCACCATTTTGGATCCATCATTTGGTTTTTCCTGTAATAAAAAAATGTTAAATTGTCTTGTCGCTGTCGTAAGATCTGAAACAAAAGATAAGTGTGTATCAAGAAAGAAATATACGGGGTCAAGCTATGTAAATAAAACCGTAAAAATATTCGCAAGCAGCGGAAACCTGCGGTTTTGTTTTCTTTTTCTCGAGTTCAAGAAAAAACACAAACTCGCGAAAAAGCATTATTCACAATTACAGCAGAGATAGCATCGCACAAACATTAAATCGCAATAAATTTAAAAAATTAATTAAAAGCAAGCGTGAATTCTTTATGGATGTGGCAGTTGCGGCGATAATATTTGGCAGAAATGGACGGTCAAGATAAAAATGCATTGCGTAGACCGGGAGACAACCGTAATAGTTCAGTGACTCTTAATAGCGGGTCCACACCAAACCAACAAAACAAAAACAAAACAGCAACTCAATGTTTTCCAACATTTTTGAAACAAAATGAGAACAATTCGTGATAACCCCATAACTTTTTTATTTTGTTGGCGTTTTCACTTTTTATTTTCCCGTCGTCTGTCGGTAAAGATCAAATTATTGATGTTTTGTGTGGTTCAGTTTCTGTGTGCAAAATTGTTGGTGTTAAAAATACATGTAAATTAATTGAGCTTTATCGAGAAGCTAGTTTGTTATGGGACGCCAGACACCCTGATAATAAAAATCGTTATAACGCCTTAATAGGAAATAGGAATATTGTGTGATACTTCTTTAGAGGAAGTGGACAGAAGAATAAAAAATATCAATAGCCAGTTCCAAAGAGAACACAGAAATTATCAGTTATTGAAAAAATCCGAAGCTGGCAAAAGTTTTGTTTCAAAGTGGTTTGGTTATAATTTGTTTATGTTTTTGAAAACTTGCAGTTTTGTTGTGTTGCTGTTTTGTTGGTTTGTTGTGGACCCGGCATAAGATTACTGAAAAACAAACAAAATTGAGTAAAGAAACTATCTATCTATTTAGCCTTCTTCGATCCATCTTTGGAAATAGACCTTATCCCACAATATCTTCCACACTTCTCTGTCTGTCGCCGTCTTCATCAATCTAGTTTCCGCATGTTTCTTCAAATCGTCCGCCAATCTCATTTGGGGTCTTTCCTTAATTGTTTTATTTTCCCAAGTTTACAATATATCTGCTCCATCGATCGTCTTTTTGTCTAATAATTTGAACGTAAAATTTTAATTTTAATTTTGCTACCACTTTTCTGACATCCCTTACTTTTGTTTTATTTCTTATCCATTCATTCCTTTTTCTCTCTGTTAGCTTTACATGTAACATTTGTTTTTCTATTGATCTTTGGGCTTTTGTTAACTAATCCATGGGTGAATTTGTGTGTCCAGGTCTGGGATCCATAAGTGAGTCCAGGAAGGATACATTGATTATAAACTCGTTTTGAGGTAGGTATAAAAAAATAAATAAAATATTCCATCATAACAAAAACATTTCATTTAAAAAAAGCCAAGTACCCGAAATGGAATTCCGTAAAAACAATTGATATAAAAGTAAAGCCAAGTTCTCCAATACATATTTTAAAATGACAGATTCTTAATAGTTTATTATCAAAAAATATATTTTTTAAAACTTTTCTATTAGTAAATATGCGGAATATTGTTCAAAACTTTTGCAATGCCTTACTTAAATTTTTGAGGTTTTTTAATTTTTTTCCATGGCGTTTCTGAAAGTGCACAATGTTACTTGTACATAACTTTAAATGCATAGGGGAGGGAAATAAATTAAAATTGTCGTGTTTTTAAATTTTGTCCTATAGTTTTATCATAGTTCCTATCAGTCTTCCAATGTTCAGCTCTCTAGCGTTTCTGGAAGTGTGTCACATGACTAACCATATAAAACTGTTATGCTTATTCATTAGCCGTTATTCATAACCAACCAAGTATATTGTATCTGCATAAATGTCAACTGTCAGAACTGACAGATAACCGAACCATTTTTAATAAACGCAGTTGTTACCTGGTCACGCCAGTAAAATGTCGCCTCATTTCTAATCACCTCAAGTACTTATAAAAAAAATCCAAAAGTAAAGTAAAATTACATGGCGCAGTCAAAATAAAAGAACCAAATTGAAGCTCAAGATGCCGACTACCCGCTAAGCTGAAAGCACGACAAGAAAATTCTATGGTTTTTTGGATGATAGCAGATAAAGAAATTTGAAAGCATGGACCGAGGCATTACGCCCATGAGCTTTACCAATGGCAACCTAGCTCAATCGTGGAAGTTTTGGAAGCAAAAGTTCATCACATATCTAAAAGCGACAGAAATTATTAAGAAAGAAGACTCTACGAAATGTGCGCAAATGTTAACCTTGATGGGAGACGAAGGTATTAGAATTTTTAACACATTTTCGTTTAATGATGATGATCAAGAAACTTTTGACAATCTTTTAAAAAAATTTGATGACCACTTTAATCCAAAAACCAATTTGACTTACGAAAGATATAAATTTTTATCATGTCGTCAAAAAGAAGGCCAATCAATAGAACAATTCATTATTGAACTTAAAAATCTGTCATTATCTTGTGAACTGGAGACTTTGAGAGAATCATTAATTAAAGATTTACTTGTATGCGGAATTAAATGTGACAAATTACGCAAACAGCTATTTGACAAAGACTGCAAGACCCTGAACGAAGCAGTAAATTTTTGCATGAGCTCTGAGTCAACTAAAGAACATAATCGGCAAATTACCAATGGCTTTGGTGATGCACATGGAGATGTCGATGCTGTTAACAAGAAGTTCCGTC
This sequence comes from Aspidapion aeneum, assembly GCA_963576565.1. Lineage (NCBI taxonomy): Eukaryota > Metazoa > Arthropoda > Insecta > Coleoptera > Brentidae > Aspidapion > Aspidapion aeneum. The sequence goes on from OY755040.1 coordinate 134,009,739, forward strand.
CACCACAATCCAGGGCGAGGCATTTTTCCAACCAGAGGAGATCATATCCATCTACCAGCCACAACACGAGAAGTTCGCAGCAGAGTCAGCCATGCAGAAACTGTCAACGAGTACATGGTTATCGAGAATGTCCAGCATACCAAGCTAAGTGCAAAAAATGTTCAGGTTTAAACCATTTTTCTCATTGTTGTTTAAAATTTCCTAGTAATGCTAATCAAAAATTTAATTTTCAGACGAAACAAAGTGACAACTTCCGCAAAAATAATTTTAAAAAAAGAGTTCACGGTATTGAACAAGAACAAACTTCTACATCAAGTGATGATGACGATTGTAAGAATTTTTTATTTTTAGATATGATCGAGACAGATATTTCAATCAATACCATGCCGGGACAATCAGGGGCAATTGGGACTGTCTCCGAGGATTCCTGGGTGACGAACCTTGAGGTCAATGATAGGGCAAACATCTCATTCAAACTGGATACTGGAGCTATGGCCAACGTAATTCCTGTAAGTGTACTAGGGAAAATTAATGTAGATATTTCAAAATTACAAAAAACTAATGTTAAATTAAGTTCTTATACGAAACATAGCTTACCAATTTTGGGCCAGTGTCATCTGGAATGTAGATCAAATAATAAACGTTGCAATCTTTTATTTTATGTAGTAGATTTTGAAAGTATTCCAATATTAGGTCTAAAAGGCTGTTTGGAAATGCAACTTATTAAAAAAATACAGTCAATAGACAATAGTTTTCAAAATAATTCAAATATTAATGAAATTTTAAATAAATATAAGCATATTTTTAAAGGTGTAGGGTGTTTAGAGAAAGATTATCATATCGAACTTAAAGAAAATGCTGTACCGCTGGTTTGCCCCGCAAGAAAAATTCCTTTGGCTTTAACTGATAAATTAAAATTTGCTTTAAATCAGTTAGAAAAAGATAAAATCATTAAAAAAGTCACTGGGAGTACTGATTGGGTAAATCCAATAGTAATTGTTAAAAAACCCAACGGTAACTTAAGAATTTGTCTTGACCCATCCCGAATTAATGAATTTTTGAAAAAACCGTCATTTCATTTGCCAACTTGGGATGAAATTGCATCAAAATTACATGGTTCTAAATATTTCAGCACGTTAGATGCAACTCAGGGATTTTTGCAAATAAAATTGGACGATGAAAGCTCTAAACTTTGCACTTTTGCAACGCCTTTTGGCAGATATTCTTTTTGTAGATTACCCTATGGTCTTTCATGCTCATCTGAAGTCTATCAAGAACGCATGCAACAAATTTTTGGAGATATAGAGGGTTGTGCAATATTTATAGATGACATAATTTGTTTCAGTAATTCCATTTCTGGCCATAACGCTATCTTAAAAAAAATATTAAAAAGAGCTGCACAATACAATATACGTTTCAATAAAGAAAAATGCAAAATTTTATGTAAAAAAATAACTTATCTAGGCCATGAAATTAGTGAAAAAGGCATTGAAGTGGACAAATCGAAAATTCAGGCAATATTAGACATGCCTAGTCCAAAAAACGTCAAAGATCTCCAACGATTTTTAGGAATGGTAACGTATATTGCCAGATTTGTAAACAATTTGTCAGAAAAAACTGCAATTTTACGTTCTTTACTCAAAAAAGATATAATCTTTCAGTGGTCAAATGAACACGAAAAAGCATTCCAAAATTTAAAATCACTTTTAATAAAAACACCATGTTTGCAATTTTTTGACACTAACCAAGCTACGACTATTTCTGTTGATGCCTCTCAGAATGGCATGGCCGCTGTTCTGATGCAAAATAATAGACCATGTGCTCATGCATCGAGGGCATTAACAGAAACACAGTCTCGCTACTCTCAAATCGAAAAAGAATTATTAGCCTGTTGGTTTGGTGCAACACGTTTTTATCAGTACGTTTTTGGTAGAAAATTCATTATTGAAACGGATCATAAACCATTAATCTCAATTATTAAAAAACCTTTACATCTCACTCCACCGAGACTGCAAAGAATGCTCATGCAGTTAAAAAAATATAATTTTGAACTTGTTTTTAAGCCAGGCAAAAAACTAATCGTAGCAGATGCCTTAAGCAGAGCATTCAGTGCAAAAAACTTTAATGAAAATTTAGACTTTGATATCGAATCAGAAATTTGTGCTGTAGAACTTTCTCTAAATATCACAGACCAGAAAAAACAAGAAATTCAAAAATTAACTCGTGAAGATTCGGAACTTTCTGAATTGAGAAACCTTTTAGAGAATGGTTGGCCCAAAAGCATCAAAAACTGCCCAGAAAATGTCAAATTTTATTTTAAATTTAAAGAGGAAATTTCATGTATTGATCAACTTATTTTTAAGGGCCAAAAATTAATTGTTCCTCAAGCCCTACGTAAAGAAATTTTGCAAAAACTTCATTATAGTCATTTAGGTTATAAAAAATGTTTAGATATGGCTAATTTGTCATTTTTCTGGCCAGGGATGCGAAAACAAATAGAAGACATGATAACCTCCTGTAATGCATGTCGTACCTATCAGAGATCTCAGGGTTCCGAGACCATGAAGCCTCATGACATACCAAAAGTTCCATGGCAAAAGGTAGCTGCCGATATTTTTCAATTTCAATCTGAATGTTATCTTTTAATCGTTGATTATTACTCAAAGTTTGTCGAAGTTGTTAATTTGAATCAGAATTTAACCTCTCAAAATTTAATCAATAAATTTAAATCTGTTTTTTCACGTTTTGGCATACCCAAAATTTTAATGAGCGATAATTCTAGTAATTTTTGTAGTTTAGAATTTAAAAATTTTTCAAAAAATTGGGAATTTCAACATATTACATCATCTCCTTTGTATCCTCAGTCAAATGGACAAGTTGAAAGGTCGGTGCAGTCTGTAAAAAATCTTCTAAAAAAATGCTTTTTCAATCAACAAGATCCATACTTAGCTTTATTAAACTTTAGAAATACACCTTTGGATGGTGAGAACTCTCCAGCAAATGCTCTCATGCACAGAAACTTAAGATCAATAATTCCAGAAATAAATAGTAAATTCTCTAAAAATTTTAAAAAAGAAAAGTTTAATTCACATATAACAAAAAACCAGCAAAATCAAAAAAGACACTATGACAAAAATAAAATTACTTTGCCTCCTTTAAAAAACAATTGTCTAGTAAAAATTCAAATAAAGCCTCAAACACCATGGCAAACTGGCAAAATTTTAAGAAAAGTAAGTTTCAGATCATATTTAGTACAGCTGGAAAATGGTAAAATCTTTAGACGAAATCGAAAATTCATTAGAGAGTTCAAAACATCCAAGGATTATTCATTTAAGTATTTTCAAAATTCTGGAAAACCGGAAAATTTCTCTGACTTGTTATCAGAAAATAAACTTCAAAACACTCAAAGATTTTTAAAAATAGTCGAAAATTCAGATAACAACAGGTCCATGTCTGAAAATACAAATGTAACAAACTTTCAAAGTAATTCTGTAGGTAGTAATGTAGGTGACAACTCAGGTGACAACTTTATTGACAATGTTCCTAGCTGTAGTGACAATGATAGCCTTGTCAGCTGTAATTCTAGTTTTTCTTGTAGCTCTAGTCTTGTAAATTCTTCTTCTGACAAAGAAAAAACTTCTTACTTTGTTAATAATTCTTATGACAACTTTCAATATGAAAACTTTGTAAATAAAAAACTTCTAGAAAGTGCTAACATGACAAATCAAAATTTTGGTGAAAATTCATCTTCAAATTCAGAAATACCAACTACTTCTTATGAAACTCAAAAACTTCAAAAAGACTCCAAAAAAGGGGAGGAAAGCACTAGTCATACAACTAGATTTGGACGAAAAATAAAAACTCCATTCAAACTCAATGATTATGTCATAAATAGTAGTCCAGAAACTGCAAAAGAATAAACTTTTAGTTTTTTCAATTTGCACTGTTTTTCACTTTACATAAAGTGAAAACTTCACTCCTTTTAAATTTTGGATTTCACTTTACATAATGTGAATATCATTATTGTCATAATTTGTCAAAATTAAACTAAACTTTATTTTTAAACTTAATATTTCATTCTAATATCTTAGAAAGCCTTTCTGAAGTTTTACACAAAACTAGCTCAAAAAACTAAATTTAAAAACAAACAAAAAACCACTACAGCCTAAGTGTTTGTTTGCTTGTACAATGCATGTATGTCTGTTGTATTTTACTTTTAAATGTTGTAACAAAAATGTGATTTACAAATGTGATAAGTTAAGATTAGGTAACAACTACAAATAACATTTTAAAACTGCTGATTTTATCTTATATAAAACTTTTTATTCTTACAAATAAGTGCAACAAAACTTTCCAATTTTTACTAATAATTGTAATAACATTTTAAATTTTAATCCTTAACTTATAAAAGGTATTTATTTAGACATAAATAAGACACAGGTTTTCTTAGCTATAAGGTATTAATAAAACACAAGTTTTCTTAGCTATAAGGTTTTTATTGTAAAACAAAACTTACTAACTAGTAGCATAAGCATATTTTAAAAATATTGTACTTTAAACTTTTCATTATAAAAAGGGGGATGTCACATGACTAACCATATAAAACTGTTATGCTTATTCATTAGCCGTTATTCATAACCAACCAAGTATATTGTATCTGCATAAATGTCAACTGTCAGAACTGACAGATAACCGAACCATTTTTAATAAACGCAGTTGTTACCTGGTCACGCCAGTAAAATGTCGCCTCATTCCTAATCACCTCAAGTACTTATAAAAAAAATCCAAAAGTAAAGTAAAATTACAAAGTGGGTAATGTTACTTTTACATAACTTTACATTTATAGGGGAGGAGAGTAAATGAAAATATTGGACTTTTTAAATTTTGTCCCATGGTTTTATCATAATTTCTATCAGCATTCCAATGCTCAGCTCTCTAGCGTTTCTGGAAGTGGGCAATGTTAGTTTTATATAAATTTACATTTATAGGAGAGGGAAGTAAATTAAAATGTTTGTGTTTTTAAATTTTTTCATATAGTTTATTATAATATTATAGTTATCATATTGTCTTTCAGTCTTAAAAAGTTCAGCTCTCTAGCGTTTCTGGAAGTGGGCACATTTATAGGGGAAGGAACTAAATTAGAATTTTGGGGTGTTTTAATTTTTTTCTATAACTTTATCATAGTTACTATCGGTCTTCCAAAGCTCAGCTCTCTAGCATGTCTGGAAGTAGGCAATGTTACTTTTACATAACTTTAAATGTATAGGGGAGGGGAGTAAATTAATTTCTAAGAGTCATTCTAAAATTTGTATTCGACATGAAATGTTTTTGTTATATGATTTCACTCCTTTTTTAAAGGATTTGGATAATATTTAAGTTTTAAATTATTAAAATAAGCGGAAATTGTTCAAAATTTTTGCAATGTCTTATTAAAAATTTTGTTTTTTTTAAATATTTTCTATGGTTTTATCATAATTCCTATCGGCCTCCCAAAGCTCAGCTGTCTAGCGTTTCTGGAAGTGGGCAATGTTACTTTTACATAACTTTACATGTATAGGAGAGGGAAGTAAATTAGAATTTTGGGGTTTTTCCAAGGGTTTGGTCATAATTTCTACCAGTCTGCCAAATTCCAGCTTTGTAGCATGTCTGGAAGTATGTACAGTAGAATTTTGATGATCTATACATGAGTGAGTCAGAGAATAAATGAGTGAGTAGCAATTTCGACGTTTTTTGAAATTTCGTAATTACTTTACTACTTTATGGAGGTCCATGAAACTTGAAGGGGTTGTTAACTCCATGAAGGTCTACGACTGTGCAAAGTTTGAGTTTCGTAACTCATTCCAATGTAGAGTTCTAGATAGGTCAAAATATGGGCTGCAATGTTTCAAGAAACGATTGTACAGCATTTTCCACGCGAACTTGGCGGGGCACCGCCGTGCCCCCAGATTTTTGCAAACAAGTCCCAGGGAATCTAAAATACATACAAAATATACTTATTTACTGCAAAATGGCCCGAAAAGGAAAATGGTTAATTATACAAAAGTAAGCTGTAAATGAATATATTGAATTGAATTGAATTAAATTAAATCAGAATGTGTTTTCGCGTTAATTAAATGTTCAGTATCAGTGAATTAGTCAAATTTTTTCTACTAAACTGACATGTGAGAACCTTGCTTAAGCTGATGACACACTTATTATACAAATATAAGCAGTAAAATTATATAAAGTATTAATGTTCCCCATTTTATTGTCTTCTAAAGTACCGGTTTTATTTTCGCATTTATAAAAAATAACTAAGTCACCGTAACACTACTTATTTTGCATTATTTTCCTATCGCATTTTGAAATGATACTCGCCAAGAATGTGAATCAATACACCATACGCATTTATTTGAGATATATTAGATATATTAGTTGCCAAGCAATTTTTGGTACGTTATTGTTAGCGTATCGTTAATACGTTTGCAAAAACGTCGTTGAGAAAAAGATGTTATAAGCTAGGAAATAAGTTGCAAATTATATACCTTAAATAGAATGCATTCAGGTATTACCTCCTTACATTAAAAAGACATCTATTCTATAAAATGCGTCACTTACACTACACATGATAAAGACCAAAAAAATCGAATCAAATTATATAATTACTTATAATAACACTTATTCTTACATGTTTGGTAATAATTTGAACCTGTAATTTTTATATGAGAAGTTGAAAATTCCCAAGCATATAAGAATAATGCTTAGGAAATGTTCATAAATTACGTAACGCAAAAATTCAGACCCACCCTCCTCCCTATGCAACTTAATTTTAAGAAAAAACACATTAAAAAACATTGAACGTAACGAAAGAGAAAATCCCCCTGCCCCCTTGATCTTTACGTAATTTAAGAATGATCTCTTAGTTCTTTACTAGTTTAATGTTGCCGGAGAGTTGGAAAATTTAGAATTAGTTCAAAAAGTTCAATTATAACAATTAACAAACATATTTCATGTAAGAAAACGCTAGGTATGCAAAAATGGTTTTTTGTAAAAAGAATTAACTAACCGACCTAACTTATGCTAAACTTAACTTAACTGTCGTTGTAGTCAAACCGCCTCATTTTTTTTTGGAAAATCTTTATCTGGGGGTACAGCAGTGCCCCGTCAAGTTCGCGTGGAAACTGCTGTACCATCTTTTCTTGAGACATTTCAGCCCATATTTGACCTATCTAAAACTCTACTTCGGAATGAGCTACGAAACTCAAACTTTCCACAATCGAAGATCTTTATAGAGTTAACAATTCCAATAAGTTTCATGGATTTCCATAAAGTAGTAAAGTAGTTACGAAATTTCAAAAAACGTCGAAACTGCCATTCACTTACTCATGTATAGATCATCAAAATTCTACTGTACTTCCAGAGATGCTACAAAGCTGAAATTTGGCACACTCATAGAAATTGTGACCAAATCCTTGGAAAAAATCAGAAAACCTCATACCTACACATGTAAAGTTATGTAAAAGTAAATGTTAATGCCCACCTCCAAAAGCACTAAAGAGTTGAGCTTTGGCAGACTGATAGGAAATATGATAAAACTATAGGAATTCATTTTAAAACCCCCAAATTTTAACTTGCGTCTCTTCTCTATAAATATAAAGTGATGTAAAAGTAACATTGCCCACTTCCAGAAACGCTAGAGAGCTGAGCTTTGGAAGGCAGATAGGAACTATGATAAAACTATAGAAGAAAATTAAAAAACCCCAAATTTTAATTCAGTTTCTTTATTGGTGTTAATTATGCTTTCGCATTTACACAAGTCAAAAGTAAAGAAAAATGTGTTCAAAAAATATCTTAAATACTATAACCTATATGTAAGTCAGAATAAAAATTTTAAATTTTAAACTGTAAATAATTAAAAAACCTGTTTTTTTTTTAAATAATCACAAAGGACACGAACAGGGTGTCCCACCACGGGCAACTAATTAAAATTACTTAAAAGTAACAACCAAAATTTACAAATAAAAGTAGATAATGAAAAAACCTAAAAACGCTTTTTTTTTAATAATAAATTTATATTGTACCAGGAACAGAATCCAAGTTCAACCAGGGCACCACAGAAAACAAAAACAAACAAAAAACACAAATTAACATTACAAAGCTAAAAAAACAGAAAACATTATTAAATGGCAAAATCCGCATTTAAAAACTGGTCTTTATATATATATTAACTTCCCACCCCACTAAATGTAAAGTTATGTAATGGGAACATTGTACACTTCCAGAAACGCTCGAGAGCTGAGCTTTGGAAGACTGATAGGAACTATGATAAAACCATAGGAAAAAATAAAAAAACCTTTCATTTTGAAATTTGTATTATGATTGTTATGATTGAGATTTTCTGGTGTTACTGATATGTTAAGGAGACTTTGCGAAACGGCACTGTTCTCTGGAATCGGCAAACATGCACGCGGACACAGAATTCTTTGCTTCGACTAATTCCGATTTGCAGGAATTCCGGTGTACATAGTGTCCGATTTTTAATGGTATTGAATGGGAAACTCAGGTATTATAAAAGATAAAAACCTGCGGACTTCATATTATTCCTCAAATTTCGAGCCCTAAAAAAATATAGCAAAAGTTTTTTTCCAGCCCTTGTAGTTTTGGAGCTACGAGGGAAAATTCAAAAATTCGGAATTCTAAAAATCGGTCATATCTTTGTTATTAGTGCAGATATTTAAATTTTGTTAAAACTTCTCTACAGAAAGTTGTTCCTGTCAATAAAATAAATTTTTGGTCCGTCGAGTCGATATCGAAATTTTAGAAAAAAAATTAATAAGTAAAATACGGACTTAGATTTTTTTTGCCTCACATTGGGTCTCTAAATAACCGCTAGCTACAAAAAAATTTCAAAAAAAAATCCAGGTACGGGGCGGTTGCCAACTAATTGCCCTGGCCAGTCGGAGGCTGACGGCGTTACCCTCCCTATCGGGTAAACCCTCGCCCATGTGTAAGAGTTTTTAAAAAGTATTTTTAGTGCAAAACACAGATTAGGTAAATAAGTATAAAAAAAGATGGGACACTCATTCTATGCCTCTTTTTTTAGTTCCTGACCAATCGAGCGCGGCGCTGCAATCGCCCAGCTGGCGCGGCGGCGGCAGCCGCCAATTTTAAAAATTAAATTTTGATTGCACCAAAATGTTTGCATTGTTTCATATCAAAAATGAAACAATGCAAATATTTTGGCAGTAAATTCAGAAAATAAAACTACATTATGTATGTGGGTAGGTATTTATTATAAATAATTTATTTAAAACTTTATTAAAAGAAAATTAATAAATTTTTTATTGTATAATTCAACACACTAAATATGTAATACCAGTATTATAATTAATCTCTCTTAATAATAAACATGTGAGTTCCTTACATATATTAGGGGGCTAGCTCAGTCATAATATATCATATTTTATATAACACTTTTGTCCAGAGGTGGTTCGGTTGCTAATTTTAGTACACCATATTTGCCCAGGTAGAATATCCTAGGTCACATAGTGAGTGCTGCTCTCTTGATCAGTTACCTACCTTAGCATACACACCAAATTACCCTAAATGATCTATCCCGCTGTTATAATTGGTCTCGTTTTTGAAAATGTGAATTGTGAACACGAGCCCCACTCTATGTGCATGTCAGTCATGTCTCCTTTGAAGCAGCTGGAAAAACATTACCTGAAACAATATAAAATTGTAATATACAAACAATATTCTTTCTTCGGAATGTTATAATTCCTATTTACCAAAAGTGCTAGATAAGCAAACCGAACCCAGCCCAAGGTTTGAAATTTATAACCCACAATCAGAGCCTGGCCCCCTCTGTTGGATCTCAGGCTGCCCTTATGTATTGCAGGGGTCCCCTGGATCACTACTAAAAAAATACAGATACAATATATGTGTATCACAGAAAGCATAGACGTAGGCCGCAGCCCCCTTCAGGCTGGCCACGCCGATGAAATTGGGCTTTTTGTTAAAATAAACCATGCAAATTTATTTTATAGGTTATGTTATATACTTACTTGAGATTATTAACAAATTCTTGAATTTTTGGCTGGCCGGTAAAATTTGGTTTCCTAAATACCAAAAATGTTGGTAAAAGCCGTAAAAATTGTAGTAAAAAACGAAAAAATGGAATTCCAGAAAATTCGAGACCGATCAGCTGGTTTCTACCGAAAAGATGGGCAGTAGCGGGTTGGGTGAGGATGAGCGGGGGTCTACGGTGGCGCCGCCATCGACTGGTCAGTGAAGCTCGAGTGACCAGGCCCTGGTGCAAAACAAGAGCTCGATTAGCATATGTGGACGGGACGCTTTCCCCTACCTTACCAAACGCATTACACCTCGAACATTTTTGGTGATTTTCGCTTCATGGGAGCCGATGAATATATAGTCATATGGTTAGAGTTAAATATTGTAATAAAATCTTACAAATAGCCCTTTTTTTGTAACCTACTCACAGACTATTTTGTTAATATGGCGAATCCTCGCATGCGGTACAGCCGCATTTCGGCTCAAAGCAAGAGTATATTAAGATATATAACCACCTGTATATAATAAACAGGATATTGCGTAATTTTTCGGACAATCAACCCGGCCTTATCAAAAATAATTTTTGTTTTTTGTTTTAAACTGAATGGTAGGGCCCTTGACTCTATTATTCGCATTGCCTGAAGCTATTCCTAAATCTGTTTTTTAAAACTAATCACGAAATAGCTACCTAACAACATTAATTGGTTTAGTATATGAAATAGGTAATTACGTTACGTAACTAGGCCGTAAAAGTGGACTTTACAGATCGAAGCAACGCGAACTAGTAACTTTATAGTGGGTGAGTGCTGTTCTGGTTCAATGTTCGAAGGTACTGTTAAGGTGTAAGTACTAACCGAAAACTAGCACTAGTTTCTGTCACTAATTAAAGAGGTCAGCCGAGTAAAGGGTGCACAAACCTACTTATGTCTGGATGTTGCCGTTCAGCACGTGATTGGTTGGTCATTAATTTGATTGGGCTTGATTGATTTCTCTAATGTATAAACCGCCTGAAAACAAATGAAGCAGTAAAACCCCGCGCATCGTCGGCACTTGTCGTGGCTTTTTTTCATACATACCTGTCAACGGGTGGTTACGTAGTTGAACAACACTGTAAACAGTGCGTATTGCCATATCCTAAAGGGCTGCTTTATAGCCCTTAGAAAATGGAAATACACCGACTGTGTCGTCTGCCTCCACGAAGCATACCCGGGAATTGACGCATCATGACTAAACACGTTTAAATGTGCTTCTTGTATATTCCTTTAATAGATTCTAATAAGCTCTTGACGAAATCCCCAATGTTTCTTGATTGGCTTACCAATTACAACACGACTGGAATCTTCAGGAAAAGTTCTTCTTTTACTTGTTTATTTTTTCTGAAACTAATTTCCACTCAGCATGTACAAACCGTTTAATCTATCCCCTGTCATTGTGGATCTTAATTAAGTTTTGAGTCTGCGTAGAGTACTAAAAGATTCTTCTATGGTACTGTTGTACATGGTAATGCTAGCAAAATATGTAGAGCAGATTTTGTTGATAGAAAAAAATCCGCTTGCCTCGGGGCTCGGGCCCCCCCAAGCCTTTGTTTTTGTTTACATATTTTCCACATATTTCATGAACAAACACAAAAAACAGCTTAAAACTCGACATCATGAGGCTTCATCCTCCACCCACCCCCAAGAGACCAGGCCCCCCCAAGACATATTCCTGGGTGTGCCACTGCTATAAATACGTTTTGGAAAGAGGAAAATTAATAGCAGCATGGAAACTAATTGAAGATAAAAGAAAATTTATCGCGGCCAGCAGGAAAAATAAATTAGATTCGATCCGATCCGAGATAAATCCATCGATAGAGTTAGGTGAACTTGAATTATAAAATGGTTTTTCACAGTTTTTAGCGAAACTAGACATCCTATTGAAAAAAGTTAAATACAAAAGTTATAGGTAATACAAACTTCCACAACTTTTATATTAACCATTTGTTTTTTACGAGAAAAATTGAGAAAAACGGTATGTATGTCTGTCTATCTATATGTCTGTCTTTCTTAAGTGGGTATCCACATTTAATTTTTTTCTTTTCAGATTTCATCACCTTTATTTCATTGCCTTTCTATTCATTTTGGTTATGACGAAAATTAATTAATTTATTAGCTCACACTACTACTATACTATAGTAGTGTGAGCTATAGTGATCCTAATTTTTTCGAGAAAAAAAAAGTTGCTCCGATTTCAAAATTTTTTATATATCTTTGCGTTTCAGATGATTTTGAAACTTTTTTGTTGTAACGACCAACGCGCATAACTCAAAAACGCTTGCCCGATTTTAATGAAATTTGGTACATACGCTGGGTTTTGGGTCGAGATGGTCCCATTTAAAAATGAACAAAATCCATCAAACACAAGCCACATAAAAGGGTGGGGGTATATTTCAAAAATTAGAGTTTGTGTAAAAATATGACGTGTGTGACGTCAAACGAAAGGTAATTGCGTCTGGAGTTAAATAAAATATATTTTACTTTAAAAAAAGGGTGGGGGTAAATTAAAAAATTAGTGTTTATGTGGAAATATGGCGTGTGTGATATCAAACGAAAGGTAATTGAGTCTGGAGTTAAACAAAATACATTTTAGTTAAAAAAAAAGGTGGGGGTAGATTTGAAAAATTAAAGTTTAAGTCAAAACATGGCTTGTGTGGTATCAAACGAAAGGTAATTGAGTCTGGAGTTCAATAAAATATATTTCAGTTTTTAGTTATATTAGCTCACACGTACACTATAACTATAGTACCTAGTGTGAGCTTAGGTGCCCATAGATTGGCAAAGTATTTTTTCATTCCCTTGCAAATGTTTTTATAGTGATGATTATTTTTTTTATTAAAGGATTTTATTTAACTTCACAGTGCCTCACTGTCTGTCTGTCTATCAAATTTTGCGATACATTTTTAAAACACTTCCTGTGGACCGATTTTAAAGAAATTTAGCTTAATAATGTAGGTTCGGTGACAAAAAAATATGAAAAAATTTATTACAATAAAATTCAGAACTTTGAACCAAAACAGATACGAACATGCGGTTTTCAGATTTATAATTTGATCTGGTGACAATACAATTTTATGAACAAAATCAGAGGTAGGGAGTGGATGAAGGGTGTAAAGGCGGCTTGTTTAGAACTTTGTAATGAAAACAGATACAAACATGCGGTTCTCAGATTTATGATTTGATCTGGTGACACTATAACTATATGAAACCCATCAATTTTAAGTTTGATATAAAATCGTACTGCGTATACATCTCCATTTGATCGATATCTTTAATAATCGCACTAAGATTTTATATCGAACTTAAATAGTTATTTACGCGATGGCAGTTATCTGAACGACGCGTAGCCGAGTTCGGTCAAGTCGTCCAGGGTGTATGAGTACCTTTTTTTTAATTGGATGTAATTTATAAATAAACATGTTAAATTAGATGGAATTGAAATGTAAACAAATATTGATGTCTTATTAATGAGTTGCTAAGGTGATGCGCGTGCGGTAAAGTAACTTTACCGCACACTGTGCGGTAAAGTAATTAAATAAAATCTATATGTTTGTGGCGGATTCATTTTACAAACACAACTTTTTCTGGTTTTTTATAATTTTTTAAAGTAATTTTTCCTTACTAGTGGCGTAATACCCAGAAAAAGTTGTGTTTGTAAAGTAATTAGTTTACCGCACGCGAGTAGGTAAACTATATAATGTGCTATTAACTATTGTTAAATCTACAGTAAACAAAATTCTGCCAAAATTATTTTTTACGTTTTAGTGGAATTTTCTAATAAAACCGTTTAACTTAAAAAATATATATTTTTTTTAATTTACATCCAAACACGACCAGTTTTTAAATAAAAGTGCTTCTAGAACGTGGGCATTTTCGGGTGAAATTTTGTGATCTAGTGACTTTAGCGAAACTGGGGGTTTCGGGATTAAAATCGAACGAAATTGCAACTTGTTAGGGACAAAATAAGGTAATAAATTTCATGAAAAAAATATTTGGTATTCGATTTTTCTCAGAAAATTTTAGGTTAGGTACGTAAATAGCTTGTACAAAATTTGTTATATATTTTATAGCCTATAATTTTTGGTTTCAACTTTTTTCGATAGTTGATCTAGTTTCGCTAAAACCCCTAAATAACGTAACTATTAAAACTTTACCCTATTTTACCCTAATAACTCGTATCGAGTCTAATTTAGTTTTCCTGTTGACTATAATATGATTTCTTCCATTTCCAGTAATTTTCAAGCTATAATTATTTTCTTTAACTTTTTCCTTTTCAAAAGTTATCTGCTGCATTGCATATGTGTACTAGAGAACGCAGTATGTATTTTAATACATCAAACGACAAATTAATAAATAAATAAGATCAGTACGGGCGAAGAAATATCGAAACACAAAATTTCGTAGCTACAAAATTCTAAAAATACAAAATTTTAAAAATGCAAAATATCGAAACAACAAAATCTCGAAACAACAAAATATTGAAAATACAAAATATACCAAAACCGAAAATATCTATTCATCAAATATCGAGTCGCAAAATATTACATAATATCGATAACACAAAATAACAACAATAAAAAATTTAAAAAACCTAACATCACCTGACCGTAACCAAACCCAACCTTACCTAACTAAACTATGATTTTATTAATTTATTAAATAAATCCAATTTTATTCCTCAAGACATAGCAGTCTAAATAAGGTTAAATTTATCCGTAGTATCAGTTTCTGATGTTTAACAAATCTTCTACTGTATGTAAAATTGAAAGCAATTTGTCACTAGAAAATCCTTCAGGAATTGCTAATTATCCCTAATCTGTCACATTTCATCTCGATTTATATTTTTTGTCTCTGATACATCACTTTTCATCCTGATTTTTGTCACTTTTCATCCCTAGTATGTGACACTTTTATCCCTAAAATGTGAGATAAAAAATGCACTTTTTTCAAGTACGAAAAAATAGTCTTATGTATAATAGGGCATGTTATTCCCATAAAAAGAGGGGCAAAATGGGGTACGGGGGTAGAACGGGATACCGCAGTGTTATTATGTTGTCTTTGCAAAAAAAGGGCGCAAAATTTGTGTAGGAGAGTCGACAGCGTTACTAGGTCGCTGTAATTCTTTATAAATTTTGGAAATACTAAATTTAATTATTATAAATGTATTTTTCTTACAGAGGTTCGACTGTATTTTAAACTGGGTTAGTATTTTAATAAATAAAACTTGTCCTACAAAAATATTAATTCCAAATTACACAACCGCCCCGCCCGTTTTGCCACATATAGGTATTTCATTTTACGCCGTATGCGGAGCAAAATGGGGCAGAGTCCATTTTCTCCAAAAATAAAAGCAAGATGAAGTTCTAAATCGCTTATACTGAAAATTAAAACATAAAGATAACATATTTAACCAACTTAATGCCAAATGACGAACGCTGATAATTTAATAGGAGAAATAAGCCTATAAAATTAAGTCTTTGGAGTATGGAAGGCTCAATCTACTTCTACTTCGTCTTAAAAAAATTTAATCGAGCGGATCGATGCCGTTAACTTTAAAAAGTGGTCCAAAAATAAGCTAAATCGACAATATTTAACATTAAGTTATTTCTTTTACCAAGTGGGTATTCCCTTTTATTTGTTTTTTTCAAGTTGATTCTTTGTATACCGTTTCAGCCACTTTGGCAAACTTAGCATCAGTGGCGGATTCGGCAGGGTGACAAAGGCCCCCAATAATAAAACTTATTGTTTAATTTTAGTGTGAAAAAAAATAGCAAATGAGTAAACCTCTTTTTCTTTTCAAAATTTTAATTGTTTTTAATTTTTATAAAATATTATACTTAATTTGTTTATTTTAGTAGTCGGCGAAAACTTTATTTGTAATTAAACTTCTTTTCCAGGAAGGGGGTAATTCTCCTGCTTGCCCTTTAATTATTAACCAAATGTGCTTTTTTTTTTCTTCGGGGCAGTAATTACCACGTTACCTCCTCTCTAATCCGCGCTTGGTTGTTGTGCTGAACTCTTATTAAAAACAGCAAAGGTTTTTGCAGGAATGGGAAAACTGGGTGCAGGGACAATTTGACAAAAATAGCTAAGTGCAGAAAATCTATATGTTTTATTAAAATTTGACATTTTTCTGCGAAAAATTTGTCCACACTAGTGCAACAAAGTTAAATTTTCTACATTAAAAGTAGTGTGGAAAATTACAAATTTCCACAAGATCGGTGAAAAATATATTTTTGTTTTATAAGGTATATAAATGAAGCACATATAATTATATTAGCTCACACATATACTATACTATAGTAGTGTGAGCTATGGTGATCCTAATTTTTTCGAGAAAAAAAAAGTTGCTCCGATTTCAAAAATTTTTATATATCTTTGCGTTTCAGATGATTTTGAAACTTTTTTGTTGCGCCGTCTGTCTGTCTGTCTGTATGTCTGTCTGTAACGACCAACGCGCATAACTCAAAAACCGCTTGGCCGATTTTAATGAAATTTGGTACCTAGGCTGGGTTTTGGGCCGAGATGGTCCCATTTAAAAATGAACAAAATCCACCGAACACAAACCAAATAAAAGGGTGGTGGTAGATTTCAAAAATTAGAGTTTATGGGGAAATATGGCGTGTGTGATATCAAACGAAAGGTAATTGAGTCTGGAGTTAAACAAAATACATTTTAATTTATTTAAAAAAAAAGGGTGGGGGTAGATTTGAAAAATTAGAGTTTAAGTCAAAACATGGCTTGTGTGGTATCAAACGAAAGGTAATTGAGTCTGGAGTTCAATAAAATATACTTCAGTTTTTAGTTATATTAGCTTTCAAGTAGATACACTAAAACTATAGTACCCAGTGTGAGCTTATGTGCCCATAGATTGGCAGAGTATAATTTAAATCGTGCACCAAATTTTAACGGGTGGTAGGAAAGATCAAAAGATGAAAAAAAATCCTATTATATTTTCTATCAAACCTCTTTGTTTATTGGATACAGGAACCGTTCTCAAAGTTTGATTTTTTTTTGAAATTTTTTGTTATAACTTCCGTAAATATTACAACAGACAATCGAAATTTTGTGGAATGATGCATTACATTTTCTTCAAAAATAAAAATAAAAGCAAGATGGACTTCTAAATCGCTTAAACTGAAAATTAACACATAAATATAACATATCTAGCCAACTTAATTCCAAATAACGAACGAAATGGTGATAATTTAATAGAAGAAATAAGCCTACAAAATTAATGGTCCTATTTTGCCCCCCTTTCCCCTAGTCAGTTTGGAGTATGGAAGGCTCAATCTACTTCTACTTCGTCTTAAAAAAATTTAATCGAGCGGATCGATGCCGTTAACTTTAAAAAGTGGTCCAAAAATAAGCTAAATCGACAATATTTAACATTAAGTTATTTCTTTTACCAAGTGAGTATTCCCTTTTATTTGTTTTTTTTTCAAGTTGATTCTTTGTATACCGTTTCAGCCACTTTGGCAAACTTAGCATCAGTAGCGGATTCAGCAGGGGACAAAGGCCCCCGATAATAAAAATTATTTTAAAATTTTAGTGTGAAAAAAATAGCAAATGAGTAAACCTCTTTTTCTTTTCAAAATTTTAATTGTTTTTAATTTTTATAAAATATTATACTTAATTTGTTTATTTTAGTAGTCAACGAAAACTTTATTTGTAATTAAACTTCTTTTCTAGGAAGGGGGTAATTCTCCTTCTTGCCCTTTAATTATTAACCAAATGTGCTTTTTTTTTTCTTCGGGGCAGTAATTACCACGTTACCTCCTCTCTAATCCGCGCTTGGTTGTTGTGCTGAACTCTTATTAAAAACAGCAAAGGTTTTTGCAGGAATGGGAAAACTGGGTGCAGGGACAATTTGACAAAAATAGCTAAGTGCAGAAAATCTATATGTTTTATTAAAATTTGACATTTTTCTGCGAAAAATTTGTCCACACTAGTGCAACAAAGTTAAATTTTCTACATTAAAAGTAGTGTGGAAAATTACAAATTTCCACAAGATCGGTGAAAAATATATTTTTGTTTTATAAGGTATATAAATGAAGGACATATAATTATATTAGCTCACACATATACTATACTATAGTAGTGTGAGCTATGGTGATCCTAATTTTTTCGAGAAAAAAAAAGTTGCTCCGATTTCAAAAATTTTTATATATCTTTGCGTTTCAGATGATTTTAAACCTTTTTTGTTGCGCCGTCTGTCTGTCTGTCTGTCTGTCTGTCTGTATGTCTGTCTGTCTGTCTGTAGCGACCAACGCGCATAACTCAAAAACCGCTTGGCCGATTTTAATGAAATTTGGTACCTAGGCTGGGTTTTGGGCCGAGATGGTCCCATTTAAAAATGAACAAAATCCACCGAACACAAACCAAATAAAAGGGTGGTGGTAGATTTCAAAAATTAGAGTTTATGGGGAAATATGGCGTGTGTGATATCAAACGAAAGGTAATTGAGTCTGGAGTTAAACAAAATACATTTTAATTTATTTAAAAAAAAAAGGGTGGGGGTATATTTCAAAAATTGGAGTTTAAGTGAAAATATGGCGTGTGTGATATCAAACGAAAGGTAATTGAGTCTGGAGTTAAAAAAAATACATTTTAGTTTTTATAAAAAAGGGTGGGGGTAGATTTGAAAAATTAGAGTTTAAGTCAAAACATGGCTTGTGTGGTATCAAACGAAAGGTAATTGAGTCTGGAGTTCAATAAAATATACTTCAGTTTTTAGTTATATTAGCTTTCAAGTAGATACACTAAAACTATAGTACCCAGTGTGAGCTTATGTGCCCATAGATTGGCAGAGTATAATTTAAATCGTGCACCAAATTTTAACGGGTGGTAGGAAAGATCAAAAGATGAAAAAAAAACCCTATTATATTTTCTATCAAACCTCTTTGTTTATTGGATACAGGAACCGTTCTCAAAGTTTGATTTTTTTTTGAAATTTTTTGTTATAACTTCCGTAAATATTACAACAGACAATCGAAATTTTGTGGAATGATGCATTACAGTAAAGATAATATTTCGGTGTAAAAGTTCTTTAAATTAAAAACTCTAAATTATGGCGAACCAGAAAAATATCAAAAAAAGTTTTGTAGAAACGAAAAATGGTCGAAAGAAAAATAATATAATAATTTAGACGAAGCGTAATTTCGTCTAAATTATTATATTATTTTTCTTTCGACCATTTTTCGTTTCTACAAAACTTTTTTTGATATTTTTCTGATTTTCGATGAACAACGTTTCATTTAAATTATTTTTCTCTATTTTATTTTGGATTCTTTTTTTTTTCGACCAAACTACGGTTCGACATTTTTTTTCGACATTTTGTAAAAAATGGCAACAATTTCTGCAATTAAAATTGGCAAAAATCGTGCCACAGACGAGAATTTTATAAATTTTTGATAATTTTCGAAAAAAATCACGACAAATAAGTACCTACACTAATTTATTAGGTTGGGTTAGTTGCTCACCTTAATTTTACCCTGAAATCTTTTCGTACAAGTTTTAAAAAAATTCTAAATTCAAAAAAAATTAGGAAATTATTTTTTTTTTAATTTTTTCAAAATTCTAAAAAAAAACAAAATTTTTTAAAATTTAAGTTTAAGACTAAATAGATTTAAATTTACTTTACTATTTCTAGTAGTAATTATTTGGATCTATTTTATGACGAGTCTAAAAATTTCATATTATTTATATATAAATTTTGCAAAATTTTGGATTCTTTTTTTAGATATTTGAAAATATTTTAGAATTATGAGTTTTACGTTTTTTTTTTAAATTTTAAAATTTTTTAAAATTAAAAAATTATAGATTTTTTAAATTAATTATAACTTTTCGAAATTTATGAAAAAAATTTTTTTTTATAGAAATTTGAAAATTCCACAAGTTTTTTTATTTGTATATTTTATCGGAAAAAATTTTTTTGCGAAAAGTTGTCCTAGCGCCAAATTGGCCCTGCTTCCTGTGTTTTTGCTGCCCCTTTGAACCTTCCAAAAATCCTGGACCCGTCCAAGCGCGGATCTGGGCATAAATCTAGGGGGGGGGGGTAATTGTCGACGAAAAAAATATTTGTGCATTAACTTTTTTACTAGAGGGGGTTATTTATCCGTTAATATCTTTATTTATTAGCCAAAAGTGCATATATTTTTATCAGGGGAGGCGGGGGAATTTTACCACCAAATCCGCGCATTGCCCCCACCATACTGCAACTCGGTGCTTTTGTTGATAAACTGTATAGTTTTTGAAATATGAATTTTCAAAATTTCGCCCTTTTGGTCTTATGCGATTCCCTACCCTAATATTTGCTAAATATCGTTTTTCGAATCTTAACTCAGGGTGTGAGTTTTTCGCATCTCTATGGCCCCACCATATACTGCAACTCGGTGCTTTTGTTGATAAACTGTGTAGTTTTTGAAATATTAATTTTTAAAATATCGCCATTTTGGTCTTATGGGATTCCCTACCCTAAAATTCGCTAAATGACGTTTTTTAGAATCTTAACTCAGTGTTTGGTTTTTTCTCATCTCTATGGTCCCACAATACTGAAAATCAGTGCTTTTGTTGATAAACTGTATAGTTTTTGAAATGTGAATTTTCATAATTTCCCCATTTTGGTCTTATGGGATTCCCTGCCTTAAAATTCGCTAAATGACGTTTTGCCGTATCATCTTAACTCAGTGTTTGGTTTTTTCTCATTTCTATGGTCCCACAATACTGCAACTCGGTGCTTTTGTTGATAAACTGCATAGTTTTTGAAATATGAATTTTCAAAACTTCGCCATTTTGGTCTTATGGGATTCCCTACCCTAAATTTGCTAAATAACGTTTTTTCGAATCTTAACACAGGTTGTGATTTTTTCGGATCTCTATGGCCCCACCATACTACAACACGATGCTCTGTTTGATAAACTGTATAGTTTTTGAAATATTCATTTTTAAAATTTCGCCATTTTGGTCTTTCCCTACCCTAAAATTCGGTAAATGACGTTTTTTAGAATCTTAACTCAGTGTTTGGTTTTTTTTTCATCTCTATGGTCCCACAATACTGCAACTCGGTGCTTTTGTGGATAAACTGTATAGTTTTTAAAATATGAATTTTCAAAATTTTGTCATTTTGGTCTTACGGGACTCCTGCCCTAAAATTCGCCAAATGACGTCTTGACGTTTTGCCGAATCTTAACTCAGGGTGTGGTTTTTTCGCATCACTATGGCCCCACTAAACGTGGATCTAGGCATAAATCTAGAAGGGAAGGGGGGTAATTGTCGAAGAAAATTATTTGTGGATATTTTTTTTTCTAGGGGGTAATTATCCGTTAAGCCCTTAATTTATTAATTAAAGGGAGGGGCAATTACCACGTTAACCCTCCCTCAAATCCGCGCTTGGATCCGCCACTGTTTAAAATAACTGCGAAAAACAAGCTAAGACATATCAGATGTGGTGACCCGACATTGGCAGGAACTACCCGAGGTAAATCCGATGGTACTGCTCTATCTATAAAAGGCAGATCATCTTGGCCGTGACTTTGGAGTCGTTTTAATAAGATTGCGCAAAACTTGTGTGGTGGGTACTCCTCGCCAATTAAGATGGGCGACGTAAATTTTAAGTTGACTTTGTTTTCGGTTTTTGTTTTAGTGCACGTTGCTAATAGTGCTTACGAGACTAATCCCTTTTTAAACTCTCCAAATCAGGGTAAGTTTATTTAAAAAAATTGTTTATGTTAGTGACTCTATACTAGAGTTCCCAACTTTAAATTTTGGTTTATGAGTCCAGTATTTATAGAATTTTAGCTTGCAAAAGGTGGTGTAGTCGCGATTTTGACATATGTTGTTGACATTGGAGTCCCAAAAAAAACTTTAGTTTTCCACCTTGGGGAGGGGTGACTGCTCCCGCCATCTTGGATTTAGTATGCACAAAAAGGGTTTTGAAAAACATATTTGGATACTGCACGTTTTAGAAGAAAAAGTATTTAATTTAACAAAAAGTGCAGAAAATCAGTTTTTCTACAATAACGCTTTTGTACATTTTTTTGTCAGACGAATGGTTTTCGAGTTACGACGCTAAACATTTTGCCGCCATTTTGGATTTTGACCAATTTTTTTTTAGTGGCCTTTAACTTTGAAACTGTTTATTTTTGAGAAAATCTGTAAAAACATCAAATAAAGACCAACTAATAGCCTATAAAACGAGACATCACTGAGTTCTCGGGGTAGTACCATTGCTGAGATACCAACCCTGAAGTGGTAGCAGTACACCCGTTTCCTATGTATTTTCATAGTATATGCAAAATAAACCGAAATTATTCAGTTTTATGTCATTTTCTTAAAAGGTAAGCATTTTACAGAAAGTGTGTAATCAACTTTGTTGTAGAAAATTAAATTATTTAGGTTTTATTCAGTTTTCAGAAAAACTAAGAATTTTAGGGAAAAATATTAAAATACCTTTGTTAGAGAACGTATCACTAAGTTGTGGGTTGTCCGCACGTTGAGATTATTATTTTTTAATTAATTTTTGTAAAATTATTTACTTGTTTTCAATTATATTCATTATTCAATTTTCTTAAAAATTTGGCTTTTTTAAAAATTTTATTTTTATATATGATATTAAAATTTTTTGGCTAGGCAAATTCTTACTCCTATAGATTTAAGGTGGCAGCGGCCTGGAAAATTTACCTTTGAAACAAATACAAGTGTTTAGACATTTTTAATTGAGCTCTCTGCAACAATATACGACGGAAATCTCAAAAAATATTATACTTATCTGTATACATAAATACAGGGATGCAACTTTAAGTAAAACGATGCCCGTAGCAAAGTTCATTGTAATTTTTTCGAAAATTTCGAAACGACGTGAGATTTGTAAACAACAATATTTTTGAGCAGCATTAAAAAACAAAAATCATAAAAAAAACATTTCATGTAAAAAAAAGTCAAGTACCCGAAAATGATATTCCGTAAAAAGAATTGAGATAAAAGTAAAGCTAAGTTCTCCAATACAAATTTCAAAATGAAAGGTTCTCACTAGTTTGGAAATGTTTTTTTAAAACTTTGCTATTACAGTCAAAGTCCTCTGTGCCTAAGAGTCATTTGCAGCCGTAATAGCCAAGATTAGCAAAACATTTCCAAACTGACAAGAACCTTTCATTCTGAAATTTGTATTGAAGAACTTGGCTTTACTTTTATCTCAATTCTTTTAACGGAGTGTCATTTTCGCGTAGGTACTTGGCTTTTTTTACTTGAAATGTTTTTGTTATGATTTCACTCCTTTTTTAAAGAATTTGGATAATATTTAAGTTTTAAGGTAGTAAACTATGCGGAATATTGTTCAAAACTTTTGCAATGCGTTATTAAAAATTTTGAGGTTTTTTAATTTGTTTGTATGGTTTATATTTCCTATCAGCTTTCTAAAGCCCAGCTCTTGGAAGTGGGCAATGTTACTTTTACATAACTTTACATTTATAATGGAGGAAAGTAAATTAAAATTTTGTTGTTTTTAATTTTTTTTCCTATAGTTTTATTATAGTTCCTTTCCGTCTTACAAAGCCCAGCTTTTTAGCATTTCTGGAAGTGGGTAATGTAACTTTTACATAACTTTACATTTATAGGGAAGGGAAGTTAATTAAAATTTTTGGTTTTTAAATTTTTTTCTATAGTTTTATCGTATTTTCTATCAGTCTGCCAAAGCTCAGCTCTCTAGCATTTCTGGAAATGGGCAATATTACTTTTACATAACTTTACATGTATAGTGGAGAAGAGTAAATTATAATTTTTTTTTGTAATTTTTTGTTTTTTTTTACCATTAATTAAAAACAAACACAGCAGTCTTCGTAACTTTGTTTGAAATTATTTATAAACATTTTTATCAAATGGACAATTATGTGAAAACATTTTAAAAAAATTAACATTTTGAATGACAATTTTTCAAAGATGAAATATGGTACAGTCAGGGGCTTTTTAAATTGCGGGTGTATTTTTTTTTTATATTATATCATTTAAAGATATCAAAATTTTAATTTTTTTCAATACGTATGTATACAGACAGAGGTAAGTTTCACTTTCTTTGGTAGGTTTTCCTCATTTCAAATAGCATTTTTTTTTCGAGCGTATAGCTGTACCATTAAACCAAGTTTGATCTTGAGATTTAACTCCGTTTAAAAGTTAGTAGAGGGTAATGCTCCAAGGTGGTTAACGCCCAAAAAGTATTTAAAATACCTATTTGAAAATATTAAAACGGATGTTTTTTATTTAAAACTATTCCCAATTCAAAAATCTTCTAAAAATTTTATTGTTATGCTAATATTGAACCATGAACTACCACCTACGAGTCCTACGACCGCCTGGCGCTTAATACTATTTTTTGTGTTAATTTTTGTGACTATTGCTCAGAGTTGACCTTTGAGGATTAAAACAATAATAAATAGCCTTAAAATTTGGCTGAAAGTCATTAATTTTGACGTAATAAGATTGTTCAGAAGATTAATTGTATATGTAATAATGTATTTAAAAAGAATAAGCTTCATCCATTTTATTAGGAAAATACTAAAAATTCTTTATTAAAAAATAGCTTTGGAAAAAAACAGACCTAATAATAAGTATTGATTCAAAAATTAATTTAAACAAAAAGTGGTTAAATGCATAGATAATGCAAAGTCTAGGGCACACCGTAAACTGCTGTCTTTTCTTGAAACATTTCAGCCCATTTTGTACCTATCTAAAACTCTACTTTAGAATGAGCTACGAAACTCAAACTTTGCACAGTCGTAGATCTTCATAGAGTTAACAACCCCTCTAAGGTTTATAGATTTCTATAAAGTAGTAAAGTAGTTACGAAATTTCAAAAAAAGTAGAAAAAGCCACTTACTCACTTACTCATGTATAGATCATCAAAATTCTACTGTACTTCCAGACATGCTACAAAGCTGAAATTTCGCAGACTAATACAAATTATCACCAAACCCTTGGAAAGAATAAAAAAACCGAAAATTATAATTTACTCCCCTCCCCTATACATGTAAAGTTATGTAAAAGTAACATTGTCCACTTCCAGAAACGTAAGAGAGCTGAGTTTTGGCAGACTGATGGAAATATGATAAAACTATAGGAAAAATTTTAAAAACACCAAAATTTTAATTTGCTTCCTTCTCCTATAATTGTAAAGTTATGTAAAAATAATATAGCCCACTTCCAGAAACGCTGGAGCTGAGCTTTGAAAGGCCGATTGGAACTACAATAAAACTATAGAAACTTTTTTAAAAACCTAAAATTTTAATTAACTTTCCTTTCCTATAAATGTGTTATGTGAAAGTAATATTCCCCACTTCCAGGAAAGCTAGAGAGCTGAGTTTTAGAAGGCTGATGAAACCATAGGAAAAAAATGAAAAAACCTCAAAATTTTTAATAAGGCAATGCAAAGTTTCAAACGGTATTCCGCATATTTTACTAATTTAAAACTTAAATGTTATCCAAATCCTTTCAAAAAGGGGTGAAATCATAAAAAAACACTTCATATAAAAAAAACAAAGTATGGGAAAATGGTTCCGTAAAAAGAGTAAAGTCAAGTTTTTCAACAAAAATTTCAAAATGAAGGGCGTTTGTGAGAAAAATTTTAATTCGTAAAAAATGACCTAGTCATCAACCGACCACCTTAACCGCGTTTCTTTTTTATAAGTTTTCTTAATGAAATGGACGAATTTTACTCAAGATTTATTTAAATTATTTACACGCCTACCAAAATGACAGATTCCTTTTGTCAATTAGTTTAAATGGCTCTTTAAATTAATTTTATCAGAAACATGAGCAAAATATGAGATGAGTTTTTTAACCCGTCTTGTTGATTTGCCAAATATATCCTTTAGTGAGGTACAGTTAGGTATTTCTTTTCTGTTACCGTTCTTTTCGCAAATATGTA
The DNA here is from genome assembly GCA_963576565.1 of Aspidapion aeneum. Taxonomy (NCBI): domain Eukaryota; kingdom Metazoa; phylum Arthropoda; class Insecta; order Coleoptera; family Brentidae; genus Aspidapion; species Aspidapion aeneum. The sequence continues at coordinate 134,035,743 of OY755040.1, forward strand.
AACAAGAAGGCTTGGTGACCTAAAAATTAATCAGAAACTGTATACAAAAGATTGGCTTCTAGGGGTCTGACCTTACCCTGATGCCCCAGTTTTGGGGATCGAGAGTATTTTTACCTTCCTAGCCCGCGCAGCAATGGCTAGAGAAGATATTATTTTCGATATATTTTTTTAAATAACGCCGAAAATGTTTTATTTAGGTGTATTTTGACCTATGTTATCAATACCGTCGTGTGTGTGTTTATATCTGTGTGTGTGTGTTTATGTGTATTTCTGTCCGAACCGAACCGAACACGATGACTCCAAAACCGCTAAACCGATTTTTATAAAATTTTTAGGTAAAATAGTGTTCGACACTCTAACAAGTTAATTAGATTTTGGTCAAAATACATGAATGCTAATGGTTTTTTGACAATTAAACTTTTTTGAAAATGCTAACTTTTAAACGGAGCATCGCATCAATATGTAAAGTAGACTGCATTTCGCTCAATAATTTGTATTATAGCAAAAAAGTTCGTAGGAACTTTAGTTTCCGAGATACTTACAAAAAACTGTTTGTCAAGGCTGATATATCATGACTTCACATGAAGCGTGCTAATAGACCAGCTAGGAAGGTATCAGATCTCTCATGGATCCATTTATTTATTAGGCTATAAGTACCTATAGGTGCTAAATGTTTCTACATGCAGCTTTCTTCTTAGGGACGCCAGAATAATAGGGAAAAATTACAGAAATTGTACCGTTGCGTTGCGTTGGTTGCGCTCGTTTCCCGAATCATTCCTCTGCGATTTTTAAATAAGGCGCCAATTTACTACATTTAGTACATCTAAGTAGTAAAGAAAATTTAAGAAATATAGTTTTTTTTAAGTTTGTGTAAGGCTGTACTTTATCGGTGAGTAGTAGTATTTATGCGGATTATTTTCTGTAGTTGTATAGTTTTTATTGCTATGTTAATGAACTATTTTGTCAAACGTTTCCATGTCTGATATACAGTAGAACCTCTTCTTGCGGACACCTCTATTAAGCGGACACTCCCTTTAGGCGGACAAATTTGTTGGAATCAAGCTTTTCCCTATTTCTTTACATGTAAAATTTACTCCTATAACCGGACACTCTAATAAGCAGACGCGGACAATATTTTTTGGTTAAAAAATTCTGAAAGAACCCAACCGGACGCGATCCTCTGACAACGGGACGGAGCGCTGCACGATATGGGCATATAAATATTATGTAGTATGTTGGCAACAACGCACTCTGCAACCGAGGCATTACCTCTTTCCGTTTTAATGCGGAGACTAAAGGTTCTGTCGTATTTACAACATATTTTATTTCGGCGTGACTGCTGTTTTTTATTTTTATTGTTCAGTTGGGTAGTAATAGATCTCTTTGAAATGGCGCTTAGTAAAAAACTTCTTAGTTCACGTGAAAAAATGCATGCATGGGGGGTGCACACCTTCCCTTAATAATTTAGAATCACTACAAAAATTTTGAAATCCGGCACCAACACATTGAAACATCTTAAAATTTTAGACAGGAAAAAGTTACCCTATATATATATATATATATATATATTTATCGGTTTCACAACGTTCTACGTCTTCCGATAGCCAATCTCCACTCGTTTCTGTTTGCCCATAATTCATCATCTAGGCCTCTTATTCTCATTTCACTGTCTATTCCTTCTCTCCAGCTTCTCCATGGCCGTCCTCGTTTTCTTCGGCCAGTTGGTTTCCATTGTAGTATTTGTTTAGGTAGTATTTCATCATTCATTCTTTGTACATGTCCGTACCACACCAGTTGTTTTGTTTTTATATCATCCACTAAAGTACGTTCACCCACTGTCAAAATTTCTCTTATTCTTTGATTTGTAACTCTTTCTCTTTTTGATTTCCCTGCTGCTCTCCTCCAATAGTCCATCTCCGTAGCGGAAAGTATTTTTTTTGTTCTATCCTTGATTGGGCATACTTCTGAGCCGTATGTAATAATACTTTTTACAATGGTGTTATATATAAGCTTTTTGTTATGTTTTGATATACTTTGGTCCCAAATTATTCCATTTAATAAAGTTATTGCTTTTCTTCCTTGTACGTTTCGATCTTTTATGGCTTTGTCTAGTGTTCCGTCAGCTGTAGTTTTTAGACCTAAGTATTTATACTCATCACAGGACTGAATTCGCTGCCCGGTATTTAAGATTAGATCCTGTTTCATTCCACCGATACACATATACTCTGTCTTATTGAGATTAACCTCTAGTCCCCACTTATTGTACTCTTCTATTAGTTTTCGTGTCATATATTCGAGGTCGTCATAATCCTGAGCCACTACTATCTGATTATCGACGAAACATAAAGTATACAAGGTGGTTTCGTCCAACGGAATTCCCATGTTTTGGCATTTTCTCTTCCATACTTTAAGGACTTGTTCCAAGTATATCTTGAAGAGCGTAGGCGAGATACAGCAACCTTGTTGAAGACCTTTATTTACTTGAAAGCCTTTGGTTAGCTGTGCTTTTATTTTAAGTTTTGCCTTACTATTGCGGTATAACTCTTTGATGGCCTTAATTAGTTGTACGCTTATGTTTGTGTTTTCCAACGCTTTCCAAAGTAGATTTAGTGGTATACTATCATATGCCTTCTGCAAATCCACGTAAAGCAGATGCAGCTCTTGTCCGTATGCCATTTTCTTTTCAATAACTTGGGTTATACAAAAGAGATGATCTAAAGTCGATCTCCCGCCCTGAAACCAGCTTGTTCTTCTGCCTCCATGTCTTTATATTCGCTCTCTACTTTATTTCTTATTATTTTACCGTATATTCTGCTTAGCGTACTAGTCACAGATATACCTCTATAATTGTCACATATATCTTTCCTTCCTTTTTTGTGTATTGTGGATATATATGACGTTTTCCACTCAGTTGGGACTACAGTTCCATTTAAATATTTTTGGAAAAGAGATCTTTTCCAAAAAGTTACCCTCCCCTCCCAAAACTTTTGTCTAAATGCGCCACGGGACCTATTACATCACGAATACAACACAACTTATTACGTAATTCAAACAGGCTTAAATGTGTTATGTAATAAGGTCTGATACCTTATAGTGTGGGTTGTGAATAAAATGTATTTATTACCTATGTCTGAAATTTTTCCAAAAATAACAAAAATGTAGTCGTCTTAAAATTTTATTCAAATAAGCATTGAAGATTAATTTTTATACTGTAAAAAAAATAAATGGACCAATGACGGGTCTGACTTCTTCCTACTACTTAGTTATAATTAATTATCTACATACAGAGAGGTCAACACAACTAGGAATATAGCACACGGGGGAACAATCTTATGGCCAGCGAGAGCGCCCGATTTTGCTACCAATGATTTATTTTGTGGACTTACATTAAAAATAAAGTTTACCGGCATGATAGGGCCAATAATTTGGAAGAACTTCGTCATAGAATTACAGAAGCATTTTAAACTATTGCCCGTAATCTGCTCCTATAATAGTTCAGGCAAGATTCGGGAAAATCCACTTTCTAGAAGAATTTTGTATTACTTTTTGGCAAATGGGCAATTCCCCCTATTTTGACCCCATTGAATCCGAATATCCCTGTTGCCAACTCGAAATATTGACAGGCGCTGAGATATTCAAGATGGCGGCCAAAATGGCGACGGAATTTTAAATTGCCGCTGGAAAGCCCAAATTGTCACAGTTGTACATTTAAAATATATATTTGTATAATTAAAAAATAATAACATATTATTGTTTTTTAAATGGCTGCAAAAACCTCCAAAAACCCCTCAGACCCCTCAAAATCTGAAAGTTTGAGGTTTTTTCAAATTTTCTTAAAAACTAAACTTCTAAGAGAAAAATGTATTATATACTTTATTACAGACAGTAAAATTCCCTTTTCAACATGGTGTAACTTATTAAAGTTAGACTAATAACAAGCTCTCCAGGGTCGTCCGTTAATTGAAGTAATTTAAAAAATGTGAAAAAATACCTATGTTTTTTCCAAGATTTATTTAATTTTTTAACAAATCATTAAAAAAAACATGTTTTTAATACGTTTTATTCAATTTTCTTAAAAACCAAGCTCTTTATCAAAAATGTGTTCTATACTTCGTCATAGCCAATAAAATTTCCTTTCAAACGGTGTATAACAAAGTGGAAGTTATTTTATATTTACCGCTCCAGTGGTGTTCTTAATTTAAAGAAATTATTTAAGATCAATCCAAACTAATCAATTTTGTCTCTTATTAGCTTTTCGGTGGATAATAAAGAGCGGCGGATAAAAGTTCGAAAGTACAAAAGGTCGAAAGTACAAAAGGTCGAAAAAATAAGATCGAAAGTACAAAAGGTCGAAAATACAAAAGATCGAAAGTACAAAAGGTCAAAAGTACAAAAGATCAAAAATCAAAAGGTCGAAAGTTCAAAAGGTCGAAAGTATGAGTACCTAATTATGATTATGCCTCCCCCCAAACCGTTGCATAAGATTCACCACTTTATTTTTAGTTCCATATGCTTAAAAAAATAATCAAAAACACCTGTGTCAAAGTTACTACTGTTACTTTCTGCACAAAAATATTGGTTAGGGGGGGCCATGGCCCCTATGCCCCCTCCCCTTATAACCACCGATGTTTTTTTGCTTTAAAGAACTTATTTAGATTAATCAAAATATCTAATCTAATCAAAAAAAAGTTTATTTTAATTTGGAAACATTTTATTTTAGTAGGTATAAATTACGAACCTTTTTGAAGTATTTATCATAACATTAACTCACTTTGTAATATATCATTTAAAAAGAAATTGTCTTATCCTCAATAAAGAATAAAGGCACATTTTTTTCTGAAAATCTTAGTTAGAAAAGATATTTAAATATGCAAGAGAAACTGATTATTTCAGTTATTTTTGAAAATAAGTTTATATTAGTACGTCCCTGAAGCCTTAAATATGGCAACAACCCGACATTTTAATAAAGTTTTTAAAAAAAAATGTTATGTTCTACAATAAAGTATACTACATATTTTTTCCTAAAAAGTGTAGTTTTTGAGAAAATTTTGAAAACCCTATAATAAACATCTTTTTTCTAAATAATCCCAATTTACGTACGCCACTGAAGAGCTACTTGCTTTCCCTAACCTTATAACCTAATACACCGTTGGAAATGGAATTTTATTCTCCACAAAAAACTGTTCTTTGCAATTTTTGATAAAAAGATTAGTTTTCGAGAAAATTGCATAAAACTGAAAAAAAAACAGGTTTTTGGGGGTTTGGGGGGGGATTTTCTCCATCCCTGTCGATTTCTCGAGTTGGCAACAGAGATATTCGGATTCAGCGGGGTCAAATTAGGGGGAAATGGTCTGTTGCCAGAAAGTAATATGATTTGCTTCTAGACCGAAAACGGAAAGCCTTTTAAAATAATATGCTCTGACTATAAGAAAGAATTGGTTTTTATAATAGGCTCCGATATTGTCTAGCCAAAGTAGGAGGACTTTTCGAGCATCATTTATTTTAATATTTTTGGTTGGGAGGGACGTCTTTTAGATTGTGATGTTTTTTATGAACCTGCTTTTATCAGTTCCTCCCTTTAATTTCTACAGTTTATGTTATCGGAAATAAATTTGAGTGGTTCTAGAATATCGATTAGACGTATTAGCGACAAAAATCTAATCTATTGATTGCATAATTTGCGTGTTTAATAACGCATTATTACTTACAACAAAACGCATATCACGCGCGATCTAAGGCAGACTAATCTATTTTACGCGACAAAACTGCATGGAATAGAAAGAGACATACAGAGAGTGTTACTTTCGTTCCCTATCTGTCTCGCTGAATGCATCGCCCTAGTAAATTGGGCGTATTCCACCGTATGTGCCTAGATTAAGGACACTCATCGTAAAAAAGCTTGCTTTACGATAAGTGACCTTAGCCTACATGGGTGAACATTTTCGTATATTGTTTGATCGGGTTTCAAGATTAAACGGGAAAAGATTTGGTACTTACCTTCGTGGAGTGTGACGTCACGAAAAATGTCACAGTTATTAATTAATCTATATTTATTCTTTATATTCTGTACTATCTTTAATAGCGGTTTGTATTGCTTTAAACTAGCTATATTTACTACTTTTGATATTGAATATCAACTATACTGACAATTTTAAAATGACAGCTGTTAAAATAAACATAAACATAGGTCACTATAAATCACGTTCTAAATCATTTGGATACTTAAGTATTTTACCATGACTTTCTTTCGCGGCTACTTCCTGCCGCGTGTCATCTGCGATGTGTGTCAATGGGCCGCTAATGTTAGAATAACCATGGCTGCTTGATGATGAGAAGGAATCCTGGCCAAAGTCTTCCAAATACTTTATTTATACGGCTCTAGTACAACGCTTTTATATAAGGATGGTTTGAAAATGTTGTCGTATAAACACTAATAAAACCGTTTTAAGTACTAAAACCGATTTTATTTTAAACCGCTTTTAGGCGCGTATAAATGTAGTAAATGTAAAATTTGGCATTGGCAGGACGTTTATTCGTGACTGTTCGAACTGTCCTAAAGTATAAGTATCTTAATATTAACATATTGTTTGTTTAAAAATATGTTTTTTCTTTTCTTTTTACTATTGCCCTTTCTCCGCGCCTGAAGGGTTGTTTTTATTTTTTTATAACTTACATTAACAAAAAGTCTTTATCCTAAGCCCAAATTAAGGATTTATACAAAAATAATTATGGACATACTAAATTTGAGGGTTATCAATTCAAGGAAAAATACATACATTGAAACCTCTCCTTGCCGACACCTCTATTAGGCGGACACTCCTTATAGGCGGACAAGTTTGTTGGAACCAAGCTTTTCCCTATTTCTTTACATGTAAAATTCACTCCTATAACCGAACAGTCTATAACCTCTGACAACGGCACGGAGCGCTACACGACATGGGCATAAATATTATATAGTATGTTGGCAACAATGCACTCTGCAGTCAGAGAATTACCTCTTTCCGTTTTAATGCGGAAACTAAATACCTCTCTTATATTTACAACATATTTTATTAGGCGGGACTGCTGTGTTTTATTTTTATTTTTCAGTTGGGTCATAATCTAGTTTTCTGGTTGGGTGGTAATAGATCTCTTTGGAATGGCGCCTAGTAAAAACTTCTTAGTTTACATGAAAAAATGGAATTTGTTAATGTTTCGGAAAAGGAACATCTATCTGCACGAAAGATCGCTGAAAAATTTAATATCGGAAAAACTCAAGCAGCGGAAATTGTTAATTAGTATATATTAAAATTTCGCAGTTCTCTCTCATAAGCGGACACCTCCAATAAGCGGACAAAATCGACGAAACCGTGAGTGTCCGCTTATAAGGCGTTTCACTGTATTGGCAAATTTCTCGAAAAGGGCTATATACAAGATTTTCGTTTCAATAAAATTTAGAGTAATAGTTGAAATTGAAAAATATTAGTTTCAAAAATGTTATTTTTTTTTGTTGACATCGGTCCCCAGACCTACTGTGTAGAGTATTATAGGTGCTTGTCGCATGAAGACAACATTATTTAAAAAAATATATATCTGGTTTTACTTTTCTTTGGTGTCATTTGCAGGGCTTCGAATTCCCCGGGTTCACTTTACCAGCCATTTAAAAAATTACTTCTCCAGCAGGTTATCTTCCCAGAACAAACTAGGTACTAAAAATACGCTGTCTAACGGGGTACAGGGTGATCCTCAAACACTAATGTAGCCAAAATCAAGGGATAGGTAATATTCGGCTCAGTCGTTTCGGTTCCGGGGTTCGGGCGCGAACGATTCAGCGCAAAAAATCCGTGGCACGTTAAGTTTGGTTGGTTTAGATTTAGTTAGGTTTTGTTAGCCTTTTTTTTTGTTTGGTAATGTACTGACAGGGGCACAACCTTAATGAATTATCTAGAGGAAAAACATCTTTATGCAATAAACTCGTTCTATAGAAAGAAATCGCAATGAAAGTGGACATGGTTCAGCCCTAATAAAATAAATAAAAATAAAATTGATTAGAAATGTACCAGTCCTAAACAGCTTTGAAACAGGCAGTGATCACAGATTGGTCGGAACAAAAATCTGCATTGATAGCAATTTCCAAATGAAAAGAAAAATTAATAATAACAATGAACAACTTGACATGAATAAACTTACACAAAATAAAGCTGTAAACAAAGAAAGCAACAGCTAATCCAACACTTAAGGCGACAAAATAAAAATATAGATGAAATAAATGCGTGATATGGCCAGAGCCAAAGAAGTAAAAACAGTGTTAGAAAAAAGGCGGAACCTGGACATAAAGGGAAAAAGAACATTGATAGAATACACAGAAATACATAAAGCTATAAAAAAACGTATAAAAGAAAATAAAAGAAAGAGGGAAGAAATAAAAGTTGAGAGAGTTATAGAAAATAACAGAAATATGAAATATGTAAGGCCGACTCTAGGCAGATATGAAAAGAAAGTAAAATAAAGGATATGAACGGCATAGAAACTAACATTAAAGATGATTTTATAAATAAAACACCACTATTCTATACAGATTTATACCACACAAAAAGGGAACCATCACCAGAAACCATAAAGAAACATTAACTCAGAGCTACAACTTAAAGTAAGCAAAGCGGAAATAAAGAGAGCATTAAAGCAAATGAAAAATAACAAATCACTTGGAAAAAATGAAGTAACGGCAAAAATGCTGAACTACGGTGGTAGAACTGTGGTTAATACCTTTCATATTCTCCTGAATAAAATACTTAAAGAAAAAATAATCCCAAATAACTGAAAAGGATCAATAACCATTATTCTAAACAAGAAAGGCGATAGAGCAGACCTAAAAAAATCTCGACCTATAACACTCCTCATTGTAATTTGTAAGCGTTACATGAAAATATTAACAGATATACTAACAACAACATGTGACGAATATCAATCAAAAGAACAAGCAGGCTTCAGCAATGGTTTCAGTACAGTTTACCACCTATTAACCATAAAAATACTAGTAGAATGAGCCAAAAAATACAACATTCCACAATATATTGCGTTTGTAGACTTGGGGGAGGCCTATGTCCAAATATGGATCGAAGAAGGCGATAGATAGAGATAGTTCAATTGCATTAATAGTATATTAGTGCCTTTTTCTTTCCAACTTGTGACACCCTGTATAGTAATTTCTTTTAATTACCGCGAATCTGAAAAAAATACGGTAAAAATCTGATTCATCCTTGATCTTGGGTTAGTGACCAAAGCGATATCTAAAAAAGGAGATTCTCATGTGGGCAAAAAGCATCGAAACGAGATACCTAATCTTATTTGCACAGGAGGAATAAAAGAAAACTGGTCGAATTTTTTTAATGGGTCTGCCGTCCCATGTTTGGACGCTGCGTTACGAGTTTTATGTTGTGTACGTACTCTGAAGTTATGTATAGGGTTTCCGCCGTTTCAAAGTTATGGTGTAGTTTGTGTTGTCGTGCAGATATCGCGGTACTACTCGTACTCGAGTAAACGCGACGCCATTCTGGAATCATGCAGTGGAAATTTCCTCTTTCGGGTGGTCTCTTTTCAGCCATTCATTGAAGGTATTGTGATCTTAATTACGAGGGTCACGATAGAACTTTTTAGATATTTCTAATCCATACTAGTTTAAGCTCGCTGCCATATTCTTTCATTTGTACATATACGTACGTAGAAAAGGAGATACCGTGTAACCATACCGCCAAGGGATGCATGGAGAAAGGAAAGGGTTGAATTCCTTAGCGATGCCACGGTCTGCTATACAGACGGATCAAGGCTAACAGACCGGAATTCGACCGGCGTAGGAGTGTAGGTAGAAAGCAAGGGTATTGGAAAAAGCTACTTGCTGGGATCCAATGTAACAGTCTTTCAGGCGGAGGTTTACGCTATACTGGCGGTAACATGAGCGGAAAAAAATAGGAACGAAACAGGGAATCGCCTCCACATCTGTTCAGACAGTCAAGCTGGCCGTAGTAAGAGAGGTGGAGCTCGTATGGGTCCCGGACTACATGGGGTTCCCAGGAAACGAGAAAGTAGAAGAACTCGCCAGGGGTTGATTCCGGCAGAAAAGCGTTGGGCCAGGGCCTTTCCTGGGACACATAAGAGGGCAAATGAGGTCGGCCCTAACAGAGTGGGCACAGAAAGAGACACAGTAGCAATGGCCCAATACAGGAAACACCAGACTGGATACAGCAAGTCCCGTAGGGACGGGCTGCTCTGTAGAAGATGAAGAGAGGTGGGAGCCATAGTGGGAGTCCTAACCGGACACTGCGTCCTACGAGAACACCTGGCGAAAACGAAAGTAAAGACCGACGCGACGTGCAAGCGATGCTGGGCCGAGGACGAGACCTTGGCGCACTTCCTCTCATCATATGACGGAGGACCTTCTAAATCTGAGGTGGCCCGATATTCTGGCCTTTGTACAGAAGGCGGGCAGATTCCTTAGCGAAAGAAAGACGCATGCCTTGGGGTTGGCGAAAAGGGCGCTTCATGTGCCTAGTCGCCAAGCCTAGAGCCTACCCCACACTACTATTAAGTACTGTACGTACGTATATGCTGTTTTACCAGGGACGCGAATTCGTCTCTGTATTTGCAAAATTTTACCGTAAAAATGGACTCGGCTAGTCGCAATTTTCGAGCCATGTTGTTGTATGACTACAAAAAGGACTAAAACAAACCGAATGTCTCGAAAGATTGGTGAGTTACTTTGGGGACTGTGCCCCTTCTAGGACTACAGTGTTCAATTGGTTTCCAGAGTTTAAAAGGGGCGGAGTGTCATTGGATGATGAGCCTCGCACAGTTCGACTGCCCACTGCTCTGAGTGAGTCCGGAAATAGTAGAAACTTTCTAAAAGATTGTAAATCAAGGTCAAGGAGGGACCTATATCGAGACTGAAGCTTCTCTCGGCATTGGATCGGCAGCGGTTAAAACAATTTTACACGATTACCTTCGCCTAAGGAAGTTATGTTCCAGATGTGTGTCACATTTGTTGATCAATGACCAAAAAGCAACACGAGTGGATTGGGCTAATTTATTCTTCAGAAATTTGGCAATGGGTAAATTAAAGACATTTTTAACATCGTAACGGATGACGAAACATGGTATTATCATTATGATCTTGAAACTAAACAGGAATGAACAGTTTGGTACTGTGAAGGTGAGCAGCCTCCAATGAAAATTCATCGATCCCGAAGTGTTGGAAAGAAAATGGTCGCATCATTTTTTCCAAAAGTGGATACATCACGACGGTAGCTTTTAAAAATCAGGGGACGGTTACTTGTAAATGGTATATAACCAAATGTGTTCCTGTAGTCTTCCAAAAACTATGGAAAAAACGTCCAAAGACTGGTCCACGGGTAAAAACAGTAGATTTTTTTGCTGAGCAGGGGGCCAAACTGTTCCCTTACCCACCTTATTCTCCCGATCTAGCTCCATGTGACTTCTGTCTATTCCCTAAGATCAAAGAAAACTTACGACTGTTATGAGGTCGCCATTTTTTCCTCGGACGAAGAAGCAATAGCTGCAGGTGGTTTTATCGAATGCGCAAATATATGAGGTTGGGGGAGAATATGTTGAAAAAACAGAATAATTTTTTGAACAAACCTTCTATTTTTTTGTATCTAAAAACGTGGACGATGTGATCTATTACTTGGTACGAACAGAATAGCTTTGACTAATAGCAAGCTCTGATTCGTCTTCGAGTTGTCATCAGTTATTAGGTGTTATGCGAAAAGACCTCAAGGAACGTTTAGTTACTTCGGAGTAGAACTAGGAGAGCACATTACGCTGCATCTGCGTTATAATGGTTCAACATTCACTATCTTTGAACAGCGCGTGACAACTTCCTTGCTTGCTATTGGTCGAGACGAAGCATTACGCAGGATGTGATCACTTTTAGAATACAAGAATCATCCCCAGAGGAGATCCCCACTACCCCACTGGAAAAGTGTCGTTTACTTAAGTATGGGGTGATCGTAATTGGCCATTTTTGTGGCATTTAAAAATGCTTTGGGGAGGGGGCTTGGATTTTTTTTGCGCCTTGCTTTGATAAAAATTAAAAAGTAGGAAAAATATATTTTTAACTTTGAGATTCAGAAAAAACCAACAATTGTTTAGAATATCCCACTGTGCGGGAAAGTGATACTTAGCATATAAAAAAGTGTCCGCAAATTAGCCTTGTTGCGGTCAGTTGGAGAAAGACACATCTTTAACTATCGGCAATCGATGTTCATAAAAAATAATTATACTCTAAACAAGATTGTTAAAATAATAAAATATGCTAAGTTTGTAATTTAAACGGGTGTTGGAACCCATATTATGGGCATATTGGTTTGTTGGACCGGTGCGACGTCATTGATGATGTGATTCTATCCCACATCACCACTCAAGGGTTAAAGCACTCTGGTAAACGTACACTCGTCCACTTTTTTAATGTCACCTCACCTTACCTCACCTCCTACAGCAACTTAAAATATAAATTAATTTTCTACAATAAAGTTGATTACACACTTTCTGTAAAATGCTTACCTTTTGAGAAAATGACATAAAACTGAATCATTTTGGTTTATTTTGCATATATTATGTATTATGAAAATACATAAGAAACGGGTGTACTGCTAACACTTCAGGCACGGGTCATATCCGTTTCATATCTCAGCAAGGATACTACCCAGAAAACTCAGTGATGCCCCATTTTATTAAATATTAGTTGATCTTTATGTTATGTTATTACAGATTTGCTCAAAAATACGCAGCTTCGAAGTTAAAGGCCACTAAATAAAAAAATTGATCAAAATCCAAAATGACGGCGTCTGACAAAAAACTTTTTTGTAGGAAATTTTATTATCTTCAACTTTTTTTTCTAAAACGAACAGTAAACAAGTAAGTTAAGAAAAACTTTTTTGTGCACACTAAATCCAAGATGGTGTGGGGAGCCGGCCACCCCAAGGTCGAAAACTCAAATTTATTTTGAGAACTCCAACGCATTGGCGTAGCTAGCCTTGCTTTTCAGGGGGGGGCCGTGGCCCCGGTCTATCTTGAACAAAAAGCAAACATAGTTTTTAAAGAGTCGTGCAAAGTGTGCAATGAATAAAAAAAAATACGCGCATTAAATGTTCCAATATTTTAATATAACAAATTTAATAATACATTTACCAACTTATTTATATGTATACACAGGAAGTATGTGATTCAGCAATTCTACAAAGAAAGTTTTCTACGTCGCTGACTGAAAGCGTCTACCACACTGTCTAAGTCGACCTCAACATCTTTTTCTATGAATAACAATGACACACCTGAGTGTCTCTCTTGAGTCATAGTTGTTCTAAGCCAATTAAAAACTCTCCTCATGGCAGAGAAAGACCTCTCGCAAGTTGCACTTGAAATTGGAAGAATACTCGCAACTTTAAAAAGTTGGTAGAGGTTTGGATAGGTGTTTTCTGCTATATGTTGTTTGATAGAATCATGACCATCAGTTTGATTTAACCGAAAAATACAATTCTTTAAAACGGTCATTTCTGCTCTTAGAGTAGAAGTATTAATATTAAACATTTCCCGGTATTGCTCGACGAATTTATTCCATTTAACGACGTGGGAAACTTAATATGAAAATGGTTATGAAATTGTCACCAAAATCGGAAAATTTTCATAAGACACTAAACGCTAACCTCAAAAAAACTAAAAAGATAATTATATTTATTTTAGAAAAACAGTTTAAAAAGGTCTTTTATAACCTTACGACATCTACAACCCGATTTCGGAAACAGAGGGGCAAAGGTCACTGTCTTTATTAAATGCGAAATTTAAGGCGACAAATTCGATTCAGCTAATTTTTTACGCAAATGACAACAAGGCAAAATATTTAAATATCAGTCAATAGGTGGCACTACATATTAGAGTCCTAGGGACACCTATTCGGTTTCTAAATTGTGGGCCTTACTAAAATTTTAGGGATGACAAAAAACAAGACATTTTGAGTTTGACACTGACGTTAATTTTTGCCCAAAAACACAAGTGGGCGGCTAGTTTTCCAATAGCAACAGAAAAAATAAAAGAATAGAGTAAATAACAAAGCCTATTTTTTTGTCAAAAACCAGGGGATGACATTTCATCTTATAAATAAAAATAGAAAAAAAGTGTTTATTTACTGTGATAGAAAATACTGATAATCCCGAAGAAGACTTAGCCACAATAGGATGGAACACATAATGTTCCTATGAGCCTGCCTCCAAATACATCTAGCAAAATATATTTAAAGACCTTCCGATATCATTGATCCAGAAGATGAAAATGAAAATCTCCTGATCCACAGATGCTGCACAGGATAAGAAGTAAAGTTTTCGGCAATCATTGTAAATTAAATATAATAAATGAGTTGTTTTTATTGTAGTACTTTACTTTTGTTTCCACAACCTCGTAGAAAAAATATTGTACCTACATACTTAGCGCATGTGTTTAGTGCGTCTTCCGCACTGGTTAGGTAAATTACTGCGACCACATATAAAAATGTTGGATTTTACACGATTTGCATCCTCAGAAAACATTAAATTTCATCCGTGTGCAGAAATTTTTTCGCACATGTGTGACAAGTACTTTCAGTACTTCGGCACATGTATGGAAACTGTCACAATACTTTTTCGCACATGTGTTACAAACTACTTTCCCATACATGTGCGGAAAAGCAGTTTCATTTGATTTACGCAAAATTAAACACCAATTTTTACAAAAATTAGTATAGTTCAACAGTGTCCGTGTGAAAAATAGCTCCATAACTCGACAGAAAGTAACTTTCTCACGCTCGTGTGAAATTTGTCACTTTCTTCTCTTGCAATGTAATAAATAAATAAATAAATGAAAAGGGCTTTATTTTCAGCGAAGTTAAGCACAAGCTTCTGATAACTGAGCAATATACTAATTATCTTATAAATTGGTTCGTAATCCCGTGATTTTGTTTGTTACGCTATGGCCAGCCCTTAAAAAACGTTTTGTAAATAGAAAAAATTGTATGTCTTTAAATACCTTCTTATAATCATTTAACTTATATTAAACGACATTTTATTTATTCCAAATATCTGAAAATAATGTGAAAATCCGGGTTACGTGATCTTAGTTAAATTTTCTCAATCGAATTGACTTGCCCCCGGTATATGGGGGTGGCGCTTCAGTCAGAAGGTTGATGGCTCTTGTCTGATTTGGTGTCCTGCAGCAAATATAAAATTGAGCACGCCTTTGTAAATCCTAATAGATCTCTTTTATAAAAAACTAGTTGAAACATTATTTCTGTTCATGTGCAAGATTTTTTTAAAATCTTCAAACGTATCTTGTTAGATTTTTGATTTTCTTTTGTACATTTTCAAAAAATACAAGAATCGAAACAATTTCACTACAGTTTTCTATAACACAACTAGGCTACTGAAATGCCAAACATTGTTTTGAAATATTTGTTGTGTTTTAGCCATAACTTTTTTTTTATTTTTTGAATAAAATGATTTTGCAAAAAACTGCTAAGATACGGTTGTTAAAAATGCTTTAAAAGACTACCCCGCAAAATTTCGACGCGTTCCGCTTTCTCGTTTTCTATTTCTATTAGAACAAAGATTTGGCCAAAAAATGCGATATCAGTGTTGTCAAATGGTAAGTTTTCGGTCGAAGTTTGTCCCCTTAACTTACACTTCTATAATATTTTACAAGATGTCGCCAATATGTATGAAATATTCAAAATGCATAATTATGTTTAAATTTAAAAAATATTTTCGGGAAATTGCATAAGTGCAGAAAAGTTACCGATAATTTAAAGAGAAAAAGCCTAATTCCGCAAGACAAGGGCTTTTTCCTGAAATGTAAACATTATCTGAATGATTTTAAATTTTAATGCACCTATTTTATTTGAATATTTCCCGAATAATAATAGAAAAGTATGTATTTTCAGCGTCATGTTCTTTTATTAGTAGTCGGTAGGGGAGGCCTAAAATATCTTAGGGGGGCCTGAGGGACTTCAGGAGGGCCAGGCCCCCCCTGGCCCCCCTTAGCTACGCCAATGCTCCAACGTATGTCAAAATCACGACTACACCACCTTTTTCAAGCTTAAATTCTATAATGACTGGACGACTTCTCGATACAAGAATTGAAGTTGAACACGGTGTGTAATACTCCAGTAACAAGTTACAAGTACATACCTATAATAGATGGCAAAATCCTCAGTATATTAAGTGTTTTTGGAGTAAGTAATGTAATTTATAGTACTTACTGGTCTTACACATTTCTTAGATATATTTTTTGTATCGCACAACTTTATTAGCCTGACAGGATACTTTACTCAACGAAGTATTTAACCAAAAAAATCTCCAGGATAGCTATTCTGGGTCTTGAATGATGTGACCATCCCCATCAAACACTATGACCAATAGCAAATTTTGAACGGTCGCGTGTTGTGCGAAATGACTTGTCTCGACCAATGGCGTAGTCGCCCGCTCTTCAGAGTTTGTGAATTTTACGCATTTCAAGTCAAATCTGTTCTTCTTCCCCATACAGACTGAACGTTTCTCGGTTGTACCGTAGGAGAAGCTTGCGCAATGGAGGTCTTTTCGCATAGCTAGTGACGGCTTGATATTGGTCAAAGCATGTGATGGCAACTATCACATCGTTCAAGACCCAGAATACCTACCCTGGACGTAATACGTCATTGAACCTTGATGTATGAATCCGGAAATACTCGAGTAAGGAATATTTGATTTACTCATATAAATCTATAAGAACTGAACCTTTATTTTTAATCTCGATCTGAACATTGCATAATAAAGCCATTAAGAGCGATAGCGTGTACACATATGCGTTTCACAGAGTCGCGATTTTTGTTTGGGTACTCATTTAACGACCTTGCTTAGGTAAAGACCTTGGATATCAACTTACTGCGGGTTCAAATCTTGTTCAACTTATTAATATTGGTCATTAAAATGGAAGATAAACTACATGTCAATTAATTAGTAGGGTTTTACACGTTCCTTTTTAGAATTCACATACCTAAGTACTTATTTACTTTTTTTAGTTCCAGACAACATGACTTTTATTTTAATGGCAGTCCTGCTAACTGATATTAATATAAAAAGTTTAAAAAATGACTAAAACAAAGGTAGTGATGCGACTTTGCAAAAAATTGATCAGGTTTTTGGCCAAAATATTTTTTGTTAGCTATCTTAAATTTCAGGATGGTAGACAGAATCAAACATGACCCTTCAAAGAAGCTAGTCTATTGTTATTTTGGATATCAACTTTCTCTGGGTTCAAATCTTGTTCAACTTATTAATATTGGTCATTAAAATGAAAGATAAACTACATCTCGATTAATTAATAAGGTTTTTACACGTTCTTTTTAAAATTCACATACCTACCACACATATTAGCTCACACATATACTATACTATAGTAGTGTGAGCTATGGTGATCCTAATTTTTTCGAGAAAAAAAAAGTTGCTCCGATTTCAAAAATTTTTATATATCTTTGCGTTTCAGATGATTTTGAAACATTTTTGTTGCGCCGTCTGTCTGTCTGTCTGTCTGTCTGTCTGTCTGTCTGTCTGTCTGTCTGTATGTCTGTCTGTCTGTCTGTCTGTCTGTCTGTCTGTCTGTCTGTCTGTGTGTCTGTATGTCTGTCTGTAACGACCAACGCGCATAACTCAAAAACCGCTTGGCCGATTTTAATGAAATTTGGTACCTAGGCTGGGTCTTGGGTCGAGATGGTCCCATTTAAAAATGAACAAAATCCACCGAACACAAACGAAATAAAAGGGTGGGGGTAGATTTCAAAAATTAGAGTTTATGTGAAAATATGGCGTGTGTGATATTAAACGAAAGGTAATTGAGTCTGCAGTTAAACAAAATACATTTTAATTTATTTAAAAAAAAGGGTGGGGGTATATTTTAAAAATTAGAGTTTAGGTGAAAATATGGCGTGTGTGATATCAAACGAAAGGTAATTGAGTCCGGACTTTAACAAAATACATTTTAGTTGTTGTTTTTTTGTAAGGGTGGGGGTAGATTTCAAAAATTTCAGTTTAGGTCAAAACATGGCTTGTGTGGTATCAAACAAAAGGTAATTTAGTCTGGAGTTGAATAAAATATATTTCAGTTTTTAGTTATATTAGCTCACACGTACACTATAACTATAGTACCTAGTGTGAGCTTAGGGGCCCATATATTGGCAGAGTATTTTTTTTGTGCCAGACAACATGACTTTTATTTTAATGGGAGTCTTGCTTACTGATATTAATATAAACAGTTTCAAAAATAAGCAAAACAAAAGTAATGATGCGACTTTGCAAAAAATTGATCAGGTTTTTGGCCAACATATTTTTTGTCAGTTATCTTAAATTCCAGGATGGTAGACAAAATCAAACATGACCCTTCAAAGAAGCTTGTCTATTGTTATCTTGGATATCAACTTTCTGCGGGTTCAAATCTTATTCAACTTATTAATAATGGTCATTAAAATGAAAGATAAACTACATGTCAATTAATTAATAGGGTTTTTACACGTTCCTTTTTAGAATTCACATTGCTAAATACTTATATTTTAGCTCACACATATACTATACTATAGTAGTGTAGTGTAATTTTTTCGAGAAAAAAAAAGTTGCTCCGATTTCAAAAATTTTTATATATCTTTGCGTTTCAGATGATTTTGAAACTTTTTTGTTGCGCCGTCTGTCTGTCTGTCTGTATGTCTGTCTGTCTGTCTGTCTGTCTGTCTGTCTGTCTGTCTGTCTGTCTGTCTGTCTGTCTGTATGTCTGTATGTCTGTCTGTAACGACCAACGCGCATAACTCAAAAACTGCTTGGCCTATTTTAATGAAATTTGGTACCTAGGCTGGGTCTTGGGTCGAGATGGTCCCATTTAAAAATGAACAAAATCCACCAAACAGAAACCAAATAAAAGGGTGGGGGTAGATTTCAAATATTAGAGTTTATGTTAAAATATAGCGTGTGTGATATCAAACGAAAGGTAATTGAGACTGGAGTTAAATAAAATACATTTTAATTTATTTAAAAAAAAGGGTGGGGGTAAATTTCAAAAATTAGAGTTTAAGTGAAAATCTGGGTGTGTGATATCAAACGAAAGGTAATTGAGTCCGGAGTTTAACAAAATACATTTTAGTTTTTGTTTTTTTTAAGGGTGGAAGTAGATTTTAAAAATTTGAGTTTACGTCAAAACATGGCATGTGTGGTATCAAACAAAAGGTAATTTAGTCTGGAGTTGAATAAAATATATTTCAGTTTTTAGTTATATTAGCTCTCACGTAAACTATAACTATAGTACCTAGTGTGAGCTTAGGGGCCCATATATTGGCAGAGTATTTTTTTGTGCCAGACAAAATGACTTTTATTTTAATGGCAGTCCTGCGTACTGATATTAATATAAAAAGTTTAGAAAATAAGCAAAACAAAGGCAATGATGCGACTTTGCAAAAAATTGGTCAGGTTTTTGGCTAAAATATTTTTTGTTAGCCATTTTAAATTCCAGGATGGCAAACAGAATCAAACATAACCTTTAAGGTTTTACAAATGCTTACTACTTATGATATTTCCTTTTTAAGGACCTTCCACATCGTCTCCATCAACTCAATCACCTAGCAGTACCGCTCAACCAATCACTCACTCAACGACTAGCCCGATCACACAACCGACAACTTCCGGTACCACTACAGTTACAAAGGAGCCAGTATTTACCATAGAACCACCGGAAGTTTTATATGGTAGGTGTATGCCTCAGTACATTGCAAACTTTTTTTAAAGTGACTTGCGTGCAAGAAATGCAGTGCTTGTAAAGATACAGGGCTATGATTTTAAGGATTAATAATCACTGGTAAACAAAAATACAGTGGAACCTCTCTAATTCGAACCTCTATAACTCAAACCTCCTAGTGGTTCCACCACATTTTTATATGTATTTTAACCTCTTTAACTCGAATTTTTATAACTCGGACTCTCCATAACTCGAACTGTTTTGGTCGTGTTACGTGTTTAAGTTCGAGTTACAGAGGTTCGACTGTATTCTTATTACAAAATGTTTACTTTCTCTACAAAAATGGCTCAAAATCATTTATAGTTTTCTAGCTACAAGAAATTCCTATTTTAAAAAATAACGTAAGATGTATTATTATTCTTGTATTATTGTTACTTTTATTAGTACCTTAGAATTTAGAAGGTTACTAGGGATGTTTTTAGATGGCATTTTGTTTTTGGAACCGCAACAAGCAAAGTGGCATTCCCTTTGGCTTGGTATCGTTTTTGCATTGCAGAAATTTCTTGGCGGAATCATTTCCCATGTTCGTCACTTACTGCCTCTAAATTTTCAGGACATAAATCTAGATAAGAGTTCAAAAAGCGAATTTTTCGGGTTATGGTAAAAACCCATTATTTTATAAGCATTAAGTAGTTCACTCCCAAGATCTTTATATTTGTCAGCTTTAAAATTTCTAAGAAAATCTCTTACAGTTTCGTTCAGCGTATTATGATCCTGCAGACAGATCTTGTAGTGATAATATTTTTTGTTTTAAACAAGTAATTGAGAAAATAAGTGCCTAAGATATAGAGACTCGTGTTACCTTTGTGGACCTAGAAAAAGCATATGATACCTACTGTTATAGTAGGACAGTGTTAGAGCATACTAATATCAATCAAACATACATAAAAGCGATTAAAAAAACTATACAAAGGGTCAAAATCTAAAATTTAAATTAGAAGTCGACTTTTAAAAGCATTTCTCGTAACGGAAGGCTGAAGATAAGGGATGTTGTATGTTTCCAACTCTTTTTAAAATATATATCGCAGTAGCTCTAAAAACTGAAAACAAAATATTACGAAAGCAGATCATAGAATAGTAACCAATAGGGCGAAGAAGAAGGTAGCGTCCTAAACTGGAATGGCAACAGTCAATCCAAAGATCAATGAGTTAAAAAAACCAAACAGAAGATGGTTTTTTTGGTTCGAAGGAAGTTGAGAATGGGCATCGGACAACGTAGAAAAACGTTCTAAACCGACATAGTAGCAGTAGTAGTATTATTGTCAAGTGTTTTACCTTTTATTAATTCTGTTATTTGTAGAACATATTACTTTTTTCTTCACTAATTCTTGGAAATTTTTGTTTAAAAAACAAGAACTCTCTTTAATTTCGATCTATTTTTTTTTTGTTTAAAGCTTTTATTTAGTATATTTGCTACAATTTTTTCTTAAATCAACTTAAAACTATACTTAAAATTCAAATTTATACAACAAATAAATAAATAGGTATAAACTAACACTATATTAATAAAATTTAATAACTTTATATAAATTGTATTGAAAATAAATATTTTTTTATACTTTTTTAAAAATTTTTTAAATTTGGTTCATTTTTAATTGACACGTTTAATTTATTGTATTCACTCAAGCCTTTTGAAAATATTGATTTTTGAACAACTAATTTTGATGTAGTGCTTAAATGAAAATCTTCTTTTGTCCGGGTATTGTAAGTATGATAATTATAATTTTGATTTATAAATTGTTTTAAGGAATCTGGTAGTAAATTATTATTAATTTTATAAATAAAAATACAAACATTATAAAATATTAAATTTTTTACATTTAGCCATTTTAATTTCTTTAACATTGTTTTTATTTTGGTATATTTATCTGCATTTAAAATTATTCTCATTGCACGATTTTGTAAAATTTGTAATTTTTCCAGAATGTCTTCATTAGCTGAATATAAAATAGTTGAGCAATACAAAAAATATGGCAAAATTTTTGTGTGTATACACATTTTTTTGAGAAAAATGATAAATAATGACTTATTCTTCCTAAATATCCAATTTTTGCTGCTATTTTCGAGATGATATTATCGTAGTATAAATTAAACTTTAATTTTGAGTCTAGTATAATTCCTAGATATTTGAATGAATTCACGATTTCCAATTTTTCATTGTTTATTTGAATTTCTAAATTTAATGGATTACTTTTCAAATTTATTGTCATACATTTCGTTTTATTAACATTTAATTTTAATTTGTTTGTATTTAACCAATTTAAAACTAATTTTAAGTCAGAATTTAATAAATTAATAATATGTTCCAAAGAATTGCCTTTTAAGTAAATTAACGTATCATCCGCAAACATCTGAATTAAACTATATTTTAAAATGGATGGTAAATCATTTATGTAAAGAATAAATAATAATGGCCCCAATTTACTTCCCTGAGGTACCCCAATTTTAACAAACTTCTTTAAACATAATTCAATATGTAAAAATGGAATGAATGCCTTTTGAACATCCACTAGGTGTTTATTGGTAACGTTTAACTTAATTAATAGACTGCTAACTTTACGTAAGTATGACAATATACAATCAATATTTAGTTTTTACATAATGCGAATTCTTGTAACTTGTAACAGAATAATTCTGTGGTTAAAGGGGGTAACTCAAGTGGTAAAGTTTTTGCAAAGTCACCTGAAATGCTCCTAATACGGGGTTCTATCGATTTCATGAAATTTTGCTTCAATCTGCCCTTCAAAAGTTATCCAAATTTATATAAAATCTTCCTGGTATAATTTAAACCCTACCGACAGACAAAAGGCGCGACTCTTTGCGGTCCGAGCACAAAGTATTTGTTTTCTGACCGACCCAGTACAGGTGGATAGACGGCATCTGATTGGCAGATTTTTTTGAGATGTGCTTTTAATTGCTTTCAGGTGTTTTTTTCGGGACTTTTTAGTCGGCAGTATGCAGAGTTAGAAAATAAATCAGTGTCGTTTCTGTAGGTGTAGGAATAGAAAGTTTTATTATCTATTTTTATTTCTTTAGTTTACGCCATAATTAAATTAAATAATGTTCATAAGTATATCTACCGCCGCCCATGTCACTTTCTTTAAAGGATATGCCGATGGTCGGCTTTAACCTTTGTTCAACTGACTTTGCAAAAACTATAGCAAGGCCTGAGTTACCCATTTTTGACTTCCTACCACAGAATTATAAGTGATAACCTTGCGAGCAACTTTTGGTGAAAAAGGTACCTATTTGTTATGAATAGAACTAGTTTTTTTCTGGACGAATTTTTGTGTTCTTTCTAGATCTTTTATTATTAGTTGTTTCTTCCAATATTTTTTAGGTGACCTAAACTCGAAGTGTTTAAAACCGAATGGTCAATTCCCAAGCAATGCCTGCAACAAATACGTCAATTGTTGGGAAGGCAGAGCCATCGAGCAAACTTGTCCAGCAGGATTAGTTTTTAATGGAGAAAAGGGATGGTGTGATTATTTGGCAAATACTGATTGCGGGAAAAGAACTTTGGAGGACAACAATTCTGTAGTTTTGCCTACCCAGGCTCCTAGTAAGTATAGTGAGGTCTTTTATTTAAATCTAAGGGGACGGCAGTGCCCGACCAAGTTCGCTGTACCATATTTTCTTGGAACATTTCAGCCCATATTTGACCTATCTAAAAATCTACTTAAAAATGAGGTACAAAACTCAAACTTTGCACAGTCGTTGATCTTCATAGAGTTAACAATCCCTCCAAGTTTCATGAACTTTTATAAAGTAGTAAAGTAGTTACGAAATTTCAAACAAAACCTTGACATTTTAATTTACTTCCCTCCCCTATACATGTCAAGTTATGTGCCCACCTCCAGACACGCTAGAGAGCTGAGCTTTGGCAGACTGATAGGAACTATGATAGAAATCTAAGAAAGAATTTAAGAACCGCAAAATATTAATTTACTTTCCTCCCCTAAAATGTAATGTTATGTAAAAGTAACTTTCCCCACTTCCAGAAACGCTAGATAGCTGAGCTTTGGAAGGCTGATAGGAATTATGATAAAACCATGGGAAAAAATTAAAAAACTTCAAAATTTTAAATAAGGCATTGCATAAGTTTTGAACCATATTTCGCATATTTTACCACTTTAAAACCTAAATATTATCGAAATCCTTTAAAAAATGAGTGAAATCATAACAAAAACATTTCATGTAAAAAAAGCCTTGAAAAGAATTGAGATAAAAGTAAAGCCAAGTTCTCTAATACAAATTTTAAAATGAAAGATTTTTAATATTTATATTTTTCTAAACTTGGCTATTACGGCTGCAAATGACTCTTACGCACAGTGCTAAATTGAACATAGAGTAGTTTGGCTGTAATGGCAAAGTTTAAAAAAACACTTCCAAACTATTAAGAACGTTTCATTTTAAAATTTGTATTGGAGGACTTGGCTTTACTTTTATCTCAATTCTTTTTACGGAATATCATTTTCGCGTACTTAGCTTTTTTTACATGAAATGTTTTTGTTATGATACCATTTTGTAATAATATTGATCGTGTTTAATTAATATGAAGTCCATAAGCTCCATATGGCAAAACTTTGAAAATTCTTATTTTACAAACTATACATCTTACGAACAAAAGCACCGAGTCACGGTATTATTGGGCCATAGGTATAGATATGAAAAAACCACACTAGGGTAGGATTGTAGGATTTTTTGGGGTATGAAGTCTCATAAGCCCAATATGACCAAAATTTCAGTGCTAGTCATAACCTACATAGCAGAAATCAAACCAACGCTAAAAACACACACTTTTTACGTTTAATAGGTCGCTTGTTAACGTTATTTTCAAAGCCACGTTATTTCGGTGTGATTTTAACGTGGTTTTAAAAATAACGTTAAAAAGCGACCTATTAAACTTAAAAAAGTGTGTGTTTTTAACGTTATTTTGATTTGTGCTATGTGGGAGCCTTATCGACCAATAGGTACTCAAAATAACGGAAATATTACCATTTTCCCATAAGGAATATTTAATGCTTCTAGACAGAAAACAGGAGAGCGTTTTCAGATTTTTTTCTTTGACTAATAATTGTTTGGATTTTATTTTTCTAAGCTTCCAATCTACGATTCAACAGTTATACTTTGTGTTGATTTTGGTATTTTTTCTTATACTTAGTTGTGGTTTACTTAGTGGTTGATATAGGACTACCATCTGTCTAGAATATTTTTCAGAAAAAAACGGACATAAAATTCCCAACAAAATATGGAATTTTTCTTTGAAGGCACACTAAATTAAATACAAAAGTTTATTTGTTTTATAAATTTAACTTTAATTTTTTATTATATATTATACATATAATGACATTGTATAAACTAGGTATATTTATGCTGGGTTTTATTTACATTACACATAAAAATGAAAATAAATATTAAAACAAAGTAAAAGTTGATCTCTTCGACAACTGTGTAGGATGTGCGCTCGGATGTGCGCAGTTGCGACATCGTGTCACATGACCTTTGTTGCTGTTTCGGTGTATTTTTTTTTGTTTTTTTTACAAAAACAATGCTAAAACTCTATTTTAGTTTTTGTTTTTATTTGTCTGTATAAACACAAAATATTTTCATTTTTATATCTATTTTATTTCAATCTGTATAAACCCAGCATTTTTTCCTTCTTTTTCTATTTCACGACGAGCTAAATTCCGGACCCGGTTTGTTTTTCCGGTCGGACGCAGTCCGGTCTCCCCTGGATTCCGGACATGCCCGGAAAAATTCGGACGGATGGTAACCCTATTTAATACCTTCTTCTTGAACGCGGCAGTTGTTGTTTCCTTGTGATCATTTATTTTCAAGAGGCAGAACTGGCCTACATTTATAAAATTATTCGCAAATGTGTAAAAAATAACAACAATATAAATTTGGAACGCGAATCAAGTTTTGGTCCGTTATGATCATTAAAGATAACGGCGTGACAGGTCACTACTACACGATTACGATTGCAGAGAAAAATGTTCGGATTTCAACATCCGCCCGATTAAGAGGGAGCTCTGCGTATGATCAGGGACTGATAAATCTTCCATCTGTCCAGTGGCGTTCCTAATTTTTTGGATGGCTGAGGCTAGAGTCTAAATATGGCAACATACAGGGACCCTAGCTGAGGCAAAGGCAAAAATTGCTGCCCTGTAATGAAAAAGAGACAACTCGAGCAATTTTTTTCTGCACCCGGGGAACTAAATTCGTTTTATGCACTTTAGAGATCAAAAGTGTACTTTTAATCCCTCCTTTGAGGTACTAAAATGATAACATGATATCCTTCGGAAAAAAACAGCCGCTAAAATCCAGTAAGTATACAACACACGAAACTTTGAGGAGACAGCGTACGTCTGAGCTAAAACATTTTCGCCATGGGTTTAAATGTACCCAGTCTTTAGGTTTTCAATGCACTATTCTTGTCCGACATATATTATAATAATTATACAGTGTGTCCCAACGAAACAGAGGCGTTTTTGGGTATTTAGAATATTTTTTCGAAAAATTCCTCGGACACGTCGATTTAGTTTTTGAGGGGGACACTTTTTGGCAACAAGAACATTTTTCTGACACAACCCCCTTTCACGGGGTGAGATTCACCCCCAGAATTTAAATAGGGACACTGGGTCGAGTGATACCTTGTTTTAAAGGTATTTCGATTCTGTTTACAGACCTAGTATTTTTTCCAAAATCGAACGATTCGTTTTTGAGATAATTAATTTTAAAATTAGCTTGGTTTTATTTTTAAAAAATTTTTTGGGCAGTTTTTCGCAAAATTTTCTTTTTTTTACTCGAACCCGTAGATTTTGTTTTTAAATTCTACACTTTCCACCAAAATTAAAATTTTTCTCTTACCACCCCCTTTTACGGGGTGAGATTCACCCCCAGAATTTTAATAGGGAAAGTGGGTCGAGTGTTAAAAAACAAAATCTACGGGTCCGAGGAAAAAAAGAAAATTTTGCGAAAAACTGGCCAAAAAATCTTTTAAAAATAAAACCAGGCTAATTTTAAAATTAATTATCTCAAAAACGAATCGTTCGATTTTGGAAAAGATACTAGGTCTGTAAACACAATCGAAATACCTTTAAAACAAGGTATCACTCGACCCACTTTCCCTATTTAAATTCTGGGGGTGAATCTCACCCCGTAAAAGGGGGTTGTGTCAGAAAAATGTTCTTGTTTTTATTTTTTCTAAAAAAAAATCGCGTTGTGGAAAACATTTTGCAGACATGACGAGAATAATGACGTCGCAGGCGAAAATTAGAGTAAAGCTAATTCTTTTTTAAAGAAATTCGCGCCACAGTAGAAATTTTTGGAAAAAAGGAAAATAATGGAGGCTACCGAAAATTTTAGAAAAATAAATCTATTTTAACTCTCGACATTGTCCTCTGCAAACTCATCTATCAGTTTCTAATACCACAATTTCTTTTGCACCACATAAATACCTTAAACTTTTTAATTGCAGATTATTGAATTTTTTAGAGAACGGCAAAATTTTTAAAATAATAAAATTTGGTTGCTCTCTGAAGGTGGTTGCCTAAGGCGACTGTATGGCATAAACAAGGGCGGATCCAGAGGTGCTTCTCGGGGGGGGGGGGCACTTTAGGACTAAAAAAACAATATCTTACATATATCTTTACAAAATATTTTGCAAGTTTAGGCTACAAATTTAGGATAATTTATTAATAAAAGTGGTTGTAATTTCGATGATAATAACAATAGACACTTTCATGCGCCGCAAGCAAAAATTTTGAATGTTTATTAGCAAAAACCTTACTTTTTACTCAGTTTTTGTATATTCAAAACATTCTCGGGGGGGGGCAAGTGCCCCTAGTGCCCCCCCCCCTGGATTTGCCACTGGGCATATAATGAGCGTGTAAGGGTTTTGAAATAACCCATTATGAAAAAAGTTTTTAATATTTTTTGTTAAAACTTTTGACAATTGGTAAAAAAAACGAATTCCTTTCTCAAAAACAAAAGTCAACCCTCAAAACATATTATTATACATAGCCTATTTTACATAGTTTTTAATAATTTTTTAATACTATATTTTGTCTAGAACTTATCGCAATGAAGTTTTAAATGCGCGGAAGATTTTTTCAAAATTTGCAAAGCTCTGCTCAAAAAAGTGTTTTTTTAAAACCCTTACAATTAGATTTTTCGCTACACTATTTAATATTTTTATTTCGATATTACTCTTCACCGCCTCCACATACTTAACGGCTTCAGGAAAATTTTATTATTTTATAGTTCCCCTTTATATTAAATACTTTTCCCATAAAAGAGTTATTTTAAAACCCTTAGATGCTTATCATATGCCATACGCAGAGCTCCCTCTTAGTCTTTAACATATTTCGAACAGTCAAAAAATTTGACTTAAATTTTAATAAATAAAATAATAAACGCATCAACAAATCTTCGGCTAATCTGACTTGGATAAAATTTTTAGCTATTTTGTATACCACTTGCAAATTACTGATGCCCAGGTCTAACGACGCACAAGGTGTTCAGGAGGAAGACCGTTTTCAGGTCGTCAAATATTTTTTAAGACGGCTCTGGTTCAAAAACACCATATTTAAAAGTGGGACATTAAAAATAGCCATATTCGAAAAACGACATTAAAGCAACGATGCGATATTTAAAAAAGCGACGTTTAAAACAACGACATTAAAAAAGGCGCAAGCGAATTTTTTTCTTTCTAAAAACAGATAAAATTGTAGTAGTATAGCTCTCCTGTCGTTGAACCACGTAAGGTTAGTACTGTTACCTAACCGAACCTATCCCAACCTGGTTTGAATAAGGTCGCTCAACGTAAAGCAAGCTTTACGAAGCCTGACTTTGATTTTCTATTTTTGGGTTATAATTCTTGACATGTTTTCCTCGGTTTCGCATTGGCGGCTCGTTCTTATTTTTAAAATGTGGTTTTAACACAGAATAAAGATCTATTTAATAATAATAGAGTTTCAAGAAACTTTGTTGCAGCATAACTTTATTTCTAAATACATAAATTGATATAGTTTAGTTAGTTTAGGCACCTTCGGACTGTGCAAAACAACATCTTTAAAATAAAACCGAGCAGCCAATGCAAAACTGAGGAAAACATGTCAAAAATAATAACCAAAAAGTAGAAAATCAATGTAAGGCTTGGCTTCCTATAAAGCTTGCCTTTACAATGAGGTTTGAGAACAGGAATAAGTTATTCCTACTAGGTACTAAGCTAACCAGTTTGGATTGAAAAAATTCATTGTCTCTGTTTTTAGTTAAGCTCAATATGTTGGGCAGTTTTATGTTGCTTTTTTGATTGTCGATTTTTGAATGTCACTGTTTTAAATTGTCGCTCTTTCGATTGGCGCTGTTTTAATATGCCGATCTTTCAAACTAGCGCCCTTTTGATATGCCGTGCTGTCTTAAGTTACGTTATTCTGAACCAGAGCCAGTATAAAAATTAAAAAATACATTTTTGTAGTTATTAGAAATAATTAAAAAGTGATTTATATGTAGGTACTTGGGATCTTCCTTGTTTGCATGCTTCTTATGGTTTTTTGTGATACTTATCCTTTATAGGTTCTACTCCTGTAAATTTCTATGAATCTTCCGTACCATCCTTGTTGCAAGGACCTGAAGCAAGTGTCTTTGTAGCACCAGTTGGTAAGTTCTTAATTTTATACTTCCTCTTCACGATTTTTCACCATTTCAGTAGTTAATAAAATAAAGTGCAAGATCATCAATGTTTATCAGTTATTTTAAAATCTGTGTCAAACATGGACTGTAGGTACCTACCATATACGTAATATTCCAATACTCCCTGTTACCTATTTACACAATGGTTGGCGTTTGATGCAAACATTCAGAAATAAAGGTACGAAAAATGCACAGATACCAAATTTACATAGATAGAGTTTTTGTCAACTGTACGCTGATGATTTGACGTAACCAAAACAAGAATAAAATAATATTCATGCGTAAAAGTATAACCAATCAGGACATTTTATCTTAAGGACCGCAAAAAGGATAGACTTATACCCATTGATATTGCTATTTCAAATATGTTTACATTCTGCATCATAAGGTACCGTAGGTATTGCAATAATACGTACTATATAAAAATAATATGCATATGTCTTTGAAAGCAACCAATCAGGTATTTTTTGCTTAAAGACCCCAAGGCCCTCATGTTTGCATCATGAATGGGCAGTTACCGTGGGTATTGAAATATTATGTATATGGTACCTACAGAATATTCTATTTTAGTTTTGACCATTTTAAGAAATGTTGCGCTATTATAGGGTTGTGATATTTTCTTGAAAAAAATAATAGACCTTTTTTAACCATTAATCAAAAAGTTATCCGATGTATATTTATAAATTTGCCACATCTTGTCAGCTATTTTTCCCCAAATACAATTGAATCATCTGTACATTTTCGTGAACGTTAAATGTCATACGCGGCATGGCTTGAGCTAGAATTTACGTGAAAAACAAATATCCACTTCTCACCTGCTTCGCTACACATGATGGATAACGAAAAACTTCAGGAAGACGAGAGGTCACAATGTATTACCTCACTTCTCCACTACCAGCCCGAATACGGGTCTAAAACAGCAAAAAATATTTGAAGACACCGCCCAAAATAAATTTTTCTCTTGTTTACTTCTTTCTTACACGCATTAAGCATAACAAGCAGTATATGATCCCCAACTTGATAGAAAAATACCTATTGTACTTGTTCCTCTTTAACATTTCAGCCAACTCTCCTCTGCGGCATCTTTGTCTAAGTCCAAGAGGCCTCTTCCCAGGGAGCTCCTGCAACAAATTCGTAAACTGCTGGGACGACAACATCGTAGAACAAGAATGCCCGGAGGGAACTCTATTTTCTTCTAAAGGCTATTGCGATTATGCTGAAAATGTTGATTGTGGAGGGAATAAAGGAGAGTCCAGTGCGACTGCCGGTCAGTCTAATACAAACCAAATATTAAGTAGTCAGAATACCGAACAAAATTCAAACACTCAGTCTTCAAGTAGTCAGTCTGTTTCAAATCAGTCTTCGAACAGTCAGACTTCTAACAGTCAGACTTCGAGTAATCAGTCAAATAACGATCAGACATCAAATAGCCAGTCCAATTGGGATCAAAGCTCAACAGCAAGTGAATCACTCAATAATAATGTTATTGATGATGAAAATAAAGGTAAGATTTAAATAATTTAAAATATTTATTATTAGCTTTCAAATAGACACCTAATAAAAATTTAGTCTAGTGAATAACACTAGCTTTTTACTACTTACTGTCATAATATTAATATTATTAGCATCTTAGCATCAGACTAATTTTTAGCACAATTATACAAGCTTTGTCAAAACCGTCAGGGTTATTTCCGAGGCACCTCCTGCAAAAAGTTTGTTTATTGCTGGGATGACAACGTTGCGGAACTGGAATGTCCTGAAGGAACACTATTTTCAAATAAAGGCTACTGCGATTTTGCTGCTAATGTCAATTGTAAGGGTCAAATGTCAAGCATTGATCAGAGTTCAAACAATCAAAATTCAAATTGTCAGAACAATACTAATCAAAGTTCAAGCGGCCAGTCCAATACCGATCAAGGTTCTAACAGCCAAAGTTCAAGTAATGAAACTTCAAGCAGTCAAAGCTCAAGTAACCAATCTAACAATGGTCAGTCAAGCGGCCAGTCCAATACCGATCAAGGTTCAAGCAGCCAAAATGAAAGTAATGAAACTTCAAGCAGTCAAAGTTCAAGTGGCCAATCTAACAATGGTCAGTCAAGTAGCCAGTCAAATACTGATCAAAATTTCAATAGTCAGGCAAATACTGATCAAATGTCAAATGGTCAACTTAATCAGAGTGGCAGTGAATCCAGTAATGCTGTTGTTCAGGAGCAAAATAAGGGTAAGTCTGAGCATCATTGATACAAATTAATAACAAGTAAGTAAACTTTTTTTAAGTCTCATACATTTTAGCAGCATTACCACCTCATCAGATTAAATTTTAGAACAACTTCGAAAGCTTTGCCGAAACCGTCAAGGCCTCTTCCGCGGTACAACTTGCAAGAAATTCGTAAATTGTTGGAATGACAACGTTGTTGAGCAAGAATGTCCTGAGGGTACTCTCTTTTCACACAAAGGTTTCTGTGATTTCGCTGCTAATGTTAATTGTAGTTACCAAGGAGACACTAGCTTGATAGGCGGACAATCTAATATGGATCAGACATCAAGCAATCAGCCTAATACAGATCAGGGTTCAGGCAGTCAAAATTCAAATAATCAGTCCAGTACTGATCAGACATCAAGCAATCAGCCTAATACAGATCAGAGTTCAGGCAGTCAAAATTCAAATAATCAGTCCAGTACTGATCAAGCTTCAAACAGTCAATCCAATACCAATCAAGGTTCAAGCAGTGGAAGTTCAGGTAATCAGTCTAATACTGATCAGACTTCAAGCAGTCAATCTAATAGCAACCAAAGTTCAAGCAGTCAAGGTGCAAGTAATCAATCTAGTACTGATCAGACTTTAAGCAGTCAATCTAATACAGATCAAAATTCTAATAGTTCGTCCAATACTGATCAAAGTACAACTAGTGAGAATTCTAGTGAATCTGTTAGTAATAGTCTTGGTCAGGACCAAAACAAGGGTAAGTCTGGGTATCAACTAACAAAAAATTTGCGTTTGGGTAGTACTCATAATGAATCAATAGTTTTTTAAGTTTAATTTATTAACATCACCTCATCATACTATATTTTAGAACAACTTCGAAAACTTTGCCAAAACCGTCAAGGCCTCTTCCGCGGTACAACTTGCAAGAAATTTGTTAACTGTTGGAATGACAACGTTGTGGAACTAGAATGCCCTGAAGGAACTCTGTTTTCCAATAAAGGCTTTTGTGATTTCGCAGCTAATGTTAATTGTAACAGTAACCAAGCAGAGTCTAGCTTGATAGGCGGACAATCTAATACGAATCAAACATCAAGCAGTGAGTCTAACACAGATCAGAGTTCGAGCAGTCAAAGTTCAAATAGTCAGTCCAATACCGATCAAGTTTCAAGCGGTCAGTCAAATGCTACTCAAGGTTCAAGCAGTGGAAGTTCAAATAATCAGTCTAATACTGAACAGACTTCAAGCAGTCAATCAAATAATAATCATGGTTCAAGTAATCAGTCTAACACTGATCAGACTTCAAGCAGTCAGTCAAATACCGACCAAAATTCCAGCAGTCAAGGTTCAAGTAATCAATCTAACACTGATCAATTAAGTAGTCAATCTAATACCAATCAAAGTTTAAGTGGTCAAAGTTCAAATAATCAGTCTAACACTAACCAGACTTCTAGCAGTACCTCTAACACAGACAAGAATTCCAGTGAATCTGTCAATAATAATGTTTCTCAGGACCAAAACAAGGGTAAGTCTAAGTATCTACTCCCAAAAAGTTATCGTTTGGATAATACTTATAATTAAATAATAGTTTTTTTTAGTCTAATATAATTAACATTGTAATCGCTCCATTAAACTAAATTTTAGAAAAACTTCGAAAGCTTTGCCGAAACCGCCAGGGTCTCTTCCGCGGCACAACTTGCAAGAAATTCGTAAACTGTTGGAATGACAACGTTGTGGAGCAAGAATGTCCTGAAGGAACTCTCTTTTCAGAGAAAGGCTTCTGTGATTTTGCAGCTAATGTTAATTGTAGCGGTTCTCAAGGAGAGTCTGGCCTAATAGACGGACAATCTAACACGGATCAGACATCAAACAATCAGCCTAATACAGAGAGTTCAAGCAGTCAAAGTTCAAATACTCAGTCCAATACCGATCAAGCTTCAAGCGGTCAGTCTAATGCCAATCAAGGTTCAAGCAGTGAAAGTTCAAATAATCAGTCTAACACTGAAGAGACTTCAAGTAGTCAATCTAATAACAATCAAAGTACAAATAATCAGTCTAACCCTGACCAGAGTTTAGGCAATCAATCTAATACAGATCAAAGTCCAAGCAATCAAGGTTCTAGCAGTGAAAGTTCAAGTAATCAGTCTAATACTGATCAGACTTCAAGTGGTCAATCTAATACAAATCAAAGTTCAAGCAGTCAAAGTTCAAATAATCAGTCCAATCAAGCTTCAAACAATCAATCTAATACTAATCAAAATTTAAGCAATGGAACTTTATGTAATCAGTCTAACACAAATCAAGTTTCAAGTAGTCAATCTAATACCAATCAAAGTGGAAATAACGAAAGTTCAAGTAAACCATCTAACACTAACCAAACTTCAAGCAGTCAGTCTAACACAGATCAAAATTCCGGCAGTCAGTTTAATACTGATCAAGCTTCAAATGGTCTATCTAATCAAAGTAGTAGTCAGAATTCCAGTGGATCTCTCAGTAATAATGTTGTTCAGGAGCAAAACAAGGGTAAGTTTCTCTTCTCTTCTTTCAAAAAATTTGCGTTTGGGTGATAATACTAATAAAATAACTTTTTACTCTAATACGGTCAATTGTAACCACTTCATCAAACTAAATTTTAGAACAACTTCGGAAGCTTTGCCAAAACCGTCAAGGCCTCTTCCGTGGCACAACTTGTAAGAAATTCGTAAACTGTTGGAATGACAACGTTGTAGAACTAGAATGTCCCGAAGGAACTCTGTTTTCAAATAAAGGTTTCTGTGATTTCGCCGATAATGTCAATTGTAGCAATAATCAAGGAGAGTCTAGCTTGATAAACGGACAATCTAATACAGACCAGACATCAAGCAATCAGTCTAATACAGATCAGAGTACAAGCAGTCAAAGTTTAAATGGTCAGTCCAATACTGATCAAACTTCAAGCAGTCAGTCTAATACCAATCAAGGTTCAAGCAGTGGAAGTTCAAATAATCAGTCTAACACTGATCAGACTTCAAATGGTCAATATAATAACAGTCAAAGTTCAAGTAATCAGTCCAATACTGACCAGACTTTAGGCAGTCAGTCTAATACAGATCAAAGTTCAAGCAGTCAAAGTCCCAGTACTGATCAAGCTTCAGGCGGTCAGTCTAATGCCAATCAAGGTTCAAGCAGTGGAAGTTCAAGTAATCAGTCTAACACTGATCAGACTTCAAGTGGTCAATCTAGTAACAATCAAAGTTCAAGTAATCAGTCTAACACGGATCAGGTTTCAAGTAGTCAGTCTAATACCAACCAAAGTTCAAGCAGTCAGAGTTCAAGTAATCAATCTAGCACTGGTCAGACTTTAGGCAGTCAGTCTAATACTAATCAGAACTCAAGTGGTCAAAACAAGGGTAAGTGTGGGTATCTACGACCAAAAAATACGCGTTTGAATTATGGTAATAATAAATTATTAGTTTTTTAAATTTTATTTAAATATTGTAACCACCTCATCAAACTAAATTTTAGAACAACTTCGAAAGCTTTGCCAAAACCGTCAAGGCCTCTTCCGCGGCACCACTTGTAAGAAATTCGTAAACTGTTGGAATGACAACGTTGTAGAACTAGAATGTCCCGAAGGAACTCTGTTTTCGAATAAAGGCTTCTGCGACTTTGCCGCGAACGTTAATTGTAGCGGTAATCAAGGAGAGTCTAGCTTGGTAGGCGGACAAGCTAATACAGACCAGACATCAAGCAATCAGTCTAATACAGACCAGAGTACAAGCAGTCAAAGTTCAGGCAGTCAGTCTAATGCTAATCAAGATTCAAACAGTGGAAGCTCAAGTAATCAGTCTAACACTAATCAGACTTCAAGTGGTCAGTCTAATGCCAATCAAGGTTCAAGCAGTGAAAGTTCAAATAATCAGTCTAACACTGATCAGACTTCAAGTGGTCAATCTAATAACAGTCAAAGTTCAAGTAATCAGTCCAACACTGACCAGACTTTAGGCAGTCAGTCTAATACAGATCAAAGTTCAGGCAGTCAAAGTTCCAGTACTGATCAAGCTTCAGGCAGTCAGTCTAATGCCAATCAAGGTTCAAGCAGTGGAAGTTCAAGTAATCAGTCTAACACTGATCAGACTTCAAGTGGTCAATCTAATAACAATCAAAGTTCAAGTAATCAATCTAACACTGACCAGACTTTAGGCAGTCAGTCTAACACAGATCAAAGTTCAGGCAGTCAAAGTTCCAGTACTGAACAAGCTTCAGGCAGTCAGTCTAATGCCAATCAAGGTTCAAGCAGTGGGAGTTCAAGCAGTCAGTCTAATACAGAGCAAAACCTTAGCAGTCAGTCCAATCAAAGCATAAATAGCCAGAATTCTAGTGAATCTGTCAGTAATAATATTTCTCAGGATCAAAACAAGGGTAAGTCTGGGTAGCTTTTCTCAAATAAATTGAGTTTAGGTGATAATACTAATAAATTAATCGCTTTTAAGTTTCATGCATTTTAACATTGTAACACTTTATTAATCAAAATTTTAGAAACACTTAGAAAGCTTTGCCAAAACCGTCAAGGTCTATTCCGCGGCACAACTTGCAAGAAATTCGTAAACTGTTGGAATGACAACGTTGTGGAACTAGAATGTCCTGAAGGAACTTTGTTTTCCAACAAAGGCTTCTGTGATTTTGCCGCCAATGTTGATTGTAGCGTGCAATCTAATGCTGACCAGACATCAGGCAGTCATACTGATTCAAATCAAAGCTCAAACAGTCAGTCTAATCAGACATCAAGCAGTCAATCTAATACGGGTCAAAATTCAAGCAGTCAAAATTCAGGCAGTCAGTCTAATGCTAATCAAGATTCAAACAGTGGAAGTTCAAGTAATCATTCTAACACTGATCAGACTTCAAGTGGACAGTCTAGTAGCAATCACAGTTCAAGTAATCAGTCAAACACTGACCAGACTTTAGGCAGTCAGTCTAATACTGATCAAAGTTCAGGCAGTCAGAGTTCCAATATTGATCAGGCTTCAGGCAGTCAGTCTAATGCCAATCAAGGTTCAAGCAGTGGAAGTTCAAGTAATCAGTCTAACACTGACCAGACTTTAGGCAGTCAGTCTAATATAGATCAAAGTTCAGGCAGTCAAAGTTCCAGTATTGATCAAAGTTCAAGCGGACAGTCTAATCCCAATCAAGGTTCAAGCAGTGGAAGTTCAAATAATCAGTCTAACACTGATCAGACGTCAAGCAGTCAAAGCTCAAGTAGTCAAAGTTCAAGTAGTCAATCTTATGCTAACCAGACTTCAAGCAGTCAGTCTAGTTCAGCTCAGAGCTCAAGTAGTTTTTCTAATACAACTTCCAGTAGTCAGTCTAATACAAATCAAAATTTAAACAATCAATCCAATGCTACTTTAACTTCAAACAGTCAGTGCAATGGAAATCAAAGCTCAGTCAGTCCATCTAATGGAGAGGATGGTAATAACGGTAAGTGTAAATCTTGACTCTTGTAGAATCAAGCAACGTTATATTTATAGTTTAGTCTAATCCATTTACTTAGTTTATGAGTCATACACATACTAATTTTACTACCATTTTAAATACTAAATTTTAGCTAACCTACGCAAGCTCTGTGGAAACCGTAAAGGTCTCTTTAGGGGCACCTCTTGCAATAAATTCCTGAACTGCTGGGAAGATAACGTTGTGGAATTTGATTGCCCCGAAGGTACATTTTTTTCCGTCAAAGGCTTTTGTGATTATGCTGCTAACGTCGAATGTAGTGAAGACTCTGGTACAGGCAGTCAGTCTAAAATAGATCGAGTTTATAGCCAACCTAATCTTGATCATATTTTAAATGGAAATTCTAGTAATAGTGTGGATGAGGATAATAATAAAGGTTTGTACTATCAATGACTAATTTAGTCTTTATATTTATATAGGGTTGAGTTTTAAGCGACTGTTTTGGGTTAACCTAATTTGTTATGGATTTCGTGACCGCAAGTCAGTTTAATTTCTGCATTTTATTCTAAAACAAATTCGGTTGCATCAACTCACAGTCCCTAGAATAGACCGAATAACAAAAGTTAGATATGATATAAACAACTAATATTTTTTGAATTTTTTAAAAACTAAGGCAATTTTCCTAGCCTGCTTTGTTTTTTATTACACAAAAGTCAAAAAACCGGTCAAACTGAATGTGATTGGTTAGTATCAAAAGTAAACCAAGGGAAGTA
This sequence comes from Aspidapion aeneum, assembly GCA_963576565.1. Lineage (NCBI taxonomy): Eukaryota > Metazoa > Arthropoda > Insecta > Coleoptera > Brentidae > Aspidapion > Aspidapion aeneum. The sequence goes on from OY755040.1 coordinate 134,073,675, forward strand.
AACAAAGTTTTAGGTTAGCGGATTACTTTTGAAGCTGAAATGAACTCATTATTTTTTTCGAATTTTAATTTTTGTGTAAAGAAAAATGAAGCGGGCTAAAAAAGATAACGACTAGTATGTCTTAGAAATATTATTTTATAGGAATATAATAAAAAACAGTAGGAAAATTGTCTTAGTTTTCAACAAATTCAAAAAATATTACTACTACTCAGCTCGACCACCAGTGGAGTGAAAAATACGAAAATATATATATGTATATATATAAGAAGACCGGTCTAATTTGCAAAACTCTGCCCAAAAAGGTTGTTATTTTAAATCCCTTACAATACTAAGATTTATGCCTACAATAAAACACATACGGAAAAACAGCAAACGCGCATTGAAATGAAAACACGACAACAAACTGCCGATGCCGTGGCAAAAGATGTGCGAACCCACAAAGAGAAGCCGAAGAAAGCTGGTTTTCAAAAAGCGGCTTGTAAACTTCGCGCGCAAAACTTGAAAACACGAAAACAGGACGAATTAGGGTCACTGCATCCTGGAAGCCTAGGCTTCCAGGATGGAGTGACCCTAGGACGAATATGTGAGCAGCGCGCGAGCGGAGCACTTACGAGTTTGGTGTATAACGTACTCTAATATTTTTTTAAATTTTTCCATGTATTTTTAAAGTGACTCAAGTACCTGAAGAACCCATCAATTACCAGTGTCCCTTGGAGTATGGTAGTTTTAGAGACAGAAACAACTGCAGTGTGTATTATATGTGCGCATACTCCAAAGTACAAGTTAGACACGTATGTCCTGAGGGTTTCAGCTTTAGTGATGTAAGTACCTACTAATTTTTTATGCGAATTTATTTGAAGTTAATTTGTGTATTGCTTGCTGCATTGCTAAAATTAAGTTCAAACTTTTGACCATGAGGAAATCCATGGATCTGGTGGCACGGCAGTGCCCCCCTGAGTTCGCGGAAACAGTTGTACCGTCCTTTCTTGAAACATTTAAGCCCATATTTGACCTATCTAAAACTCTACTTCGGAATGAGCTACGAAACTCAAACTGCAAACTGCACTGACTGTGCAGTGTAGATCTTCATAGAGTTAATGAACCCTCCAAGTTTCATACACTTCCATATAGTAGTAAAGTAAACGTCGAAATTGCCAGTCACTCACTCACTCACTCATGTAAAGATCATTAAAATTCTACTGTAGGTCCAGACACACTACAAAGCTGAAATTTGGTAGAGTGATGGAAATTCTGCCCAAACCCTTGAAAAAAATCAAAAAAACCGAAAATTCTAATTTACTCCCCTCCCCTATACATATAAAATTGCCCACTTCCAGAAACGCTAGAGAGCGTATCCTTGGAGGACTAATGTGAACTATGATAAAACTATAGGAAAAAAATAAAAACACTAAATTTTTAATAAATAACACTATACATAATAAATAATAAATCTCCTAAACACATAAATTTCAAAAAAATAAGTCTAAAAGTTTTCGTCTAATCCAGGTTCTTCTTTCATTGTGCGTAAAACCGATGCTGCATTTCCCCGTTGTAATGCCAGGCTTATTCTTTGGATGATATAATTTTGTGATTCTTTTTTATTAGTAATTTTGCACTTATTTCTAAAATAAATTTTTTTGCCTTATCACTCATGAAAATAAATCTGTTTATTAATTCCGAATATTTTCTGATCTTATTTTGTACCGATAATTTTGCCGCGGCGCCTTTAGATTTCGAAGTTTTGTCTAAATAACTAAAGTTTTAATTTACTTCCCTCCCCTATAAATGTAAAGTTATGTAAAAGTAACAGTGCCCACTTCCAGAAACGTTAGAAAGCTGAGCTTCGGAAAACTATAAAAAAAATTACAAAAATCCCAAAGTTTTAATTAGCTTTCCTCCCCTAAAAATGTAAAGTTATGTAAAAGTAATATTGCCCACTTCCAGAAATGCAAGAGAGCTGTCCTTTGGAAGACTGATAGAAGTATAGGAAAAAATTTAAAAACACCAAAATTTTAATTTACTGCCCTCCCCTATAAATGTAAAGTTATATAAAAGTAACATTGCCCACTTCCGAAAACGCTAGAGAGCTGAGCTTTGGAAGGCTGATAAGAAGTATGATAAAACCATGCGAAAAAAGGTTCCTACTAGTTTGGAAATGTTTTTCAAAACTTCGCTATTACGACTGTAAATGATTCTTATGCACAGTGCTAAATTGAACATAAAGAAGTTTGGTTTTAATAGCAAAGTTTAAAAAACATTTCCAAACTAGTAAGAACCTTTAATTTTGGAATTTGTATTGAAGAACGTGACTTTCTTATCTTAATTCCCCTTACGGAATACCATTTTCGCGTACTTGGCTTCTTTTTACATGAATTTTTTTTGTTATGAATAATTATTATTATTGTATAACTATCTGTATTTAAATTTCCCCATGATTTAACAAAAACTAAACATAAACTATTTCATTTTCAGATTTTGGGCCTATGTGACTATTCGTACAGAGTAGATTGTTCTAAGGAACCCCAAGTATACAGCAGAAATTCACAAGGTAAGTTTGTCTCCTTCAAAAACAGACATTTGGTATAGAATAGATTGAATATAATAATTATTCAAACCTTTGTTAAATTTAAAAAAGTGTAAAATACTGCAAAAAACTAATTTTTTATTATTGAAACGAAAATTAATAATGTTCCTTCACAATACTTTTGCTTTCTATATGTTTAGTAAATCAAGTTCAGCAACCACAGCAACCTCAGCTTCGTCCGCAGCAAGACTGCTCCATAAACTACGGAACGTTTAGGGATCCTCAAAACTGCGCAACTTATCACGTTTGTGCCAGCAGAAAAGTTGTAGCAACGTACGTGTGTCCGGATGGATACAGTTATAATGATGTAAGTTTATCAGTTACCAAGTTTGTTAGTTTTTCAAAGACTTTAGTCCTAAAATATTTTTCTAATATGGTTGGCATATTGTGCAAGAAATCAGCATTTTGGGGATACTTAAGTCTACATAACTCTGCAAGGGTAGCAATAGGTAGGTCGAAGCTATCTCGTTTAATAGGTCTTATAATAAGCATTCAGTCCTCCCTTTACATATTTTCTGAAAAAAGAAGTAGTTTCTGAGTAAAAGGCTACTAGAAAAATCCCAGATGGCGGTGCCATTTTGACAATGTTGCTGAAAGAAAAGGGGTCAGGGTTTTTATTATATTCCATAGTACACTAAGAGCTATTGATTCCGCCTAGTCTTAGTTTTATGTTTACGGAAATGATTTATTTTTTTATTTTTTTATTCCTTATCGGGCGCCATCTTAAATATTTCAAAATGCTCAAGGGTGCGAGTGTGGCATCAACCGGATCTTTAAAGTAGAGCTCTTCGGCTACCAAAATCAGCAATAAAATTTTTTATATACCTCAAATCCAACCTCTTTGAAAATGTTATTATAGTAATGTTCTTTCACAATACATAACTACGTTTTGTGATTTTTAGGATCTAGGAATCTGTGACTATAGCGAACGAGTAGATTGTATGCAACCACCAAAAATTTTTAGAATTGAAAACAATAGTAACGTACCATTTTTATCAGCGTTACCAAAGGGTAAGTAACCATTAAAATACTCTGCCAATCTATGGGAACCTAAGCTCACACTAGGTACTATAGTTATAGTGTGAGCTAATATAATCAAAAACTGAAATATATTTTATTCAACTCCAGACTCAATTACCTTTCGTTTGATACCACACAAGCCATGTTTTGACTTAAACTCAAATTTTTTTAATCTACCCCCCACCCTTTTGAAAAAAACTAAAATGTATTTTGTTTAACTCCAGACTCAATTACCTTTCGTTTGATATCACACACGCCATATTTTCACTTAAACTCTAATTTTTGACATCTACCCCCACCCTTTTTTTAAAAATAAACTAAAATTCATTTTTTTTAATTCCAGACTTAATTACCTTTAGTTTGATATCACACACGCCATATTTTCACATAAACTCTAATTTTTGGAATCTACCCCCACCCTTTTATTTGGTTTGCGTTCGGTGGATTTTGTTCATTTTTAAATGGGACCATCACGGCCCAAGACCCAACTTAGGTACCAAATTTCATTAAAATCGGACAAGCGGTTTTTGAGATGCGGGTTGGTCGTTACAGACAGACATACAGACAGACAGACATACAGACAGACAGACAGACAGACAGACAGACAGACAGCAAAACAAAAAAGTTTCAAAATCATCTGAAACGCAAAGATATATAGAAATTTTTGAAATCGGAGCAACTTTTTTTTTCTCGAAAAAATTAGGATTACCATAGCTTACACTACTTATAGTAGTAGTGTGAGCTAAAAAACAAATACCTATTTAGTCCAGTCATCTCATATTGGGTGAAGGACCCTAAAACACGTTAAAAATACTCTGCTTATTTGTGGGCACCTAGGCTCACCCGAATTTATTCCCACCCTTTTCCCTTAATGGCTTATATCCATTAGATTTTAATAATTTTTTTAATGATACCATCTAGAGCTAAAATCCAACTTTAATTAAAATCGTGCAAGTAGTTTTTGATTTATGAGCGTTCACTAGTAACACCGGGCGTCCCAGGTTCCAAACGTTCAAAATTGGATTATTCAAAAACGTTCATTTTGGTCATTTTTAAAGCATACTTTTTAAGTCTTTCTAAGTCCCCATGTACAAGGTGATTTTTTATAATTGCAAGATCGCTATAACTCGGTTATTATTGAGAGTAGAATGTTCAAACAAAAACTGTTCGGTTTGGTAAATTATAGCCACTTTAGATCCACCATTAGTATTTTTTTATAGCTTATAATATACAGGGGGCGACAATCAGATCAATTTTTTTAAAGGGAACACCCTATATATTTTTGTATTTTTAAGTTCCGCAAAAAATTAGCTTTACAGATATATGTAACACTATGGCTCTATCTTTATTAGTTTTCGAGATATTGACGATTAAAATTCCGAAAATTAGCAAATTTTAAATAGGTATATGGTGCGGAGTATTTAACGTATAGACTGTAAATAACAAACTGAAACAATATTGACTGACAGTTTGACAAATATAAATAATCATCTTTGTCAATTTTCATAGAAATTTAAAATCAAAAGACGACAATTTTTTAAATGTTTTAATTGTTTTAAATCCATAAATAAATAAAAATTAACGTAACAAATGTTCAAACCTATCACCATTGAATTCAATACATTTTTGACACCGGTCTCTTAAATTATTTATTGTTCTGGTTATTAAATTAGAAAAATTTTCATTAAGCTCATTGACAGACAGTGATATTAATTCTCTGAGCTCTCGAGTATTCCTCGCTTCTAATCTGTAAACTTTATCTTTAAGGTGACCCCATAAAAAAATGTCTAAAGGAGTTAAATCAAAACTGTTGGGTGGCCAGCGTATTGTGCCGTTTTTCCCAACCCATTCATTAAAATTATTATTTAAGAATTCTCGAACCTCATGAACATTATGAGGAGGAGCCCCATCCTGCTGAAAAATCAATCTTCTTCTTTGATTTAGTAAAAAATTTAAATAAATTTGTCCCGTTAAAGAGTGCTCAAAAAAAATGGCCCAACAACACGGTCGTTCAGTATGCCACACCAGACATTCACGGATTGTCTTCCCTGCCTTTTAATTTCTTTTACAAAATTAGGGTTAGTCGTGGACCATAGTCTGCTATTCTGTCTATTTGGTAGACCACAAGTTGTAAACGTCGACTCATCCGACCACAAAATGTGATTTAAAAAACGGGGTTCTGCGTTTAGTCTTTCATGCATAAAGTGACAAAACTCTACCCTTTTTCTTTTCTGATCGGGTGTTAGGCCTTGAAGTTCTTGTTGTTTATATTCCCAATAAGAATTTGTTCTTAGGACACTTCTTACTTTATTAAAAGACGTCAAGCGTTCCTGTCCTTCTTGCGCTAATGCGGAAGATACTTTTCTTATAGAAATTTGTGGGCTTTCTTGAAAATGTAGTAAAATATTTAAATTAGCCTCTTCGTTTGGATGAACAACTCGTTTTTTTCGTTCCACAGACGATGTTTCACAAAATTTTCTATATATATCCTAAGAATTGTGGATATATTAGGACATTGTCGGGCTGGATACAGTTCTCGATATTCTTTCGCAGTAGCAGTGGCATTTTTATTATTTTTCGCATATAATAAAAGTATCTCTTGCTTTTCTGCATTGGAATAAAGCAACATTGTTGATAACATTGACTTCTATACCTTTCAGGGCGTTATACAACTCAATGGTTGATAAATATTTAAAATTTGGCACTGACAATGTCATTAGGTATCCACACATCTTAATATTGTTTGTGACTTGTCACAGGAAATACTCCGCACCGTATTTAAAATTTGCTAATTTTCGGAATTTCAATTGCCAATATCTCGAAAACTAACAAAGATAGAGCCATAGTGTTACATATATCTGTAAAGCTAATTTTTTGCGGAACTTAAAAATACAAAAATATATAGGATGTTCCCTTTAAAAAAATTGATCTGATTGTCGCCCCCTGTATATTATAACCTATAAAAAAATACTAATGGTGGGCCTAAAGTGGCCATAATTTACCAAACCGAATAGTTTTTGCTTGAACTTTCTACTCCCAATAATAACCGAGTTATAGCGATCTTGCAATTATAAAAAATCACCCTGTACATACCTAAAAAGTACATGTTTAAAACCTACTAAAACGGACATTTTAAATAATAGCAAAAAAGGATGTTTTTAAAACGTAATTTTTTGATATCGGTAAAAACTTTGTTTTTTGTTTTTGGCACGATTACCATAGCTCACAATGCTAATTATAGTATGCAGGTGAGCTAATAGTTGCTGGCTGAATTGTTGGTTACTCATTCGTTAGCATCTCCGGAACATATCTCCACATATTCTCCGCTAAAATTCCTGTTTAGTTTGATGTTCTAAAATCAGTTTATTGCGATTTTCTCGAAAACTAATAACTTTTTCAAAAAAACTTAAAATGAAAAAATACGCAAAATCATTCGGTATATACCATAAAATTAAGCAAAAATCTAACCTAACATTAATTTTTTTTTAATTTATTTTACTTTTTTAGAGACGATGCTCAAGATCCAGTCCTGTACACCAGGCACAATATTTCCTCTAAACGCTCAATGTAGTTCAGCTTGCATATGCAGGGCAGGAATGGCAGAAATTGTGACTTGCGAACAAGGGATGGCCTATGATCCGAATAGTAACAAGTGTGTTCCTGCAAAATTAATTAAGTGGTAAGTTTTATCATATTTACTGGGCCACGATAGTCCACGGCCACGGTCATAAAGGAAAATGGCATAACAGTCCTATGTTAAAAACGGATTTATTAGTAACTGGACATTATCAAAAAAGTCATTCTTCAGAACAAGACAAGAACAAAATCTGTTCTGTATAACGTCTGTTATCACAACCGGACAAAATCAAAAACGACAAAATCATAAAACAGGGTCGGGCCTAGTTTGTGACGTTTACCTAAAGAAGAGCGGTTCTGATATTGCTATGCAATTGAAGCGTCCTTCACTGCAATTTATTTACTGCCATGTCTAAAAAAAACACCGTATCTACATAGAGATTGCTATAGCACATACGGCATTTTCATTAAACAAGGCCCATCTCTAAAAAAGGTCAGGTGTTGGACCCTAGGTTAGGATTATTCGGCAATTAATTGATCAAGAGGTTCGGTTCGGTTCGGTTCGGTTCGGTTCGGTTCGGTTCGGTTCGGTTCGGTTCGGTTCGGTTCGGTTCGGTTCGGTTCGGTTCGGTTCGGTTGGGTAACCACCGACTTCGACCTCTGAAAAGAAGGACAGGGGACATATATTATTTGTTCCCGATTTAAATTTGCCGCCAAACATCCATGAGACCGATTTGTATGAGAGGGAGAGAGACGGAACCAGTATACTTGAAAAGAAAGGAGAGAGTTGCTCATGCTAGGTCCGGCCCCTTTTTGTGATTTTGTCCTTTTTGATTTTGTCCGGTTTTGAAAAAAGACTATACTAAACTTCGATTTTGCTCTTGTCTTGTTTTGATGAATGACGGTTTCGTATAATCGTTGTTTAGAATTCCGTTTTTGCCTTTGGACTGGTATACGATTCGTTTTACTTGCCTGCCCTCTCTTGTGGGGACAATTCCGTCAATTTAATTTTAATTTTTAAAAAACGTCTATTTTGCCATAAGACCCAGTAAAAGTTAGCCCACGATGACTGCTGAATTTTTCAAGGTAGTGGCCTTTATTTTTTGTTCGTTTTGTGTATATTTTTATTTTTATTTTAGCTAACTAGAATCAAGTTACGAAGAATTCGCCATCTTACTGATGCCATATTTGAAGACTGAAGTGCAATAGAGTGAATATGAAAATATCATCTTTAGTGTATTTCCTACCCCATTAATTTATTTTAAAATTAACTTATTTATTTCATAAAACAATGATAGATAAGGCGCTAAAGGGGAGAAGCATCAAAAAAACGATTTGTGAATAAGAAAAGCTATTTTTCTAACAAGTATATACCGTATATATACAAAGTATTTAAGTGCGGAAAAATAGGTTTCTGCAAGTGTTAGGAACAATTGTTTATCTAGAGTGTAAGAAAAACATAAAAAAAATAAAATTATGAGAAAAATCCACAACACGAAAGTTCAAAGGCAAATACTAGTGTTTTAACCAAATATAATATCTTGCCTCTTTGCCCACCATAGCAACAAAGGCATTTTATAAAAAATATAATGAACATAAACTTCAAACTGATCTGATGAATTAGAACTTCTTCATAAACTCTCTCTTGGTACTTCCACCATAAGGGGTATCCGAGAGGTCTTATGAAAAAGGGTCTCCCTTAAAAAGATGCTTCTTTTCTTTTTCAGGCCTAAGTATGTAAAATTAAATTAAATTAATTTATTAACGCAAATTTACAAACAGGTTGGAAGAGTTGATTGATTTATATTGATTGCTTTTCTAATAAAGATATTAAATAAATATTTCAAATTGATATTTTTTTTGTTTTTATTTTACATAGGGTATCGATAATAAAAGTAAAAAATCGCACGGAAAAATGACATATCAAGGATAAAAAGTAAAAATCTGGACCAAAACTATTACAGATAAGGGACAAACAAAAAATCTCAATAAAAACGAGGAACCTAAAAACTTTAAAAAGCACTTAAATGTATATTATTTACGAAAAGATAAAAAGACACTTTTATCAAGAGGATTATACGGCATTTTTGGCAGTTTTTAGTTTATTTTTTGAGTTTTTTCTATTTTCTCGATGTTTTTTGGATTTAAGGTTTGTTTTTTGGATTCTTACTGTTTTGTCTAGTCAGTGTTTTGATTCCGATTTTCACATTTTATAAAACCATAAAAGTAGTCTTAGTCTTATGATAATACCCACTAAGTCAACAGAACTGAACTTTGACCTTCTCATTTCACTTCATTATATGTTTATAAGTTTAGAGATCACTAATATGTCATCGGGAATACTTTTGCAATGATCAAACTTAAATATCAAAGGAATTTTTTGAAGTGTAGTCAAATAATAAATCGGCTAAAGAGGGAGCTCTGCGAATGGCATATAATGAGCTTGTAAGGGTTTTGAAATACTCTGCCAATATATGGGCCCCTAAGCTCACACTAGGTACTATAGTTATAGTGTACGTGTGAGCTAATATAACTAAAAACTGAAATATATTTTATTCAACTACAGACTAAATTATCTTTTGTTTGATACCACACAAGCCATGTTTTGACTTAAACTCAAAATTTTTTAAATCTACCCCCACCCTTAAAAAACAAAAACTAAAATGTATTTTGTTAAACTCCAGACTCAATTACCTTTCGTTTGATATCACACACGCCATATTTTCACTTAAACTCTAATTTTTAAAATATACCCCCACCCTTTTTTTTAAATAAATTAAAATGTATTTTGTTTAACTGCAGACTCAATTACCTTTCGTTTGATATCACACACGCCATATTTTCACATAAACTCTAATTTTTTAAATCTACCCCCACCCTTTTATTGGGTTTGTGTTCGGTGGATTTTGTTCATTTTTAAATCGGACCATCTCGACCCAAGACCCAGCCTAGGTACCAAATTTCATTAAAATCGGTCAAGCGGTTTTTGAGTTATGCGCGTTGGTCGTTACAGACATACAGACAGACAGACAGACAGACATACAGACAGACAGACAGACAGACAGACGGCGCAACAAAAAAGTTTCAAAATCATCTGAAACACAAAGATATATAAAATTTTTTGAAATCGGAGCAACTTTTTTTTTCTCGAAAAAAATAGGATCACCATAGCTCACACTACTATAGTATAGTATATGTGTGAGCTAAAAATATTTTTATGGAAAAATTATTTATTTTTTTACAAAAGTTTTGAAAATTAGTTACGAAAAGAATTACTTCGCACGCATTTAAATCCTATGAAAAAAAAAGCCTGAACCCTCAAAGAACGTGCCTAGCTTACTCAATTTTTCCATGAATTATTTTTGTGCTTGTCCTCAGAACAGGGTGGTGGTTGCCGAAGACATCGATGTTATCGACTTATTAGACTTCATCAGTACGCAAGGGGGGGGGGGGTAATTGTCAACGAAAAAAATATTTATGCATTGTGCATTTTTTTTTTTTTCTAGGGTGGTGTCGAGTGGTGGCTCGGTATTTCCTTTTGGTGTACAGGTTAGGGGAAATACCAGGAAATACTTGGGAAGTACTGGGACATATACTAGGAAATATCATTGAAAATACTAGGGGGGGGGAAATACTAGGAAATACCATTGCTTGGGAAATACTAGGAAATACCATTAAAATTTGAGGAAATACTGGGATATACCAGGAAATACCCTAGGTATTTCCTTTTGGTGTACAAAAATCGGCGATCGAGCCGCCCCTCGGGGGGGGGGGCTGGTAATAATCCGGTAAGTTCTTTTTTTTATTATCTGAAAGTGCATATATTTTTTTCTAGGGGGGCGTGATTTCCACATTACCCCCTCAAATCCGCGCTTGGGGCCCATACTGCGATTCGGTGTTATTGTTGATAAACTGTATAGTTTTTGAAATATAAGTTTTTAAAATGGAGCCATTTTGATCTTACGGGATTCCCTACCCTAAAATTCGCGAAATGACATTTTTCCGACTCTTAACTTGGGTTGTGGCTTTTTCGCATCACTATGACCTCACCATACTGCAACTCAGTGATTTTATTATTAAACTGTATAGTTTTTAAAATATGAATTTTCAAAGTTTGGCCCCTTTGGTCTTAAGGAATTCCCTAGCCTAAAATTCCCTAAGTAACGTTTTTTCGAATCTTTACTCTGGGTGTGGTTTTTTCGCATCTCTACGACTCCACTATACTGCAACTCAGAGCTTTTTTTGATATACTGTATAGTTTTTAAAATATGAATTTTCAAAATTTAGCTATTTTGAGTTTATGGGATTCCCTAACCTAAAATTCGCTAAATGACGTTTTTTCAAATCTTTACTCAGGGTGTAGTTTTTTCGCATCTCTACGACTCCACCATACTGCAACTCGGTGTTTTTTTTGATAAACTGTATAGTTTTTAAAATATGAATTTTCAAAATTTAGCTATTTTGAGTTTATGGGATTCCCTAACCTAAAATTCGCTAAATGACGTTTTTTCGAATCTTTACTCAGGATGTGGGTTTTTCGCATCTCTGCGGCCCCATCATACTGCAACTTGGTGCTTTTGTTCATACATTGTATAGAATTTGAAATATGAATTTTAAAAGTTTAGCCATTTTGGTCTTATGGGATTCCCTACTCTAAAATTCGCTAAACGACGTTTTTCGCATCTCGATGGCCCAACTATAGTGCAACTCGGTTCTTTTCTTGATAAACTCTATAGTTTTTAAAACATGAATTTTCAAAATTTTAGTAGGCTCAGTTGTGCATAAATACCGTTACAGTTTGAAAGTTTGATCTGTTGAAAAATTCTCACCAAAAAAAACTGTTTTTACATAATTTTCAAATTGATACTAAGTTACATCTGTAGGTATAATTTTTGAAATGAATAACTCGTGTAATGACATACCAGGAGAGGTAGACTTTTGACATATTTATTTTTCTTTCAGAGGTTCGATTTAAATTTTTTAAATTATTATACTCTTTATTTATTTTAAGCTCCTAAAAAACTATTCTTTTGAAAACTTGAATCGACTGAGTAAATATCGTCGTTGATCTTACAAACTGACGTATCTCAAAAAAATGCAGTTTAAGATAAGACTATAATATTACCTTATTTGGGTCGTTCTTTCATCTCACAAAGTATCGTAACTCATAAAAATCCTTTAAATAGCACCCAAAAAAATTATAAATTAATAATAAACAAATTTTTCGAAGAATTTTGATTTAATAATATTTTTTAAGATTTGTTAGACTAAGCTGCTATTTCTAAGAAATCCATATTTTTTTTCAATCTCAATTTTCGCTAAACTTATTGAAAAACAATTCTTGGTACGTATTACACAGAAGATTAAGTAATATGTAAACATTAAGTTTTGATGACCTCATAGGTCAAAATATTCACCAAGAATTAATTTTACCTCTATTGGTAATCAATAGGTAGTAGGGCTGCCATCCGAAGTTTTATGAACTGTTTTGGATACCACTAGATATATCTAGTAATAGCAAAGAGACGTTTTTATACGTGATCTAACCTTTTTATTGTATTAATTATATTACTGTGGCGTAACTAGGGGGAGTTGTTTCTGTAACAGAGGCACTTGCCCTTAAGTGAACCTTCCTTCCCCTAGAAAATTTGCAATTTTTGCTAATACTTAAAGGGAAAACAGAAAAGTTAAGTAATTTTTTTGTCGACTATTACTCCCCCCCCTCGCTCCTAGATTTTGACCCAGATGAGCGCTTGATCCCTTTGCTTTTTTAGTGAAAAAACGTTTTGGTTCACCTAAGTTCGTTCTGGGTTAAAAATTTAAGTGATGGTAGCCCTATAGGATAGTTACTTCAAATACTAATAAGTTAATTATTATTCACTGAGGTAGATTCATGTGGTCGTATAATTTTATTACCAAATACAGATTTTCACCATCAGACGAAGACGGTGGAAATACCTCAACGATTGTTTTCGAAAGGTGAAAGAACTTTCAAATAAATAAAATATGCATTAAATTACTTGGCAGTTACAAAAGCAAAGAAATCGACAAAAAAGGAAAAACAGCTGTTAACAATATTGGTCTCGTGTTTACAAAAAACTATTAAACCCATATTGGTAGGTTTTTTAAGATCAAAGTTTATTTGCCCAATTCCAGAAATGCAAGAGAGCTGAGCTTTGGCAGACTGATAAGAACTATAATAAAACTATAGGAAAAAATCAGAACACCCCAAAATTCTATTTACTTCCCACCCCTATAAATGTAAATTTATATAAAAGTAACATTACCCACTTCCAGAAACACTAGAGAGCTGAGCTTTGGAAGGCTTATAGAAACTATGATAAAACGATGGGAAAAATTGAAAAACCCGAAAATTTTAATTTACTTCCCTCCCCTAAACATGTATAGTTATGTAAAAGTAACATTGTCCACTTTCAGAAACGCAAGAGAACTGAGCTTTGGAAGGCTGGCAGGAACTATGATAAAACCAATGGAAAAAATTAAAAAACCTCAACATTTTAAGTAAGCAACATTTGCCGATGATACTGATTTATTGACGGTAGAAAAATCTATTGAAAAATGCATAGAGAAACTTCAGGATGCAGTCACCCAAATTCACAGTTGGACCACAAAGTGGCGAATAAAATTAAATGAAACCAAATCATGTTGATTTTACAAACAAAAATATAAATCACATACAAATAACAATTAACAACATTCCAGTACCATATTCGAATCAGGCAAAATATCTAGGTATGACACTTGATACCAAATTGCGCTGGAAAGCACATGTTAAGAAAAAAAAAGAAGAACTTGAGATAAGGTATAGAAAAATGAACTGGCTAATTGGAAGGAAGTCCAATTTAACAATTCATAATAAGTTACTGCTTTATAGACAAATACTGAAACCAGTATGGACATATGGTATTCAACTATGGGGTTGTGCTAAAGAGAGTAACATTCTAGTTGTACAGAGATTTCAAAATAAAGTATTAAGAAACATTGTGAATGCACCTTGGTACGTTCGAAATAGTGACCTTCATCGAGATCTAAAAATCGAAACTGTAGCAGAGACTATAAAAAAGTACGCAAAAAGCCATGAAGATAGACTCCATCGGCATGTGAATGTGGAAGCAATTCAGCTTCTAGACAATACTATGCTAGTAAACTAAGTGAATTACACATAAAACAAAATAATGCTATAAACACAACACAATTGTGAGTTACAGACTAAACAAAGCGGGGAGAACTGTTGAGTGAACCCTAAGTTTAAATCTGACTTTTCTAGTAAATTAAGTTAAAACAAAATTGCTAATTAGTCTTACTGACTAGATTGTAATAAAAAAAAAACACAGTGTGTTTGACAAAAAAAAAAAATTAAGTAAGGCATTGCAAAAGTTTTGAACAATATTCCGACTATTTCACTACTTTAAAAATTAAATATTATCCAATTCCTTTAAAAAAGAAGTGAAATCATAACGAAAACATTTCATATAAAAAAACCAAGTACGCGAAAATGACATTCCGAAAAAGAATTCAGATAAAAGTAACGCCAAGCTCTCCAATACAAATTTCAAAATGAAAGGTTCTTACTAGTTTGGAAATTATTTTCTAAACTTGACTATTACGGCTGTAAGTGACTCTTATGCACAGTGCTAAATTGAACGTAAAGAAGTTTGGCTGAAATAGCAAAGTTTTAAAAAAATTGTGTGTGCTTAAGACCACACGGCAGAAGTGTAAACTTCAACAAGGCGAAATTAATAATAATGGCCTTCATCTGCATCATCATATCGATCGCTGAATGTTCCTCTCATTCGACTCGTGCCGACTTCACCCGAATGACCGTTACATATCCGAGCCTGAATGCTCAGTCCAATTCAGTACACACAAAAACAGCTAAACGCACCTAAAACTAATAAGAACCATTCATTTTGAAATTAGTCTTGGAGAACTTGGCGTTACTTTTATCTCAATTTATTTTTACGGAATGCAGTTTTCGCGTACTTGGCTTTTTTTACATGAAATGCTTTTGTTATGATAAAATTTTAGAAAAATAACTTCCTAAGTATACCTAGTATGGTATGTCACCTAGAAATTTACTGTTAAAAGAAGTTGCAAAAGCATACGTACTTAATAGCTATCGTAACACTACTAAAAAAACAAAGATATTTTAAGGTACACTTTTTTTTCAATATTTTGTAATCGGCAAAAATAAGCGGTGTTTTAAATTTTGAGAAAACCGCAAGAGGCAGGATGCAAAAAGAAACATTATGAAGGCATAAAAATATAAAATAAACATTGCAAAACTGCACCCATAATAAAATTTGCAATACACAATCAATGAGGAAGGCTGTGCAAGGTGCAACAGTTTTTTATTAGCAATGGGTCTTCGCACATTTTTTCAAAAGTCGAAATATTCCTCATCATCCCCACATTTAATAGAAAAATTATACAAAGAAAAAACTCAACGTCTTCTCCACTAAAGTCTTTATTGTTTTAGGTTTTATTTAGGACATGTTTCGACTCTAAAGAGACCCATCATCAGCTTTCAAAAACCTTCAAAAGACACTCACACCCCCAGCAAGCTAATGCGAGTGTTCAAATAGATGCTATTACTAGTTGAAAATCCAGCGAAAAAGAGGTATCCTGAACAGGAGTGGGAAGTGGAGAATTCACATTTATTGTTGGTTGAGGGCACTAATCAACCATTTTAAGTTATTTTATTTTTGAAACTAAAGCTTTTTTTTTAACCCTCGCATTAGCTTGCTGGGGATCTTTTAAAGATTTTTAAAAGCCGATGATGGGTCTCTTTAGACTCGAAACATGTCCTAAATAAAACCCGAAACAATAGAGAGTTTAGTGGAGAAGACGTTGAGTTTTTCTTTGTAATTTGCAAACTCCACTTTGAGAAATGGACTATTTTTTCAATTAAGTAAAATTATATTTTAATATCGTAGTTAGTAGAAGCACCGATCAAGGGTTGTTCACCATATACGTAATATTCCAATACTCCCTATTACCTATTTACACAATGGTTGGCGTTTGATACAAACATTCAGAAATAAAGGTATGAAAAATGCACAGGAACCAAATTTACATAGATAGAGTTTTTGTCAACTGTACGCCGATGATTTGACGTAACGAATACAAGAATAAAATAATATTCATACGTAAAAGTATAACCAATCAGGACAGTTTATCTTAAGGACCGCAAAAAGGATAGACTTATACCCATTGATATTGCTATTTCAAATATGTTTGCATTCTGCACCGTAAGGTACCGTAGGTATTGCAATAATACGTTCTATATGGAAATAATATACATATGTCTTTGAAAGCAACCAATCAGGTCTTTTTTGCTTAAAGACCCCAAGGCCATCATGTTTGCATCATGAATGGGCAGTTACCTTGGGTATTGGAATATTATGTATTTGTTGTTCACAGGCTCGAGCGTTTGATTTGACGTCATGAAGCGTTCGACAGTTCTTCCTCTTTTTTTTAATGGGTTGCGTACTCTTCAAGGCATGCATTTAGTTAGAAATCGAGTAAATCATAAGGCTGGGTGTCCATGGAGCGTAATATCCGCGCGGATTTATTTTTTCTTGGGCTTTGTTTGGTTGATCAGGGCTATCAAAATGGACGGGCCACGATCCTCCACTTTATTGACGTCACATCCGGGGCTGATTTTTTTTTTGATGGTCACGTTACGACACAGCTGATTGTTTTTAAAATATTGAAGTTGGAATGAAGGTTCATGGATATTTGATTTTTTTTTAAATAAAGCCGTTTTTGAGATTGTTTTTACTTTATTCTGGCAGAACAATTTTTTTTAAATGTATAGTAAGCCCTAATTTTTCATAGCCGCTTCATTAGCTCACACAAAAATTAAGTTTAAAGCAGAAGCGAATTTGACAATCACATATGACAAAATACATGTCAAATATAACAGCTGGCATGTGATACATGGCGGGTAATTTGAATTCAAAATAAGGAATGCTAAATCTTGAAGATTTAAACCTTTTAATCATGTTGCTTCCTTACAAACCTTTGGTGGAATATCGGGATGGTGTCTGAGAATATTTCACTGAAATTTTGCGGAAATCTGTAGTGCCATTTTGAAAATATCATAAAAAAACGTCTGACCTCCCATAAGACCAAATGTAAAATTCAGCCACGGGAGAACAGCTGATTTTTTCAGGGTCGTGGCCTCTATTTTTGTGTTGGCCTTGGGTTGATTTAAATATTTCAGCCAATCAAAACCTGAGAAAAAAAATCCGCGGGGATAATACGCTCCATGGATAGCAGGCTTTAGAGTTTTTCTTCTAACATCGCTGTATATTTTTTTGTCGGTATAAGCCCCAGCTAAATAGTTGTTTTTCAAATTTAATGTTGCACTTCAAGAAGTCATTGCATAGTTATCCATGTTACCGTTATAAATATAAACGACTACTAAAAGGTATTTATACTCTTTTATATTAATTGTTATTTTCCCAAATGGTGAATACTTTGTGTTAAATACTATAATTATATGCAGTTTCTTCTAGATTTATCGAAGAGGTTCATTGATGGTGTTGTCAATGTGGACTGTGGATATATATGACGTTTTCCACTCAGTTGGTACTACAGCTCCATTTAAAACGCATTTACTTCACTTTATTTAAACGTAATAATAAAGAATTTAATTCCGTTTTTCGCCTCTCCTGAAAAAATCATATTTTTGCAATGGCGTCATTGTTTTGCCGGGACAGCGATGTCGTCATGTATAAGAGCTATTTTATTATGGCCAATAACCTTTATAATAGGACATAATACAACGCCTTAAAGTAGCATAATTGTATATGGACACCTGAGGCTGTCTTCTTAAAAATCATTGGCCGTTTTTCAGTGGTTTCTTTTGCCGCCCTTTTATGAAGGGCTTGGAAGCACCTGACAGAGTCCCCAATGTTCCTTAGTTGGCTAATTAAGTTCGATATGCTTAACTTAGCACAGAACCATAACTGGAAGCCTAAACTGCAGTTTACACTTGAAAACGGTTAGAGATACTTACTAACCGAAACGTCGTGTTTAAAATAAATAAAGACAATGGAAGTCCGAAATTTTATTTCTACTCAACCATTGTCTATAAGTTGCAAACAAAAAATATAAAAAGTGTGTTTGAAGTTTTATTTATCCTTAAATTTTAAAACATTTTTTTTTATAATCGGCTCAAATAATATTTTTTTGATGGTCTCACCCTCAGCTCACATTACTACTACATTTCCAAAATTTTTATATATCTTGCGTTTCAGATGATTTTGAAACTTTTTTGTCGCGCCGATTTGAATTAAATTTGGTACCTAGGTTGGGTCGAGATGGTCCCACTTAAAAATGAAGAAAATTCACTGAACGCAAGCCAAATAAAAGGGTAGGGCTAGATCTCAAAAATTAGAGTTTATGTGAAAATATGGTGTGTGTGATATCGAACGAAAGGTAATTGAGTCTACAGTTAAATAAAATATATTTTAGTTTATTTAAAGAAAAAGGATGAGGGTAGATTTTAAAAATTAGAGTTTAAGTGAAAATATGGCGTTTGTGATATCAAAGGAAAGGAAATTGAGTCTGGAGTTAAACAAAATCCATTTTAGTTGTTTTTAAAAAAAGGGTGGGGGTAGATTTCAAAAATTAGAGTTTAAATTAAAACATGGCTTGTGTGGTATCAAACGAAAGGTAATTGAGTCTGGAGTTGAATAAAATATATTTCAGTTTTTAGTTTTATTAGCTCACACGTACTATAACTATAGTACCTAGTGTAAGCTTAGATATTATATATAAAGTTACAAAATTTTGATTTTATGACATATACGAACAAAATACAATAGTCATTAGATAAAAGTCCAAGTATCTAAAAATTCAATTTTGAAATAATTTCATGAAAAAATTAGAAATAAATTGGAAATTAGGTGCGCAATTTTCACCCAATCTCCCTAAACATATTGTTGCTAAAGTAATATTGTAAATATTTGTAACATTGGATTTGCGTATATTTAACTTCTGAGGTGCCATTGCTACAATTTGTCGAGGTCTTCCTGGAAGAAAAGGAGAGATCAAAATAAATAAATCTCCGTTATAAACGATATAAAACATGGAAATTCTCTTCTATAAACGTAATTGTAGGTATAGTCATTGCACTAGTTTATTCCACATAAAAACTGCGACAAAAATGGGACGCACTAACCTAATCATAATGCAAAAATTGAAAATTCATATTAAAATTTTGGAAAACATTTTAACACGACTAGATATTCCTAATGTCTGTAAGTACAAGTATCGAGCGCACTTAATCTGGTGTTACGTGCCTAATCCCTTGTACTAATTACTACCCTGCACTCTATAACAATGGGTTTTACACTCCAAATTTGTTTTAATAATCGATAGCAAAAAATCATGGCCGAGAAGGGCCATTTCTTTTTGAATGCCGGGTCCACATCAAACCAACAAAACAAAATATCAACAAAACAGCAACACAACAAAACTGCAAGTTTTCGAAAACACGAACAAATTTTCAACTGCTGTCCATATATAGGAAAACAATTACTGAACTTTTTATGATCCCCGATAAAAAATGTGGCCAGCTCCGGATTTTCTCAATAACTGATAGTTTCTGCACGGATCACCTAGTGGTTTCTGTGTTCTCTTTGGGTCTGGCTATTGATGTTTTTTACTTCCTCTGAAGAAGTATCACACAATATTCCTATTTCCTTTGAGGCGTCTGCCTTTTTATAACGATTTTTATAATCAGGGTGTCTGGCGTCCAATAACATTCAATCTAGGTTCTCAATAAAGCTTAATTAATTTACATGTATTTTCAACACCCCATTTGATTTTTTCTCCGAACATGGTAATTATGCACACAGAAACTACACAAACTGAACCAAAATGTTTGTTTCTGTTTTATTCACGTACAGACTAGACCAACAAAGTTGCCCAAAACGAAGACAAAACATCAACACTTTGATCTTTACCGACTGGCGACGGGAAAATAAAAAGTTGCTGAAAACGCCAACAAAACAAAAAAGTTGCAGAATTGTTCTCATTTTGTTTACAAACATGTTGGAAAACATTGAGTTGCTGTTTTGTTTTTATTTTGTTGGTTTGGTATGGACCCGTTCTAAGATGACTCGTGAAAAAGTTCTTGAAGATATTAGGGATAATTCATTACGTACATACGTTGGCCTAACAATCATTTTTATTAAAAAATTTGACCTCGCGATCATACCTATACGAGAAAAATTTACATATTTCGGAAACTCTTTGCATTGGCATTTTATGCTAATTGTCGTTATTTCTCACCAGAGGCAAGCAGCCACCTTGATTGGTATTCTAGATTTTTTAGGCGTGCCTCTTGGGTGCCATGCTTGTTGAGAGTGAAAGTGAAATAATAATAAGAATATCATTTATTTCAAATATAACAGTCGCATAAATTTTATCTGTGTGCCTGATAAATTGCTTTGCACTGATTTATCTTAAACACTGTCCCTGAATATTGAAGAAGTGTCATAATAATGACTCCTCAATCTGATTCTCGAATGTTCATCATTTCAAGTCACTTATAGTGATCGAGAGGAGTCTGTTTAAAGATTTCTTGCACAATCTGAAATTTTTATTTATAATTTTTTTGGTATTTAAAAAATAACAATATCTTTTCTATAATACTATGTCGGTTTAGAACGTTTTTCTACGTTGTCCGACGCCTATTATCCACCTCCTTCGATCCTGACAATCATCTTTTGTCAGGTTTTTTTTATCTCATTGATCTTTGGATTGACTATTGCCTTTCCAGTTTAGGACGCCCTCTTTTTCTGCGCCCTATTGGTTCCATTCTAGGACCTGCTTTGATCATCTTTCGTCGTTCATCCGTTTTACATAGCCGTACCATATCAGTTGTCTTTTGGTGATGTCATCCGTTATGTTTCCCTCGATTCCCATTCTTCCTTTTATGATTTTATTTCTTATATGATCTAATTTGATATTCGCATTGATCTTCTTATTGCATCCATTTCGACACTTTCCATTTTTGCTTTGTATTTTTCGGTTACACGAAAAGTCTCTATTCCATACAATAGTGTGCTTTTCACCATTGTTTCATATATGTTAAATTTTACATTCTTTTTTATCTCTCTGCTCCATAAAATACTGTTAAGACATCCAATAACCTTTTTTGCTTTTACTATTCTTTTTTCCAGTCCTTTACAGTCTGTTCCTGTCTTATCAAATACCCAAATATACATACTCACTACATGGAGATATTGTTTGTCCATTGTCTAGTTCTAACTCACTTGATTCGTTTTCAATACATAAGTACTGTGTCTTGTCCACATTCACTGTTAGGCCTAATTTTTGGTATTCTTCCGTTAACTTTCTCATCATATACTCCATGAAGATACAACATCCCTGTCTTAAGCAATTTCGTTACCAGGAATTCTTTTGAAAGTCGATTTCCAATTTTAATTTTAGATTTTGAGCCGTTTGATTTTGTATAGTTCTTTTATCGCTTTTATATATGTATAATTAATATTTGTTTGTTCTAACACTGGCCATAATTTTTCTTCTGGAACGGTATCATATGCTTTTTGTAGGTCCACAAAGGTAACATGAGTCTCTATATTTCTGGCACTCCTTTTCTCAATTACTTTTTTAAGACAAAAAACATTATCACTACAAGATCTGCCTGCACGAAACCCACTTTGCTCTTCTTCTTCTTGTTTATGAAAATCATTCTCTATTAGATCTCTAAGAATCCTACCGTACAATCTACTTAGAGTACTGGTTACTGAAATTCCTCTGTAGTTGTTACAATCCAGCTTATTTCCTTTTTTATGTATTGACATTGGCGTAGCTAGCCTTGCTTTTCAGGGGGGGGCCGTGGCCCCGGTCTATCTTGAACAAAAAGCAAACATAGGTTTTAAAGAGTCGTGCAAAGTGTGCAATGAATAAAAAAAAATACGCGCATTAAATGTTCTAATATTTTAATATAACAAATTTAATAATACATTTACCAACTTATTTATATTGGAAAAGCGTCTACCACACTGTCTAAGTCGACCTCAACATCTTTTTCTATGAATAACAATGACAAACCTGAGTGTCTCTCTTGAGTCATAGTTGTTCTAAGCCAATTAAAAACTCTCCTCATGGCAAAAAAAGACCTCTCGCAAGTTGCACTTGAAATTGGAAGAATACTCGCAAGTTGGTAGAGGTTTGGATAGGTGTTTTCTGATATATGTTGTTTGATAGAATCATGACCAACAGTTTGATTTAACCGAAAAATAAAATTCTTTAAAACGGTAATTTCTGCTCTTAGAGTAGAAGTATTAATATTAAAAATTTCCCGGTATTGCTCGACGAATTTATTCCATTTAACGACGTGGGAAAACTTAATATGAAAATGGTTATGAAATTGTCACCAAAATCGAAAAATTTTCATAAGACACTAAACGCTAACCTCAAAAAAACTAAAAATATTATTATATTTATTTTAGAAAAACAGTTTAAAAAGGTCTTTTATAACCTTACGACATCTACAACCCGATTTCGGAAACAGAGGTGCAAAGGTCGCTGTCTGTATTAAATGCGAAATTTAACTTACACTTCTATAAAATTTTACAATATGTCGCCAATATGTATGAAATATTCAATATACATAATTATGTTTAAATTTAAAAAATATTTTCGGGAAATTGCATAAGTGCAGAGAAGTTACCGATAATTTAAAGAGAAAAAGCCTAATTCCGCAAGGCAAGGGATTTTCCTGAAATGTAAACATTATCTGAATGATTTTAAATTTTAATGCACCTATTTTATTTGAATATATCCCGAATAATAATAGAAAAGTATGTATTTTCAGCGTCATGTTCTTTTACTAGTAGTCGGTAGGGGAGGCCTAAAATTCCTTAGGGGGGCCTGAGGGACCTCAGGGGGGGGGGGGGGCCAGGCCCCCCTAGCTACGCCAATGTGTATTGAGGATATGAATGCTATTTTTCAACTGGATGTCCGTTTATGCATTGATTGATAATATATGTAAGATTTTCTAATAGTTTCTCTGACCCATATTTGAGAATTTCAGCGTGTATTCCCGCAGGTCCGCGCTAGCTTTGCCGGATTTAAGCTTTTTAATGCTATTCTTTATCATTTCCTTTTCTATGTCTCTCCTCGGTGAGGCTGACAGATATTCGCGTCTTGTTTCCTACGGCAGTCGCTTGTAGTGTTCTGTCCATTGTTCTGGTTTGATGATCTGAATGTTTACTCTTTCTTTAGTTGGGTTTTATACGGTAGAAATGAATTTCCATACTTCAGAATTCTGCCAACCTCCTACGTGTGTATTTATATCGTGGCATTTGAGCTCGAACATTTAATTTTTTCGTACGTATCAAATTTCTTAGCTGTCTCTAGTCTTTCTGCAAAAATAATTTAGCGAAAGTTATAAGCCAAAGTTTGTGAGAAAACATCTTGTATTTATGACGTCACAGAGGCCGTCCTACTCAAATTGGAGGCAAGGACCCAGTGACTTAAAATTGTGTGTACCGATCGATCTAGCGTTGTTTTGAAAAATCTTCCACAACTTTTCCACGGGGCACGTTTTTTGACTATAAGCCACTTAACTAAAACTAAAGTTTTTTCAAATAGGAAAAAAGTGGAACCTAATCGGTATGCATTTGATGCAACAATTTTTTTTACAGTTGTTACTGTCGGACTCTTTAGTGCTTGTATTAC
Source organism: Aspidapion aeneum (assembly GCA_963576565.1). NCBI lineage: Eukaryota > Metazoa > Arthropoda > Insecta > Coleoptera > Brentidae > Aspidapion > Aspidapion aeneum. The sequence continues at coordinate 134,097,604 of OY755040.1, forward strand.
GTCTGCCTACTTATAAAATCGTTAGGTAACAGTTCTTTGCGTGACAAATTTGGTTGGCCAAAAACCACTAATCAGACCCGTTATTTGATTCTACTTATCCGTTAATAAAAGTACATGCATCCAAATTTGAAGGCCCACAAATTCAATAAGAAAAAAGTATACCCTACACTGAAATAATAAAAAATTCAACTATTTTAAATATTTGCAAGATAAGTTTGTTCCTCCACCTAGACAATATTTTTCCATAAAAAGTTTAAATAAAAACTTTATTCAATTTTATTTGAATATTTATTTTTAAATTTTTTATATCTATTTGTGTTTTATAGGTTTTGAACTTAAATTTAATGTATGACATTATAAAACCTCAAAAAATATGTGCTATACTTTATCATACAAAATAAAGTTTTCTTTCAAACGATGTATAACAAAGTAGTGAAAGTTATTTCATAGTCACCGCTCCACTAGTGTCCTTAATTTAAAGTAATTATTTAAAATCGCCAAACTAATCAATTTTTGTACAGGTTTTATCCGATTTTCTTAAAAACTAAGCTTATTACGACAAAATGTCTTGCTAACTTTTCTGTGGATAATGAAATTTCCTTTTAAACGGTGTCACTCTCCAAAAAACATTTTTGTAAAATTAAATGAAGGTCTAATGGTCTGTCGCAGAGTTCAACTACTCCGTGAAAAATTGGTACGTAAACCTGGAGCAATTTTTAAAACGTTGGTGGACAACGCTGAATTCGGTTAAGCTCATTTTCGATAAAACCTTTTAAAATATTTTATCAATGCTTGTGTATTGTTTTTTACAAGAGCAGTTTTGAAATTGAAAGCGACTAATGCCTAATAATAACAAACTTATTCCTATTGAGAATAAATATGTAATATTTGACACTTTCTCTGCAATCTGTTGTTACAAATGTTTACATTTTTAAATTGCAATAATTCTACGCAGTACTGTTGCCAAATTGATCAAAGAAACGTTCGATGTCAGCAGAGGCGTCGATAGTATTTTTCTTAGAGAGGAAGAATTGAAACACCTAGTTTGGCCAATGAAAAAACAGTCTGCTTTAATGTACTGATCCCACTTTTCTCAATCGATAGTGTGGGAATTGGCTTAGATGAGATATTAATACCCAATGGCAGCTTTTCTATAATATCTGTAATAATCAATTTAGTTAATATTCTATGATCAAAACTATTATTTTCTATATAGGTGTCTCTTGTATTGTATGTATACCTTTAAGCTTAAATCTTGTTAGGTTGGCCACCAATAATTCGCGTCGCTTTACAACTAGGGCCCAAGTTCTGTGCACTGTCCAACTCCATAGATATGTCGTCCTTTCTTTCTATTTTTCGCAATTAGTAGGCGACATAACATATATCTAATAAATTATACAATGCACAGAATGTGGTCCCAGACTCGCGTTTCTTATGCCGTCTTCTCGGTCAGAGCCGACCGAAGCCCACTGCGGATTACAGTTTGCCCTCTCTGTCTATAAAACATACGGAAATCAAGCACGTAAAAGAACGGCTAAATTTTCGATTTATTTGGGCTATAAGCCTGGAATTTACAATAAGCACCGATTAATCCGCCATAATTAGGTTATGGCCCGTAGCACCATCAACGTAATTTAATGTTTTCTTTGTACGATGTTGGCATTTCTGATCTTAGGGCCCACCATATCAACTTTTTGAAATATACTAATGTCTAAAAATAATAAACTTTACTTAAGTTTAGGTTAGACATTGAACTAAGTGTGAAAAAAATTGAAAAATATTTATTATACAAGAGAAAAATTGCAAATCTAGACTTTAAAATATAACTAAACTAGAGGTTTTGTGCAGATTTTTCAATTAATTGTTGTGTTTAATATTTATTTAAGTAAATTAATATTTTTGAGTCAAATATTTAATCAGTACCGATTTAAGAACAAAAATAAATAAATAAAATGTTACATCCTAAAAGGTATTTATTTTATTCTATTTTATTTTATTTTATTTACACCACTTAACAGGAGTTAACCCAATTACAAAGTGGGGAAGAATACAGTGATTAACAATAACAGAATCTAAGGATAAAATGAAGTACAAAATAAAAGAAATTTACTACATCTACACTGAGTGAGCAGAAATAAAAATTATGAAAATCGTATATTTTTTAAGGTAGAGATACTGCAATTAAATATGTCACATCTGTCGCAAGTCTGATTGCACGTGTTACAAGCCCGAGTTATTGGAGAATTTTTGCAAATATTGGTGTGCTGGTAAGGAAGATAAAACGGATCAGTAGTGCGTGCTGATGTTCTGGGTACTAAAAAATTAATCTTATGCAATAATTCCTGGGAGTCGATTTGATTATGTATTAATTTGAAAATGAATTGCAACTCTGCCAACTTGCGCCGGTCCTCCAATGAAGATATACTGAACCTTTCACAAAGGACCTGGTTCAGAATACCAATTTCGGGATACACACCATCAAGCTTAAAAACAAGGTACTTCAGAAATTTACGTTGAATTTTTTCAATAGTATTAACGTGAGTATCATAATACCATATATATATATATACGTAATGTTAAGCTTTTTTTTGCCTATAGTTTTGACCCAAGCTTAAGATGACCGAGAATGATCCTTCAACTACTATGAAATGCCCAATTTTATTTGCTAGCCTTTTTAGCAAGTAAATGAACTTTATTTATACATGTTAATAATTAACTTAATCTAAAAATAAATCTATTAACTAGTTTTTCTTGAGGAGGTTCTTGGGGAAGGGATTACATTCTTGTTATTAGTTTTCTAGTAATATGCAGTAGATAGGTGTGTAAAATAAATTGTTAAAATAATGATGATTATAAATTAATTGTTAGGAAGCTATAACGAAGCAATCCAATCAAACCGGAAGGGTCTATTGTGGCCTACTTTTGTTTTTGGGTTTACTTTATAAGTATAAGAGTAGGTACCCACAAGTAAATACCTTTAACCAATATTGTAGGATACATACCAAAGTTATCACGTCTTTCATTTCCACTGAAGGAAATGATGACTAGACGTGATTCGCCGATAGACAAACCGATGAATATTAAACAAATTTACAAAGAGGATAAGTTTCTAAATTCAACATATTAGTTCAACCGATTTGGTAATCTGAGAACAACATAAAAAAAATAAGAAATAAAATATCTCAAGAGGAATTAAATTTAAGTATTGTATTACATTCATTTACTATGTTTTTATATTTCTCTTAAAATATATAACTATCTTAGGTACCTAACTAAAAACTATTAAATCATTAATTAAAGTATAGTATTTTTTGTATTTATTTATTCAACACTTATCTTCATACATTAAATTTAATTTACATTTTTATGTCAATAATTTTTATTTTTAATTTTCTCTTCCTTGTGCAGTGTTGTGCAAGGAAATAAATCCTGTGTGCAAAAAACGAACACAAACAAAAGGATTAGAAAATATTACCTACATGGCACTGGAGTAACACAGAACACTAAGTCCCCCCCAAAACTGCTAAATTTATGTGGAGTCATAAATGGCTTAGCTCTTGAATCGCCTCCCAATACACCCTATATCAGTTGAGCGATTTTGCTGAACAAATTTTTATCCTCACGTCCCAAAGGACCTAAAGTTTCAATAAAAAGGGCACAAAACAAAATCCACAATCCAAGAGCTCCTCATATTTTCTCTTCTTTAAAGACTCTCCTAGTGTACACACCTCTCCAGCTTGTTTAAATGTTTAAATGAAAAATGAATGTAAAATTCTGGTATACAGAAACACCAACTCTCAGAGCAACGAAATCAAGAAAAGTCTGAGGATTTAGGAGAGTATCTAAGGGAGAAGGAAGTGCGTTGAGTCAAGCATTACTTTCGGTTTCGTGAAGAGCTAGATATCTAGCTTTGGTTTTAGAATCTTCGTCGTTCAAAAGACCATACAGCACCCGTTCTCCAGGCGCCACTCTATCAAACTTTTTCTGAGATGTTGGAAGAGGACAATTGGAATTTTGAGATTTTCAACCAATTCTCTTTTAGATCTTGACAAGAATTGATTTTGTTTGGAAGAACAAGGTTGACTAAACCACTAAAATTTTGTATAGATCCCAAAAAACAGAAAAAAGTCCTCTATATTTCACAGGGAGAGTGCAATAAAACGATGATTTTTAATTGAATTTGTAGTTGTACAAATGTTTTCTAAGGCAGTTTTTAAAATTAAGTCATAATTTTTTATTAACTCAGGGTAATTCCAGCATGGAAAGCAACGTAATACATAAGAAATCCTGGGAATAGCAAACGAATTCTAAAAGGTCTGGTCTTTTTACAAATTGAGAAAGGACATTAGCAGGATATGAGGGGCATTGGATTGAAATTTGCCCAATGTAAGATTCATACCCAACAAACATTTAAAGTTGTAACGACGAAACCCCAACTAGAAAGAATTTCTTAAAAGTAACCGCAACGTACTCCCGCTACGTGTCAGTATACCATACAGCGACGTTATAATTCCCTAAGTGGGGAACCAATTTCTGGTTATAACTACTTGGCCAAGTGTTTAAAGTCACTGTAGTAACAACTACACTACTACGTCGTAGCCAGGTATCTACTACGTCGTAGAGGCTGTTTTTTTTCCGTAATGGCATAAAAGTTGCGATGTAGTTGCAAATAATATAATCGTTTCTTTTTGGTAGAATTGTTATACAATATGGTGGACACAACAGTAAACAGACCCGCTTAGTTTTTTTGTTTGGTTATGGTTATAATATGTACTATGTTATCCAAAAGTGTGAGAATATACGAGCAGAGGATCAAAATTCGAGTGCGACGCAAAGTTTTTTGTATAACATGCATTATATATATATTGCAAAAAACCGGTGCGCCCTTAAAATTGAGCCGTTTTCTGGTAGCTGATGGAATTTTTGTGTGTGATTTTGGAGGTTATGTTTTCATAATTGACAGTTAACTCCAACAAATGGTGCTTAAGAAGAGCGTTTTTGGTAAGCTTCAACTAATTTGTTTATAAAATAGTATAGCTCTTTAATATGAGCTCATAAAACGACAATAAAAATATTAAATTTTCTTTCTTACATAAAACCATGGCGTCCCAAACTATATTCCCTGATAGTCGAAAGGGTTACTTGAAAGTGAGCCTAAGTTACGGCAACGTGTCACTTACGACTTTTATGTCGGCATTCCTTTTTAGTAGTAGATAACACACTCGAATTTCTACTCCTTCGTTGCAGAAACGTATTATTAACTAGCTTTCGCCACTAGAAAACGTCTACAGAGTGATAGAAACCACGCGATAAGTATAACTGCTACTCTCAAGTTATTGGGGTGTCGCCACTTGTCATTTGCCGTTTCTGTCAACAACAGCACCACTGCTTATAGGTTTTGTACCAGCGTGAATTTGTGGTAGGTTTTAAAACAAAAACAAAATAAATTAACTTCCATTAGAACAATAAATGAAGTGCCAATAAAAAGTGTTTTTTAAAAATGTATGTTGCAGTGGAGAGCATGATCCCTATTCTAGAATTTCTAGGAAGTGTTGGTCAAGGAACTAAAAGAACGTAGTCACATCAATGAAATCAACTTAATGTTACTTTTTTTATTTACACATTGCTCTCACAATTCGTATGTAGTATTTTTTATTGTTTTTAGATATTGTGGCATTGTCAATATTCAGTAATTTTTATTATTATAAGCCCTATAAGTAAAAAAACAATCTCTGAGACTTGTTAGATCGCTTAGAAATCCGCATGTAACCACGATATATTTAATTTGTTTTTTTATTAGCCCAGACAGCGCAAAAGTTCCTAGATGAAGTCTAGCATATCCCAGAGGTTATTTTAGGGGCTGTGCATAAATTAGATATTAGGGACCTATTGCAATAAAGGCTGGCACAAAACACAGCAGAAATTTAAGTTTATTCACTTCAAACCAAGCTTTAACAACAGCACAAATTTGAAGAAAACCAAAAAGACAAAGCTCAACACATAAAATGAATCACAGTGAGACACGACACGTCAGCACAAGAGGCATAGATAAACGAATTCGGTTTAGTCCGCACAAGAGGGTTACGGTGGCGATAGGGTGGTGCCACAGCACAAACCACGAACGACCGTAAAGACAGTACAAGAATAGAACAGCAACAAGTAGCGTAAAAGGTTAAGGATGGAGATTAAGCATGGACCAGGGAATTCTTAAAATCCGTGTGCGGTACTCGATACTTTGGATCAATATTTTGCATTTTGATTGTTTTGCAAACTGGTCAAGCAATGAGCTCGAAAAAATGGACTGCTCAAGGTAGTTAAAAAAAAAATTGCAAAACTATTCCTAATATTCCCATATTATAAAAGGAGCCACAAAAAGTAGGGTTAAGAATGTGTGCGACCAAGATGCGACTTCAAAAACTGTACGTTTTCAAAGTAGAAACAGGAAGGATAGATTACTTTAAAAGATCGACATTAAAAAAAAGTCAAAGTAGTTGCGGCTTTAAAGTTGATCCAAAAAGTTATTTTGTCTACATTGTTACATCAGATGTTACTATGATGACACAAACTTTTGTGGTAAAAATTAAAGTTATAATGTAGTTGTCGGATACACTTGTTTGGGACTCCAATGAAACTTAACTTTCTAGTGGTAATTAAGTAGGATATAAAAGTCAGGGCGACTACGAAATAACGACTAAAAAGAAAGTAAAACTTTAGCAACGTCCTATTGTGGTAGAGAAGACTATCAGAATCGACTATCAAGAAACAATCCTAAGAAGTAGTTTAGAGGGTCGTTTTTACGAAACATCTACTATTTCCTGATACTTAATAGTAGTTAGAACTAAAAAGTACCAAATTTTGGTTGGGATCACCACATTTCTACTATAAGAAAGTAGCAAAGCCTTTAGAACATGTAGCCGCTACTATAAATGTTAGTTGGGTAACAGGAATACGGTTATTTAAAAGAAATTTTATCTCATTATGTTTTTGAATTTACTTGGAGACCCAATTCATTAGAGAGTTTTATGGTTTTTCCAAAATCTTCAAAAACATTTGGTGGATCTCAATGTCTCAATGTTCCAAGGTACTAAACCATCATTTTCATAACAGATACAGTAGCGTATATACGGGGGGGCTGCCCCACCCCCCCCCAAAGCTAAGGTTTTTTTGGATATTTTCCACATATTTCATGAATACAAACATAGAATAGCATAAAATAGCATAAAATACCGCCTCATGAGGTCTCGGGCCCACCCCAAAACTGTCTCGGGCCCACCCCGAAACTTTTTTCTATATACGCTACTGAACAGATATGTGTGTTGTGTGTGTTTTATTTTAGGGGCAATGTTTTAGAAATTAATTAAAAATATTAAATGGTCAATTAAGATCAAGATCAAAAACATACACATAATTTCAAGATTAAAGCAAGTATTAATTTTGACCGTGCCCCACGAAAACCTTGGCTGTTGCTAAAAGATTGACACGTAGGTAAAGTGACAACCAAATATAATTTTTCAATAGCTTGTATTAATAAATTTATACAAGAAAGGCGTGTTCTTCTTGAAAACATGACTTTGCTTTGGATTTTATTAGGATTTTCATGGTTTTTGTATAAATTACAAAAAATATTACTGTTAAAAAAGTAGATCAAGATCATTTTTATAACGTACAGACTCTTTTTTACCAATTGAATGTTTAAGATAAGCATTTAGGCCAGTCAATAAAAGTATTCAACTTTGCAAAAGTGCATTTATTTATTTCTACGGTAAAAAAAATTGTCTTAGATCACAGCAAATTGCTTTGAAGTAAAATATTTTGTGCTTTACTATTCACCAAGAAAATATTTTCTTGATTTAGAATAAAAAATGTCTTGCCTTTTATTTTAATGTGAAACAGATATTAATCTAAGGCATCGTTTTCTCTGGAAGCAAAATATTACTTATATGATATATATATACTGAACAAAAGAATTGAAGAAGAAAAATAAAGTCTCATTTCAAGATTAAACGCTGCGCGTTGAACTAAAGAGAGAGAGAGATATTTTAATTCAAAACATGGTTTATGGTAAAACAATTTATTCAAGAAAAAACGTGTTTTGCTAGAATCCTTTTTATACCTAAGTTTGCAACCCTAAAATAAAATTTCAAAATTCTTGCAAGATTTTTAGTTTTTCCAAAAAAAACTACCTAAAGGAAGAATTTTTTTGAGTATTTACATTTTATACTTTTATAAAGTCAACCAAATTTGCTATAGTCTGGTACAACCCGAATATCTTCGTCTTTCCATCCATGTTGGTTGCGCCGTACTGATGAAGTCATCATCGATGTATACAGCTACTTCTAGTAAGTAGTAGTATCATAAGCTGGGCTTACGATACCTACTGAGATTTTGTCTACAACGAAAACAAGTTCTTTTATTCAATAAATTGTTTTATTTTAAAACAATTTGTTTTGAATTAAAATATTTCTTTTTAGTTCAACGCAGCGTTTAATGTTGAAATGAAACTTTATTTTTCTTCTTTAATTGTTTTGATTCAGTATACAGTGAAACCTCTCCTTGTGGACACCTCTATTAAGCGGACACTCCCTTTGGGCGGACAAATTTGTTGGAACCAAGCTTTTGCCTATTTCTCACATGTAAAATTCACTTCTATACCCGGACACTCTAATAACCGGATGCGGACAATTTTTTTTTTGGTTAAAATATTCTGAAACCTCCCTTAACCGGACGCGCACCTCTGACAACGGGACGGAGCGTTGTACGATATGGGCATAAATATTATGTAATATGTTGGCAACAACGCACTCTGCCTCTTTCCGTTTTAATGCAGATACTAAATACTTCTGTCATATTTACAACATATTTTATTCGGCGAGACTGCTGTGTTTTATTTTTACTGTTCGGTTGGGTAGTAATAGATCTCTTTAAAATGGCGCCTAGTAAAAAACTTCTTAGTTTACGTGAAAAAAATTGAATTTGTTAACGTTTCGGAGAAGAAAAATCTATCAGCACGAACGATCGCTGAAAAATTTAATATCGGAAAAACTCAAGCAGCGGAAACTGTTAACAAATATTTATTAAAATTTCGCAGTTCCCTTTCTTAAGCGGACACCTCCAATAACCGGACAAAAACGACAGAACCGTGAGTGTCCGCTTATAGGAGGTTTCACTGAACTCCATTTTATGACAAAGCAAATTGTCTTCATATAAGTAATCTTTTGCTTCCAGAGAAAACGGTGCCTTAGATTAATTCAGTTCCAACTTATAATAAAACAATTTCTGTTTCACAATAAAATAAAAGGCAAAACATTCTTTGTGCTATATCAAGAAAAGATTCTCTTGGTGAATAGGAAAGTACAAATTATTTTATTTCAAAGCAATTTGCTTTGATCTCAGACAATTTTTTTTACCGTGTAGTGATTAGATTCTTGCCTGTCAGATCCGAGGCTAGCTGATAATTTTTGCCTGTCACTTTTCATCACCATTTCATCGTCTTTCCATCCATTTTGGTTGTACTGTACTAATGAAATCTAGGAAGATAGTAACATCGATGTATAGGGCTACTTCTACCCTGTCCTGAGGAACAGTTCGAAAATTAATTTATTAGGTCTTTGACCACACCTCAAAAAATTCCTTTGATATTTAATATTGAAGCTGGGATTACGAAACCTACTGAAATTGACTTTAACTTTCTCCGTAGTGATGTTAGATTTTTGCCTGTCAGATCCGAGGCTAGCTGATGCAAATGGGAGCTGGTTTTCTAAAATGGGTATCCACATTTCAGTTTTCGTTTTCACTTTTCCCTTTCATTTTATCGCCTTTCCTTGTTTGTGTCGTATTAATGATGTCAAACAAGGCGATGTTACTCGATGTATATGGCTACCACTACCCTGTTCTGAGGACCATCCCAAAAATTTATTTATTTAGTCTTTGACCACACCTCGATATTCAAAGAATCTTTCATATATATTTTAGTTATAATTTTAATAAAAAGTTTGGTTCTTTTTTTACCTTTTCCCGCGTAGCAATAGCTAGAGAAGGTATTATTTTCGACGAAAAATTTTTTTTTGAGATAACGACAAAAATGTATTATTTGGATGTATTTTGACCTATCCGAGTCGTAATGTCTGTCTGTGTGTCTGTGTATATTATTTCTGTCCGTAACATGATAGCTTCTAAACCCCTGAACCGATTTTCATCAAATTTTCAGGTAAAATAGTGTTCGAGCTGATTAGATTTTGGTCAAAATCGATTAATTCTAATGACAGTTTTTTGACAATTAAAAATTTTTAAAAATGCTAACTTTTTAACAAAGCATCGTATCAATACACGGTTTTCGGTATATATGGTAGACTATATTTTTCTCAATAATTCGTGTTATAACCAAAAACTTCGTAGGAGCTTTAGTTTCTGAGATATTTACAAAAAACTGTTTTCAAAGCTAAAATATTATCATGGCTTCACTTGAAGTGTGATAACAAGGAAGGTTCATCCGTTATGGTTCCATTTATTTTAAGAAAAAATAGATATTAATTTTGTAGACAATAAAAATTTCTTTACGGGTGTATAAATCAGTAGGTTTTAATTTACTTCTATCGGTCCACTATAGTTTATTTACAGATACATAAACATAAAATTAAATTAAACACACACTGGGTTTTTAAAAAATCTATTGAATGGATAATGAATGTAGGTATTTATTTATACTATTATTGTATTTAAAAAAATATATTCAGAACAATACGGTGCCTATTAGTTCATTAGGAACATTCTAGACAAGTTAAACTCACCAGAAAGTGATTTCAATGCATAGACTTATTAAGTATGTTGTAATGCGGTGTTACCTATTAACCTAATGTTTATTTCATTACTTGACATTCTACAGACAGTCATTTTATTGTTAATCTGTTTCTAAGGTGCATTTTGGGATGGTGTGTAAATTTGCTAAGAATAAAAGAACTATTTACCATTAGTGTCTTATGAAGGTGTACTTTAATGTTACCCTAGAGAGTAGACTGAACCATTTACTTAAAATTAGATTTTTTAAAGATTTGGTTTTAACATTTTGTTTATTTTATTTTTATTCCTTAATCCTTGCAGCGCTATTCTTACTTTTTGGGGAAATTTTATTTATTTCCCTCAAATACACGCTCTGATTGATCCATGCAAGTTATGCCACTTTCTTTCCCTTTATTGACAACATTTTTGATGAAAATTGTTTGTTTTTATTTATACTTGTTAGTGAAGGAACATCCTATGTTCTTTTTTATTGTATAAAGCCTACGCATTTCGATTTATTACAAAATCCTCTTTAGGGCTTAACTGTAAGAAATATAAAAAGATATAAGTAAACCTCTTAAGGAGGGAAAAATTAGGAACTACATTTTTGTCATCATCATAAGGAGGAATTCATATTTTTGTTTTATATTCTGGCACTTAAAGCCTTCCACGTTCTTCTTTGGTGAAATATTAGGTTTACAATTATGCAAAATAATACAACGAAAAATTACCATCTTTAAAATATTCAGCCAACATTGATGATGTTGCATAATTGGCTACATCCACACAATTAATACACCTTGTAGTGAAAGTCATACCTCCACGGTGTAGGTATTAAGATAATTTATATTAAAATCATTATGATAAGTTATTTGAACTTTAGCAAAATATTTGATCTCGCCGTTATCTTTTTTATTAACACAATAAATAATATTTGTTTAGTATTAATGTGGTCCATTTACAGGTATAGTATAGGTATGAATAATAACGTGTTATATGTATTTTTCTCTTAAATTTATAAATTAGTTTATATGATTTTTTACCATTCCTTGATTTGCAGTCTCTATTCGATTTTAATTTGTCCATAGCTATCGTATTCCCTACTGGCTTTGATATTTTTAACTCTGTAACTCCAGACCAGCCTGTGAGTTACTCCATTTATTCTTCTATGCGATTTTCAGTTCAATACAATCTTGAGTATTCCATTTTTATCCATTCTTTGTATGTATTAATGGTCACGACTCTAGGTAGATATGAAATAATTAAAATAAAGGATATTAACGGCATAGAAACTAAGGTTAAAAAGGATATCATAAATATCACACAACTATTCTATACAGAAATATACCAAACAAAAAGGGAACCATCACGAGGGACCATGAAGAAACTTCAAACAAAAATAAAGAACATAAACTCAGAGCTACAACCTGAAATAAGCAAAGCGGAAATAAAGAGAGCATGAAAGAAAATGAAAAATAAGAAATCACCTGGAAAAGACGGAGTAATGGCAGAAATGCTCAAGTACGGTGGTAAAGATGTTGTTAATACCCTCCATATTCTCCTAAATAAAATACCAAAGGAAAAAATAATCCTAAACATCTGGAAATAATCCATAACCATTATTCTATACAAGAAAGGTGATAGAGCAGAACTAAAAAACAAATTATCGAACTATAACACTCCTCAATGTAATTTATTAGCTTTTCACGAAAATATTAACAGATAGACTAACAACAAAATTTGACATATATCAATCAAAGGAACAAGCAGGCTTTTGATTCATAGACTTTGACAAAGCTTTGGATAGCATTCCCAACAAACAATTAAAGTTGTAACGATGAAACCCCAACTAGAAAGAATTTCTTAAAAGTAACCGCAACGTACTCCCGCTACGTCTCAGTATACCATACAGCGACGTTATAATTCCCTAAGTGGGGAACCAATTTCTGGTTATAACTACTTGGCCAAGTGTTTAAAGTCACTGTAGTAACAACTACACTACTACGTCGTAGCCAGGTATCTACTACGTCGTAGAGGCTGTTTTTTTTCCGTAATGGCATAAAAGTTGCGATGTAGTTGCAAATAATATAATCGTTTCTTTTTGGTAGAATTGTTACACAATATGGTGGACACAACAGTAAACAGACTCGCTTAGTTTTTTTGTTTGGTTATGGTTATAATATGAACTATGTTATTCAAAAGTGTAAGAATTTACGAGCAGAGGATCAAAATTCGAGTGCGACGCAAAGTTTTTTGTATAACATGCATTATATATATTGCAAAAAACCGGTGCGCCCGTAAAATTGAGCCGTTTTCTGGTAGCTGATGGAATTTTTGTGTTGTGATTTTTGAGGTTATGTTTTCATAATCGACAGTTAACTCCAACAAATGGTGCTTAAGAAGAGCATTTTTGGTAAGCTTCAACTAATTTGTTTATAAAATAGTATGGCTCTTTAATATGAGCTCATAAAACGACAACAAAAATATTAAATTTTCTTTCTTACATAAAAACATGGCGTCCCAAACTATATTCCCTGATAGTCGAAAAGGTTACTTGAAAGTAGTTGCGGCTTTAAAGTTGATCCAAAAAGTTATTTTGTCTAAATTGTTACATCAGATGTTACTATGATGACACAAACTTTTGTGGTAAAAATTAAAGTTATAATGTAGTTGTCGATACACTTGTTTGGGACTCCAATGAAGCTTAACTTTCTAGTGGTAATTAAGTAGGATATAAAAGTCAGGGCGACTACGAAATAACGACTAAAAAGAAAGTAAAACTTTAGCAACGTCCTATTGTGGTAGAGAAGACTATCAGAATCGACTATCAAGAAACAATCCTATGAAGTAGTTTAGAGGGTCGTTTTTACGAAACATCTACTATTTCCTGATACTAAATAGTAGTTAGAACTAAAAAGTAACAAATTTTGGTTGGGATCACCACATTTCTACTATAAGAAAGTAGTAAAGCCTTTAGAACATGTAGCCGCTACTATAAATGTTAGTTGGGATTAAGCCTGAGCAGTAAAAGTATTTTTAATTAATAGCCGAATAGATCACAGATATACAGATTTAATAGCCAAGCAAAGCAACAACATCAATCAAACTCCACAAAGGAACCAAGCCAATCCGCATAAGAAGAGGTGTCAGCAGAGTGACACAATATCCCCTAAATTATTTCACCAGGCCCTAGAAGATGTTTTTAAAAGCTAAGATTAGGAAGAAATAGACATTAAAGTAAACGGACAATTCTTGAACCACCTAAGATATGCTGATGATATCGCCTTAATAACAGACAAGAAAGAAGAATTGATAAAAATGCTGGAAAAACTGGATACAGCAGCAAAAAATATAGGCTTAAAAATGAATTACACTAAAACTAAAATCATTACAAACACGGATGAAGATTTTACGGTCAGAATAAACCAAAATAAAATAGAACAAGTAGAGAAATATATACCTGGGACAAATTATTAAACTGAAAAAAGAAAACCAAACAGCTGAAATCAAGAGACGAGTAAGATTGGCCTAGGCAGCATTCGGTAAATTAAGCTACATATTAAGATATTAAAAATATCCTCAGTACCTCAAAATAAAAGTGTATAACCAATGTATCCTTCCCGTACTTACCTATGGATCCCAGACCTGGACACTTACAAAATCAAACATAGACAAGGTAACAAAAGCTCAAAGATTAACGGAAAGACAAATGTTACATGTAAAGCTGACAGGTAGAAAAAGGAATGAATGGATATGAAACAAAACAAAACCAAGAGGAGAAGTAACAAAATTAAAATGGAAATTTGCCGGTTATAATAGGAAAGACGATCAATGGAACGAATGTATTGTAAACTGAAGACCTTGGGAAAATAAAATTAGTAGGGGAAGATCCTAAATGAGATGGGCGGTCGATTTGAAGAAACACGAGGGGACTAGATGGATGAACACGGCGACAGACAGAGAAGAGTGGAAGATATTGGGGGAGGCCTATGTCCAAAGATGGATTGAATAAGGCTAAATAGATAGATAGGTATAGGGTTACCAGACGTCCGGATTAATCCGGACATGTCCGGATTTTTACTACGTCCGAGTGGGTCCGGGCGGATTTTTCATAAACGTCCGGATTTTAAAGTAGCCGCCTTTATAAACATCAAATAATGCAAAATAAACTAGTTTCAAAAAATGTAATTAAACAATAATCGTTTAGCAGTGTGAATTCACCTTTAAGCGGGGTCTTCACATAACGTTTTACCTTACATCTTGCCTGTTCAGTCAAAACGCATCAAGTAAAACTTTGTGTGTAGACGGAAAAACGGACGTTTTACTTGAACTGATTTAAGACGGAAGACCGCCTAGAGAACTGACCGGATCACGCATTGTTTTCCAATAAAACCATCGTTTTATTAAAAACGTTAAAACTATCAAGTGTCTACGCTAGTCTTTCAACTGTCATACTTGACCCTTTTGACTGACAGGCAAGACGTAAGGTAAAACGTTATGTGAAGACCCCGCTTAAAGTAGTATTATTAAATTCGCCTTATTGAAGTTTACACTTCTGCCGTGTGGTCTTAAGCACACACAATTTTTTTGATGAAGTTTGTAATCTAAAAAAGTACATGTCAGACAATTCTACTTCTGATGACCACAATCTGCCTACCCACGAAAAATGAGCAAAATATTTTAATGCAAGTCTTTCTACCCAGTGGACCAAATACTGTTTCAACCCATCAAAAAAGTTGGAGAACTCAATATTCTCAAGTACTCATTGATCAGGCTCTAGATTGGAAATGCCAAAACTAAACAAATCTTTAAGCAGTGTCATCTATGCAATTAGGATCGCTAAACAGAATATTGGTGGGGAGGTCGCAATAACTATTTATTATGCATACTTTTATAGCATTTTACAATATGGTGTGGAATTTTGGGGCAACTCTGTTGGTGCGAGGAGTGCGTTTCTCCTTCAGAAACGTGCTGTTCGAGCAATATTTTCCCTTGACAGATTACAATCATGTCGACAATATTTGAAAAAACACAAAATATTTACACTCACTAACCTTTACATTTATAGAATTGCTATTTTGTTATTTAGAGAAAGAGAAAATTTAAGAACTCACGCACATATTCATAACTACCCTACAAGAAATAATGATGCTTTTGTTCTTCCAAACTTTAATTTAGAAGTTAATAGAAAAAGTTTGTATTATATGGGAATCAAATTATTAAATAGGTTGCCTCGTGATGTATTAAATAGTGAAAATATAAACATATACTCAGGTTTCTTATAATATAGGTGAATTTTTTAACCATGAATTTTAACTTAAACTTTATTAGACACTGTAATTTTTAACCTGATATATTCTATTCTTAAGTTGTCCTAGGTATATTTGTGTGACCCAGCTTACTGTTTTATTATTTTGTTTTATTTTTAAAAAATTTTAAACTGTTTATGTGTATTACTTAGTTTGGGCATTTTAATTTTTAAGAAGTTAAAAAAAAATCTTTCCAGACAGCTTTTTAGAGCTTCTTTTGTACCTCTATTTTGTACAAGTTGGAAATAAATAGTACTAAATACTACTAAAGAAAGAAATAGGCTGCTTTTATCTTCTGTAAAAGGAATACTCATGACTTCATACAATTTAAGAAATATGAGCTGGTCAGAATTTTACGATTTTGTACTTCTGTCTAAAAATTCAATGCTGTTGAATAAAATATAAAGCAGTGAAAAGTACCTATAAAATAGCAGGTATATTATGTTATTTATTAGTTATTGTTTCAATAAAAAAAAGTTGATTTATTGTGTGTGGCATCGAAAAAATTTTGACGTCCGGATTTTGTCCGGATTTTCTTGAGGGCTGGTCCTGGTTAGAGACGTTTTCATCTGGTAACCCTAGATAGGTAGATAGATGGTCAATTTATTTCATTATAAGATTAATTTCTTCTGGAAGATAACAGATCTTCTTTGATCCTCCTTCGGAATGCCGTGGAAACAGATGGTGAACTCAAGATCATCGGTAGACTGAAGTCAACCCGTATGAACATTACGCTCACCTCACTTCACGAGCTGTGAAGAATAACAGATAACTATAGTCTTGCTATGCGTATATGATTGTCTAATAAATTTTCTATATTTTCCATGTGTAAATTATAAATGTGGGAGCCATACCTACCCCATAAATCTCCTATCAGACCAAGCAAGTTAGTATACCTAGGTATGTATAATTAAAAATATTGTCGTTTCCTTATACATTGTTGACTGGGCAATGGAATAGAATAGGATCATTAATTAGATCAATAATGTTCATTGCCCACTTAAATGAACAACACCGAGTGAAGTTGGAACAATACCTTTTAACAGGCATCATAAAAGATTACACTTGTTTTCCTCGATGCAATTTGAAACAGGTATTAAGCCGGTCTAGTATTTTTTTAAACTCAGCAAATTGTAAATTGCCAAATCTCGTCGTTATAGTCTTCTGTTTCTTGCTTTTAGCAATCTAACCAAACAATCGTTCATACAATAACGATAATCGACTTGCAGTATGTCGATGATAACATCGTATGTTCTGATACAGAGAAAGGTCTACAGGCAACCCTCACTGCATTTAACCAAGTATCCAGAAGAATCGGTCTTCAAGTCAACCATTCAAAGTTGCAAACTCTACATCAACCAAATACGAACCCCCAAGATCTAAATATAATAATAAATGATCAAATATGTTTGTTATTTCACATTTTACTAGGCACTGGGTTTTAGTAGTAAAACCTATTTAGTACCAGCAGGAAACCACACCTAATCCTGCCCGCCTTGATCCGAATCCTTGCGAGATTTGCATTCCTTGGACATTTTATTGTCAAACGTATAACAAATAGTAATTAGGTACCTAAATTATTGAATTAAAAAACTAAGGAAGATTCATTCTTCGTCAAGAGGTTTTTGAGCTACACTTCTTTAATAAAAATATTGTCCACGTTACTATAAGTATTCCTATAGTTCATAAAAGAGTGAACTGAATGCAGCTGTGTGTGTAACAATAACGAATACTCATGCTTGATGTTAATAAACTGTTTTCTTTCTTTCCCACGAAAAAATTAAAAATATTATAATTTAGTAGTTTCATCTAGAAGATGAAATGAGAAGAAGCAATGTATCTTCAGCAATAAAAACAAAAGTCACTTAGGATCTGGTAACACCTTCTTGGAATTCCTTAAATATGGCACATACAAATTTTACAATCACTTGGCTAGTATTGCACAAAAGTAGGTATCTTAATAGATATTCAATATCCCCAAGGAATGAAAAACAGCATAGTAACAATAAGTAATACATAAAAATTTAAATTTGAGGGCACGGCATCGGCAGTGCCCCGCCAAGTACGCGCACTTTGCTGTACTATCTTTTATTGAAACATTTCAGCCTATATTTAACTGCCATAACTACACTTCGGTATGAGCTGTGCAACTCAAACTTTGCGCAGGTATAGACCTCGATAGAGCTAGCAATTCCTCCAAGTTTCATTTTTTTTGACATGAAATGTTTTTTTATGGTAAAGATGTCTGAAATTACTATCTACATATCGAGGTCTTTAAAAATATCTCAGGAGTATATGAAGGACTAATTCAAAAACGGATGATAGTTCCTTCTGTCCATGCTACATCTCAAAAAGGCGCATAAAAGTGTTTAACAAAAAAAAATCACTAAAAACCCTTAGAGCTACACAAACATAAATAATTTTATAGCGATTCCATCAATTATAAAAGGCTCACAGTGCTCTAAATGAAGGTAGCAAACAACTTAGGATTAAAAAAATGTCGAATACACTAATGTTATGTATATAAACCACCATCAGAAGAAAGAAGAATAATTGAATATTTAATTGGTTCAGGATAATTTTTTAAAATTAAAAAATTACAAAGGTTGCTGAAGGTACCAATGCTCGTATTTGAGATCAATTTTTTTTAAATAAGCCAAGAATGCATAAAGAGAGAAATGCAATGCTTTTATGATTATTATTACCTTACAACTATTACTTAGCTGCTTTTACATACTTAACCACGCTTAACAACTGCATTCTGATACTTAATAAACTAAAATGATTATAATAATTGAATAATCATTGAAGGTTAACAAATTATTACGTTTATATGAGTCTGAGATTGATCTTAAATCCCGGATTTGAAATTACGGCTTGTATGAATTTTTGAATACCTACGTTCGAAATGGATTTTAAACTGGACTTCTCTATTAATCTAGAAACTTCGAAAAAAATACTTCGGTATATACAGTATTGGTGGTTCTACGGGGAGAGGGTAAAGGGGGTAATTACCCCCACTCAGAACCCGAATAAATATGTAAAGTATGAGGGCGGCTAGCTATTACAGGTAAGTTAAAGGCTAAAAAAAATATTTTTGTCAACTTGCTTTAACAGAAAAGCAATCAAGGAAAAGATCGCATGTTGAAAAAAGTACTACTACTATGTCGATTTAGAACGTTTTTCTAAGTTGTCCGACGCCTATTCTCCACCTCCTTCGATCCTGACAGTCATCTTTCCTCAGGTTTTTTTGACTCATTGATCTTTGGATTGACTGTTGCCATTCCAGTTTAGGACGCTTTCTTTTTCTGCGCCCTATTGGTTGCCATTCTAGGACCTGCTTTAGTAATCTTTCGTCGCTCATATTCCATATCAGTTGCCTTTTAGTGATATCATCCCTTATGCTTCCCTCGATTCCCATTCTTTCTTTTATGATCTCATTTCTTATATGATCTGTTCTAGATATTCTCATTGATCTTCTTATTGCATCCATTTCGACACTTTCCATTTTTGCTTTGTATTTTTCTGTTACGCGAAAAGTCTCTATTCCATACAACAGCGTGCTGTTAAGACAACCAATAACCTTTTTTGCTTTTACTATTCTTTTTTCCAGTTCTTTATAGTCTGTTCCTGTCTTATCAAATGTGACACCCAAGTATACATACATACATACATATCCATTTTCTAGTTCTAATTCACTTGATTTGTTTCCAATACATAGATACTGTGTCTTGTCCACGTTCACTGTTAACCCCCACTTTTGGTATTCTTTCGTTAACTTTCTCATCATATACTCCATGTCTTCTTTATCATTAGCTACAAGTACTTGGTCGTCAGCAAACTGTAGTGTGTATATGGTAAATCGGTCGTTAAGTTAAAAAGTAAAAAAGTGCACACAGAAAAAAACGCACAGAGGACACCCCCAAAATTTTGACTCAATTGAAAAAAATTTGATCAAAGTATTGCAGTATTACACGGTGAAGTTGCTAAAATGGCACATTTTCAAAGCCATGAAATAAATTTTCTTCGGAGAGTTTCTTTATAACAACGTTGACATCATTCAAAAAAATTTCTTTATTTTTTCAGCGGTTAACGCATTTGTTTGTGTTTTCGCGAAAAATTGCAATGATTTTTTCATGCGAGGCTCCGTTAAAAAGTTAGCATTTTAAAAAATTTTTAACTGTCAAAAAACTGTCACTAGCATTGATGAATTTTGACCAAAATCTAATCAGCTCATAACGGTATTGAACGCTATTTTACCTAAGAATTTCATGAAAATCGGACAGACATATTTATACACACACACACAAATTAAAAAAATTAATTATAAGCTTGTAAGTATGTGTCAAGAAAGGAGGATCCAGGCCCCTTTGCTCTCTCTTGGACCCGCCACTGAGCAGTTCTCATTAATACAACATATTCGTACAGTATTGTATTGCCTATAACGCAAATCTGCATTGGTTGAATGAAAAGGTACTACAAACATAATATTGATAAAAGAAAATTCCTTGGTGTTTTAATTGACTTTGGAGACATCAATGCTCAGTCATAACAGAAACCTGTAAGAAAAGTTCTTAGTAGTACTTTTTATTATGGTACGGCAAATTGAAAGGAACAAAATACCTTCCGTTTAAAAAAAAAATTTGTTGGAGGTTTTTTGAGGTGACCTTTACTTAAAATTGTGCAGGATATGACAGAAAGAGCCTATTTTGACCTATGTGCTAAACCTACGGATCACTCCTTACTATAATGTAATGCTACTTCTGGGTATATTTAGGCTGGAGTTTTTTTGGTGCATCCACAAAATCTTTGCAGGAAAATTTTATAATGTGGATGCACTAGGAACAACAGTTGGCAACTTATTTAAATAACAGTAAGTATACCAATGCACAGAGCGTCCTCTGATACAAATGAGAAGCTTGCGTTCAAAAGCGGCTATATCCGTTTTTTTGCCGATGTGCTTTTTTTGCGATTTTGGGTTAAGTTTCCCAAGATCTATCAACCGGCACGTTCATTTGCGTTCAAAACGGGCTATATGTATTTTAAAATGGCATATAAAGTCGGCCTTTTGCATCAAAACCGGCTATATCCGCCCAGAAACTCTTTATCAGATAAGAAGAAACCTAGTCTTAGAAGGCTTTTAAAGGAGCTGTTCGGTGAAAATTGGATGTCACGAGCAGATCTTAAATGGTATAAAGATTTACTTATTTCCGGTAATGAAAATACTGAAACTAGCGACAAGGAAGGAGAGCGAACAGGATGTGCCATGTGACTGTTTAGATGAAGAAGGTGCTCTTCATATATATATATATATATATTTTATGTTTCTCTTGTTTTTTTTTAATTTTCATAATAAAAATATGTTTTGAGTTCTGGTTTTATAATAAAAATATGTTTTCTAGCGTTTTAATTTTTATTATGTTGAGAATTTTTAAGGCTTTGCTATCAAAACCGGCTATATCCAGATTAATTTTTTTTTATTTTTAATTATTGATATTTGAGAAAAAAATTTGAGTTGCATCAAATTACTTCCTTAAAACACTACAAATAAACTTTTTTTGCTATCTCTATGTATAAAGGCGAACCGACGAGAAGTTTTTCTTGATTTCTGAACATTTTTTTGAAATGGATATAGCCGCTTTTGAACGCAAGCTCCTCAAATGTAGGTTCAAAGCGCCCGGTTAAATACGCACAGGTCAAATGCGCGCTGATGCTTAGGCGAATACCAGCTGTAACGAATGCGCGTAGATATAAATATGCGCAGGTACAAAACACATTGCGGTGTCTGTGCCTAATGCTTGAAAATGTTTCATTCCTTTGGAAATGATAAATCGTTTTCAAGCGAATAACTAGTAATTACTAGTATTTACCACTGCCGTTCAAGCGGCCTTGGTAAATACCACTCCTTGAAGAGTGACGTCATAAATGAGCCCTTTGGACGTCATCGTTTATTACCGGTAATTACCACACTTTTGACGAAGGTTATTGCGTTTTCTAACCTCACAATCATTTGTTTTGTTTCTTTTTCGGAAAAATGTTCTGTGAATTTTTGAAATGAGTGAAATTTATCATGTGTGCCTCAATGATGAAGGAAAATTGTACAAAGTGATGGCCTCCTCTATATTGTCTTGCCAAAATTTTATTTTCATCAACCCTTGGCTTACTCGAATTTACCCAATGTGGAATGATACACGAAATATCATAAAAAAAAACAGTATCATTGTAGTCCTCTAACCACAGTTTATCATACTTATTTTTTTTCCAAATTATGCCCTTTTCCAATCAAATACGCCAGTATTTCAGCGTCGGTCGAGAAGAACTTAAGTTCAATAATGGCAAGAAGATTATTATTAATCTAAACTAAAACCAACTAAACTTCTTTAAAAAATCGCAAAAAGCAACAACAAACAATAACCGGTTATAAAAAAAGCTATTCAAGCGGCGTTTCTGTGGTAATAGGCTAAGGGCCTTAACAGCTGATTTTTAATGTCAACCAAGGGATAACCAGAGGTAATTACTAGTTATTCGCTTGAAAACGGCTATAGTAATGAATAAAACAAAACAAAAATTAATGGATCCATGACAGACCTGATACCTTCATAGCTAGTCTAATAGCTTACTTCAAGTGAAGCCATAATATATTAGCCCTCAAAGCATATTTTTGTAATTATCTCGGAAACTAAAGCTCCTACGAAATTTTGGGTTATTACATAATCGCATCGCATCATTATGCGATGCTCCGTTAGGAAGTAAACATTTCTTTATTTTTTTATTGTAACAAAACCCATTACACATTAGCAATTATACCTGAAAGTTTTATGAAAATCGGTTTAGCGGTTTACGAGGTATCGTGTTACGGACAGAAATACACAAACAAAATCGTCCAATATCATAAATAAAAATGGTATAACACTCCAATGGCAAAAAAATAATTCTTAATAATCGGAGAATATACAAAAACCTTAAGCAAAATCCAATTTTAGTACTAGGGTAAATGTGGGAGAGATGCCGCAGGGGGAGAGTTGCCGCACTTGCAATTCTGGCAACACTGTGGGTCTTAGAAATTGGTTGTCAATTGCACACGGTCAGGTGTAAATGTAGCTAAAAGATTTTGTTAAAATTTTCCATTTTTTCTATAGTACACCAAAGTTTTTTATAATTTTCTTGTTGTGATCGCACAAGTACCAGAAATTTTATAGAGCAAAAATAAATTTTGATTTTGATCCGTTTGTATACTGTTTTAACCTATTTTTATTATTTAGGATACATATATGTAAGGTTATGTTTAGTTAGATTACGAGATTGTCGACTGCAAACAATGTCATATTTTTAGGTGCGGCATCTATCCCACACCTTGGGGACAGATGCCGCATTGTGATTCGGGGAGAGATGACGCATGAAAATAGTATAACCAAAACCCAAAAAAAAAATCAAAAGAAGCAGAAACTAAAGTTAACATCATCTTCATCAGATTCATCTGAAGAGTATATTTCAAACCATTCTTTCAGTGCAGAGAGTGAAACTATTAAAAATGAATGTTTTGAATGCTTCGAGCTTTCTGAAGCTACTACATCCAAAGTTGACTGGATACAATATGTAAGATGTGGGCGCTGGCTACACGAAACATGTACTATGTATCCCAACACGTGTAGCGCTTATGCCCGATATTTGAATAAGGTTACTGGTGTAAAAAAAATAATTTAAAGCATTTTTCCATAAGCCATCTCTCCCATACTGTATGCGGCAACTCACCCATACCATGTGGGAGAGATGGCCAAAAAACCTTTTTATAAAAATATATTTTTTTGTATTATTTTTAAGAATACTTTGTAGTTTTTTTGTACTTTTGTAAATAAATAATTTGTGAACGTACCCCTGCTTTGATTTTATTAAAATGTCAAATATTTTCAAAAATATTTTTAATTAACAAAAAGTGCGGCATCTCTCCCACATTTACCATATAAAGTCTTTTATCAAAACCGGCAAAATCAGAAAGGACAAAATCATAAAAAGGGGCCGAGCCTAGCATAAGCAACTCTCTCCTTTCTTCTTGTGTATACTGGTTTCGTCTCTCTGCCTTTCATAAAAATCGGTCCCAAGGAAGTTTGGCGGCAAATTTAAATTGGAAACAAATAATATTGTTGTTTTTGGACCCAAAAACACATAAACAATAAAAATGTCTGTTTTTTTCCTTTAATTAGCTCCATTGTCCTTTCTTCAGGTCGAAATCGGTGTTAACCGAACCGAACCGAACCTCTTGGTCAATTAATTGCAAATGAATCCTAACCTAAGTTCCAACACCTGACCGTTTTTAAGGATGAGCCTTGCTTAATGAAAATGCTGTGTCTGCTATAGCAAGTCCTATAGAGCGTTTTCTTTAGGTATGGCAGTAAAGATATTGTAGTAAAGGCACTTCAATAGCGTATTTGACAAATTTTAGAAAAGAGTTTAGAATGATACATAGATCCCTAATTTACTACGCAAAATTATTAAAACAGTATATTTTATCATGACTACATTTAAAATCAAGTTCAAATTTCTGATTTGAATTTGCCGCTAAAACGTTCATTTCTAGCATGGCGTTGCTATGACGTCACAGCGCAGTAAACTCGCGGACAGATACACGGCCTTCAAGTGTTTATTTGTTTTTGGTCTGTGTTTTGACTGTTTTTTATGTAAAAAAATGTCCTATAAGTGGTGTGTAGTGCCTCAGTGTTCGAATACTAGCATAAAAACACCTGAAAACTATTTATTCATGTGCCTACAGCAGTAAAAGAACGGAAAAAGTGGCTACAACTTGCTCGAAGAGACCCAAGGGCCTTATCTAATACATCTTTACTTTACATTTGTGAAGATCACTTTGATGTGAGTATAACTAAATTATTTCTATTAATTTTTCTCACGTTGTCTATAATATCATATATATAACTATTTGTAAATGAGGATGAAATTTTTGAAGTTATGTTTATTACAAGGGGTTCATAGGCAGAAAGGTGTACAAATTTTTAGGCGGTGCTAGGCAGTTATTAGGCAGGACTAGAGAGTACCTCTAAATGCAGGATTAGGCAGTGCACATGCAGGCAAAATCTAGGACTGAGCAGTGCATATGCAAGACTAGGCAGTGCATAGGCAGGACTAGGCAGTACCTACGCAGGACTATGCAGTGTCCCCTATGCAGTACTTCAAGTATTGCTGGTCGTAGGTCGTAGAAGGATACACCACCAATTAATAGACATTAAAAAGCTCACTTCATAATAATTTTGGTGTTTTGAAATTTGTTATGAATGTTATGTTATGATACAAAATATATTTAGAAAATTTTGTTTTAAAAAAGCAATTTTTTATTGTTTCTTAGTGTTTAAAATAATAATGATTGGGTATTTAATTGAATCTATTGTAAGTGGCATATTAAAAAAAAAGCAAAACATATAACCTAACCTCACAATCTAAATGAGTAAAAGTAGGCGAAGAATATCGTAAAAAAACTTTCAGTTATATACAAAACAACTCATCGAATACTTACATCAACATTTTAACATTTCTATATAAATTCCGCAGAAAAACAATCACTGTTGTTGGCAAAGCCTGACACCATAAAGGAATTCAGCATTGGCAAGTTGGAGCTATCGGCCTTGGAGAATCCGTTTTCCATTGAAAATGTTTTTTATAAGCAAAACACAAAATAAAATCTAATTTAGGACGATAATTCGCACTTGAAACCAAAGTAAACATTACTATCCATAAGAAAATAACACAGAAAATAGGTTCGTTCGAGGCGTTTACTGTTTTGTGACGTCACTCGCAGCTGATTGGTAGACCGCCTGTTTTAAATCAGGTGGATAATTGTTTTAATTCAATGAATTTATTTAATTGAAAGAACTATGAATTTGAGAAAAAATAAACAAAAAAGTTTGTTTTTAGCATTCCCAAGACCTAAAGAGATATCTAAAAATAAATATATATTTATTTTTTACTACTGTCAAACATCCTATTGCCTAGTAGTATCAGAATCGCCCACAAGCTAGACTCGACCCCTTTTTATGATTTTTTTTGATTTTGCTCTTGTCTTGTTTTGAAAAAAGACGTTTTTGATAATTTCCGGTTATTATTAATTCTGTTTTTACCTAAATGATTTTTATTCTAAATCAGAACAGAGAACAAATAAGCTGCAGACATTGGGTTCAGCTAAAGACCTGAGGCATTATAAAAAAGGCCTACCTTGACTTACTAGCCCCCCCTCCCACTGCTACTTTTTAAAAAACATCCTCAAGAAATTAAGCTGTACTGAAGAATTATTTTACTAGTTAGAAAAATTATCAACTGTGTCCCGACAGCAGAAGAACTACCGCACAGATCGTGCCGCAGCAGAAGGACTCGTGGAAGGGGTACGCTGACATTCACCCGGTATAAAGCTGGCACCACCCGCCTGCCGACCGTCAATAAGTACGTCATTTTAGTGCCAGAACGTACCCCTAGTTGGTACCTTTAAAAAATTGGTGCGCATAGTCAGTTTTTTTTACAGCAAGACAAAATGAAGAGGATTTCGTGTTTGGCGGTCCTTGGGGCGCTAGCTATGTCTGGTACGTAGAACCACCCTGTATTTGATTTGTGGAGTTTCCTCAGTGAATTTTTTTGGTGAAATTAGGTTCGGAGAAAGTGCTCTTACAAATTATGGACTATTTCAAAATTTGATTTGTTGTGTGTATTGAATAGAAAAATAGTGATTATGGTTTTTATGTGTCTTTTTTGGAATAAAAAAAAATGAAAAGGTAAGGTTTTTAGTTTGGCATTTGGTGGATTTGGCCTAATTTATAGTATTTTGTTTTTACTGTTATTTTAAATGCCAAATTAAAAACCTAAATCTTTTTAATTTGTATGATAAAAAAACATACACATACACATTTATTATATGCCATATTATTTTGTCAATTGAATATAGTCCATAATTTTAATTTGTTTTTATTATATTTCTTTTTATATTTAAAACTTGTTATTCCGTTACTTAATTTTGACAAGGAAAATTAAAGCATGCTAGGCAAACACAAAATTTGTAGGTAAAAATAAAAATTAGTAAAAGTGTGGTGGGGTGGAATTGCACTCCGAGCCCCTTGTAGCCTTGTACTGATCCCAAGGGATCGCACCCTAATTTAATTTTTTTCTTTAGTTTTAGTATTAGGAAACAAGATTTTCGAGAACCTACATTTGAATCTAGAAACAGAAACCGGATTTTCTGTGAGACTATGGGCGGGGGTTAATAATCTACTACCCCCCCTCGTAATTTTCATGCAGGGTATTTAGAACTTTTAACTCTAGAATCTACATTTGAATCTATAAATACAAACCGGATTCTTCGTGGGACTATGTGTAGGGCGTCACTTAACCCCCCCCCCCTCCCCCCTGGCCAGTCTGCTGGGTAACGGCGCAAATATTTTATAAAATATATAACAATATTTAGTAAATAATATAGTTGACCTATTTTTTTAAAATATGTACAACAGACCTACCCTTATGTTATTGGGATTTAATTGGCTGTAATTTACGATACTATAAGATTTTTTTAATTGAGGATTTTTCTTTTTCTAGAAGGGGAAACGCAGTGGTTTTTTAATGAAACTTTTTTCCTTATAGTAGTTTAATACCCAAATAACAAGCGCAGATTTGAGCGGGAGTAACGTGGTAATTCATCCACCGAGAAAAAGAAATATGCACAACCCTCGAAGAAAAATAAGTAAACAATCAGTTGTTCCCTCGACAGTTACCGAACCCCCCCCCCCATTATTTTGATCCAGATCCGCTCTTGCCAGATAAAGTTTTTTTTTTAATATATAGATTTTACTAAGCAGATATTTTTCATTCAATTCTCTATGGAACAAGCTATACTGACAATCTTCGATCAAATTTTTATAAAGAAAAGCTACAACATTGCAAACATTGTACGAAAAGCTGAACATTCTAAATATCTACCTAGTTTATGGGTGTAAATTTAATTCTCGAATGTAACATTACATACCATACACAGATATGTGTGTCTGGACTTGTTCTACTCACATATTATTTTATTATGTATGTATATTTATTCTAGAAATGAAAAGTTACATAACACATAATGAATGTGTGTCAAAAAACCAGACCCGCAACTCTTTCTCGATATCGACTAAAAGAAGGCGATGAAGATTTCATCAGTCATTATTTTTTTTACTACGTCGTAATCGATGTTGCTCTTACACGGATAAATCACTGAATTTAAACTAAAAGAAGATTAACTCGGCAGCTGGTTTATGTTAATGACAACACTATAAATGCAAACCTATCCATTCACTGCATATTCAGGGCCACTTTTTTCAACGTTTGTGACACACTTTAGTGTTGATCATCACTTACCTATTCAGATTTTTCGCATTTTGTATAAAACTATTTTGCGTAGCGACCATCAAAAGGAATAGGACCATTTGCCCCCGGCCATCGATTCGCCAACGGGTCAAATCGCCGCCGACTCGACTTGCCGCCGGCGCTGGGCCAATTCGCCGCTGCCTTGGTTTTATTTTATAATTTGTTTATTTATCGTTTTATTTAATTTCTTCCGATAGCTTTTTCAACATTTTTTTAATAAACTACAGATTTTACATTTCATAGGTGTATAGAGTTCCGGTGTCAATGTGATTTATTATTTTAAAAATGGCGTATCGAAAATGGCCGACTTTCTTAATTATGAACCAATATGTACTAGATTAGAAACTTTGGGGAGTTTAGGGTCGCTGATTATGATTTTTACTTTTACAATTATGAACCAATGTTAAATTTTGGGGGGTCAATTATAGTTTTATGATTTAATACATATCGGTTCATAAATGGAAAAGTCCGCCATTTTGGATCCGCCATTTTAATTTCTTTCTTAAGAACCTCAAAGTTCTAAATTTAATGGATATCGGTTTATAAACCACCGGTGCACAATAAGTCAGTAATATCTGCAAAAAATCAGCGACCTAAGCACCTCAAAGTTCTAAAATTAATACTTACATAATGATTCTTAATTTAAAAAGTCCGCCATTTTGGATCGGCAATTTTTTTTCTTAACTTAGTTTTAGTTAGTAGTAGTAGTTTTCAAATTTAAGACAAAAAAATGCTTTTGTTGTAAAAAATATTAAATTGCAGTGTCACCGCCACTCTCTACACCTGTCATAATATAAAATATGTAGATTTAATTTCGTAGTTAATTTGATTCGCAACCTAGTTTTAAACCAGTGGTTCAATTTGGCTGATTTTGGGATTAAATTAAACTACCAATCTTTGTAAAACCTTCCAACATTTCGTCTAATTTGAAGACATTTTGAAGGTGTTATTATTTAAAAAGTATAAAATATTGCCAACTTTGATGCTCTGGATCTCGACAAAATAAGAGTTTTTATTTTACCCATGCATTATATGACTTTTTTGTATTAGAGAAATGACCTCCTCCATCACCTGTTGCACTATGGCCCTTAGTTGTAGGACACTCTGAATATTCCAATGTTTTTGCTGTTTTGGACGATAATTTAGAAGAGATATTATCAACACCTTGTTGCATATAACCAACGACATAATTTTCTAGCTCATTATATATTATGTGTTCTTCTGCTTCCTCTTTCTACTGCCGCTTTCTAGTGATTTTTCGCTGCTAAAAAAAATTGTGAGCTTTTTTCTAAGCATAAAAATTTTAATTTGTAAGAAACATTTAAAAGCAGTGTTAAGACTTACTCCGTGACATTGCTTGTTCTTCAATTTTGTTGATAGTCTTAAGCTCTTCTATTGAAAGGCAGCTCTTCTTACAGTGTTACTGCGAATTTTTTGAATATCCTTCCTGGATTTGTTTTTAGTTAAAACCTACACTTACATAAAAACGCCAAAGATGTTTAATATTTCTTGGATATTTTCACTATGAATACAACTGTCGCGTTGAATTGAATAAAAAATTGTTGTATTCAATGACTTAGCAGAAAACACGAATACAGAATCTTGGGTACTGGATGAAAGTGAGACCAGTTCTCTCTTTTTTATTAACCTTTGTTATGGTTGTGTCTACATAAAAGTGTTACAACTACAAAAGTAATGATGTTACCGACATGTAGCATTTTGGAGCTTTTGACTACCTACTTCTTAGTCTTTACACTTATTTATCATGCCTTATTTTCTAGAAGTAATAGACTGTCATCATCAATAAATATCCTGTATTCTTATTTTTTCTTTATATGTATTTCGTCAGCATTATTTAAAAATGTTATAAGCTTATTATTTCAGATCGATATTCCTTCACTTTCGTTTTTGTCTTTAAAATCTATTAAATAATTATTAGATTTTAAATCCTTTTCAATGTGTGTTCTTCACTTTTTGGTTTTGACTATTGTTTTATTGTTTCATACCATTTAACAGACTTATAATGTTTCAATAAATCCTATAATTTTGCAATGTTGTGCAGAATATAATAACGAAAACAAAATGATTTGTGCATAGCTGTTTACAGCGTTATTGACACTGACCTTTACGCAACAAGGTATACTAAAAAAACTAATAGACTATTAGAAATTACCATTAGTAGGATTTTTGTTGAAAATACTTTACCGGTTAACCTTGGTAAATTTTCTAGGAATTCTGCTGAAAGAAATATTTTGCATTTTATTATTGTCTACAAAGTTTATTTTGATTCAAAATTATTAACGAACAAAGGATTATCTCATCAAACATTAATTCAGTCTTGAGAGAATAAAATGACAAAATGGGAATCTGTTAAAATAAATAGAAACCTTTTTTAATCATAAATAAGCTGAAGATGTAGGTGCCTAAAATGTTTATTATTTGGAATTAATATTCCTAAGAGTATCGACATATAAAAAAGTGGGGCTTTAAGATCAGCCCCAGGTGAAAAGTCAACTATCTTTGGCGCTTTGTAAGTCAAACAGCTAGGTGACAATTAAGAGAGAGATTGTTCTAGGAAGATTAAAAATTATACAAGGAATACCAAACAACAAAATAGTGATAAGATCCGTTTAGTTACGATCGACCTCTCTCTAAATAATCAAAGAAGAAACTAAAAGCCTTTTTTTTTCGAAGTACTAGTCACTCCATTTTTATTTTGCTACTTCGCCTCTGATATTCCTTACTTTTGTTTTATTCATTAATTTATTCCTTTTCCTATCTGTTGGGCTTTTGTTAAATTATCCATTTAATTTTGTGTCCAGGTCTGGGATCCATCATAGGTGAGTGTAAGAAGGATACATTAGTTATACACTTTCATTTTGAGGTACTGAGGATATTTTAAATTTTTTTAATCTGTAGCTTAATTTACTTAATGCTGCTTAGGCCAATCTTAGCTGTCTCTTGATTTCAGCTGTTTGGTTTTCTTTTGTTGGTTTAATAATTTATCCCCGATAGATATATTCCTTTACTTGTTCTATGTTTTCTTGGTTTATTATGATCATAGTAATTGCAACTATATTTCTTATAATTTTAGTTTTAGTGTGCTAGTGTAGTTTATGCTCAAGCCTATATTTTTAGCTGCTTTATCCAGTTTAGCGATATTGTCAGCATATCTTAGGTGGTTCAAGTATTGTCCTATTATTTTGATACCTATTTCTTTCCAACCTGGATTTTTAAAAACATCTGGGCCTGGTTAAATAGTTTAAGGGATATTGTGTCACTCTGTATGACAACTCTTCTTATTCGGATTGGCTTAGTTCCTTCGTGAATTTTGTTTTATTTTGTTGCTTCTTTATATATATTAACTAATAAGTCTGTTTATCTGTAATCTATTTAACTATTAATCAAAGATGCTTTTACTGCCCAATGCTTAATGCTATCGATAGCTTTTTAATAATCTATAAACGCAATATATAGTGAAATGTTGTATTCGTTGACTCGTTTCATTAGGATTTACATGGTTGATAGGTGGTCAACTGTACTGAAACCTTTTCTGAAGCCTGCTGTTGTTAGTCTACCAGGTTTACCAAGAGAAATAGTTAGGAATTAAATCTAATCCAAAACAGGTCAAGACCGAGCCTGGCTTATACAGCCAAAAATGATGATAAAAACTTCTTATATAAGCGCAAGAAAAATTATAAATTTTACTTCCTATGGAGCATAAATTATTAATCTAAAGGTATCCATAAAAAATACCTACTTACACCTTAGTTATTTAATTCCAAGGCTAAGTTTAATTCATTATTTCAGTCAGTCAAAAATAGCATTTTCTAGGACGGACATAAAAATAAATAATTATTCTTGTTGGGCGGGGTTGCATTTAACCTTAAGGAGTTTTTTTACTTAAAGAATATAAAACAAACCAAGACAACATCAACAGGTGAATTTTTTAATTCTTTTACGTTTGAACACTAATTTTTCTAGTTTTTTTCTGCCTGTATTTCCATAATAACGTTTGTTTTAAAAGCTTTTTGAAACACTTTATATAATTTGCCTAAAGACCTTCTTTTTTAAGGCTATAAAGTCAGAATCTGAAACGTGTAGCTCATTTTTGCGTTCTTGATCTTTAGAAATTCTTGACATTTTCTTTTAAAATTGAATTAATAATACACCAGTGCTGTTGTCATACCCATAAAAGTTCAATTTTAATTCACATTTTTGCATTTCATTTAAAACTTATTATTTACTGCTTATTTATGTTTAATATTCCTTTTTTATTAGTACTAAGTTCTTTCCCAACAAAAATGCCTTTGACACTATATATAATTTTCCCACAAGCAAGCGTGCGGAAAGTTGAGACCTTTCAGCACTAGTGCGGTAAAGTGACTTTTTTGTACGCACAAAAACTAGTAACTTTTCCGCACTCATATTTTTACTTTTGAAAAAATTAAAAATGTTTATTAACACCAAATATAACGCTCTTTTTACTAAATTTTTTGTTTTCGACAAAATAAAATTTGTACTGATAATTTGACCTGACAACTGACGTCGCGTGCGGAAAATGTCACTTTCTATTGCCATTATTATTTATACAGGGTTTAATTTAAATGAGACATCATACTTTAAGAGGTGGTTAACCAGGAGCGAAAAAGAAAAAAATTAATATTACATTTTGTATCAAACCTCTTTGTTTTTTATATGCCGTGTGTCAAAATTGAGATTTTTGTACGATTTTTCTCTATAACTTTAACAGGCAATTGAAAATTTTGTGGCATTAGGCATTACAATAAAGGTAAAAATCAAGAAAATTATATAAAAAATATACTCTGCCAATATATGGGTCCCTAACCTCACACTAGGTACTATAGTTATAGTATACATGTGAGCTAATATAACTAAAAACTATAATACATGTTATTCAACTCCAGACTAAATTTCCTCTCGTTTGATACCACACAAGCCATGTTTTGACTTAAACTGAAATCTACCCCTCCCCCTTTAAAAAAAAAACAAAAATTAAAGTGTTCAACTCCAGACTCAATTACCTTTCGCTTCATATCACACACGTCATGTTTTCACGTAAACTCTATTTTTTTAATCTATCCCCACCCTTTTATTTGGCTTGTGTTCGGTGGATTTTGTTCATTTTTAAACATGGCCATCTCGACCCAAGATATAGGCTAGGTACCAAATTTTATTGAAATCGGGCAGGCGGTTTTTGAGTTATGCGCGTTGGTCCTTACAGACAGACATACAGACAGACGGCGCGACAAAAAAGTTTAAAATCAGCTGAAACGCAAAGATATTTAAAAATTTTTTAAATCAGAGCAACTTTTTTTTATCGAAAAAATTAGGATCACCATAGCTCACACTACTATAGAATAGTATATGTGTGAGCTAACACTACTATAGCATAGTATTTGTGTGAGCTAATACTCAAAATTATGAGCAAAAAAATTTTTTTTTAAATTAAATGTAGTGCTAATATTATATATATATATATATATATATATATATATATATATATATATATATATATATATATATATATATATATAAGAGAATGAACCCTTTTTTTTAACTAAAATTTATTTTGTTTAACGCCACACTCAATTACCTTTCGTTTGATATCACACACGCCATAGTTTCACATAAACTCTAATTTTTTTAATCTACCCCCACCCTTTTATTTTGCTTGTGTTCGGTGGATTTTGTTCATTTTTAAATAGGACCACCTCGACCCAAGACCTAGGCTAGGTACCAAATTTCATTGAAATCGGGCAAGCGGTTTTTGAGTTATAGTTATTATCAGCTGAAACGCAAAGAGATATAAAAAATTTTAAAATCGGAGCAACATTTTTTTTATCGAAAAAATTAGGATAACCATAGCTCACACTACTATAGTATAGTATATGTGTGAGCTAACACTACTATAGCGTATATGTGTGAGCTAATACTCAAAATTATGACAAAAAAATGTTTTTTTTTTAAATTAAATGTAGTGCTAATATTGCTGTTTTCTATAACTATTGAGGGACCCTTGGATGTGTACAAAAGTATATCGAAAATTTTTATTAATATATTTAATAGCTTATAAAAAAATATTTTTTAAAAAAATTTAGAAATTTCCAAATATTGTATTTTCATACTTTCTTGATTGATCTTGATCATAATACATTGCCAAATTTATTAGGTTTCCCCCACTCTTCAACTTGACAAATGCTATTGACCAAAATCTATTAAAATTTTTTCACCTTTTTTACCAGCCGTGAAAGTATGGTGCATGATTTACATTATTCAATTTATTTAAAAAAATAATGCACTTTTAAATTAAAGCTAAACTGATTTTCCAAAACAATTTTGAAATTTTAAACATTTATAAGTCTAAAATAATGATTATTTAATGTTATGAATACCAATTTTAAATAATTATAATTATAATTTAATATATTATATAGGTAATCTTTAAAGTCTAAGCCATAATAATCAATTACATCATTCTTGAGGTAGGTAGGTATGTCTGATAGTTACTTTCTTTTTCTTAAGCATTATTGGTATGTCATAAGCAGGAAATTTTTTGTCACACACATAATACACGAAATTTTAATATGTAAGTAGGTATTTATTCACTATTGTTGATATTTTTACTATGTATTTACTTTACTTGTGACATAATAATTACAGCGTCGTTGCATGTCTTTAAAATGTGTTCTGAAAAAAAAATATGCGACAGTTATGCCACATTGGCCGCTTAAGACCATGGAGCCTAGAATAGACCGGTGTTCGGATCACACAATTTTTCACGTCACTGGTGGTCCAGCTGATTTTTATAAACAAAAGTTAGATATGATATAAACAACTAATATTTTTTTAACTTTTTGAAAATTAAGGCATTTTTCCTACTGTTTTTAAATAAATTCTTATAAAATAATATTTTTGAGACATACCAGTCGGTATTTTTTTAGCCCGCTTCATTTTTCTTTATACACAAAAATTAAAATTCGAGTGTTCGTTTCAGCTTCAAAAATAATCCGCTAACCTACACCTTTGTTTACTTCCCAAGTCCTTGGTTAACCTTTGATACTAAACGATCACGTTCAGTTTGAATTGTATTTTAAGTTTTGTGTAATAAAAAATAAAGCGGGCTAAAAAAAAATAACGACAATACGTCTAGAAAATTATATTTTATAAGGATGTACTAAAAAACAGTAGGAAAATTGCCTTAGTTTTCAAAAAATTCAAAAAATATTAGTTGTTCATATCATATCTAACTTTGTTTACAAAAATCAGCTGGACCACCAGTGACGTGAAAGTTCGATATATAATATATAAGATCCGAACACCGGAATATTCTAGGCATCGTGGTCATGCCTAGGAAACTCAATGCAATTTGACAGGTCGTTAGGTTAAAGTTCTCACTAAGCTCAAAAGAGGCGCTGCGGTCGCGCGTTTGTTCCTTATTCTATTTTAATAAGAATTTCTAGTTGCTTTTCTGGGTGAAGTGTCTAAAGTTCAGACGAGTATAAAATGCATAGTTTTCCGAGACATTTTAAGGTAAGTTTTCTTATTTTCTCATTTGAGGTTAGATTGGCATCTGATAAAATTTGTATTGGTGTCTTTTTAACTTCTTATCGCTTACTTTACGGAACTCTGAATACAGGTTTCCAATGCCTGATAGGTGCCTTATTTGCCCATTAATTAAGCACAAATTTAGTGTTAATTTTATATCTATCCCTTTCTTTTGATATTAAGTAAAAGGGAGACACATACAAAATTAACACTAAATTTGTGCTTAATTGATGGGTAAACGAGGTATTACCCAGCAGCGTAATGTACTTTGAATAAATTTATTTCTTAATTTTAAATCTTTATCTTTTCATCATCTAGTACCTATGATTAATGTGGTTATAAGTTGATTTTTTTTATTGTTTTCAGCTTTTGGATGATATGTGCGACCACTGATAAGCTATGTATATATTACTTTGAAACATACCCTACACAACTTACAACCAAGGCGATTCGGTACTTTTAAATCATGTCAGATTTTCGTCAAGCTGTTAAAAAGTAGACATTTAAGAATGATTCTCTTCACGAACAACTGTTTCATTATTTATTCACTCATCACTCACCAGAAATGTTAAAAGCAAATTTAAATATGCTAGATAGTGTTTGGTTTTTCATTATATTTTATTTTACCAATCAATTAAACTATGTATTATTTCATCAATAGTTAGTCGTTAATTTGTAGCTTTTCTTATAATAATAAAAATTCATTTAAAAAATGTTTTATTTATTGCAATTTATATATCATTTTCAATCTGTTTATATCTTATAAAGACAGTGTATGTCTTTATAAAACATTGACAGATTAAAAATTTAAAAAAAACTTTAAAATTAAAGAAAATTTATTATAAAAGGCGATTCAAATTTTCCGCCTTAACTTTTAGTTCGTCACTAAGCTCTGCAGTGGGCGCCACAGAGCTAACGACCTGTCAAACAGCCGGAGTTGCCTATCTAATAAAAACTCACTGAACCGCGCCGCAAATCCTTTATCTATGATCGTGGTCTTAAGTGGCCAATGTGGCAAAACTGTCGCATATTTTTTTTTCAGAACACATTTTAAAGACGTACAACGACGCTGTACTTATTATGTCACAAGTAAAGTAAACACATAGTAAAAATACAGATACAAAGTGGAGAAGCCAGATATTTCAATTGACACCACGCGACGTTGCGCTGCTGCTTATGACGTAACTATTATGCTTATTGGCCAGGTGTGGTTTTTTCCGAATTCTTGGCCTACGTACAAAATTTTTTGTAAGACACTGGTTTTGCAATGCATATTTTATGGCCAGATTGATGGTGTGCGGCAATAACTTTTTATTTTGATACCATGTAATTTTGCTTGCTCTAGAGACTGCATAAGTATGTTTTATTTCTGCTGTATTTATTGTATGCCGGGCAGAATATTTTTAGTCAAAGTGTGGGTAGTAAGTTCACCTCTTTCACCTCGTGAAGAGTATGAAGCAGCCTGTGCAAAACTTTATGAATTTTTATAACATACATATATTTTTGGTAAATCTTCTGTCTGTCGCCGTGTTCATCCATCTGGTTTTCTCATGTTTCTTCAAATCGGCCTCCCATGTCAATTGGGATTTTTCCCTACTTCTTTTATTTTCCTAAGGTCTGCAGTTTACAATAGGGGAAAGTCAATTAGCCAGGGACAGCTGATAGCGGGGGCCACTACATGTTTAACATCCCTTTCTAAGTTTACCTTTGGGTCTTTTTCTTATCAGTCTGTAATTATTTTAGTGGCATCTTTATAATTATATTTTTTACCTCTCTGGAGAATTGTCCCTGTTTCGCAGCTATATGTGACTACCAAAAATTGATTTTTGATTCAAGTAACAAAAAACTTTTATTAAAAATCCAGATCAACCAAGATTATGTAGTAAAGATAAGACGTATTCTCATATATATCATCATCATCATCATTTGATTTTCCTATCTGACTTACTGACCATTCCAGGTTCATTTGTCTGTTACATATTTATCATCTGCATAGCCTCCATTTGGTCTGCTTTTGGTAGACACAGTTAAGTTTAAGGAAAATCTATATTGTTATTAAACCTTTTTTCATTTTATAAAAATCTGTTATTTTATAAATATTTACTAGATAAATGTTACATTACATTATTACACTGTGTTAGAAAACAATTTTAAACTTTGTAAGATTGTCGAATGTTTTATATCGTAGTTTTAATTTCTATTAAGTGATGCTTAAAAGCTTTGTACATATTAATATGATGAATATTAAAAATAATAATTAATTTAATTTTCTTGACACAAATAAAAATAGTTTTTTTAATAATTTAAATAAATTAATAATTCGAACCGTTCATTTAATTGTAATGCGGTTTGATTCTATATACATACATACAGTTAGCAATCTATTTGCTAACAATTTATTTATTACTCATCTATTGTCATGTCGCATGAGGAAATGCAGTAAAATGCGGTTCACCTACACACACCTTAACCTACCGATTTCATTTT
Organism: Aspidapion aeneum; assembly: GCA_963576565.1. Lineage (NCBI taxonomy): Eukaryota > Metazoa > Arthropoda > Insecta > Coleoptera > Brentidae > Aspidapion > Aspidapion aeneum. Next base: position 134,136,135 of record OY755040.1, read on the forward strand.
TAATTTTCATGCATTGGCAAAGACAATTTGAAATTTCATAAAGTCAACTTCTAAGAAAATTATTCATTAAAATGTTATTGGAGACCCACCCAAAGGGATTGTCGTTGACAAATTTTTAAGTATATGACTCACCAGGGTTAGCTGTTTTAGAAGAAATTCTTGGAGAACTCTGGCATATTGCAATTAATGAAATATAAATAATTTATTTTTATAAAAGTTTTTTTAGAAAAATTACTTTCGGAAATTATACAGAAATTGATGCATTATTTAAAAGAATATTTTTATAAAAAATTTGGCGTGACAATTTTTTTCTAATTCAGGTAGAGCTAGAATAAGGTTTGTTTTATTTATCTTTTTTTGACTTAAATTAATAGATAATATTCTAATGACATTATAGTATAAATAATTAGTCGTAGGTATAAAAAATAATGAAATTTAAAAAGTAAATCAATATAAAGTCTTTAAAAAATAAATAATAGCGCTTTTTTTTAAATATAGAATGATTTCTTTATACTTTTGAAATGCTTTATTTTACTCTGTTTTGTAACGTTCATTAGAGTTTTGTTTTGTATATTTATAATATGTACACATCAAAATAGTTTAGGGACAAACAAATTAATGAAAAATTATTATTTATTTTCAATTATTGGTACTATATAATTTAGTAAATCTGATGGTTTTCTAATAAAGAATTTTTAAAAACAAAAAAATTGTCGTTTTATACATAGTCTTAAAGTATAGAGTTTAAATAAAAAAGGGAGCTGTTGTCTGACCACTGTCTGCCACTAATTTAATTTTCTTAAGTTTTGTAAATAAAATTTTGTATTTTCTTGCACCCTCTTTATTAAACGACAAGTTTTTTTGGTACCAATAGTAACAATCTTAGCTTGAGACACTTTTATTGTTTAACTTTTAATATTTTAAAATTATATTGTAGAACTACCATTTAATTGTTTCCTAAATATGTTTACTTTGGACAAACTACTACAGAATAGTTTCATTATTGATTATTGAAAGTGTATGCTGGAGATATCTCTTAGAAAATACCTATGCTAATTTTTTCATCTACATTAAAACAAACCTCTCTCAATACAGAAATTGAAAATAGAATTAAAAGTCCTTTATTATGGTAGTAGGTATAACTTTAATATAATGGGTTGACCTAAAGGTCAGGAAAAATAATTAATATATAAACTTATGTTATACAATAGAATTACATATTTACATCTATGCTATTTTTTATAATTATTGGTTAAGACTTTCGTACATGTATTTTTCTTTATGTTAAATGAGTTTGTAGCAAAGATACCTAAGTAATCAAGAAATGTTAAAGCATTTTTTAAAATAAATATAATATTAAAAGGGATGTTCTTAAATTACGTAACACAAAAATTCAGCATTTTAACCCCCCGTGTAACGCATTTTCAAGAATAGGCACACTAAAAAACATTAAGTTTTAAGAAAAAATCGCATTTTTACACTGTTTTCAGTGTAAAAAATCCGTTTTTTCCACACGGCGTGGAAAAAAAATTTCCCGCATCGATATTTTATTTTTCGAAAAACCTGTTTAGATTTGGAGTCTCGTTCATCATATTGCCCATAGTTTCCTTGGTTGCTATAGTGTACTAAACTGTGAGAAAAGATAAGTTTATTTACGGGCTGGTCCTCAGTACAAGGTAGTGGTAGCCGTATACATCGATGTTACAGTCTCCTGAGACATCCTCAGTACGGCACCTTAAAAAATTCCTTTCACATTTTAAATTAGGGAGGTGTGCATTAATATTTAATTACTAGTTTATTAAGGACCTTTTGCACGCCCTCCTTTAGCTAAATTTATCCTTTATAAATGCGAAATTAAATGACATATGTCACGTGATATTTAGAAGCTCAATTTTGACCTTTTGCAGACACAATTGTTTATCTTTTATCATTTATTTATCTGTCAAAATCCGTTATGTCTCTAGGGACTAAGGAAAAACCGAAAGAGCACTCCTGTTAAAACCTGCCAAGAGAATGTAGGATTAGGTCTGTGTTTACTGTGTACTTCTTTTTTTTTACGCACTTCACAGAACATAGGTTGATTGGATGAACACTGTTGCCAAACAACACATACCTACCAGTTTTTATAAAAAATAATTTTTAATAAAATTAAATCTGCGGATTACCCCGCATTAATAGCTCTTGAAATGATTGTCTCGTATCAAAAATATTTCAAATTTACATAACATTTTGACATAACGTTATATGCGCGGCAACACTGCCTGTAAATAAAGCAACTAGTAGCGTACGTTATTGGAACACAAGTAATGTCAAACACTATCATTTAGTAAAATAAAATTAAATAAGGCTGACTCTTTCATATTTTATGTTAAGGTAAACTAAAATCGTAAACGTAGTCTTGTTCCCAATGCTTATGTTACGTTGCTCTAGATACTTGATCTCGCCAAGGCATTTGACCTTGGTGATCAGACAATACCTGAACTGTCACTTTCAACCATATTGCATTTTCGGCTTGTTGCACCAAAACGAAAAAGACCGGTATTTCTTGTCAGGCTTTACACTTAAGAATTATGATTAAGCAAGACCACCATTATGCAGCTAAAAATTGAAAGTAAACATATTTATAAAAGGTAAATGATCTCATTGGCCATCTTCAAGAGCGTTAACCTTTCATGGCCTACTTTGTCGGTGATAAAAATGAGATGTGCTCTCGGATTACCGTTTACTAAAGTAGATATGTTGTATCTGATTTACCAATAAGGTGAGACCGGTAAGGTTGGATGCAATTTGAAGCAAATTATATAAGGGTTTTGAGGGATTTAAAAAAAGGAAAGCATTAGCTCCACTCCAAATGAACTCCACGCTATATCAGCCTTGATAACAGCTTTTATGAACATCTCAGAAATGAAAGTTTTTAGTTATCATATAAATTATTGAGAAAAACATATACTAGTATATTCCAAGAACTGCGTATTGATGCCATGGTCCGGTAAAAGGTTAGCAAATTTTCAATTTTTAAACTGTCAAAAATCAGTTATTAGCATTAATGGATTTTGACCAAAATCTAATCAGCTCTTTACAATATTATCCAAGAATAGGTGTTGGCAATTCTCGGGTATTATACACTATTTTGCCGACACACAAAGGGGCCAATCGGGTGTAAAAGTGGAAGAAACTAAAAAAACACAAATAGACATATACAATATCTGGAACTCAAATTATGTAGCAAACTAGCGCTGAAAATGCAACAGAGTATTTTCACTTGTTTTTCAGTATGACGTGAGTTTGACACTTTAAAAAGCGTCTGTTTAATTTTTATGATAATTACATACAAATTATTGAATAATTATGTATTACTTTCTATAATTATATGAAGAGTTATATTTAAAACATAAAAATTTTTTTACGATGGAGACATCAGCACAGGTAATTTAACCAAAAAACACTAAATACCAATATCTAGCTGTAGGTTGTCATAGAGTAATCATATTTTTTAAACGAAGAAGTCAATTATTATTAAAATTTACCTTAAAGAAATATAAAAAATATAATTTAGTGTGTGATAAAATTTTGTTAAGCAAAACTATTGTCACTTTTTTGTTAATTGAATGTTTCTTAACAAAATGAAAAAAAAATGGCTGCGGTTTCTTGCGCCTTTTTGAGATTTTTAATATTAAAAATAAAGTGCCTACATACGACCCAAATAAAAGAAATTAAACTATACATCATAAATATAAAACTTGTTTGTTTATTAACGAATTTTTATTAAATAAAAAGTGTTTGTTTGAATAAAAATTTGATTGATAGTTTTTTAACATAAAGTTGATTAACTCATTAAATTTAAAGATGGCGGACGCGTAAAAATTAGGAAAAGCTTTGTTCGAAAAAATTTTAAAATAAAGGATTTTAATCAAATTGATATAAACAACTTTTTAGGCCTGTAAAAAGCCAGGTGAATTATGGTAGCGGTTACAGTTACTTTAGTTAAAAGGAGTTCCAAACACTTTTACAAACTTACCGTTTTTGTATTTTTAACTTAGGAAAGGTGCTCGAAAATTTTTCAAAAATATCATTTTGACAGATCTTTGTTTTGGAAAGGGTTCGGTTCGGTTCGGTTCGGTTCAAAGGACCACGCACTGGTTTACACAGGCCTTATGGGGAATATTGTCTTGGTTGAACTGGCTATAATTTTAGTATGTTATAGTGGGGTATGTAGCAAAAAAAATGTCAGTAAAGTTAAGTTTTTCTATGTACAGTTTTTGAGATATAAACGGTCAAAATTCGTGAAATGGTCGTTTTTTTGTATGTTTTACTAATATTAACTCTTACATCTTGACCGATAAAAATTAATTTACCATAAAAATGGCTTAGTAAACGCCTAAAGACAAAGTCAACATTTTTAATAAATGTTTAAGTCTTAGTTACTTTTTTGTGTAAAAGTACTTAAATTTCTTAAAAAAAAATCTATTTTTAAATCACCCTGTAAAAAAAAACAAATATTAAAGCTTTATAAAATATTAAACAGGTGCATTTTAACCTATATCACAATAACCAATACACATTATTTTTTTACTATTTTCGTCCGAGGAAGGGATGGTAATCTTTTTAGGCTTCTTAAACCTATCTTTGGGCATAGGCCTCGCCCAATACTTTCCACACTTCTCTGCAGTGGCGGCTGCTACGGGGAGGGCAACGGGTCAATGTCCTCCCAAAACTAGACAACAAACAGTATTTTTAATAGATTTATTTTAATAAAAGTTAAATCTTCCCTTATGATATGATTGTCTAGTTCTTTTTATTATCTGTGGTTAACAACAAGCGATTAATCGAGTGAACTTTTTTAACGTAAAGAATTACAAGCCGGCAGCACCGCGCGGGACAAAATTTCAATTTCACCCGTTTTTCAGCGGTGTATGGGTGGTTGTTCTTGCGCGGGGGCGGGAGGAATGTTTCTTTTACTTGACGTCGGCCATATTCATCGTGCTAAAACGTTCGCCCTTCCTACATGTTGCCGGTTCTATCCTTAGTGAAGACGTATGAATTTGTTTTGATTTGGGGTAGGTCAACCTTGCCGGTGGCTTGTCATTGTTTGTTTTTCTTATCGTTTGTTTATAAAATGGAAATAAATACTGTGCAAATTTAAATACGTTGACATATGAATTTCGATTAAAAATAAAATCTTTAGGGCCACATAGACCGGACCTAAAAATTAACCAAAATTTTAGTGCAAGTAATGCCGAGAGGTGTTCAAAAAAACTTATAATAGAAAATTTAATAAAAAATTATACCATACTGAAAACTGGTTGTGCAGTTGTGAGAAAAGACATGCTTTTTTTGCTTTATTTGTCTTGTTATGAACAATCCACGAAGTGATCCTGCGTGGGTGGCAAAGGAAATGTGTGATATCAAGCACTTTAGTGAAAAGTTAAAAAGACACATAGTAAGTGGTATTTATTTAAATAACCACATAGAATTTTCTATGCTAGGGAAGACTGATATTAGGTGCCAATTGTATAGTGCCTATAGGCAAAACATTACCGAACATTATGAAAATGTGGCAAAAAATAGATATATACTTAGTAGGTTAATAGACTGTTTAAAATTCTACGGGGCCATCTCCTTTTCCATGCAATATAAATTTTTGCCCCCCAATTTATAACGTCCACTGTTTACATTATTGTTTAAAAGTTAACATTAACTAATTGGGTGTTAATAATTTTGTAATACAAGTATCTGCTAAATATTTATGTGTCTCTTAACCAAACCTTTAGAACAACAAATGTTGTAAGAACTGGTTTCCCAGTCATAATTTTTGAATTTAATCGGTCGACAGAATTCACTTTCCTTTTTCGGATTTGGATCTTTTATTTTGATTAAACTTTATAACCAAAATACTTAGTATATTGATAATCTTTTACCAAAAAATATCAAGAAAAACATTGCGTTTAATATGGCATTATAAAAGTTTATTCCAAAAAAATAGCTTTTCCTGAAAAAAATTGACCGCATAAGTTTTTTTTTATATTTTTATCTTCACTAATTGCTCTTGTTCTAATACACGACTTTAAATCTTTTATATAATTTTTTTTTTATAAAAAATACACCCAACAGCTAAATTTACTTTTACCTACTAGTCGCAGTTGGGTACAAAATTGATAGGTATACCTATATTGTAGTTTTGATGCCAAAAGCGCACTTACAAAATTATACAGTTTTGTATTTTCATCAATCAGGTTATTGAGTAATTTAGTACCCAACTGCGACTAGTACTAACAAGTAAATTTAGCAGTTGGGTGTTTTTTTTATATACAGTTTTTTTTATTTGCAACTTTTAGGTTTAATTCTTATTCAGCCTTATAAAAAGCACTATGCATTTACAATTCATTTAGCTTTACCCAAAAAGTACGTGTAGATTTTCTATGGACGCGAACAGTCTTACCTTCCATTGAGTGTAGGTGGGGGAGGAGAGACGGAGGAGGGAACCAGTAATATGGGCTCTGGAACGAAATAGCGATGTACAAAATAGCGACGTACGAAATAGCGAGTAATGAAATAGCGACTATCAAAATAGCGATGTAATGAAAGAGCGACTATCAAAATAGCGATGTATCAAAATAGCGTTTGTAACAAAACAGCGACATATCAAAATAGCGATGTATCAAAATAGCGACAATCAAAATAGCAATATATCAAAATAGCGACAACCAAAATAGCGACAATCAAAATAGCGATGTATCAAAATAGCGACGTATCGAAATAGCGATGTATCAAAATAGCGATGTATCGAAATAGCGATGTATCAAAATGGCTTTGTATCAAAATACCGAATTAAACCAAACCGAATCTAATCAAACCAATCCAAACCGAAACGAACCGAAATGCGCTATTATTTCCTGCGGTATTTTGACTATATACCAGCTTATTTTTTCAAAAAAAAAAACTTCCCTGATTCTTTTTCGGGATCCTAGAGGGTGTGAATCCGCACCGAACCGATCTGAACCGAATTTGGTTCGGTTCGGATTCATACTTTCTAGGATTCCCGAAAAGAAGTCTGGAGAGTTTTTTTTTGAAAAAATATGCTGGTTCGGTTCAGTTCGGTTCGGTTCGGATTCACACCCTCTAGGATCCCGGGAAAGAAGTCAGGAAAGTTTTTTTTTTTAACATTTCTTAGAAAGAAACCCTTTAGTCGAGCTATATGCCAAGAAATATCGCTATTTTGAAAGTCGCTTTTTGTTACATAGCTATTTTGATAGTCGCTATTTTGTTACATCGCTATTTTGATAGTCGCTATTTTGTTACATTGCTATTTTGTTACATCGCTATTTTGTTACATCGCTATTTCGTTACAATCGCTATTTTGTTACATCGCTATTTTGATAGTCGCCCTTTCATTACATCGCTATTTTGATTGTCGCTATTTCGATACCGCTATTTTAATACTCGCTATTTTGTACATCGCTATTTCGTTCCAGAGCCGTAAAAAAGTCTTAAAGCGTATGCAGAAAGAATTTTTGAAATCGCTCTATATTTGTGAAAGGTATAGCTACAACTATTACTAATAAGGAGGGAGGGGAGAAGAGAGGGAGGGGGAAACTAGAAAAAAGTCTTCAAGCGTGTGCAGAAAGAATATTTGCAATCTCTTTATATTTAAGAAAGTTATAGCTAAAAACTATTTCTAATAAGGATGGCGGGGAGGAGAGAGGGAGAGGGGGGAACTAGTAAAAATATCTGAAACCGTATGCAGAAAGAATTTTTGAAATCGCTCTATATTCGATAAAATTATGCCCATATTTTTTTTTTAATCCAAGTAAAATCTGGCTACTATGTTATCGAAGGTAAAAAATATATAGTTAACATACCAGAATAGTTTTAAATCATATCGGACCCATTTCTTACGAAATTAAATCTAAAAAATTATTTCCCGGGAGTAATCTAAGTTTATTAACTTATTTTTTGTTTATTTTGCAGTTTCAGCACAGGAAAACTTCAAATGTCCCGACGATTTCGGATTCTACCCACACACCAGATCATGTGATAAATACTGGAAATGTGACAACAACGTAGCAGAGCTAAAAACCTGTGGGAATGGTTTGGCGTTCGACGCGAGCGATCCCAAATTTTTGACTGAAAACTGTGATTATATCCACAACGTCGATTGTGGTGATAGGTTAGAATTAGGTAAGTACGAAAAGGCTATGATGTGCGCTATCAAGTTTTAAATTCTTGATGATATGCGCCAATAATACTACTACTATGTGGTTTAGAACGTTTTTCTATGTTGTCGAACGCTTATTCTCCACCTCCTTCGATCCTAACAATCATCTTCTGTCAGGTTTTTTTTGACTTATTGATTTTTGGTGACTGTTGCCGTTCCAGTTTAGGACGTCCTCTTTTTCTGCGCCCTATTGGTTGTCATTTTAGGACCTGCCTTGGTAATCTTTCTTCGTTCATCCGTTGTACATGGCCGTACCATATCAGTTGTCTTTTAGTGATGTCATCTGTTATGCTTCCCTCTATTCCCATTCTTTCGTTTATGATCTCACTTCTTATATGATCTCTTCTAGATATTCTCATTGATCTTCTTATTGCATGCTTTTCGACACTTTCCATTTTTGCTTTATATTTCTCTGTTATGCGACAAGTCTCTATTCCATACAACAGCGTGCTTTTCACCATTGCTTCATATATGTGAAATTTTATAATGCTCCATAAAATACTGTTAAGACATCCAATAACCTTTTTTGCTTTTACTATTCTTTTTGCCAGTTCTTTACAGTCTGTTCCTGTCTTATCAAATGTGACACCCAAGTATACATACTCATTGCATGAAGATATTCTTTGTCCATTGTCTAGTTCAAACTCACTTGATTCGTTTCCAATACATAAGTACTGTGTCTTGTCCACGTTCACTGTTAGACCCCACTTTTGGTATTATTCTGTTAACTTTCTCAGCATTTTTGTAAAATTACTTTTTTTTTGTAAAAGACGTGTGTGTGCGTGTGTTTTTTTAAATGCATTTAAAACATATCCACAAGTTCAATTCAATTCAATTCAATTTCTGAATTTCAATGAGATCGCGTCTCTTCTGTGACGGCTTCCCAGTATTTACAAGTTCTTAAAAATTTTCGTTATTTTTAAGAACTTGTACCTTAGGACCTACCAATATTGAAGGAATTTGTAACAAAGCTCGTCTTCACAGATACTCATTCAATCTAATTAAAAGCTGGAATAAAGGCTACTCCTTTTATTAATAAGATTTAACACAATATCAGCACCACACGAGCTGTGTATTGACGGGATTCGAACCCGCCACTGTTTGCATTTCTTACTTGGCCCATTTTAGGCCAATTTCGCAATGTTCAACATGATCATAGATTATATTATACCACTCTAAAAAAAAGATTGCATTGTCTGAATTTTGCATTGTTACAGTTAATACTCAACTACCAACAGTAAAAACAAGCATTCAAATGCACGAAAATTTTTTTACATTTATTTAGAATTAATGGTCTATAAAATGGCGAGAAAGCTACTGTATTTATTAGTCTGCATGCTAGAATGAAATTCAATTAGTATTGTTACTAAACGAGATTTAAATTGAAATAGCAATTATGCCTGTTATTTTCACGAAACCCGCCAAACTATTAGTTAAAGTAAAATTTAAAATTCAAATTCATAACAGTAATTTTTAAAAGAAATTACAAATTAATAAAACTTTATTTCTATGAAACTTTAAATTAAAATATCAAACTAACCTTGGTTACATTACAAATTAATTTTAGGCGCCCTCATCTGAATACTTACATAAAGGAATAATAACCTAACCTTGAAAATATTTGTTCTTATATCGCTTAAATAACTTAAAGTAATGTTTAAGTTCCTGTGGTTAGTCGCCAGACAACTTACTTGCATGTGCTCTCAGTGCTCTTAAAATACTCTGCCAATCTATGGGCACCTAAGCTCACACTAGGTACTATAGTTATAGTGTGAGCTAATATAATCAAAAACTGAAATATATTTTATTCAACTCCAGACTCAATTACCTTTCGTTTGATACCACACAAGCCATGTTTTGACTTAAACTCAAATTTTTTAAAACTACCCCCACCCTTTAAAAAAAACTAAAATGTATTTTGTTTAACTCCAGACTCAATTACCTTTCGTTTGATATCACACACGCCATATTTTCACTTAAACTCTAATTTTTGACATCTACCCCCACCCTTTTTTAAAAATAAACTAAAATTCATTTTGTTTAACTCCAGACTTAATTACCTTTCGTTTGATATCACACACGCCATATTTTCACATAAACTCTAATTTTTGGAATCTACCCCCACCATTTTATTTGGCTTGCGTTCGGTGGATTTTGTTAATTTTTAAATGGGACCATCACGGCCCAAGACCCAACTTAGGTACCAAATTTCATTAAAATCGGACAAGCGGTTTTTGAGTTATGCGGGTTGGTCGTTACAGACAGACATACAGACAGACAGACATACAGACAGACAGACAGACAGCAAAACAAAAAAGTTTCAAAATCATCTGAAACGCAAAGATATATAAAAAATTTTGAAATCGGAGCAACTTTTTTTTTCTCGAAAAAATTAGGATCACCATAGCTCACACTACTTATATAGTAGTAGTGTGAGCTAAAAACACACGTGGCCGGTCTCTACGGGTGCTATTGGCTGATGACGCAGCGGCGTTGCCACTACTACTATGTCGGTTTAGAACGTTTTTCTACGTTGTCCGACGCCTATTCTCCACCTTCATCGATCCTGACAAATATCTTCTGACAGGTTTTTTTGGACATATTTATCCTTGGATTGACTGTTGCCATTCCAGTTTAAGACGGCCTGCTTCTCCGCAGCCTATTGGTTGCCATTCCAGGACCTATTTAGTACTCTTTCTTCCTTGATCATACCATATTAGTTGTCTTTTCCGATTACCACCTTTTTTTTGTGGTATTATTTGTTATTGATCTGTTTCAGATATTCTGATAGGTCTTCTGATTGCATTTATTTCGACACTTCTCATTTTTGTTTTGTATTTTTGTGTTACGCGACAATACTTTATTTCATACAACAGCTTGCCTTTTACCATTGTTTCATATATGTTAAATTTTACGTTCTTGGCAGTGGCATCAAATCTTTAAAAAATCTGCAATTACTTTTATTTTCAAAAACTTTACAAATTATAATCTATTTTAGCAACAAAGTTGGAAGTGGTGTTTACCTGTAACGCAGTATCTGAAAAAAGTTTCAATGACGAAAAAATAATAATAGGAAAACAAAACCTTATTGCATTAATTAGTAGCTTATTTTATATTTTTTTTCAGAACCTCCAATTTCCAGTACTCATTGTGAACGACTGTACGGTATCTTCCCTGACGAAGCGAAATGCGACGTTTTCTGGAACTGTTGGAACGGAGAAGCCTCCAGGTATGTAAAATCTAAGTATATAATATTCTCTTTTTTTAAAATATATACAATTTTTTTAAATTTTTTCATATGATTATTACTAAACAACGGTAAGTACCAAAATTTTTAATTCTATAATTTTTCTCACAAGACAAAAAGAAGTTAAGGTTTGACCCTTGGGGCACACCAGAAGAACTTATATAAATAGTAGACTTACTACCTTTTAGTTTTATCAACTGATATCTTTTACTTATGCTAGTTCCCAAATATTATTGAATTAAATTAGCTCCAATATGGTGCTGTGACTGACTTTATCAAAAGCCTTTTCCAAATCCATGTAAACAACATCTACTTGACACTTTCTGTTTAAAGCCCCATGTATACTCTATGTTACTATACTATTGTTCTTGGCCGACAGTTCTCAATTTCTTGTCTAGGCCACTTTTATAAATGATAACTTTGCTATCTGGAAAGGTTGAAGTTTTGAGCATAAAAAATTATAATTTTAGAATTATACTTAATTATAATAGAGAATTATTGGAATACAGCCAGGCTATAATTGTGCCAGGCACTATTTTGACACATTCACATTGAAAACTGACAGTTAATCCTTCAAAATTAACATACCAAAGTCGAATTTAAAACTTTTTATTTTCAATTAATAAAAGAAGGCCCTATTTATTCCGGTTCATATAGTAAACAAAGACCGTGTGCTAAAAGATCACAGCTGATATTACAATGTGAAGGTGTCAAAATTGTGCCTGGCACTATTATAGCCTGGCTTTATTCCAATAATTCTCTATTAACAAACCAATGTTCCAGGATAGGATCCAACTGGATCTGAGTAATAAATTTGTTCTTGTTTTGCTAAGGTATCAATGTTCCCCTGGATTAGCTTACGACAGAGAAGCTAGAGTTTGTATGTGGGCCGACCAAGTTCCAGAATGTAAAAACGAAGGTAAGTCTTGTAAATACTGAAAAACATTGTAAATATTTGTATTATTAAAGGTCCTGTAAATATTTGTTATAGTGGGATTAGATTTGGAAGAAGGTATTGTCTTTGTATAGTCTTATTTTGTTGCTAAATTAAGATAAGATCTGCAACATTATAAATTATTATTTTAATAGCTATCAAAGGTCCATTAAATATTTGTTACAGTGGGATTAGATTTGGAAGAAAGCATTGTTTTGTAAAGTCTTAGTTTGTTGCTAAATTAAGAGAAGATATGCAACATTATAAATTATTATTTTAATAGCTTCGGGATTCGGGTGCGTGTTCATTTTAGAGAATTAATCACCAAACTGCTTTGCAGAGTATTTCTCATAAATTATTTTAGAAAGTTACTGTCAGTGGGTCTTAGTTACTTTCAAAGTCTCTATTAGTTTTCAAAGATACTCACGACAGATTATTTCTCTCAAATTCACACGCACCCTTATATGTTTGTAAATTAGATACATAGGTAGTTAGTCCATATACAGGGAGTCCCAGACAAAAGTAACTATATGGGAATTTCGGAAACAGTAAGAGATATAATTTTGGTTAAATCGGAAGAAAGTTGTGCTAGTTTTAGACCAACCAGATGCTTTATCAAAATTAGAAATATATATAGGTGTTTACAAAATATGAAGCAAACATTAAAATATTTGTTTGTCAAAAAATTGAAATATAATTTTTTTCCCTATTTTACCAAAATTGTATCTCTTACTGAGACACCCTGTATAGGAAACATATTTACAATTACCACCACAACATAAACGATTATAAATAAATATTTTAAACATAAAGGTGGTGTCCATACAACATGTCCCCATACAAATTTTGGCACACTATACAATTTGGCACACATAATTGGCATAATTATTTAGAAAAAAAATTGTAAATAATGTTTGGTGATTTAGACCTCGTCTGAAATCCAGTTTGTAGATATACATGGTGTTTTACGAACATGGAAACAGAAGCTTTTTTGGGGATTTAGAGTGCAAATTTGGAGAAACGCTCGAACAAGTCGATTTTGTTTGCGAGGGGGACCCTTTTTGACTATCCTGAAATTTTTGTAGTGAACCCCTTTCAAGGGGTATACTTTACCCCTATATTTTGAATAGGGAAAGTGGACCTAGTGCTTGTTTTGAAGGTCTTTTCAATGTCCTTACAACCGTGTAAACATTTCGAAAATCTATCCATTAATTTTTGAGATAATTGTTTTCAAACTTTCAAATTTAACATGGTCTGATAAAATAAAAATTTAATTAGAATTTTATATTTTTCGGATTTAATTTTATTTTATCATTCTATTCTATGTTAAATTTAAAAAATTGAAAGCAAATACCTCAAAAACTAATAGATGGATTTTCGAAATTTTTACACTGTTACAAAGATATTCAAGAGAGCTTTAAAACAAGGTATCACTAGATCCACTTTCCCTATTCAAAATATAGGGGTAAAGTATACCCCTCGAAGGGGGTTGGAGCTACAAAAATTTCAAGATAGCCAAAAAGTGTCCCCCTCGCAAACAAAATCGACGTGTCCGAGCGTTTTTCCAAATTCACACTCTAAATACCCAAAACGGGCTCTGTTTCGATGTTTGTGAAACACCATGTATTAAACTTACCTTAATCTATGTTTGTATCATTTACAAATTTGTTTTTTAAACATATTTATTAAAAACGGGTTAATTTATTTTATAATTTTATAAGTAAAGGGGTATATTAATACATTTTGTCTGTAAAAATTGATGGCAGCAATATTTTTAGAAATTAAAATAAATAAATATTAGTATAACAAAAAAAAACTGACGAATTAGTTCTAAATCACCATTGTAAATATTTTGTACAAAATTTTCAGATTCCAAATTCAAAATTCGACCCCTCCCCTAATTTTGGCAATTTGATTTCTTATACTTTTAGAGGTTGCAGGAGGTTTCAGTTGTCCATCTAACGAAGTAGTCAACACTGGATCCTTCTCCAGGCACGCACATCCTGATGACTGCAGGAAATACTACATCTGCTTGGAAAGTAAGTAAAATTTGTTGGCACTTCAATCTTGGTTATCCCTATTCTAAATCGACGCAATACCGACCTGTCATGCCGCGAGCTTTAATAGCAATAACGGACGTGGTTATTTAAAAGGTTCCAGCGCTAAACATTTAATTATAAAGTTTAATAAACTCAAGGCCTCCCCATTTGTACTACTACTACTGCATCAATTTCTCAAAAGTTCCTTAATGTCATTTAGGTCAATGTTTTACCAGCGGCGTAGCGTGGGGGGGGGGTTCGTCGCCCCCCCGCCCCGAGGGTAGTGGCGCCCCATTGGTGGCCGAAGCGCCCCCAGCTTTATTATGTCGGGCCGGCAACGGCCAATTGAGTGGGCGCCAAAAGAAACTAACGACATAAAGACCTTGTTTTTTTTTTTTGGTCGCAAGATTTTTTTTCAGTTTTCAGAGGCGCCTTTTTTAGCTGTCGCCCCCTCCGCCCTTTCGGGCACGCTACGCCGCTGTGTTTTACTGGAAAGTGAGTTATGTCAGATAACGATCCAAGCAAAATTTCTCGAGTATCATATTAAGTAAACTTATCGTCATATTATTTTCAGTTTTCAGAGACTTCATACCGAAACTTTGAGCTTAATTTTGTACTAAACTCAGGAATTGATACGACACCATATCTAAATATTCTACCAAATTTACGAAATATTTTTTGGAAACCCAACAATTCATTTTGAAATTTAATTGTTAAACTGTCACTTATTATCCCCAGGAAGAAAACTAACGATTCTGGGATAAAAATTAAAAATTGATATAAAAAGTGATATATCGTACGTTATTTCTATTATAGTATAGTATTTTTATCCTTCTACGAAATGCAGCCTTCCGTCTAATCAGCCAACTTTTCGCCTTGGGAAAAAAGGTGCACTTTTATCCCTACTATTGAGTAAATTGATAAAATTTTGTTTTTTTAAAGTAAATATTGATAATTTTTATATGGGTCTTTCTCTTAATCTAGTTGTTAAAACTCTTTGATTTATGGTCATCTGTCAGATTTAAAACAATCAAACAAGTTTCGTGGCTAATCGGGTAAAAAGGAGTTTTTGTTTCTCTCATATTTTCATATTTTATGTATTGTTCCCCTTTGCTTTGTAATGTTTTGTAATTTTATATACAGGGTGTCCCAAATTGGGCACTTTTACAGGGTTTAAGGTACTTCTAGGGGAGACAGAGAAAAACTGACCACGCATTGCGAGGCTCAAATTTCAAGTGAAGACTTATAGTGAAAACCGCATTTTGAAATATCGTCTCGTCTTTGAGCTACGGGGGCTTTTTGAAAAGTCTGCATTTTGGAGGGGGGTCTATAACTTCGTTATTATTGGAAATATTGATTTAGAATAAATTGCAATTTTATAGACTTTGTCACAAGGTATTCACCCGCTAAATTAAATTT
The DNA here is from genome assembly GCA_963576565.1 of Aspidapion aeneum. NCBI lineage: Eukaryota > Metazoa > Arthropoda > Insecta > Coleoptera > Brentidae > Aspidapion > Aspidapion aeneum. The sequence continues at coordinate 134,151,989 of OY755040.1, forward strand.
TACCTGTCACTTTTACTTTTTGAGATATAACATAAAGTTGCATTTTTTCTTATGGAATGGCCTATATTTTAATCAATTTTCGAATTCGCCATTGAATTCTTTTCAAAATGATGTATCATGTGTCATAGTTTGATTGAGCGGTTTCGGAGATAATTAAAGTTTTTTATTTTTGTCTAGTGTGCGTTGAATGACGTCATGCGCCATTGACGTGAAAGCCATGCGGTCAAATGCTATTTCAATGCTCCTATAGTTTTGTTGTCTTATACTATGCAAATCAAGTTGGCCTTGCGTCTTGGCGTTTTGTCATTATTTTCAATTGTTTAAACAATTTGACATTACGCTTTGATATGAAATTATTTTGCACAAAAGCGTTTTAATTTTATTTTGAAATATGTATCATTTTTGTTACTTTTTATAACAAGGCTTTGAGGGCCGTCAGCTGAATTATAATTTTTCCAAACCAGGCTTACTATATTTTTGACTGTGTAAAATAATAAAAATACTGGAGTGCCTTGACCTGCCTCAGCAGGAAATCATAGCGCACTAGAAATAAGTGAAAAAGCTGAATTGATCTCCTAAACCGCTCAATGAAACTATGACATATGATACATCATTTTGAAAAGAATTCAATGACAAATTCGAAACTTAATTCAAATATAGGCCATTCCATAAGAAAAAATGCAACTATATGTCTTATCTCAAAAACTAAAAGTGACAGTTAAAATATAATTTAGCGCGTGAATTCCTCGTGACAAAGTCTATAAAACTGCAATTTACTCTAAATCAAGATTCCCACTAATAACGAAGTTATAGACCCCCTTCAAAAATGCAGACTTTTCAAAAAGCCCCCGTAGCTCAAAGACGAGACGATATTTCAAAATGCGGTTTTCACTATAAGTCTTCCCTTGAAATTTGAGCCTCGCAATCCGTGGTCAGTTTTTCTCTGTCTCCCCTAGAAGTACCTTAAACCCCCTAAAAGTGCCCAATTTGGGATACCCTGTACAGTAGTTAAGAATAAATTTTTTCTTAAAGGTCAAGCTCGTGAATATGGTTGTCCAATTGGTACAGTGTTCAAAATTGGTGATGCTGATGGTACTGGTAACTGCGAAGACCCAGAAGATGTTCCCGGATGGTGAGTACTGAGAGTTTTTATTGGTATTGGTAATTGGTAGTCTTAATTAAGTTTTATTTATGAAATTAAAAGGGTGGTTTTATTTTACCAAATTATAAACGCTTCATGAAAAACAAACAGAAATAAAATCAGCTAATTGCAAACAAAATTAAAATTAAAAAGGTTGATTAAGTTTGAGGAGTATCCGATGGCAATAAATTTGTTTTTAATATTTTTTAAAATTTTGGTTTTTAGCTTCTCTTTCTAATTTAATTGATTTGATATTTAAAATTTGTGCGTTTTGTGTGAAATTTGTATTGAAGAAAATTAACAATTGTGTTTTAAAAAAAATACTTAAGAAGGTGAAAAAATAATAATTGTGTAAATATTGTACATTTATATAAATATTTTGGTATCCAGGCACAATCTGACAACTCCTATAAATCCTTCGGTATGCCATAATACAAATAATTTTTTTTCAAAAATAAGCAAAACAACGGTATTATTTATATATTTTAAATATTAATTCTTTGTGCAAAGAATATGGAATTTTCCCTAAAAAATTAATGCTTTTCTACTTTCGTAGAAGTATTTTTATTGGAGTTGTCAGCAGTTAGTACTACGAAATTTGATATCATCGGCGATCTGACAATACCTGCTATGTGCAAGTTAGATTTTTGGTAGGTATTGTCAGTTCGCCGACGATATTGTACTTTCGTGGCTGGTACAAAATGTTAAAAGTGAAATTTATGCTAGCGCCTAAACGGTAATCGCTAAATATAATTTTATATACAGGGTGTAATTTAAATGATGCAACAAACTTAAGGTGAAAGGAAAGATCAAAAGATGGATTTTTTCCCCTTCATTTTGCAGCAAACCTTTGTTTTTAGATACAGTTTCAAAGTTATGATTTTTTTAATAATTTGTTTAAAAATAACAGACAATCAAACTTTTTTTAAATTATGCAATACAATAAGGGTAATAATAAAGTGATAAAATGATTTTAAAAACATATAAATACTTTATTAATTTATATTAAATTATTATCAATTTTTTTTTCAACATATAATTTTTTTAAATTAAATGTGGTGCTAATTATAATATTTTTTGCAATTATTAGGGGGCCTTTAGATATGTATAAAAATCTTTCTTAATTTTGTTTCATCATTAACTTATATTTTTTTAAAAAAAGCTATAATAAATTTTTTAAACAAAATTAATTACAAAATTATTTGACGTAGTCAAACTTGCACATTTTTAAAATCCACAGTTTTCTCTCACTCTTAAACTTGACAAATGCTATAACGTGAAGACAAAAAACTTTTGCCCAAAAGTTCCTTCCTAATTGTCTACTTTTTTCCCCATTACGCCTGAAAGTTTGTTGCATCATTTATACACCCTGTATACTTGCCTAAAGGCCGCTTGACATGGAGCAATAAACTTGCAGTTCCATGCAAGATTAGGATGCCTGATATGACTTCTATTGTATGAAGAAACAAATATATCTCATCTTATTGCAATATTATATTGTTTCATGTCAAGCGGCCTTAAGAGGTACAATAACGAATTGCAAAAATAAATATTAGCATTCGTATGCAAAATTTAATAACTCGGCAATATAACCGTCTGGGCGAAGTCGTAAAGTTCACTTTCAAAGGTGTTTTTAACTATCATTACCTTATTTATTTATTTACATTAGTTACTTACATTATTTATTTATTTATTTATTTAATGTTTTAAACATGCACTTATACTTTCATTTGGTTTCTTGGACTTAACTTCACTTAACTAATACTGGTATTTTTGGAATGCAATGTTTTTCTTCTTATACTTTTCAGTTTCTTCAATATATCACAAAATTTACTTTTTACTTGCACATCATTGTCAAAATTTTTCCACACGCCTGATTTTAAAAAAAATATTTTTACGTACGTGTTCTGATTTTCCGCGAGTGAATTTAAATTTTTTGCAGTATTAGTTTCGTCTAGGTAGTGCCGGCTGATTCCTAATGAAGTGTAAAATATAGCAAAATAAGTATTACTAAATATGGATAAAACAATTTAGGTAAATAAATAAATAATAATTAATAAACGTATGTTTTAAAAAATTAGTCATTCCATTAAAAATTTAAAAAAATACTAACGGTTTTAATAACCATTAATTTAACACAATAATCAATGGGGAAAATCAACTATAAATAGTTTATAATATACTATTGCATGTTGCCAATAAAAAAACTGTTAAATTTAAAAGATAAGGAGAAGAGTATGATAAAATTTAAGAATACATTTAAAATAAACGTGACACAAAGCTTAAAACACTAACTCTACATTAAATTATTTTATTTGTCATCAGGGACATGTACGTACAAAAAATTACTGACTTCATACGCAAGCCTATACCGAGTGGGCCAAAAAAAACCGGACAATTTTTTTTTCATTATAACTTTTGAACTATACCATCGATTTTATTGGGACAAACTGCACTTGGCAAAAAATAAATTTTTTTGTCCGTCATTTCAAAATCCAAGATGGCGGACGAAATAAAATTGTACCCTTCAAAGATGCTCGTTTAGTCTTGTGTTGCGAACAACATTTTTTTAAATAACTAAAAAGCAGCGTTTTCGCCACGTACAACAAGTTATAAATCAGCAAAATCGGTTCACTGGTTCTAATTTTTTTTGTTTTAACCATTGTTTTGAATATTATACGATTGCCTTGCCAAACATGTCTGCATTTATTTCCTTATAAATTCATTACTACTGAATCGATTTTGATGACATAAAAAATATCCTGGTGAGAATTGATTTCTTTTTAAAGTTCATGATCAAAATTTATTAACATCGTAAAATTTAAGATAGTGACAGAATCATAATTTATTCTTCAAAATGGCGTGTTTAGTCTTATTTTTTGAAAATATTTTTTATAGAAAAGCACTACTTTTCCCCCGCACAACAAGGTATAAATTAGTAAAATCGGTTTGGTGGTTCTCAAAAAATCTATTTTTGTTACACATTGTTTTACAGATTATACGATTGCATTGCCAATCCTGTCTGCATTCATTTCTTTATAAACTCATTATTACTGAACCGATCTTATTGAAATAAATAAAACCATGGTGAGAATTGATTGTTCTTTAAAGTTTATAATCGAAATTTGCGGAAGTTAAGATGTCGAAATAATCATACTTGACCCTTCTTCCTTATTTTCACAAAATGTTTTAGTTTTTTTTTAATTTATAGAAAAGCACTTCATTAATTTTTATCTCTTTATGCGGGAGTTTTTCTATAAATTAAAAAAAAACTAAAACATTTTCGGAAAATAAGAAAAAACACGCCATTTTGAAGAATCAAGTATGATTCTGTCCGACATCTGAAATTCTAGGATGGCGACAAATTTCGATTATAATCTTTAAAGAGCAATCAATTCTCAACACGATTTTTTTTATTTCACTAAAATTGGTTTAGTAATTACGAATTTATAAGGAAATGAATGCAGACAGGATTGGCAATGCAATCGTATAATCTGTAAAATAATGGCTGAAACAAAAATAGATTTTTTGCGAACCACCTCACCGATTTTACTAATTTGCACCTCATTGTGTGGGGGAAAAGTAGTGCTTTTCTACAAATTAAAACAAAACCTAAAACATTTGCGGAAATCAAGAATAAACACGCCATTTTAAAGAATCAAGTATGATTCTGTCCTCCATCTTAAATTTTAGAATGGCGATAAACTTTGATCATGATCTTTAAAAAGCAGTCAATTCTCACCAGGATGTTTTTTACTTCATTAAAATCGGTTCAGTAGTAATGAATTTATAAGGAAATAAATAAGGCAATCGTATAATATGCAAAACAATGGTTGAAACAAAAATGTTTTCTTAAGAACCACTAAACCGATTTTGCTAGTTCGTACCTTCTTGTGCGTGACAAGAATGGAGCTTTTTTAATCACTTAAAAAAATGATTAAGACATGTTCACGAGAATAAACGAGCATCTTTAAAGGGTACATTTTAATTTCGTCCGCCATCTTGGATTTTGAGATGTTGGACAAAAAAATTAATTTATTCAAAACTCTGATTAATTCTCTGCCAAGTGCAGTTTGTCCCATTAAAATCGATTGTATAGTTCAAAAGTTATAATGAAAATAAAATTGTCCGGTTTTTTTTTAGCCCACCCGGTATTTTTAGCTGCCTGTATCCAGTCCTTCCAGCATTTTTATCAATTCTTCTTTCCTATCTGTTATTAAGGCGATATCGTCAGCATATCTTAGGTGGTTCAAGTATCGTCCGCTTAATTTGATGCCTATTTATTCTTAATCTAAGTTTTTAAAAACATATTGTAATTAGGACTTGTTTATTTATAAAATAATATTGGGAACAAAACAAATATTTATAACCGGTAGTATTTCTACATTGTTTATGAGAATGGTGTTTATATCGCTTCATTAATCCCGGTTTAATTCTGGTTTTCTTCAATAGAAGCTCTGTAAGTTTTTCTACAAGAAGTGTACCCATCTTGTTTAAACTACGTTGTAGGAGCACTGGGCATTGATTCGATAGGATAATAAAATGTTCAAGTATAAAAAAAATCTTAATTTTTTTTACCCAAATAAAAATATATTTACATTTTAAAAAAATTTAATTTAACCCAGATCTCAAACACTTGACAAAAATACAATTTTTTAAAATTTTTTGGAATGACTTATAAAAAAATTCTAATTTCAAAAAATACCAAAGCCTTTGACTATTTCCCCCTTACAGTGAGGACTACTACGGAGACCTTGATCTCAAGAGTATCAGAAAAAGCGAGCTCCTTGCTGGTCTTTCCTCAAGTGGTTCCTCATCCTCAAGAAACCAGAACGCCGCCCCCAAGGTCAAAGGCGCCCCCAGACCCGCTCCATCGAGGAACGAACCCTCCAACTAAATTATAAATACTTATTTAATTTAATTATGTGTTCGGATGGTCTATTTTTGATACTCAGAATACTCATGGAGTCGATGTTTTTTTACCTTGCTTAGAATATGAAATACTCGGTTTACAAGTTATTTTTATACAGGGTGATCCAGTTTTATCAGGAATTTAGGTTCTTCTAATAAAAATAAACACGTTTTGTTCCAACTGCTTTAAATACTTTTTTAGAATTTTCGTTTTCTTCGTTCTAAAAATAAAATTATGAGCATTGTGTTTAGCGTGTTTATGAAATAGACATATAGAAAAATTTCGGAACGCCTAGATTTCGAAACTCACAGAGAATTATAAAAATATTATTATGCCAGGCCAAACAGCATAGCTCTGTAAACTTCATATTCTAAAAGAGGTAAAATGTTTGGAAATGAATGAATGCATGTTGACTGAATGTCTTTTTTTATAACTAGGTATTACATCATACAAAATATTGGACAAAGAAGTTTTATTAACTATGTAACAGCCCATCTTTCATAAAACGAGGAAATATTTTATGAAAGATGGTCTATTACAAATATGACATAAACAAAACATTATTTTAGATCTAGTGTTATCACTATACAGGGTATTCCAAGTTAAGTGTTCACTAAAGTGGCATGCTAGTAGAATTTTAGACGCTCTTTAAGATGCTTAAATAAAAAAAACAAATCGATTATTGCGTTTTCGAGTTTTTCAAAAAACATAAAACAAATTTTAATCGATCGACAAAATTTTATAATTTTTTCTGATAGGTCTTTCAATTCTAAACAAAAATTGTCTTATGATTTTTTTTGTAAAGTTAAAAATAACGAAGATACTCCAAATTCAAAATTACACTTAGACTTCTTTCTACCAAATAAAATTTCAATACGTTATTTTAAATTTAAAATATCTGTTATTTTTAATTTTAGGAAAAAAATCAAAGGACAATTTTTGTTTAGAACTAAAAGACCTATCAGAAAAAAATATAAAATACAGGGTGTTTATCTGATTTTTTAAATATTTTTAGAAACACTCGAAAACTCCAAAAATCAATGTAAAGAGCCTTAAATCTACTAGTCAGCCAATTTAAATCTTTAATAATAGTAAAGCAATGGTGGACACATAACTTGGAACACCCTGTATTTATAAAAAGATTTCAAGCCTTTAAATAAATCGTGTTAAGTACACTCATCAACAGAAAATACTGCGTTAATAACTTTTTGTCAAATATATTTAATGGTGTAATACCGGCAGAGAAAATTTTATCTATTTTACTAAAATCTAAATCATATCGACAGAATTTAAATTTCAAGACTTTTACAAACGTCAAACTTGTCATTTCGTATGTCAAATGTGGATAAAATTGCTGTTAAATAGAAAGAAATTCTAGTAATTATTTAAGATTAAATGTATGTGTTGATTTATTTATGTAACGCCTAAGCCAATTTTTGAAACACTTTTTTCCCATTATTTGTATAAAATTTGAAAACGATGTTAAAATTAATTTATTATTTTTTTGTACTGCAAGACAAATCATTTAATTTAAAATATTTTTCTTTATTTAATTTTTTTTGTGAAAATTTAAAGTTTTTGTATAAATTACTTTTATACGAAAATATCAATAAACACTAAAACCTAAAATAATAGTTTTTAATTTTTCCTTGGTTATATTTTAGCTACTTTCATTTTCTTTCTTTATTTGAAATTAAACAATTGGTAAAAGTGGGTAGATAATTTTTTTTAAATTACGGCATACTGTAATTAGTTCAACGATCTGTTTTTCTTCTCTGATGCATGAAAACATCAATTAAATCATTATGTGCAAAGTGCAGGTTTTATTTAGGTAATAGGTATGTACATATTTTACATTTTTTAAATTAATTTGCAACTGTGTACGAATCTACTAACTTTCATCTTATAATAATCAACGTTTTTTTCTATCATTAATCCTAATAAATTATTACAAATACCTAAAATAATTATCTTTGAGTTCACAACCCAGGTTGGGTCTTGGCTTAATTTAGGATCAGTTTTTATTCCTTCTTTTTTTTCGCCTTGTTCTTTTCATTGAGGATCCCCCTCGGGCCCTTTCCAGTCCAAGAATTTTTCAGATAGTTTCCATATATTTCTTGAATAAAATAAATGAATTCTTTTGTTTTTTACGAGTTGGTAAAAAACTTATCGTTTTATGTCCCTAACACGTTAATAATTTACATCCTATTTTTGTTTTCAACCTAAAAAGAAGTAATTCATTAAAAAATAGCCAAGGCTTAAAAAAAAAACAAAGGCAATTTTTTTAAATCGTTCATATATGGATGGTGTAAAATTATTAAAGATTACCATGTTATTATTTTTTTTATATTGTTATTTTATTTTGCTATTTCCTAGCAAAAATTAAAATTATTAATTATTTATACAAAAGTTAATTTATTTATTTATATATTTTGAATTTTACTTTTTTTTGATTGAAGGAGTCGCAGAAAAATATAAAAAACTAATATCCACCTCTAAAAACTCAATCAATTTCATCTCAATAACTCAGATCGAGTCTATTTTTATTTTCCTATTGGCTTCTATAGATTATCTTCCAAACGGTATCTCAACAATTCTGTTAAAAAATACTTGTTTTTCGAAAACAGTTGAATTTAAACATAAAATGGAAAACCTTTTCGACTAAAACTAAAACATTGTTTTTAACTTATAGAGTGCAAATTTGTTTTGAATGCGAAAAAAAATATATAACCTTACTTAATCAAACCTAACCTAACCCAACCTAACTTAATCTAACCTATTTACCTAGGTTTTATTAATGCTTTTTTTATTTATTTAGCGAGGACTACTACAAAGACGTTGACTTAAAAGCCCTTAAGAAGATAGGATACTAGACGGAAGATTTCGTAGTTGCCATTCAAGGAGTAAGAAGAAAGTTAAGTACCTATGAAATCCTGTAAAGAAGCATCCCAGAATTTATTGTTAGCTACCTTCAGGAGACTAGCATAAGTTAGAATTAATATCTTACAACCGTTCAGTGAAAAAATAATAGTATAAGCATATAATTAAGGTAGTAGTAGCAGAAGCACCAACCGAGGGTCTTCTCAGCTTCGAACGTTGGATTTGATGCTCCGAAGCACTTTTCAGCACTTTCTCTTTTTTAAATGGGTTGCACGATCTTCAACGCAACCCATTACAAAAAAGAGAAGGAGCTGCCGAGTGCTTCGGGAAGTCAAATAAAACGCTCGAGGTTATAGGAGGAACATGCTCGACCTCGGTCGGTGCTTCTGCTAACCACCTTCGTCATACGATAGAAATTAGAAATATTTGCTTCCCAGTTAAGTATTCTGACACCGATAGTCTCTTTTTTTTTCGACTTTATGTGAAAGATATTTTAACTTTGATAAGAACATTATAATAAAAAAAAGATTAGGTTGTAAACCTTTAGTAATTGTCGGTTAGTTTGCTTTCTTAAATTTATATACAGTTTTACCACCAAAAAACAAAATTTATAAAAAACATTGATTAGGGTTTTATACAAATTAGTGTAAATATTAAGAAATTATTTTAAGTAGAATAAGATTATTTTTAATAATACACTCGTATCTTAGTTTATGTTGGATCTATCTTGAGTTGTAGAAGAAAGTCATAGAAAAATAGCTTTTTTATTTATAGTATTGGTATTTCAGCTGATGTACCCCATTTAATACCATAGGTATTTATTGTTTAAAAAAAAGTTTTAATATTACAAACTTTTTTATTACTTTTAATATTAAAGCGTTGTTATCTTAGTTGTAGAAAACCTAGTTGTAAAGCAGCTGCTTTAATCTTTAATAAAGAAACAATAAAATTTAAAAAACTTCAGATTTATTTTAATTATACGATTTAGATAATAATTATTTGTTTTAATTTTGTACTCAAAATGAAATTATAACAGTAGTACTTAATTAATTAATATTATTAAGTATTGGGAGAAACACAAATAAATTTCAAATCAACTTGAAGTCAAAAAAATTAATATTTCTTAATGGGTGAAAAGAATAAGGTAACCAATAATAATAATTTTACAGTTACATTATAAAAAAGGTATTTAATTGTTTTGTATAAACGTGACAGTAAGTATAGCGATACTGATACCTAATACTCAGATAGTTCAGGCCCTTTTATAGATTAGAGAAGCAACACACTTGGTATGGCGAGACATGAGACTCCCCCGAACATTCCACAAAAGAAAAATAACTTCCCACTACTGCCAGGGGGGTGGTTCTCCTCCCTTAAACGTGTTTTCTGAAAGTTATGTGCTAATAATTCGAAAACTCAACTTATTAAAAAAACCTCAAATTATCATTTTTCGAAAAGGCAAAATTTTCTTTCCACTGATCTAGATAGGTGCTCTCTAAAAGCAATGGTGCACGTGCCATGGGCGTACTAAAAAGGGGTAAATTTTTTAAAATCGAAATTTTTGTTTATTCTTGTGGTATTTTTTATTTTTAACACATTGTTTTTCTCCAAAAAGTAAGTTTAGTTAGATATATATTTCTGACATATTTGCCTTAAAAAAAATGTGTTTCTGAGAATCTTTAAATCAATTAAGAATTGAACATTCATTTCTCAGTAAATAATAAATTTAGATGCATTCATTAAACGCAGTATCTGTAGTAATGGTGCTTAAATGCAGATTCCTCGAGATATACAAATGAAAGATTATTAACAATTTTTGGTACGCTTATGCAAGATACACCGTTACTTTGAGGGGGGGTTAAAAAAGGATTTTTTTTAGCTTTTAAAATAAGTTATAAAAGAAGACATGTAGGACTATAAAATTGTAGAAAATACAAAAAAAAAGTTTTTTTTCTACCCTGTCTATTTAGCTATAAAAGGTGCATCACATACTTAAAAGGGCCGTGTTACACATCGTTAAAAGGGACTTTTTGTCAGCCTTAATAAAAAAGTTTGCAAATAATTCAGATACTACTGTCAGAGAGCACTTTATGCATGTAAGGCAAACCCGAAAAATTGAGTTTTTATTAAATAATAATTAATTTATATATATATATATATATATTTTTTTTTTAAGACGGCTGTTTTCAAAAGATATATCTAACTGTATACAATGGATTTTTGACCAAACATATTTTTTTGAAAAAAACAATGTGTTAAGAATAAAAAATACCACAAGAAAAAACTAAAATTTAAGTTTAAAAAATTTCCTTCTTTTTGGTACACCTATGGCACGTGAACCAATGCTTTCAGAGAGGAGTCATGTTCATCGGTGGAAAGGACATTTATTCCGCTCAAAAAAGTGATCTTTAGAGGATCTTTAATGGTTTAGTTTATGTTGTATCATATAATTATTAGCCAAAATCAGTCAAAAAGCATGTTTAAAGGAAGGGGACCGCCCTCTGCCAGGGGTGAGAGGTTGGTTCCCCTTCGTAAAATGTTTGAGGAAATCTAATGTCTTTCCATACCAAGTGTGTTGCTTCTCTGATTAAACGCAGTATCTAAACCTGTAAGGCTGGATCCACATGCATCAGTGATACGCCCCGTTGTGTACCACGTGATGAATATTAGCCAATGACATTTCAGGCGTATTTTTTCCCCTTAAACATCATTGATTACGTGGTACACAACGGAAGCGTTTCACGGATGCATGTGGATCCAGGCTAAGGCCTGAACTAATGGCCTTAGACTTGGTTTTTAAATCGTAGTCACGTACTTATAGGTATACATCTGTACTGGGAAACGGCCTCTAAAAATGATTGTTACAAGCATGCCAGATGTTGGGCTTCAAATGAACCCCAACTTATGGCGTGAATAAAATAGGGCTATGAATAATGTACAGAATATTATTAATTTTTGTGGTTTAAAATCACCACCGATAATAAGATTTTTGTTTATTTTTTATTAACCAATAAATTTTCTTTTCTTTTTATGTTTTATGTTTTTGGTTATTTTAAATTTAAGTCCAAGCCAAATTTAGCGTTTACAAATTAACAGGGTAAATAAAGTAGGACTACCGATAATATTTTTTCAATGGGTCCATTGGCGTAGCTAGGGGGGGGCAGGCGGGGCCTGGCCCCCCTGAAGTCCCTCAGGCCCCCCTAAGATATTTTAGGCCTCCCCTAAAATAAAAGAAAAAGAAAAGAACATGACGCTGAAAATACATACTTTTCTATTATTATTCGGGAAATATTCAAATAAAATAGGTGCATTAAAATTTAAAATCATTCAGATAATGTTTACATTTCAGGAAAAAGCCCTTGTCTTGCGGAATTAGGCTTTTTCTCTTTAAATTATCGGTAACTTTTCTGCACTTATGCAATTTCCCGAAAATATTTTTTAAATTTAAACATAATTATGCATATTGAATATTTCATACATATTGGCGACATCTTGTAAAATATTATAGAAGTGTAAGTTAAATTTCGCATTTAATAAAGACAGCGACCTTTGCCCCTCTGTTTCCGAAATCGGGTTGTAAATGTCGTAAGGTTATAAAAGACCTTTTTAAACTGTTTTTCTAAAATAAATATAATAATCTTTTTAGTTTTTTTGAGGTTAGCGTTTAGTGTCTTATGAAAATTTTCCGATTTTGGTGACAATTTCATAACCATTTTCATATTAAGTTTTCCCACGTCGTTAAATGGAATAAATTCGTCAAGCAATACCGGGAAATTTTTAATATTAATACTTCTACTCTAAGAGCAGAAATGATCGTTTTAAAGAATTGTATTTTTCGGTTAAATCAAAATGTTGGTCATGATTCTATCAAACAACATATAGCAGAAAACACCTATCCAAACCTCTACCAACTTTTTAAAGTTGCGAGTATTCTTCCAATTTCAAGTGCAACTTGCGAGAGGTCTTTCTCTGCCATGCGGAGAGTTTTTAATTGGCTTAGAACCAAAGATTATAGATTATAATATATATTATTCTTAGAACAACTATGACTCAAGAGAGACACTCAGGTTTGTCATTGTTATTCATAGAAAAAGATGTTGAGGTCGACTTACACAGTGTGGTAGACGCTTTCAGTCAGCGACGTAGAAAACTTTCTTTGTAGAATTGCTGAATTACATACTTCCTGTGTATACATATAAATAAGTTGGTAAATGTATTATTAAATTTGTTATATTAAAATATTAGAACATTTAATGCGCGTATTTTTTTTTATTCATTGCACACTTTGCACGACTCTTTAAAACCTATGTTTGCTTTTTGTTCAAGATAGACCGGGGCCACGGCCCCCCCTGAAAAGCAAGGCTAGCTACGCCAATGAATGGGCCCATGATTTAGATTTTATTTAGTTTACCTTAAAACAGATAATTGAGACCACGTTGTTTTAGCAGTTAATTTTAAAAAAATCAAAAAAAAAAATATTTTTGTCCTTGATGAAAAAGAAATTTAAATACTTAGTTCTTCCATTGTTTGAAACAAACTGGGGGAATTTTAATTTTTTTTTTGTTATTGCGATTGTTGGTTAATGTGTACGTGTCAAAATAACGTAAAAATAAGACAACATTGTTAACAGTTTAGTAGTTAACAGGTAGTACATCTATCCTTCAAATGAGAGGATCAAATAGTAAGATAAGTAAGAAAGAGATATTAAGTTGAATCTTTTTAAAATTTAACAACAGAAGTTAAGATTAAAGTGATACGTTGGTTGGTCAAACACACGACCCAGCAATCCACATAGGAATTGAGAGCAAGAAGTCCATCAAAAGTTAAGTAGAAATTTTTTAGTTTCTCCAAAATAACAAAACTATTTTTTTTCTTACGTTTCCGAAGAAAATGCAGGCGATATCACATTAGATGACTCCTTTATGGATGAACATTTTAGTGACTGTGAAATGAGTATTTTGGCTACGGTAAAAATTATCTTCAAACAAAAAAGAAGGTTGCAATGCCTTTTAGTAAGCACTGGTTCGGTTCGGTTCCAATAGTTGAACAATTTTATTAAACCTTGCCAAAAAATTAAAAGAAAAAGGCAGCCAAGTCCATCTCTCCTATCCACTATGAGCCATCTTACATCTCTACAGGAGGACAGATGGATCGTTGACAGGTTTCAAAAATTCATTTTTTTTTTAACTTTTTATATTAAATATTTTTTATTTTACGTGCTCTAAAAAGATTACCAAAGTTTAGATATTTTATGTATAGTCAGGGACTTTTAATATTGCAAGTGTATTTTTTTTTGTCAAAATTTATAATGTTAAGATATTGGATTTTTTCTTTATAACACATATGTAAAAAGATTGAGGTAAGGTTCTCAATTTATTTAGTTTGGTTTAAACTAGATTTCCTAATTTCAAATAGGAATATTTTTTATTTTCGCACGGGGCCAATTAAAAAGTCCCTGACTGTACCATTTGCCAAAGTTGTACTTTAAATTAATAAATACATTTTCTGGAACTATATCAAAGGGTGGTGAGAGACCCTAATATTTCATATCTAGAGCCAGTGGCCACAGCAGGATGAAGAATGTCCCTGTTGATTCTGAGTCAAACCAGTATAAAAAAAAATTATATAATATATTTTAATATATTTACTGACAAAAATAACTACTACTTTGTCACAAATACCTTCACAGCTTAAGATTTTACGCATTAGCCAATTTTGCGCAATGTTTTTAATATGGGTAACGTTTTTTCGAAGGATTTTCCTTCAAAGACTCGTCTCGAGAGAAGGCTGATGTGACACACCCCAGCGGCGTAGTGAGGGCAGGGCGAACGGGGCACCTGCCCCGGGCGCCAAAGTCAGAGGGCGCCGAAAGGCGCCTCTTACATTGATGTAAGTAAGATTTTATATGGGGGAGGGGCGCCAAACTTTAACCTTGCCCCGGGCGCATAAAACACTCACTACGCCGCTGCACACCCAACTGAATATAAATCTCCACCTGCTGGTGGTAGTTCTTTACTACGCGCTTTTTGCAAGAATTTCTGACGTGTGGTGTTTGTTGATTATGCAAGAATTTTTAGATCAATTTTTTATAAGGTCGCACGTATCTTCGAGGGAAATCAAAAATAACACATTTGTATTAGAATTAATTGACCTCACGAGAACAAAAATGCACGCCGCATGTTTGATCAAAGCCCACAAAAAGTTACAGGCCTCGATCCTAAAGAAAAACAAATAGTTTATTGATGTAGTTACAAATAGTATTTACATACGTCAAAATGTTGTGAGAATTTTTTTATTCTAAGCTAGAACAATTGAAGGTTTTAAATTACTTAAAATATTAAGACAATTTTGAAATATCAGTGGACATTACAAGACAGATTAAAAATATCAAAATTCTGAACATAAGGTCATTCTTGGAAACGAGGAGGCTGACCATATCTAGTTAAAATGCGATCATCAGCAGATCCAATGAGGCCGGAACCCATAGTGGCATCGCAGTGTCTTACTATGAACACCCTAAATTATGACTTAAATAGGCGATCTTAGACGCTATGGAGCGAGACATCAGTAATGAGGCAAGCCAAATTCCTTATCGAGGAAATGAGTGCCTGGGTGAGGTCTTTTCTTACACTCGACTCGGGAGAAAAGATATGAGACTAGTGACAGACTTTTAACAGGACACTGCCGCCTCAATAAACACCTTAATATTTTGGAAATCATTGAAAACTCGGAATGTAGATGGTGTATGGAGGATGAAGAATCTTTTTCATATCTTAACCGAGTACCCTGCACTTGCCGCAATAAGACAGTCGCATTTGGGAAGCTGTGTGCCCAGGCCTAGTGATATAGGATATATTAACTCAGAGAAATCTGTTCCTTTGCTAACTATGTAAAATCGGAAATTTAGAAATGTAATTTTTAGAAAAAATTTAATCCATAAAAGTTAAGAATAAAGAATAAGACTATTTGCCCTTAGCTTAGTTCCACTTCACAACGAAGGTATTGAACTAACTAAGGATCCATGACGGATCTGATACCTTCCTAGCCCATTAGCACAGCGGCGTAGCGTGGGGGGGGCGCGGAGGGTTCGTCGCCCCCCCCGCCCCGAGGGTAGTGGCGCCCCATAGGTGGCCGAAGCGCCCTCAGCTTTATTAAGTCGGGCCGGTAATGCCCAATTGAGTGGGTGCCAAAGGAAACTAACAACATGAAGACCTTTTTTTTTTGTTTTTTTTTTTTTTTTTTGGTCGCAAGATTCGTGAGAGGCGCCCTTGTGACTTATCGGCCGCTCCCTCACACATGATGACCTTTTTTTTTTCTTTTTGGTCGCAAGATTTGTGAGAGGCGCCTTTTTGACCTTTTTGTTTTTTTTTGCCACAATATTTTTCATCAGTTTTCAGAGGCGCCCTTTTTAGCTGTCGCCCCCCCCCCCCGCCCTTTCGGCCACGCTACGCCGCTGCATTAGCACCCTCTAAGCAGCGGCGTAGCGTGCCCGAAAGGGCGGGGGGGGCGACAGCTAAAAAGGGCGCCTCTGAAAACTGATGAAAAATCTTGTGGCCAAAAAAAACCAAAAAGGTCAAAAAGGCGCCATTACCGGGCCGACTTAATAAAGCTGAGGGCGCTTCAAGCACCTATGGGGCGCCACTACCCTCGGGGCGGGGGGGCGACGAACCCCCCGCCCCCCCCCCACGCTACGCCGCTGCCTCTAAGACTGAAGGTTTATTAGTAAAAAAATCAGCAAAATCAGGAAGTTTCTTGCAAAACATAAAATTCAATTTAAGTATAAAATTTGTTAAATTAATGACTTTTACTTTATGTAAAAAATGCATATGACATACATGTGACCATGTGTATACTATATTCAGACAATAAATGTGTGGGTGGAAATAGGACAATATGCTTTCGCTTGCGAATATAGATAATATTTTAACTAAATGGTAACAAAGGTGTTCTTGAGATATTTGTCACCAAAATAACAATAACACGTCGAATTATTTTTTATCATAGAAACATTTTGCAGTGTTTTCCTTATTTTATTAATTTTTTGTTTATTTAATTTTTTTTATCGCTCTCTAGTAAATTAAATTTTATTAAAATAAAAAATAATAATTTAAATACGGATATATGGATTTTCTAAATTTTTGTGTGGTTGTGAAGACATTAAAGACACCTTCAAAACGAGGAATTACTCAATTCACTTCCCTTATTCAAAATTTGGGAGATAGTCTACCCTTTAGAGAAGGTACGTGCCATAAACTTTTCAAAGGAAATCGAAATCTTTAAGCGTTTTTACAAATTCACACGAAAAATACCCAAAAAGCCTTCATTACTTTTTACTTGTTTGTATTTGTTTTGTATTTTTAAATAATATTTAGAAAAAAACATTGGATGATGTACCGTACTACATAAAACATTTTAACAAAATATCTGAGAAAATGTTTACCGCAGTATACACATATTAAACATCTTTATAATCGGTAAAAAAGGGGTGTTTCATTTAATATAAGAAAATTGATGTCAAATTTTGACTTATAGAATAAAATTAGAGAACATCTGTCATATGGGTTGACGGATAGGCTTTTGATAAATTATAAAATAATAAAACTTTTATATTTACACTTTTTTATCATTATTTTAAAGGGCGGGGTTCAAATTATAGTAAATCAGTTTTTGAGAAAATGACATACAAATTAATAATTTCGGTTTCTTTTGCATTTAACATTGAAATACATAGGAAACGAGTGTAGTGCTAACATAAAGGCTCGTATCTCAGCATGGATACTATGGAAGAGTGTATAACATCGCTTTTGTAAGAAGCTTTATTTTCTTTAGCTCTTTTTTAAACTTTCTTTTCTAAAATGTACAGAAACCAAATAATTTTAAAAAAACCCTTTTCGTGCACAGTAAATCCAAAATGGTGGGGGAACCAAATTTTTTAGGACTACAATGTCAACAACATATGTCAAAATCGGGACTGCTCTATGTTTTGCAAGTTAGAGCAAGGCCAACACAAAAATAGAGGCCACGACCCTGAAAAAATCAGCTGTTCTCCCGAGGCTGAATTTTACATTGGGTCTTATGGGAGGTCAGACGTTTTTTTATGATATTTTCAAAATGGCACTACAGATTTCCGCAAAATTTTAGTGAAATATTCTCAGACACCATCCCGATATTTCAACAAAGGTTTGTAAGGAAGCAACATGAATAAAAGGCTAAAATCTTCGAGATTTAGCATTCCTTATTTTGAATTCAAATTACCCGCCATGTACCACATGCCAACTGTTATATTTGACATTAGTGTTGTAAATACTCGGATGATTTTAATATTCGAATATCCTGAATCGGATTAAAGTGATACTCGGATTAATCATCCGTATTCGAATTAATTCGAATTAATTATTTAAATTCGATATATGAAACGTAGTGCAGCCATATACATGTCCGATTCCGATTATTCTGAATTTTTAGTTGCTTTCGTTTGTTGCCAAAGAAATCGATCTCTGACTCGGAAGAATAAATTCGAATTCGTCTTTGAGCTTGATCAGCGAAAATATGTTCAGTTATATGTTCGCTGGCTTGAGGCATAACAATCCGCCCGCGACGGTGTTTGTTCTTTATTTTACTAGTAAAAATCCTATGTAAAACTTGAAATATAGCAAAATTATAACTATAATTATATTAATTAGTTACAAATTTAAGACGAAATAGATTGTCAGAAAAACATAGTCAGATGATTTTAGTTTTAAGTAGTTGTTGATTTTAATATGATAAAACTTTAAATAATTTATAAATAATATTATATGTTTTTTTAAATTTTTTTAAATATTTAATGCGTTGTTTTAAGAGTTAAAATACCTAATGGTTTTTATTTTAAATTAAAATAATCCCTGTATACCAATCAGTAGTTTTGTGGTAATAAAATAAATATAGATTTAATATTGTTTAATTTAATGTAGATAGGTATGTCCGAATTTAAATCCTTTGTTATAACGTAATTTTAAAATAAATTCGATGGTCAATATATTCCACCTTGATAAATTGCAGCTATGTATTCGTATTCGCTACCCAGAGGTCTCGGTAAAAGTTAATTCGAATCCGTGTTCAATAAATTTTACCTCTGGATTCGTATTCGCAAAAATATCGCAAGTCGCAAGAGGCAAAAATTAATCCGTATTCGTATTCCGATTCCGAATCATTTTAATACTCGGATGCATCCGAGGATTTTAATACTCGGTTTCAACGAATATTTTAATTCGAATCGTTACAACACTATTTGACATGTATTTGACTTTGTCATATGTAATTGTCACATTCGCTTCTGCTTTAAACTTAATTTTTGTGTGAGCTAATCAAGCGGCTATGAAAAATTAGGGCTTACTATACATTTAAAAAATATTGTTCTGCCAGAATAAAGTAAAAACAATCTCAAAAACGGCTTTATTTAAAAAAAAAATCAAATATCAATGAACTGTCATTCCAACTTCAATATTTTAAAGACAATCAGCTGTGTCGTAACGTGACCATCAAAAAAAAATCAGCCCCGGATGTGACGTCAACAAAGTGGAGGATCGTGGCCCGTCCATTTTGATAGCCCTGGTTAGAGGTCTCTTTTTCGCTTCAATAACTGGCCTAGAAGTGTGTTATGTAGAAGATCACCTACAAAATCTGCACCACCCACCTCGTCATCTATTTAATCTTATATCGTTCAAGAGAACCAACACCCTGCTAATAATGTTGCTGTTGCCCTTCCCTAAACTGAAATGACTAAGCTCAAAATCAAACTCAGAAACAAAATAAAAGGTCAAACTACCAATATTTTTGGAATTTATCAGGATGTAACAACATTACAGTTGTTTTAATTTTTTAATGTCAAAAATAAAAACAAAATAATATAAAATCATCTTAAAAGACACAACAACCTTGCTAAGAAAACTTGGATAAAATAGGTATGTGGGGTGTGGTAGTATATAAACCTATGCTTTAGTTTAGTACGGACTGTTTACCAGTTGAGTTTATACTTGTTGTCTTGATAGACCCTGGTGACCATGAATTTTTACGTAAGTATATCAATTTATTAAAAAAAGTGTCGCAAATTTTAAAACACCTAAATGATTTTATTTAATATTGTCTCGAATTTGAAAAATTATTATGTCTTTTTATACTGACCGATTACAAATTAGTAAAACTATATAAATAACAGAACCACACAGTCTCGAGCGTTTGTTTTGACGCCCCAGAGAGCTGGGCAGCTCTTCCTCTTTTCTTTTATAAAATTTTTTTGTTTGTTCCATTTTTTAACTTTTTAACATTGAGTAGCATTAAAGAAAGATAGTATTTTCTTTTTTAAACTTAGTTTAGAAAGTAATTTAAGTAATTTTGGATTTAATTTGACAATCACTTACAACCTTGTACCTTGTGGTTTTAGTTTACAGAAAAAAATTACCGTTTAATCGTATGCGGAAGTGTTGTGTGGTATTTTTTAGTGATTTTTATCTTTGTATTTTTGTTTTTGATGACTTAATATGGACTAGAATACCTCAATTTTTAGTGTTTAGTGTTAGTTAGTTACTAAGACTTCCGCGGAATGTGGTATAAAAGGGTGTGCCGCATTAAAAAAAATCATTATAAATTGTAGGTGCGTAATAGTATATTATAGACCAAGGGAGTAATGTGAAAGTTATTGTCTCGATATATAAGTAAATGCTTTAAATACATTTCGCTGAGGGATAAAAATTGATTTTAAAATAGAGAATAATGTAAAAATGATTATCTTTGTTATCGCTTCTCATCATAGAGAATCAAATTTTGTTGACAGATGACTACAAAAAGTATAAGTATTGCAATTGGGTAGGGGCGGAGGCCTGAAGGGGGAGGGCGAGGCCTCTTGATGTCGTGTTTTATGATATTTTATCTTTTTATTTAAGAAATATGTAGCTAGAATCTAAAAAAATCTAGGTTTGGGGGGGGGGGAAGCGGACCCTAAGCCCCCTCCCCCCTGGGTGCACCTATGAGTATCGTATTGTAAAAATTGGGTAATTTAAAACGTTAAGTTTGGATTTACTAGACATCTTGATTATAGCATTTTCTTGAACACCAATTTTTCCAAAATTTGAAAAAAAAAATTGGAACATTTTTTGTTTCTATTATTACTCACTAATTTTTGATTATTTTTTTATTAAGAATCAGATATAAGTTAGTTGCTGTTATCATTATTAAAAAAGATTATATAATAAATATTGAATTAATAAATTATTTATTCCTAATAAAGTTTTATTTTTAATTAAAAAAAATCTAATTTTAAAGTTTTGTATCTTGGGAACAGAGACGGTTTATGGAAATTTAATAGGCAACCGTTTTTTTTTACCTTTGCCATATAAATCCTTAACATGATAAAAGTATACACTGTGTCCCATTTAAAACTTTCCACCCGGGATTTTTCTAGAACGGCTAAAAACTTTTAAAAATGCCGAGACGCGTTGTTTTTTTTTGCGAGGGGGACACTTTGTGGCTATCTTGAAATTTTTGTAGCATGCAGTACCTTTGAGGGTTATATTTTACCCCTATATTTTGAATAGGGAAAGTGGGTCTAGTGATACCTTGTTTTGAAGGTCTCTTGAATATCTTTACAACCGTGTAAAAATAAAATACTATACACTGCTAAAAATTTTAAAAAATGCGAGATACGTCGATTTTGTTTGCGAGGGAGACACTTTGTGGCTATCTTGAAATTTTTGTAGCAGGCAGTATCTTTGAGGGGTATATTTTACCCCTATATTTTAAATAGTGATACCTTGTTATAAGGGTTTCTTGAATATCTTTATAACCGTGTAAAAATTTCAAAGATCTATCAATTAGTTTTTGAGATAATTGCTTTCAAACTTTCAAATTTAAGATGGACTGGTAAAATAAAAATTTAATTCGAATTTTATATTTTTCGGATTTAATTTTTATTTTATCATTCCATGTTAAATTTGAAAATTTGAAAGCAAATATCTCAAAAACTAATTGATGGATTTTCGAAATTTTTACACGGTTATAAAGATATTCAAGAAACCCTTATAACAAGGTATCACTATTTAAAATATAGGGTAAAATATACCCCTCCAAGATACTGCGTGCTACAAAAATTTCAAGATAGCCACAAGTGTCTCCCTCGCAAACAAAATCGACGTATCTCGGCATTTTTAAAAATTTTTAGCAGTGTATAGTATTTTATTTTTAATAAAAAAAACCCAATTTTATAATCTTGTATCTTGGAAACAGAGACGGTTTATGTAAATTTAACAGGCACTTCCTTTTTTTATCTTTGCTATATAAACCCTTAACATGATAAAAGTATATAAGTATATCTCTCTAGATATTGAATGCAAATTTTAATACAAATTAGTTAAATACAAAAAACAGTAAACTTAAGACCTTTAGACATTTTGATTTTTTTATTTCCATTCATATTTAAATGACTAGCTAATTTTACAAATTAATTAATAAAAACAATTCAAATTACATAAACTAATAAAAGTGCTATATGAATAAAACTCCAGTTAAAATATTAAAATATTAATAAAAGTAGTCAAAGGTATCAAGTAAAAAAAATTCGTCCTTGCTGTTATTTAATACCTTGATACACCTACCTGTGCGACATACCTTAAAATGTAAAAAAATTGTGTAAAATATATTTTAAAAATTATTTATTGTAACTGGAGCCACAAAATTCTAGTTGTTTATTAAAGATATCGAATACGATAAGTAATTCGAACTTCTTTTTAAAGCTTGAATTTTTTGATGTTAAAATATAAATAAACAGTGCTTTCTGCACACTAAAAGTAAGCGCAGATCTGGGTTCTTTTTAATTATTAACAAAAAGTGATTTTTTTTTCTCGGTGGGGGGGGGGTAAAGGGCCGCCAATTAGGCCTGAGTAGCATCTTTTTACGAGTATATTGGGTGTATACGGTATTGGTATATTTAAAATTCAAGGAAAATATATGAAATTTGTTAAAATGGATTAATACTTGGGCATAATTTTTTTTTCTAGGGGGGGTAATGATCCGTTAAGCCCTTTATTTCCTAACTGAACGTGCATATATTTTTTTCTAGTGGGGCGTAATTACAACGTTATCACCACCCTCAAATCCGCGCATGTTTTACCACCTGTTCTATCACATCCCCAAAAGAATGTATCGAATTAACAGTAACCCTGCCGTATACACTATACAAATAATTAGTGGTAAAAAAGGTAAGGTCAAGTTTTTTTAGAAAAAATAATAAAATAATAATTTTATACAGTGAAACTTCCTAGAAGCGGACACTCACGATTTCGCCGATTTTGTCCGCTTATTGAAGGTGTCCGCTTATGAGAGAGAACTGCGAAATTTTAATATATATTTATTAACAATTTCCGCGGCTTGAGTTTTTCCAATATTACATTTTTTTGCGAAATTTTTTATGGGGCGCCATTTTAAAGAGATCTATTACTACCCAACTAAACAATAAAAATAAAACAATAGCCCTGCCGAATAAAATATGTTGTAAATACAACAGAAGTATTTAGTCTCCGCATTAAAACGGAAAGAGGTAATTCCCCGGCTGCAGAGTGCGTTGTTTCCAAGATACTACATAATATTTATGCCCATGTTGTGCAGCGCTCCATCCCGTTGTGAGAGGTTCTGCGTCCGGTTAAGGGAGGTTTCAGAATTTTTTGATCTAAAAAAATTGTCGGCGTCCGGTATTAAAGTGTCCCGTTATAGGAGTGAATTTTATATGTAAAGAAATAGGGAAAAG
The DNA here is from genome assembly GCA_963576565.1 of Aspidapion aeneum. Lineage (NCBI taxonomy): Eukaryota > Metazoa > Arthropoda > Insecta > Coleoptera > Brentidae > Aspidapion > Aspidapion aeneum. Next base: position 134,175,698 of record OY755040.1, read on the forward strand.
CTTGGATCCAATAAATTTGTCCGCCTAAAGGGAGTGTCTGCTTAATAGAAGTGTCAGCAAGGAGAGGTCACACTGTATTTCTGTTTTTTAGCGTTTAAAAAATGTTTTTTTTTTAATTTTTTGAAAGTAATTTTAAAACAACATGTTAATTTATCAAACAAAGGAATACATACATTTTGGATCACACTTAGTCACACTCATCTGAATCCAATATCTTAAAAATACGAGAGTGTTAATATTGTGTGTGATATGAAGTTTTTTGCTTATTATTTTGGCCTCATCAATCACTCATTAACATTGTGACTCATTCTGGTAATATATAGAGACCCTGTATGTAAAAATATGTCATACATACAGTGTCTCTAGAAATACCCTAATTTAATTTGTTTATGTTAGTTAATTAATTTTTTAGATTTTGGCCGTTTCGGCTCTGATTGGCCTAGCCAGTGCCCAAGGCCCCCCTCCACCTCCTGCGCCAAAGAATTACCAACAATACACCACTCCAGTTCCTATTTTAAAACAGATTGACAAACACAACGATGATGGATCCTACAGTTATGGATATGAAAATGCTGATGGTAAGTAAAATAGTATACAGGGTGATGACTTTCAATCGAACCCCTACTTCTAGCAGGTTGATATGTGCTTTTTTATTAAAAATTTTGGTCGGATATCCGGAAAAGGGTCTACTTACATAAAACGTCTTTGTTTCAAAATTATTGCGACTAGACCTCTCTCCGAGGGTACAAGCAAAACATTTTTGCCTCTGGAAGAAAGCCCGTGAAAAATCTCAGTTAAAAAATTAGGATCTCATTTAAAGTCGCCACCCTGTATATTAAATAAAGTGTAGGTACTTGAATTTTTTTAATGGTTCACATAAGCAAAAAGCCACGAAAAATAAGAAATACATGAAACTGCAATAATATTTATAATTTTGGACATACCGTGGAAAGTAGAATATATTATAGTGCACTCCAGTGGCGTATATACAGGGAGGGCCCGGGCCCCCCCGAAGCTAAATTTTTTTTAGATATTTTCCACATATTTCATGAATACAAACATAAAATAGCATAAAATACGGACTCATGGGGTCTCGCCCCCCCCCCCCCCAAAACTGTTCGCCCCCCCCCCCCCCCCGAAACATTTTTCTATATACGCCACTGGTGCAGTCAATGAAAACTGAAGAAGTTGAATTTATTCGACGTAGCAGTAAACCAAGTATAGTTTATAATAACAGATGTTAAATTTAAATCGTTTTTCCAGGTACTTACAAAATCGAAACCAAATACGCTACAGGAGAAGTCTATGGAAAATATGGGTACATCGATGACACTGGTGCTTTAAGAGAAGTGGAATATGGTGCCAGCAAAAGTGGATTTGCTCCAGCTGGAATTGGAATCAAGGTAGGAAAAACATTTGAACGTTTACAGCTAAACTAATAAAACACAAGAACGTGGAAACCTAAAAAAGTAGCATTTGTGGCAGGCAGAAATTAAAGCTTCCAAAGGGGGGATAAGTTGTTTCTATTTCTCCTGAAAGTCCAGGAAGAAACATGCCTAATAAATAAAAACGTTCTTTGAGTTTCCATTATTTTAAAAGAAACTAAAATTGCCTAATGTTTACTTAGGTTCCTCCACCAACACTCAACGTCGACCCTAACAGCCTTCAACCTCTTGGTCCCAATGAAGAAGACGACGGCCAGTACCGCGAAGATCCCTCTATCTACTACAAAAATGACCCCAACAACATTGACCCACCTCAATCCGATTATCCCGGTATTCAGTTCCAGCAAAATACCTACGCTCCCACTTTCCCTGCCGCGCAATCTTACAAACCAGCTCCAGTATACACACCACCCATGCCCCAAGCTTACACACCACCTATGCCACAAGCTTACACTCCTCCTCAACCACAGCCTGCGTATAATAACTATTGGAATGCTCCTCAGCAGTATAGTAACAATAACAACTGGAACCAAAACCAGAACAATAACTGGAACAGAAATTATTGGAATCCATCTCCACCTGGTATGTTTAAAATTTTGTCACAACTCTATAATATGCCTCTTCGGACCCGGAATTTTTTTTTCCAGCCATAATTTATTGGCGGCAAACTGATCAAGTCTGTGAAAGTTTTCAACTACCATACTTTTGAAACTAACCAGAAATTTTGCATTTTGTACGATATTTTTCTAAAACATATTATTTGAATTATTTAATTTTTTTAAATTTTCGCTTGCGGCACCATTTTCTTGTATTTTTACCAGAAATGTTTACCTGAGGCTCCATTTTTTTTCAAATCTTTGCGAAACTTGGTCGCCTGCGGCGTAATTTTCTTCAATTTTTCAGTATTTCTTAATATTGCAGAAATTTTCTTATCCATCGCCTTTTTTTGTTAAAGTACTTGTATTTTTAAAATATTTGTCGCATTTTTTTCAATTTTCTACAAGTGCTTCTAAATTGCTATTTTTACCTTTCTAGCCCCAAAGGTTTATATTCGACGAAAAATATTTTTTTAAGATAAGGCCAAAAATGTTTTATTTGGATATATTTTGACCTATCCTAGCAATCTCGTCGTGATGTCTGTCTGTGTGTGTGTGTGTGTGTATATTATTTCTCTCGTAACACGATAACGCCTAAACCGCTAAGCCGATTTTCATAAAATTTTTAGGCAAAATAGTGTTTGACACTCTTACAAGCTGATTAGATGTTGGTCAAAATTCATTAATGCTAATAACAGCTTTTTGACAATTAAAAACTTTAAAAAATGCTAACTTTTTAACGGAGCATCGTCTCAATACACTGTTTTCGGAATATAGTAGACTGTACTTTGCTCAATAATTCGTGTTTTAATCAAAAACTTCGTAGGAGCTTTAGTTTCTGAGATATTTACACAAAACTGTTTTCAATGCTAATATTGAAGTGTGATAATAGGATAGCTAAGAAGGTGTCAGATCTATCATGTCATGTCATAATTCTTTATCTTAAAGTATGTTAAGCCATTTCACCCCCTCCCCTCTGTTGTACGTGTGCTCGTATTTCTACTACCTATCTAGGAATTAAGCCTGGGGCTGCAGACCCCTCAAAATGACTCAGGTATTTGCGCCCCTCACAAGATGCCCTAGTCCTAGCACTATGACACAAAGGAAAACAGTAGTCTCGTTCGGTAAAAATATTGAGAGTTGGTCACGTACTTAGCTATTCCAAAATTTGATAATAACCGAAGTACGTACAGGGTGTCAAAAATATATTTATTATTTCCATGATTTTTAGGCTTATGCCTCATATTTGTTTGTGGAATAAACAATAAAAGCAAATAAGTATTAAATCATGACTAAATGCTCATAAGGAATTCTATTCTTTAATTGTCAAAAGTTTACGAGTCGTTAAATACCGAGATGAATTCCATCAAAGGAGCATGCGCCAAAATTAACGTCAAAATGTCTAATTTAAATTATTGGCGCGAATACCGTGATTGGCGCGAGATCGAAGAGCTTAACGTATAATAAAAAATTCAAGGTATAAAATAATGGTCAATTCAAATTTTTAGGTATGATTTTATGTTGGTTCGGTTCGGTTTTATAACCGGAGCACTCAGCAACTTTATCATTGAAAATAAATTTAGATTTTTTTGGTTAATTATGACAACATTAAAAGGCAACATAATTTGTTTATATCCGTCACCATGTACATGGTGTCCCAAATTCGATGTTTTTGGGGGGGTTTCGGGTATTTCTAGAGGGGCTAAAAAAACTGATCCCCCTTTGCGACACTCAAATTTCAAAAGAATGTTAAAGGTGAAAATCGCATTTTGATATAGCAAGCCGTTTTTAAACTACGAAATAAAAAAATTAAATTTCATTTGTCACGTTTAGTTTTTGAGATATCACATAAAATTAATTTTTCTTTATGGGAGGATCTCTTTATTTCTTTATATTTTTGTATTTTTTTTATTTTTACCAAATATTTTAGTTTGCTTAATGGGTTTAAAATGTTTTAATATTATAAAATTATAAAAATAAAAAAATAATAGAGAGGTGATTAAAAAATAAAAATAAAGAAAACAACAAAAAAATAAAATATTGAGTGTGATACATCATTTTAAAGGAAATTTTAAGCTGATTTTAAAAATCGAATAAAAAAAGAGTTATTCTGTAAGAAAAATAACAACTTTATGCAATTTCTTAGAAACCAAAAGAGATAAATAAAAACTGTTTACATCTGTCAATTCTTCAAGAAAAGATCTATAAGAAAGCTATTTACACAAAAACAAAATTTTCATAAACAAAAAAGTTATAGACCCCCTCCCAAAATGCAGACAAAAACACTCCGTAGCTTAAAAACGGCTTGCTATATCTAAATGTGGTTTTTCACCTTTAGGCTTTTCTTCAAATTTGAGCGTCGCAAAGGGGGGTCAGTTTTTTCTCTCCTAGAAATACCCGACACCACAAAAAAACAACGAATTTGGGACACCCTGTACAGGGTGTGACAATGAAGTCGATTTTTTGAGAGGGAAAACCCTGTATATTTTTGCATTTTAAGATTCGTCTTTTCTTTCTCATTTCAAAAATATACAATATCTACGTGCTGCGATTAATATTTTTTCAGATATATGCAGTATTTCTTCTATATGATCTTATGCATTTCACGTTTATTTTGTTTTGCCATGGGAGTATTGACTCTCAACTCCAATGTTTCTTCAAGTATTTCTTGATTGTGTTTGTATTTCAAATGATCACACAGATCCAAGTTTTTTGGGAAGGAGCATTTACATTCTAGGCATCTAAACATAAAAACACTTTCTGCATAGGAATACCTTTGTTTTTGTATGCCATGTTTACTTTGACAGTGTTTATTCAAATTAAATTGGGCACTAAATAATTTGTCACACAACTTGCACGTCACCGGCATTTTCACAGCATAAAAACGACGAATTTTCATCAAAAAGAACTGGGAATTATTAAAGTTTTGCTGTATAAAACCATACTGTAATATCTCTCAGTTGATTGGTTGGCAGAAGTGACAGATCAACGCTTGCGCACGTCTTTGGAATTCATCTCGGTATTTAACGACTCGTAAAAGTTTTATCAAAAAATATTAAATACTTTTTCTATAAAACTGTTAATTTAAACCCCTTACCAGCTCCTTATATGCCAGTCGCACGCTCCCTCTTAACATATTAAACATTACAGGAAAAGTAATCTACAGTTTTCTTCTGTACAGTTACTTCTACGACACCTTAGTTATTATTGGATTGTAAAATCTAGGGTCCAACAATATTTGCTTGATAATCTTTGGCTTACAGGAACTTTTTCTAATTCTAGGACATCCAGGCTATAATATTTTTGCAGGTCACCCAGCAAACAACATCGACATTTGGACCGGATCATATTCCGTGCAATACAGATAGACTTCAGTGTCCTTAGGTAGTTATTTTTTGAATTTTGTGCCGAAGTTTGTATTATTTGTTGGCCAAAGAACTGGTAAATATTTCGGTTTTTGTTGTTCAAGACTTCGAATTTTTTTTATGCAGAATTGGTACCAATAAATAACTCAAAAATCGGTTTTTGTTTGTAACAAAAATAAATTTGTAAAAAAATATGAAAAATGTTAAATCCAATTTGTAAATTGAATTTTTCATTTGCTTAATCTTAGGCGTAGAAAATATAGTCATTTTAGATTAACCCAATTTAGAAAAAATGGTACCTTCTTATATTTTCTGCATGTTAGTACCGCTACTTTCAGCCATTTTAAAATAATTCACAAGTAGTAGCTATTTATGTTATTTACTGTTAAGACTTGACTTGATGTTTCTTACATTGTAAAAAAATAGATTAAATAATTACATCAATACACCTACTTTAATTTATATTATATTAAGTATAATAATTATTGTATTACATGTACCGATATATTATGACAAATTTTTTTTTATAGTTAGTGTATTTGTGATATAAAGAATGTTACTTAGATCGAATAAAACATTTAAGACCACAAATATTGTTGATATTATATCGATCTTACCAATTATTTTTCGCATTTCTTAGGCAAAATTATAATTAAAATAAAAAGAACACAAGCATAAGTACACAAGTTTAAATATTACAAATTTAGGGTTTTATTTTTATGTACCTTTTATTATGTAATATTTATATTTTGATTCAATATAACCTAATACTTGGTATAAAATTAAAATAAGAATTTTACCAAATAACAAACATTTGAAGCTAAGGAACGCAAAAAAATAATCAGTAAGGTTACTCCTAAACACCATTCTAGTATGAGTATGGTTAAAAATAACTTAAATAGAATACACTTAGGTAATATGAGACAAAAGACAATAAACTATCTGATATTTAATACAAGGAAAATTTGTTAATTCAAAACTAAGGTGGAGTCCATAAGGAAATCCTTGACAACTATTTCTTAAGAATTTTAAGTGATCTAATCTCGTATGAACTGGAGAATGACACAGCCCACTTAATTGTCGTAGATGCCTAAATTATTCAATGAAAACGTTTTTTAATGATATCAGTTAGTGCATACAGGGTGGGCTAAAATTAGGGGTTTTTGTCATTTTCAAATTTTTAGGCAAGGGCAGAAACTAAGTGAAATATTTTTAAGACAATGGTAATTAAAAATAAGTTAATAGAAAGATTAAAATGAAGAAGGTGAACATTTGAGGTTATCATGGGCGCCCCCCCCTCGAAGCCTAAGAATTTTTTAGATATTTTTCATATATTTCTTGAAAATAGCAAACAATCTGGCATTATGGGGTCTCGCCCCCCACCCAAGACATATTCCTGGGTGCGCTACTGGGTTATGGTCTATTTATTGGTGTTTATTTGTAAAGCTAAGAAAACGTTCTTAAATTATGTAAGGCAAAAATTCAGGATTTTCGACGCCCCCTCTCCCCCTCTCGTAACGCATTTTCAAGAAAAAACACATAAAAAAACATTGAGTTTAAAGCAAGGCCAAACCCCCACTCCACCTAGAATGTTACGTAATTTAAGGAAAGGCTCTAACATATAGAAAAAAAAATGACTGGATAAGAAATAAATAAAAAATAAGGGATCTCAAAGAAGAGGTAGCAAAATTAAAATAGAAATTTGTTGGTCATAATATCAGACGAAAAAACTGGAGACCTTGGGAAAATAAAAGAAATAGGAGAAAACCCCAAATGAGATGGCCGGACGATTTGAAGAAACATACGGGAAGTAGATGGATAAACACGATGACAACCAGAGAAGGGTGGAAGATATTGGGGGAGGCCTATAGATAGATGTATTTGTTGGTGTTGTGTTTAGCATCCAAGGGAAAGGGGGGAAAGGTTTTCTTTAAACCGCGCATATTTTATGTTCTAATTAGCCTAGGAAGATCCTACTCCTACAGTCCAAATAATTTCCTTTTAAACAGTTTGTTTGACCTCCAATTCTTTTAGCAACTCATACTTATTTGGAACAGCAAAATATTTTGTACTAATGTACAAAAGGCGTCAAAAAGGAAAGTAGTAGAAATTACCGAATGATCAAGGGAGATTTTGCCTTTCGTTACATTTAATATTTTTTTTAATGTGCTATTTCTTAAAAATTCGTTACGCAGGGGGAGGGAGATCAAAAATCCTAACTGTTTGCGTTACGGTACTTATGAATGTTAACTTATGACATTGTGTTCAACTTTTTTATGGTAATAGAGAATGCAATAAAGCCAGGCAGTAATAGTGCCAGGCAGTTTTCTGACACTTTTACATTGAAAATTGACAGCTGGTTGACATACCACTTATTAAAAATGAGTAGTTTATTTTGCTTTAATAAAGGAAGGCAGTATTTTTTTACAATGTGAATCTGTCAAAATACTGCCTGTCAATGTTACATCCTAGCTTTATTGAAATAAGTCCCTAATACTATCAAATCAACCCCCGACTTTTGGAGACTATACGAATTTGTTTTTATTCCTAAAACTCATACTCAAATTTAAGAGAAATTAAAGCAGGCGTGCCCCAGGGTAGCGTACTAGGCCCTTATCTATACTTATTATTCACTTGTGATATCCCAAAGCCAGAAAATTGTCACTTAGCAACATTTGCCGATGATACTGGTTTATTGACGGTAGAAAAATCTATTGAAAAATGCATAGAAAAACTTCAGGATGCAGTCACCCAAATTCACAGTTGGACCACAAAGTGGCGAATAAAATTAAATGAAACCAAATCAATTCATGTTGATTTTACAAACAAAAATATAAATCACATACAAATAACGATTAACAACATTCCAATACCATATTCGAATCAGGCAAAATATCTAGGTATGACACTTGATGCCAAATTGCGCTGGAAAGCACATGTTAAGAAAAAAAAAGAAGAACTTGAGATAAGGTATAGAAAAATGAACTGGCTAATTGGAAGGAAGTCCAATTTAACAATTCATAATAAGTTACTGCTTTATAGACAAATACTGAAACCAGTATGGACATATGGTATTCAACTATGGGGTTGTGCTAAAGAGAGTAACATTCTAGTTGTACAGAGATTTCAAAATAAAGTATTAAGAAACATTGTGAATGCACCTTGGTACGTTCGAAATAGTGACCTTCATCGAGATCTAAAAATCGAAACTGTAGCAGAGACTATAAAAAAGTACGCAAAAAGCTATGAAGATAGACTCCATCGGCATGTGAATGTGGAAGCAATTCAGCTTCTAGACAATACTATGCTAGTTCGACGACTAAAAAGAGTGAAGCCGTTTGAGCTAGTAAACTAAGTGAATTACACATAAAACAAAATAATGCTATAAACACAACACAATTGTGAGTTACAGACTAAACAAAGCGGGGAGAACTGTTGAGTGAACCCTAAGTTTAAATCTGACTTTTCTAGTAAATTAAGTTAAAACAAAATTGCTAATTAGTCTTAGTGACTAGATTGTAATAAAAAAAAACACAGTGTGTTTGACAAATAAAAAAAAAAAAAAAAATCCTGAGCAACTAAAACGCCATGCTGAGGATGATGATGTCGGGGTTTGTTTTTCGAAGCTCAGCGATGACTTTCAGCAATTAAATGGTGATGTATGTACCAATCGGCAGTAACAGTGCTTTGATCTTCTAGAGGAATTGTTACTACATGACTATGCTTTTGAGATAAATGTCGCGACCATCTTTTTGGATACACTTCGAGAACGGATGACTTTTGATGGCTTTTCTTCATCTTGGGACACCCAAACAGACGACTGACGTTTATTTTCGGGTTCATTTGTGTATATCCACGATTCATCACCACTGACAATGCTGTACACGATTTTCAAGTTTCCTGCCAAAGCGGTCTAGGGTTTTCTGACATCAATTGACCACCCTAGCTTCTTTCTGTTTTTCGATTAACAGATGTAGAGCGGGAAACTAATTTTTTTACCCATAATTTATACATAAAACTTATAGCCTGAAAATGATCTCAGTTTTATTCCATTGTTCGACTGATTTGTTAACTTAAAAAAATTCACTGTAGCTATAAAAATATATGTATCGTACTGACGCTGTGAATTTAGGTTAGGTCAAAACTGAGGTTAAGTTTTAGTAACGACATTCGGTCAGTGTCGCCCTCTATATTTCTATATGTAAAATATAAAAGGCAGCCCTCGTCATAGACCAGATGAAACAGATAGAGACAATCAAAAATGCATCCACCCATTTCTTGCTACGTGAACTAGTATGACCACAGTTTGTCTATCTTGATTTAAAGAGTTTGGTTAGTTTCCGATCACAAATTTCACCCTTACCAAAAACTGATAAATCTTCAACGATTGCTTGGTGAAATCTGGTGGAATAGTCTTAAACAGTGAAGCCAACAATAATAACTATTGAATTTACCAATATCGATTGGTAGTTGTTGATTATTATTTTCAAACCAGACAACCGATCCAAACGTGAAACAGCTGATTGACAGCAAAATTTCCCCTACTGTTGTTCAAACCGATATCGACCTTTCGGTTCTTAGTTCCCTTCGTTTATCAGAAAAACGTCAAAAAATCGTACATTTTTATTTTTATATTAACCGGTTATAACCCTGCTCCGAAGGTACAAAAACAAAACAATGAAAATGCATGATTTTTTTACAATTTTTGGTTAAAAGCTCTCTGAATAATTATCGTATTAATTTATTTTATGCTACAGTTAAGATTCTTTGTTTGAAACTCGTAGACAATGATTGTGTAGAAATAAAATTTCGGACTTCCATTGTCTTTATTTATTTTAAAACACGACGTTTCGGTTAGTAAGTTTCTCTAACCGTTATCAAGTGTAAACTAAACAATCTAGCCTTTAGGCTACTACTTATACTACTTGGTGTGCAGTCAGGTGTGACGGCCCGCCCCCTTTTTTTTATTTCTACAGTTAAGATTGGTTAAAATTGGTTATTCGCTATTAATTGGCTTTAGAGTCATCAATTCAATCGTGTATCGTTAGACATAATTAAAATAATTTTAAATGTCATATTTTGCGAAATTTTTAAATAATGTTTGTATATATACCTATGTCTTTCTTTAGATCTGGTCACTAGATGGTGCACTGCGCCAACCTCTCAGAGGCATGGCAATAAATGTGGAACTTAAAAATAGGTTCTTTTGGTCTTTTGACCGTGATCCCTAGCAATTTCCATTTCAGTGTTAATTTACTTGGGAACTTTTTCGCGCATGTTTTATACACATTATGTGTTTTTTAATAATATATATTTCATTTACGATACACAAGTCTTATGGAGATATTTTAAAGATTATTTTTTAAAAGATATCTTTAAAGTACCAATAAGGATAAATAACACGTCCTTAATATATCTTTTACGTCCTAGGATGAATAACTTGAAGATATATTTTCTTAAAAGACGTCTTTGTCCTTTGCTACTTTCAGTAAGTTAATCTAATTTATCACTAATAAATTGTTTATTAATGTTTGATTTTTAATCTTATTTAAATTTTGGTATCTGGCCCGTAGATCACCCAAAACTGCAAAAAATGCCATAAAACTCCCAGCAGCCCTGGTTTTTTTAACGAAAACCACTGAAATAAGATTATATCTATACTGTGGTATGACTATTCACAATGAATAAACGTATACATTAGCGGTGTTTTTCAAATAATGTTCTGTTAATGGGTTCTTTTATTAGATCAAAGCTGGAGGTGCAATGAATATCTATCTATTTAATTTTAACCTATAATTATTATTATAATTATTTTACAACACCATTTGAATGTCAGAAAATCCTGCGTTGCAATGTTCTTTTCCTAATCGTTTTATTTTCGCACGTGACAATAGTTGGGGGAGCGACTCGTTGTTGTCAGTGTTAAGGAGCGTATTTATTTGACACAGATATCACATGCCTCGCTACGAGCGAATATATACGTGCCTGGCAGGCGTGGCCAAGAGCAATCGATTAAGCGACGCATGGACCCGCGGCATGCGACGCCCTCTGAACGGAGTTGGTAAAGTACAAAACATTATTAGGCTAACCAAAAGTTAAGTATACCTATTATACCTAACCATAAAAGGTGGATAAAACCTTAAAAATTCAATAGATTTTTGACGTTTTTTATAAATCATCCACAAATATGGATGGCACTGGGCCGCTAGTGGTAAACTTGCCCCCAACAAGTTATACATCGCTGAACAGAAAATGTTATCCCATTACAAATGTCCTCTAATTTGTTGTAGTTACTTTGTGGTCCTCCCTGCTTCCAGCTATCTTCCCCCTACGCTATTCAAAAAGAATATTCGCATAATATTATCAAATTTAGGGGGATTTCAAAAATTATTTCTGCATACACCATTTTACTGGTTCCCCCTCCGTCTCTCCCTCTCTCCTCCCCGCCCTCCTTATTAGTAATAGTTGTAGCTATAAATTTTACAAATATTAGGCGATTTCAAAAAGTTCTTTCTGCATACGCTTTAAGACTTTTTTCCAACATAATTTTACTAGTTTCTTCCTCACTCTCCATCTCTTTTCCCCACCCTCCTTATTAGTAATAGTTCTAGCTATACCTTTCACAAATATAGAGCGATTTCGAAAATTCTTTCTGCCCACGCTTTAAGACTTTTTTTCCAACATCATTTTACTGGTTTCCCCCTCCCTCTCCCTCTCTTTTTTCCACCTTCCTTATTAGTAATAGTTGTAGCTATACTTTACATAAATATAGAGAGATTTCAAAAATTCTTTCTGCACATGCTTTAAGATTTTTTTTCGACACTATTTTACTAGTTCTCTCTTGCCTCTCTCCTCCCCCACCTTCACTCAATGGAAGGTAACACTGTTTGTGTCCGTAGAAAATCTACACGTACTTTTTGAGTAAAGCTAAATGAATGGTAAATGCATACTGTCTTTATAAGGCTGAATAAGAATTTAACTTAAAAGTTGGAAATAAAAAAAAATTAATAAAAAAACACCCAACCACCCAATTTACTTGTAACTACTAGTCGCAGTAGTAATAACCTGATTCATAAAAATACAAAACTGTATAATTTTGTAAGTGCGCTTTGGGCATCAAAACACATTATAGGTATACCTATCAATTTTGTACCCAACTGCGACTAGTAGGTACAAGTAGATTTAGCAGTTCTGTGTTTTTTTTATTTAAATTTTTTTATTTGAGGTTTTTTTCTTATTTGTCTGTAAAAAAAAATTAGTCTAAATAATTCACTTTAGACATATTAGAAATAGGGCTCCGCCCAAATAATTATTTCGGTTCCCTTGGCAAAAAAAATGGGAACCGCTAAATTAGATCATATTATGCATGGGGCTATTGGTTTAAAATCCAATAATTTTTTAAAAATTTATTCATATTAATAACCTCTCTAACTTCCTATAATCTATTACCAAACGCTAAGAATTTTGTGCAAAACAATCAATTTTTTTTAAAGTTCCGTATAAGATTGGCGAAAATTCATCCATTATTGTCCTTTGTTTTGCATACCTCATTAATTTATTTTAACATATATGCTTTCTTTTTAAAAAATATGTAGTAAGTAAATAAGTATGTAAGTGCATATTTTCTGGGTAAAAATTTTTTATCAAATAATTACAAAATGAAATATTCTAAAATTACAATAATGTAAAATAAAAATTCAATATGTAATATACATTGTTTAAGACGTATGTTTTTTAAGTTAAAGGAATGCCTATGTTAACTAAATCATGACGTATCAATTTTTAGTTCTGTGCTTACGAATTTAAGTTTCAAGGTGTTACTACTTGACATAGTTGACATAGACCTGATTTTAAGGAGAAAACTAATTAAAATTTGCAAAGTTATAATTAACAGTTAATTAATTGGACTTCACCAACCTCCTATCTTATAGAAGAAAAGTATTTTCTATTTATTCAAGATTTTGTTCCGAAATTTGTTTGTACGTTTTAAAATGTTAACGTTACCGAGCCTTATTATGATAAGTAATAACTAATATCCCAAATGCATACAAAAGTCTTAATTGCTATTACAACCGAGGAATATTCTACAGGCTATTTCCAGAAGAAAAGATCATGATTTTTTATCATATTTTATAAATCAAACAAGTTTCGTGGCTAATCGGGTAAAAAAGAGTTTTTGTTGCTCTCATATTTTTCCGTGGGTAGCTTGAAAGCTTAATCTCACGGGGATCGAAGATCTAATGGACACCTAATAAGTGTTAACAGTTAACTGTTTCGTCCTTATGGGACTCCTCAGAACACTGCTTGGTCAATGTGACACTCTTGTGAAGTTAATTAGACAATTTTGTCTTTATTCCTATATAAATAGTGAGAAAACTCTCGCAAGAAGCGCCATCTACCGAGAAACGAGAGAAACCAGAACAAGAGCAGGTAAAAATAAAGTGTCATCATCAATGAAAAGATCGATTACAAATAAAGAGAAACAAATTAATCCGTGACCAACGACAGCTCTTCTGCCTTTCAGGCCGGATCAACGCTTATTGCATTTTTACCCGCCATCAGACACATGAGCGTCAATCAGTGATCGAGTGATATTTAGAAGATACAGGTATTCTGCTACTCACATATATTCAAAAGGTATATGGAAATTGGGAGTTGATGGACTATTGTTTTTACGTTTAATTAAAAAAGAAATTTCCCTTTGGATAACTGTGCCGCAGAATAAATGTCCAGTAAAATAACTAACATTTAAATAGCTAATAACCTTCCTAAGAACCGCCGGCGCCGGGACCGCTATTTGGAAATTCTAGCCATCAGCCATCCATCTTTTCTTGAAACATTTCAGCCAATATTTGATCTATCTAAAACTCTACTTCGGAATGAGCTAGAAAATTCAACCTTGTCACAGTCGTGGATCCTTATAGAGTTAACAACCCCTTCAAGTTTCATGGTTTCCAGAAATTTTAAAAAACGTCGTAATTGCCACTCACTCACTCATGTATAGATCATCAAAATTCTACTGAACTGTCAGACACGCTACAAAGCTGAAATTTGGCAGACTGATAGAAATTATGACCAAACCCTTGGAAAAAATCAAAAAACCCCAAAATTCTCATTCACTTCCCTCTCGTATATATGTAAAAGTAACATTGACCACTTTCAGAAACGCTAGAGAGTTGAAGTTAATATGATAAAGCAATGGAAAAAAAATTAAAAAACCCCAAAATTTTAATGAGCTGGCCTTCCCTATAAATTTAAAGTTATGTAACAGAATCATTGCCCACTTCCAGAAACGCTAGAGAGCTGACCTTTGGAAGGCCAATAGGAACTATGACAAAACTATAGGAAAAAATCAAAAACCCAAAAATTTTAATAAATTTCCATTGTCCACTTTCAAAAACGCTAGAGAGCTGAGATTTGGCAGACTAATGGCAATATGATAAAACGATAGAAAAAAATTTAAAAAGCCTAAAATTTTAATTAGCTGTCCTCCCTTATAAACGTAAAGTGATGTAAAAGAATCATTGCTCACTTCCAGAAACGCTAGCGAGCTGAGCTTTGGAAGACTGATAGAGACTATGATGACCAAAATTTTAATTTAATTCCCTCCCCTATAGTTATAAAATTATGTAAAAGTAACATTGCTCACTTCCAGGAATGCTAGAGAGCTGAGTTTTAGAAGGCTGATAGGAAGTATGATGAAACCATAATAAAAAATTAAAAACCCTTAAAACTTTTCATAAGCATTGCAAAAGCTTTGAATATTATTGCTCATATTTTACTACTAAAAAAGGCAAGTACGCGAAAATATTATTTCGCAAAACGAATTGAGATAAAAGTAAAGCCAAGTTCTCCTAGTTTCTTACTAGTTTGTTGTTATTTTTCTAAACTTGGCTATTACGGCTCCAAATGACTCTTGGGCACAGTGCTAAATTGAACATAATGAAGTTTGACTGTAATAGCAAACTTTTAAAAAAACATTTCCAAACTGGTAAGAACCTTTTATTTTGAAATTTGTAATGGAGAACTTGGCTTTACTTTTTTCTCAATTCTTTCTACGGAATACTATTTTCATGTACATGGCTTTTTTTACATGCAATGTTTTTGTTAAGATTGTTTTTTCTCTTTTCAAGATATTTCCAAAATATTTTTCATTTTTTGACACGGTATACTAATAAGCAAGTCAGGTCAAGCATTAAAATTACAAGTAGAAAAATATTTTACAAAATGTGAAACAATTAATGAAAGAAGTTGTAAATAATATGCTATTGTTTTACATACATAATAATGCCAGTTCTCTATTAATGATTGACGCATAAAAGAAGTCCTTGTAGGGCTAAGGAACCCAGGAGGTAATTGTGATAGCAGTATTAGCAGTACATCCGAAGTCACCCAGGAACCTTTATTTGGCTGAAAATATGACAGGAGGACCTTGCCCCTACTTTTTGAGAAATGGCGCCTTATATAAAAAGGAAAAGGTGACCCCCGCACCACTTTAGTACGGTGTCTAGTGATTGTGGTATCGTTTCGCAATCATGATCAAATACGTAAGTACTGCACTTGAGTACGACCTTTAGATTAAAGTTAATATCCGTGAGACATATTAATTAAATCTAGCCCTTTCTTCTGAAGAAAGTAGATCGTTTCCTAATTTAGAGCAATTTTGCATCCCTATTTTATCTTGTTAAGAAAAGATATCTATAAATAAATATTTTTTGCTCTAAACAAAAGCAAAGATTATGCTTTAGTTTTCTTTATTTCCATATTTGTTAACAAAAGGGTAACACGAATCCCTTCCTAATAATATAGTGGTTTTTTTATGATTTTTTAGTTATTTACTTAACATTAAAACTGTGAATCAGTAAAAAAACATAAAATTTAGAAACGATTGTTTTTTTATTTGTTTAGTTTGTAAATTTGTAAACAATTATTTTATTTTATTCAATTTATTGAAACTATTTTTTTTTAACTGAATTCTAGGCCGACAAGAAAAGTATTCTTTAAAAAAAATTTTTTAAAGCTAACTTCTAAATATATTTTCATGATTTTGTTAAAATCAAATTACTCTTGGCCTTGAATTAAGGTTAAGTAATGTTTGGTTGGTATTTTTGACGTAAGAGTAAAAAAAAATCAAAAATTTGTTTAGACGATATGTTTTATAAATATGCGGTTTTTGGGAAAGGATATTTTTCCTTAATAATTTAGTAGTATCAAAAATTTAGTCAGAGCTCTCGTCCCAAATATTATATTTTTGAAAAAACTGATTTTACGACTTATGGCAGTGCATTGGTACGCTAAAAAATCTAAGGCATACCCCTACCCCCTAAATTTGAAATTCCGCATTACAAAAAAATTCCCCCCTTAATGGTAGTGCTAACTTCGTAAAGTATTATATTGATTTAATCATTTTTGCAAAAAGAATTTGATTTTAAACATTTTTTTGTATTTAAATTATTTTTTAAAAATATATTCTATATAATATCCAATCCATCTAAGTAATTGTATATTTTTAAAAAAACCACAAGCTTGCCCGTTTAAAAGGAAGTGAAAATTTGTATTACCTTTAACATTACCAAGAAACCCTTATAAAAAATTAGGATTAAGAAAGAACTAATTAACTCAACCCCCCCGCCTTAACAAACTAACAGTTTTTACATTTTTGAGCTCCATTGATAAAATGTACAAATATAATATTTGTGCGGGGCACTATTGTGACAGTTTTCCATTGAAAAGTGACAGTTGATCTTTCAAAATTGATATAGCAAAGTCCAATTTACATATCCAGTCGTTTATTTTCCGTTAATAACGGCGGCACTTCTAATTCCGGCTCTTGCAATACACAAAGGCCTAATTTTGAAAGAAGACAGCTTGTTCTTATAATGCAAAACTGTCAGAATAGTGCCCGGCACAATTACTGCCTGGCTTTATTGCAATAAGTCCCTAATATGATTTCTAAGTATGGTTTTTTAAATATCTGTCAAATATTTTTACATATTCTATATTTGAATAGGGTTTGAAAGATTGCGAAATCATAAGTCGCCTAACCCATTTTTTTTAAAAACATGAATAGGCTAAATTTATATATTATGCATCAAACAGAACCTTAGCACAATAATTTTAATTACCTACTAAACCTACTGTTGCATAGCGATTATGATTAACCGTAATAATAAAATATATAAATGTCTCCGATTAAAAAAACCGGCATATTTTAAAGCATTTGAAGGCTGCTATTGTGCCCTGCCCAGGAAAATGTACCAGCAAAAAAAAGAATTGTCTGCTTCTTATAGATACATAACACACATAATGAATTTGCACAGAGTGGCACAAATTATACTTAATAAATTTTAATGGAAAATTGTTTGAAGCCTTTGAAAGTTACTAAAAGCTGTTGAAAGCAAAAAGGGACACGACAAGGCAGTTGAGTTAAAACACGTAAAATGCCGTCGCACAAATTATATGGGCGTTGGGCTCCCGTGGAATGCTTTAAGACCCATGTTTGTTATAGACGAGATTCTCCCATACAATGTTTAAATGGAACAAATCTTCGGATAGGCTTTAGGAGGTTTGGAATTGTCGTCTAAAGTTTGCAATTTGACAATGTTATGGTATTAAAAAAAAAAGCCTAGTCAAATCATTTCGACGATAGTTTATTTTGGTAAATTGTTGGATAAATACCATAGACGAATGACAGAGATAGACCGGACACTTACACGGTGGGAGTTGTATTACTAAATTGGCGCAGTATACCAGGGTGTCGTGCACGAATCAGCGCCTCTCCAACTTTGTGCACCGTACTAAACATTTACAGGGGGATTTGAAACAATATAACGCTTGCGCAGTTTGTCTCTCAGCTACAGGATGGCTTTTCAAATTATTGTATACCGGATGCTCGTAGCCAACAATGAAATCGTTCTCCAATCAAACTACATCTTTTAATATAGTGTTTTGAACAGTTTTTATCAAATTAAATTTTAACACTAAAAAACTCATTCTACTCGTCAATTACGCTGATAAGAAAGAGTTATTTTGTGTCAAAGCTTAATTTGCTTAAAAAAACTCTATAAACACCAATCAATAAGGAAGCTTAATCAAAGAATGTTTAGATTAATGACTACTAGCAATAAAAAAAAGGAAAGTTAAATTTTTATTCAATCTATAAGGTTTAAAAGTTTGTTTCCCATTCATTTAGGTACATAAATTGCCTTGAGAGGCTAATTTTCTAGTTAAAAAAGGCTTTTTGACGAATATTCTACAGTAATTTCCTTTTTATTAGTGCATAGAAAATATTTACACATTCTACATTAACTTAAATTAATAATGTATACTTTTACAATGCTTTTTACATAATAATGTTGCAAATATAGATTTCTGTAAACGGAAACTTTTTTAATTGTTTTTTCATGAAAAATAAAAAAAAATGTAGCGGAAGCCTTTTAAAGTTAAGTGAATATGATCTCCCACATTTTGCACTGCCACTATGCCTGAATCACTGAAGAGAGGGGAAGCTTAGCGTAGTTGGTTGGTAGCTCGCGGCTTGCCATTACCTTGCCATCGTGCCTTTGTTATCGAGACATTAAGCAAAAGTGGGTAACGAATCTATGATTACGACACAAAGAACTTTTCGTACTCACTTCGCACTTGGTAGACATGTTTTAGTTCCAGATACTTTGGGAATATCTGAACACTATTGCCGAACCAGTGACGAATTGAAAGCAGCAATACACCAAGAAATTATAGGAATATCGCTTTAGAGTTACTGCACGAGTGAAACTTTCAGAAATCAGCTTCGACTGTGTACCGAAAAAAATTAAATATCAATAGCATTTACAATGGCGTTTTCATTGTGGGAGATCATTCTGCCGGACCCTGTATATAAGTATAGTGAAATAGTCTATGTTTTTCCAAATATTAAACTCCGTCCAGGTTTAACGTGTACATCACACACTATATATTTGTGAATTTCGTCTTTCGTCAAAGTTAGTTTTTTTGCCGAAGTATTTTTTATAGGTTCCGTTTGGGAATGACGCTTGCTAATATAGTCTTCGCACCCACGAACACAAAATTGTTTTCTTTTAAATTTCTTAATTACCGATAGGCCACAATTTCGCAAAAAACACTTTTAAAAAGAAGGTAAAAAGTCGAAAAATCATGAAAAACTGCAACCACAAATGAAAAATGCCGAATTACATTTACGTCATATTTTTATCTGTTTTGCCAATGTCAGTCATAATCAAAAACATATACCGAGAGTAGCGGTTAATGTCCATGGCGACAGCACAGGAGTCTACATAATATTTTTATACCAGGGGTGACGGTCTGTAATAAGCGCCTCTCGAACTTTGTATTCCGAACTATGGTATTATGACAAGACCGGGGTGCTTTCCTTACTATAAATAATTAGTATACTGTGATAAATACGCACCGTTTATGTGGGCCTTTAAGGTTGCTAATATTAAAGAACTTCTCAAATAAGTGACCTTTATTTTCTATGTGAATACCGGGAGTCACTAGTCATTACATTTCAAGAATTTATTTTTCTTTGACAACCTATCACACCCAGTGTTAAGGTAAAGATAACTAGTTCAATTTCTGCAAATTACCAATCTCAAATAAATACCGAAATATCTTGACATATTTAATTATTTTTGTTATAAAAACATCGGAAGATTTGTCCCTTTTAAACGTTGTATGGGACGATATTTTCTATTGCATACGTTAGTCTTAAAGCATATCACAGAAGCCCAACGCCTATGTTATTTGTGCAACGTCATTAAGAGAAAATGTGTAATTTCTCTCTCTAGTTCTACTCAGCTATTAGGTTATGTGTATGTAACTTGTCAATGATGTTGTCATTTGTTGTGTCGATATCGTTCTCAAATCCTTCTTTAGGTAAGTGACTTTGATTATTATTTAACAATTCAATATTCAATTAATCAGCTCCTTAATTTCCGTATTCATATCCAAATTAGACTTAACTTTTGCAATTTTCGTCTCTTTTTCTTCACTTTTTATTTTGGCATTAACAAAGTGATCGTCATTTTCATATGTAGCTTCTTAATAACCTCTCTTTAACCCTGGCTCCTTATAACATATCTCGTCAAACGACCTTGCAATTTACTTATAATCGATTCCAAAATCCTTATATGTTTATTCCAGATATACGTCTTTGTGTATTTTAAATAGGGCATCCTGTCCTTAACGATTTACTATTTTATCGTTAAGTCTTCTTTCTATTTTAGCATTAAGGTACCCTAGTAATGTAATTCTTATTTTGGATATTTAATTTAAGGACTATTCAAAGGTCCCTTCTTTATCATTTACTAGGGCGTCATTATTAATGACATGTGTTTCTATGACAGTGACTTTGCTTTTATTATAATTCAGGATCAATCACTCCTTCCTAGATTTTCGCGAATTAGTATGGACTAACCTTGTTAACTCTATTATGATTTTAAGGCATTCCTAAAACATACTCACTCATGTCTTTAAGGTTTTTGAGCTTTGTGTCATCAATATTTTTTTTTCATTTCTCTCCAAATACCTATGTTCATTTTGATTTCATTTTTCTACGTCTGAGTTGTCTTCATTTAATCAACCCCATCCAATATCAACTGCTGGAAAGATTTGATTTTTGATTTACGAAACTAAGGGTTATCCTCAAGAAGTAAGCCCCTAGATGGCAAGAACTTTGATCTTGAGTGTTTCTCTCCCTTGTGAACCGGCTTTCCTGTATCTTTGTAATTTAACTCTAAAGCATGGATGGACAGGCTATTTGAACTAAGCTTCTCTCTAAATACCCTAATCAAAACTTTTTAGAGTAATAGTATTGTTATAGTTAACTTATATATTTTTAGTTAATTATACACTTTATGATTAGTAAATGAAAGAATGACTTACTTTAGATATGGATCATAAAGATATGAAAGGAAATACAAAATGTCTGTTTATGCAGAAAAATCTTAAGTGATTCTGATTGTTTTATTTTGTAATCACTCTGTATAATGTGCAAGAACACCCAGTAGTAAGTTAAGTGGTATGCACAATGATTTGAGATAAATTAAAGGTTATAGGAAATTGTTTAAAATTCAAGTATTTAAAAACCAGAACAAGTAAAGCAGGTTGGTCGTTGGTGGTGTGATTTTGAAACATTTTATTTATCTGAGCCTGCTGTTGTTGTCTGAAAATGGGTCACCGTTTCTTTTGTTGTATGCTTTATCATTATTTATGTTAAAAGTAACTGATTTTGTAATAGATGAAAATACCGCAATTAACTATTATTTACTTTCTACAAATAAACAAAAAATGCATTTTTATATCAAAAAGTGTTTTGTTTGATTATTTCCCCCACGCCAACCGAGATAAATAAATAATGTTATACGAACAACCTAGGTACATCTAGTGATGATAGGTAATGATTTAAATGTAAGTACGGCTACTGAAAGTAGTAACAAAACAAATTTTCACCTTAAAACTACCGATGGTCTCATACCTTGAGTTACCCATGCCCACTGCCTTGGTTAGAGGATGTTATCGCCGGTCCTTGCAGGAGTTTTGCAGGTTATGAATTTGTTACGTAAATTCAAACGTTGGGTGATCTGTGGTCAAACCGTGGTCCATGTGTAAGCATGCATGTAAAAAATGGAAGTATCTTCTTTAACGAATCGCGAATACAAATTAAAATGTTATTGTTAATGTTCGTTAT
This sequence comes from Aspidapion aeneum, assembly GCA_963576565.1. Taxonomy (NCBI): domain Eukaryota; kingdom Metazoa; phylum Arthropoda; class Insecta; order Coleoptera; family Brentidae; genus Aspidapion; species Aspidapion aeneum. Next base: position 134,197,809 of record OY755040.1, read on the forward strand.
TGTATTGTGTTTTAAAGAAAGTTTAAGGAAAGTTTTAAAAAAGCTGATTCTCCTGTCTTAAATTTCACGATACACCTTAATCGCATGCACTATTTTCTTGCGGTAGAATGCTTGCTAACTTTTTTAGTTTTAATAATATTTTTGTAAAAACAAATTCATTGTTATTCATCAATTTAAATTTTTGACAGGATAATTAGGAACCGAACCTAAATACCTACCTTTTTTAAATTTAATTCCACCCAAATGTCACCTGAGTTTTGGGGGCCAAATCATTCATCTTGCATGGTCATTTTTAAACAATATAATCAGCAGTTACTTTTTTTTGTTGTAAGGCGTTGGTCAACATATCTAGTTGACTTTAAAATAATACATACCTACCCATACGTATTATTTATTAACATATCCGGATTCGGGAAAAAAAATAATAATTATTTTATTATTATGATTATTATTATTTTTTTTGATAACACTGGCTCGCCAACGCCCACAAAGGGTATTATGAACTTTATAAAAAGTAAAAGTAGGTACAGACGGATTCAGAAAAAATGTCACATTGATTTGTTCCTAGATTGAGCAAAATAGAAAGAAATATAGCACGATGTAATCCACCAGACTTGGAATGATAGGCCGAGATGACTTTTTCCTACCTGATTTGTATCTCCGAAAGTAGTTATAGGATTGGTTTGTGATGAGAACTTTTACTAAGAAGGCGGAAATCTAAAACATCAAAATTTAGATAGATTGAGCGTTCAACCAAAATTCTATAAGAATTGTGCGGGATTCTTTGTATTTATGCCGTTTTTCTTCCGGAGGATTAACAATACTTCAATTTTTTAGGTGGCCGTCCTCGCCCTAGCGGCCGTAACTCTAGCACAAGACTTCGACAGCTTTGCACAATCACCTTTATCACTGCCACCTAGACCGGCACCTGCTCAACAAAGGCCCAGTTATCCAGCCCCTACCCAGCAAAAAGCTCCCAGGCAACCCCCTGTAGCAATCCTTAAGCAAATCGACAGGTATTAAAAAATAGTTGTTTATTTCGTAGGTTTTTTTTACATAAAATGTAAAATGTTTTTAACGTTCTAGACACTGAGATTTTAAAAAATCTTCTTCCTGTCTATTTTTAAACTCTGTGAACTATTATAGGTCTAACAAAAATTCACTTCCTGAGCAAAACTAGATGCCCTCGATACATTTGACAATTGTTAACAATTGTCAAATGTATCGGGCCTCTAAGCAAAACCAATGAGTAGGTAGGACCACCCTCTTAGCCTTCCATATGAAGGAGGTCTAGGTTATGGTCTCAAAGCTAAAAATTGGATGGTATGTCCTGAGAGTTAATTTTTAGACCATTGATGGATCCTTTTTAAACTAAACCTTTCGCTTGCTGTTAAAGCAAAGGAGAATGGACTGAAATAAATTCAGTCGGATTGTTAAAGGGCGACTTAAAATCTCCGAAGGAAGTCATAGTAGATACAAATAAATCTACTAGATCAAACTAGAAACTAGTATAAATTATACTCGTTTCTGATGAAACTATCGCTAAACTTAAACGCAGCCTTACGGAAGCCTACGCATACAGCCGCTGTCTCTCTGAGCGAACTAAGGATGCAACTGCCCAGGCTTTTTAATAAGATTAAAAGTAAAAAAAGCATGACCAAGATAAAAACAACAACAAAGTTACTCCAAAAGCTTTGTGAAAGTGATAAGGAGAGTTCTCCATAGTGATATTTTAGCAGTTCACAAAGAACATGAGTGAGGCCGTCAGACTGAAAAATATCCTCTTAAGGAACACTGCCTGGTAGCTTACCTAAGGAAGTAAAATAATATTTACTTAGAACACGAGATCAGATTGCTATTCAATAGCTAAAGATTGGAATAGGCCATAAAGTACTTCTGGGATGAACACTGCTTTTACTCGCCTCCAGCTTACCGAAACGTACGATAATCCAGTCTGTCCTTGTTTTTGTTAAAAATAATAAAGAGGATGATTGAGCTACATAATAAAGAAGAACTCTCCAGGATTCCGGCAAGTAAGTTGCAACATGCGCATACCAAGGGTAGATCAGTATAAACAACAAGGAATATTTAATCTTGCAAACGTTTTACGACATTGAAAAGGCCTTTTACAATATCTGAACTGAGGAAATTTTTAATGGTCTTCAGGACTCGGGTATAGAAAGTTTCATTTGAATAACATGTTAAAGAGCCGGCAGACTAGCGCCAAGAGAGGAGATCAGGAAGAAATAAGGTACGTACAGAAAGGAACTCTTCAGAAGAGAGTATTAACTCCCACATTTTAATTTTAATTAAGACATTTAATAAAATTCTGGTCATTCTGGAGGCCGCTGGTGTTAAAATCAACATTTATACCAACAATGAATACTGTCGACGGGCAAATGCCTGAATAACTTAAGTCTCCTTAAACGACCTCACAGATATGGTTTGGAGACTTCTGCACTTGGTTAATCAGAGTGGCCTTTCTCTGAATGCATACAAGACAGTGCTGATATTTATCCCGAGGAAGATTTTAGTTAAGAACTTTTGACACGGATTGAAAATAGCAGTCTTATAATATACGTCCTGGGTCGGTAACTCTGTAACTTGACTAAGGCTAATGCTGCTTAATAATGTAAGAAAGCCATAGGAAATAAATGAGAGTCTGAATTAAACCACATATCGTACACTGGATGTACACAGCGATAGTAAAGCCCATACTTAAAGAAAGACTCATGACATAGTAGCCGAAAATAATAATGTTCTTACAGAAAGATATGCGGACAACTATGAGTGAAGCAATGGAAGCGATGCCTCCTTTTAATATATTATTTAAGGAATTAGCTATAAAAAGTGGAATAATGAAAATGTTTACCAATAAAATCATAATTATTGTTATGTCATTTTTAACAAAATGCTAACCTTGCCATTATATGCTATTGGAATTTGTAGAATAGTAAAGTTACAGATCATAAAATTGTCGTTAGTAAATCTCTATCTAAATGGAAATATACCTGCCTTTCTCAGCATTTTTATTCCAAACTTTAAAATTAGAATTAGTCTTTTTTTCGGATTCCATATGTTTGTTCGCACTTTAAAGGGTGATCTTTCCTCTTCAACGCATTAATAAAGTATGTAAATGTTTTCTTCTGCATGACGGAGTTCAAACTGTGTTATTGCATAGCCACGGAATGTCTTTGGCATGTTTTCTGTTTGCTATGGCAGGAATAAGTTTGGTATTAGTCTGTTACCTTTAAGATTGTCGTCCAAGCTTTTCCTTTTATTTCTTATTCATTATTATTATTATAATGATGACTGCCCTTGTTAAAAGCTCATCATTTGTTACATGCATTGTTTATGAGAATCTTAATGAATCTATGTTATTTAAAGTAAATGTCAAAAAATCGGTTTAAATTACCATTGACATATTTTTTAGGCAAAATGATGATGGTTCCTACACCTATGGTTACGAGTCAGGTGACGGTTCCTTCAAAATCGAAACCAAAAGTGTCGATGGCCAAATTAAGGGCAAATACGGATACACTGATGACACTGGAAAAATCAGGGTTGTCGAATATGGAGCTTCGAGCATTGGTTTCGAACCTGTAGGAGAAGGTAAACACAAATCTCAATGGTTGAATTTAACCAAATTCGTCTTACTACGCTTTTATCCGGGGTATAAATAAAAATTTGAGGGTCAAAATCGGAAATAAAATTAAAAGCTTACTAGCTATCTATTTTGTTCTCATTCAGCTTCAAATTTAGTAATCATTTTTTATTTACAAAATTAACTACAAAGTGTGGAAATTTTTTTGTATAAAACTATGTCGTCAAAATGCTATCCTTCCACGAGCACTGTTTCCTCCAACCGTTCTCTGAAATTGATAAACCCGCGGACACAGAATTCTTAGGAAATTGCTCGAATTTCGTCGTAAATTCTTTGCTTCAACTAATTCAAATTAGCAGAAATTTCAGTGTACACCTCTAATTTAAGGAACCCCCTACAAAAAGAACCCAGGACCGTGTAGTCGGGACTTCTGGGTATCTTTCCATGCAGGTCGTTCGAACGATGTTTCTAAGAAAGGTCATATCGAAAAATGATGATATCAGTTATCCTCCCAGAAGTCCCGAATTAACTGTCAGGGATTTTATTTTTGTGGGGGTACCTAAAATCGGGGATGTACACTGGAGTTCCTGCATGTATCAATCAGTTGAAGCAAAGAATTCGTGATGAAATTTATAAAAATCTATTATTTTCTTTTAGGTATCACTGTCCCTCCACCAACTCTGGTAGATGAAACCACAGACAAATATGGAAACGTATTGCCAGAATACTCAGGAGAAGACCCCGAAAATCCTGGACCCGCTCCAGCTAGAGCTAACTTCAAGTAAGAAATAAAAAATCAAAAATTGCATCAAACTGAAAATTTTCTTTTGCGGCCAATGCAAAAACGTCTATATGAAGGATTATCATTTAGGAAGAAATATTATGAATTCAATTCATGTAGTAAATCTAGAAAGGCGTTGCGTACACTAGTTAAAATTCAAAACCCTTTTTTTCATATTATCATCATATTAATTATCTTAGATGCTTTCGCTGGGAACTTGTTAAAACTATGTGGTTTTCACATTCTCCCTCGGAGTAGTTGTTTCTGTTGGTTTTATACAGCTTATGCTCTACATGGAGCTATAGCCGGCATTCAAGATGGCCCAAGAAAGCCGAAACAAGTCGTGATTGACATGGACCATGATTCCTGCAGCTTGTCAGGACGTGCTCCAAACAAGGATGATTCACATCTTTGTAATCTAGGTTGGATAAAGTGAAAACCACATAGTTTTATCTGTCATAAGAGCTTCAAAATTTTTATCTTGTAGTTCAGAATGTGAATGCAGTAAATGTAAGTAACAAAACAATGCCAATTTTTGCCTACCCTGCTTTTATTAGTACTGCATGGCATGCCACAGCTAGTAGGTCCCATTCTATTATCCTAAATCTGTGAAAATTGAGGAATAGAAAAGGTGGATAATACATTAAAAGAGTGATGGTTACTAAGGAATGAAATCGAAAAAAATCATAGAATAATGCCCTGCCAAGAGACATACTTTATACTACTACGTTACTTCTTAAACAGGGCGGATCTGGAAGTTTCATTTTGAACGGGGGCAATATCAATGGGCAGATATCGATTTTCTGCGTTTTCCACCAAACTATTTCGCATAATGTCAAGAGGTGTATTCTGCGTGTGAAAACTGAACAAAGTTTGAAATTGTGGGGGAAGGTGAATTTCCCTTCCCTCTTCCTTTCCCTTTACAAAACGTAGATCGCGCGTGGTTTAAATAATATTTAGCGTTTAACTTAATTTTTTTTCTTATTTTTAATGTAATTTTTATTTTGCACACTTTATAGCATTCAACCATCTAGATTTACCGAACAATCCAACAGAGGTCTTCAACAAAATTCCAATGGATTCGAATACACCAACCCTCAATTCAACTCTCCTGCTCCAGCTCCCAGACCAGGTAATTTTATTTTTTCTTTCCATATTAAGGGATTTTTAATGTTATAGTTTACCTATCTATTTAGCCTTCTTCGATCCATCTTTAGATATAGGCCTCCCCCAATATCTTCCACTCTTTTGAGGTCTTCTCTTACTTCTTTTATTTTCCCAAGGTCTCCAGTTTACAATACATTTGTTTCATTGATCGTCTTTCTGTTTGATATTATGACCGGCATATTTCCATTTTAAATTTGCTAATTCTTTTACTTTTGTTTTATTTTTTATCTATACATTCCTTTTTCTACCTGTTAGCTTAACATGTGACATTTGTGTTTCCATTGTTCTTTGGGCTTTTGTTACCTTATCCATGTTCGATTGTGTAAGTGTCTAGGTCTGGGATCCATAAGTGAGTACAGGAAGGATACATTGGTTAGAAGCTTTCGTTTGTTAATTTACCGAATGCTAAATAAATAAATAAATAAATACAGCTTTTATTTCCTTTGACAATTTTACAACTGTATGGAATACGTCACTATTAATAATTTTTTGAAACCAAAATAGGTATGTTTGTCAAAATACAATAGAACATATTAAAATGAAAATTCTTAGCGCAAATCTAAATAGATTATTTGTCTAAAATCAAATTAGAGGAGTATAAATACATAAAATTTCAAACGAATAACTACATAAATACAAATTTTGAATTATTTAAAATCGAAATACTATTTAAATACATAAATAGAGACATATTGATATATAAACTTCTTAGCGCAACTCTAAAAATATTACGTGACTTTAAATTTTAAAATTTTTATGTACACATAAAACTCAAATTATAAAAAGACAGTAAATAATAAAATTTGATGAATTTAATTAAAATCACACATATACACAACACCACGTGATAAAAATAACTAAACAGTACTAAACACTATTTTTTTATCTTGGTTAAAATATTATTCCAATGAGTAAAATGGCCGTTCTAATAAGTACAATTTTAATCTATTCTTAAATATAATAATATTAGGTGCTTCTCTGATTAGTTTTGCCAAACATGAATAAACTTTATTGCCCATAGATAATGGCAGGTTTTTTCCTAAATTAGACTTGTAAAATGGAACCCTAGCTTTTGATTTAGATCTCGTATTGTAATTGTGAATGTCCTCACGTTTGACTAATTTTTGTTAAATATACTTTGACAGTTCGAATATGTACAGCGATTAGAAAGAGAGAATTTTAAATTAATAAATACCTGCCTACATGATTCAATTTGTCCTACGCCTAAAATACTTCTAATTATCATTTTTTGTTTTATAAAAACAGACAGCCCCTGAGGACCAGCCCCATAAAATTATACCATATCTTATTCGAGACTCAATCTGGGCGTGATAAATAGTTTTAAGTTGCTTGACTGACAAAACAGACCTTAGATTCTTAATAAGGTAATAACAGGATCCCAGCTTTTTTGTAATTTTAAATGTTTGTTCTTTCCATTGCTGTCCAAGTCATACTTACTCGTCTCTTTATTTCAGCTGTTTGGTTTTCTTTTTTTAGTTTAATAATTTGTCCCAGATATATATTCATCTGCGTTTGATATGATTTCAGTTTTAGTGTAGTTAATACTCAAGCCTATATTTTTCGCTTCTGCATCCAGTTCTTCCATCATTTTTATGAGTTCATGGCAATGTCCTCAATGCCCCAAAACAAAAGTGTATAAACAAATTATCCTTCATATACTCACCTATAGATCCCAGACCTGGACACTTACATAATCAAACATGGATAAAGTAACAAAAGCCCAAAGATCAATGGAAAGACAAATGTTCATACTATGAACTAAAGGTAAAAATTAAAATGGAAATTCGCCGGTCATAATATTAGACAAAGAAACGATCGATGGACAAATATATTGTAAACTGGAGAGCTTGGGAAAATAAAAGATGTAGGGGAAGACCCCAAATGAGACGAGCGGACTATTTGAAGAAACATGCGGGAAATAGATGAATGAACATGGCGACAGACAGAAAAGATGAATCTAAAGGCTAAATAGATAGATAGATAGATAGATAAGGACGTAAATAAATAATAGTAATTTATATCAAAATAATTTTTTAAGGGTTTGATGCACATGGGTTATGGCAGTAAATACAACAATGCTTCTAATAACATATTTATTATTTAATACTTCCTCAAAGGTAATAAGTATTAAAACTTTCAGCTGCACCCGCGCCTCAATACAACTTCAATGAAGCACCCAGATCTTCGTTCATACCAGCTCCTCGCCCAGCTGCCACCGCACCTCTGAGACCAGTTGCTGTTCCTGGAGCTCAACCAGCTCCCATAAACGGTAAGCCTTCCGAAATTAATTTTTTTAATTTAAATTCAATTTGTATTATAAATTAATTAAATTAAGTTGCCACCGCACCTCTGAAACAAGCTGCTATTAAGTAGCACAAACAGAGGACAGAACCATAAGTTTAGGATTATAAACAACCACAGCTAGGCAGATTATAACTAATAACTACGTAATGAAAACGTAGTTATACTACTAACTACTAGGGTCTAAAGATGCTGTAAATTTAATAGCCTGTGTTCTAGAATATCCCATACATGTTCGATCGGGGACAGATCAGGCAATCTTGATGATCATGGTAAGCGGTTAACGTTGTGTACTCCATGAAGTCTAAGGTTACTCCAGCCACATGCGGTCTGTCGTTGTCTTGTCGAAATATGGGGTTTTCGAGCAGCTCAAGATAGGAAACATGTGGTTAAAGTAATAAAGACTAGAGGTGTCTTGCTTCCATATGCAATAGCATCCCATACTACAACACCCACTGTATGATGAACATGCCTTTCCATATCAAACTGTGGATTAGGTCTTTCAACACGACGCCTTCTTACCCTTGCTCGACTATCATGCACGCCCAAACAAAAGCTAGATTTATCGCTGAAGATCACTCTATGCTATTCCTGATCCCACTGTAGACTTTCTCTGCACCATTGTAGTCAATTGTGTCCATGCTTAGGGGCGATTGGCAACTCCTAGTGTGGCCAGTAAGAAAAAAGTCCAAAACATCTTATTCGGCGATGCACTGTACGCATTCTGATCACCCTTCCATGTTCTTTATAACACTGATTGGCAATTGCCTGAGTAGAACTAAAGCTGTCACTGAGAGCCAAAAGTCTAAGTCGGCGGTCTTGACGCTCTGTTGTTCCCCTACGACGTCCAGTGCCTCTAGCTCTATGTCCTCGGCCTTCTTGGGTCCAAGCCTGATATCATTTTAAAATGGTACGTAAAGATTGGTTGGTTCTTCTCGCAATTTCTCTAATTGATAAACCTGCCTCTCCTAGGCCCCCAATCTGCCCTCTCAAAGTCAATAAGCTCACGAATATGAGCAACTCTACGCACGCGAGGTATTATGTCGAGGAAAATGGAACACTTTGCAACAAACTCTGTAACAGTTAAATCACATCTTCGACCACAAATTCATAAAACTAAAATTAAACTCGCAAAAAAGAATTTAAAAAAAGATATAACAAGCCGTTGATAAGGCTGAAAATTAATCAATTTTTACTGGACTAAATATGCTTGCAAATATTAATTAAAATAGGATTATAAATACTGGGTGTTTACCTTTCTTGTCACTCAGTATACAATTTACTTTTTACCTTCTCCAACGCCACGTCAATCACAAGAATAACAGTGATCCTTGTTTAGGGCACGTCTTAACATACTGCAGGCATACTGATGCAAGGGATTCGACAATTATTGGTTTCGGCTTTATTAGGCACCTCTCGGGTCGATGTTTGCTCTATATAAAGCTCTTACTTGTCATGGATTAGCTTGGATAAGTGTTCTTGCAGCATGTCAAGACGTACTTCACAGGGATCACTTGTATTTTTTAGTTAGTGCCAGGAACAATTTTGACACCTTCACATTGTAATATCAGCTGTGATCTTTCAAATACTGTATTGCGTTGTGTTCTTATATCGATTACATGATGACATGACTCTAGCTGCTTAAAAGGAAGTTTTGTGAATTATTTGCCTCATGCACCCGAACCTAGATAATTACATATTTTTTATCTACCTTTTTAGAACCCCGTGGTTTAGACAGCTACTCCCGTCCCTCCCCAGCTCTTCAATTCCAACCAGCTCCCCAACAACAGCTACAATACACCGCAGCTCCAAGAGTGGCGCAGCCTTTAATGAGGCCACTCCCTGCAAGACCTGCTGCTCCTGCTTACAGACCATCCGGAGGTTTTGGTGGAGGCGCAGGAGGAGGGAGCATCTTGGATCAGCTGAGCAAAGACTTTGCTCTGCCATCTGGTGGTAACAACGTTCTAGATATTAGTTTTGGGGTAGGAAGATAGATTAAATTTTAGGGGTAGTTAGAAAATGTGTTTTAAATTTTAGTATGGTTTCCTTTGAAATATTTGTCAAAACTTATAGGTGCTATAAAATATTTTAAAATATTTAGGTACATATTCTTTAAATTTTTTATTTTCCTGCTTTTCTATTAATTGACTTATTTTACTTTACTTCCTTTTTTTCTTATTTCTTCTTTTTCTTTATTATATTATAATTTTTTTTTACTTTTGATTTCTCTGCATTTATTTATAAAAACTGGTTCCTTTTCTTCTCTCTACACCATTTCCTTACTGTGCTTGCTTTACCTTTACTTTCTCACTTTTTCTACCTTTTCAAACTTTTTTATTAACTTTCTGACTTTGATTAATTTTATTTTGTTTTATTTCCTTTTTTCCTTCATGTTTTTACTTGATCTGCGTTATCCTATTTTTATTTTAACCACTTACTGTATTTTTCCTTTTTTTACTTTTAACATAACTGCATGTGTTTAACAATAATCCTTTTTTTCCCTTTACTATTTTTCTTACTTTATCTTCCGTTACCCTTAACTAATCCACTTTTTATTGTTTTTCATGTGTTATTTTTTCCAATTTTTTTCTTTTCTTTATTGTATTTATTTTTGTGCCTGTTTTTCTTATTTTTTTACTATTTTTTTTGTTTCACTTCTAAAAATTTTTGAAATAACTTCTACTTTTCTTTGATTTTTTTTTGTTTCTACATTCAAGTGCAAAATTTCAGGTAATAAATTAAACAAAAAAATAGAATTTTTCAAATCGGTTATTTTATTTTTTTTGTGTTTTTTCTGCCTTTTGACATTATTGCTAAAATTTTATTTAAGCATATTGTTTTTACATCGTGAATTTTTTGCACTTAAATGTATTTCATTCATTACTTTTCCAGTTTAATATTTTCAATTTCTTCTTATTAATTTTTTGTTCCTGATTTTTAGTATACTTATTTTTTTTTTCTTCTACCAACTTGTGTTCCTCTTAAAAAAATTTTTTACTTTTTATATATATTTTTTTCTTAATTTTAAAAAATATTTTATCGTACCTATCTCCAATTTTATTTTATAAAATTCTAAATTTTCTCGACTGTATAATAGATTGTAAATTAATATGTAACATTAATTATTTATATTTACCTACCTTATAGAAAATACTTGGTAAGTAGGTATTACAACTTTGTAAATTTTTGTGATAATAAAAATTAAATAAGTACACAAAAACTCCTTTTTTTAAGAATCGAAGAACATGGAAAAGAATTATCGTATAATATTCTCCTCAATTGGCAAAAATAAATAAAACTTTGGAGATGCCTGAGAAAAGGGTCCAGCGATAGGGTGAGCACTCAAGAAATCTATATTTAACAGTTTTTATAAAAAATAAGTTTGAGTAATTGGCATAAAATTATATCTGCCGATTACCCGCATTGGTAGCTCTTGGAATAATTATCTGGTGTCAAAAATATTTTAAATTTAGTTTACATTTTTTGTTGTTGGTTGTAATCAAATTTAAAAACCTAGAGGAGACTTTTTCAAGATCTATTTAAAGATTTATATCTACAATATTTGGATTATCTAAATGAATTTGGATTGAAATATTATGGACTTATTGCAATAAAGATATTAAGCTATTATTATGCCAGGCACTTTTCTGACAGTTTCACATTGAAAATCGAATTTTTTTAAACTGACATACGAAAGTCGAATTTAAAACAAAATCGTTTATTTTTCACTAATAAAAGAAAACCGTATTTATTCCGGTTCATATAGTAAACAAAGGCCGTATAGTGAAAGATCACACCTGATCTTAGAATGCGAAGGTGTCAAAATACTGCCTGGTATTATTACAACCTGGCTTTATTGCAATAAGTCCCTATTGCTTAAATTTAAATTTTTTATATTAAGTGGTAAATACCTAAAAGTTTGCCTTATGATGTAACGCATAGGTAACTGTCACTTTCTTCAAAAACGTGTCTGCCGAATTTTGAACGGGCGTGTTTATGTATTGCTTATTGAATTTAAAACCATAACACTTCATAATCATAAAAAATTTGGCGATACACTTTTCACCTTTCCTAATCTACATTTACTTAAGTATGTATTATATAACTTTACCCTGTGCTATTTGCAGTTTTTGGCTAGTTAGGTAAGATTTCGGAAAATCTACTTTCTAGAAGCATTTAATATTACTTTTTTGGCAAATGTTCAACTCCTATTTCGACCTTGCTAAATTCAAATATCCCTGTTGCTACCTCGAAATGTTGCCAGGGGCTGATAAATTCAAGAGGACGGCCAACATGAGGGCGAAATTTTAAATTGCCGCTGTAACGTTCAAATTGACACAGGTATACATCCAAAATATATATTTATATAACTAAAAAATAATATTGTATCAGTTTTTTTTAATGGCTGCCAAAATCTTTAAAAATTCACCCAGACCCCCAAAATCTGAAAGTTTGAGGTTTCTTCAAATTTTCTTAAAAACTAAGCTTCTAGAGAAAATATTATTTTGCATCTTCCTAGTTTTATTTTATTGAACAGAGTAATTTGGGTTTCAAACTAACCATTTTTAAAATATTTTTAGTTTAATATTTAAACGGTAAATAACCTACTTTATGGCACTGCCAAATAAAAAACAAAGGTATTTTTTTAAATGTTTTTCTTTGTATGGTATGGAACGTATGCTTATCAAATAAAAATTAATTATTTTTTTTGCTCGTAGTCAAAACATATTATTTTTTTTTGGTTTTTGTATTGTTATACCTAAAAACCTATTTTTTATGCAAATACTTTGGCGAAAACAGAGCTAAAATTGATCCTACTATGGATGGAAAAGGCCTGGTATAAAAAATAAAAGGAAATCAAATCAAATCAAATCAAATCAAGCTTTATTGTCTTATATAAAGTATAAAACTTTGTAGACAAAGCAAATACATAACTAATAATAATAATAGAAAAAATCATTTAAAAAATATAAAATATATAAATCCATCCAATAAGTGGTTTAATTATGTTGTTTGATTAGATATATATATATATATATATATATATATATATATATATATATATATATATATATATTTATATTTATATTTTTTTAATTTACTTGTTTTTTTTATAATAATTGAGAATTTTAAGTTTAAAATTATTCCTTAATTGTAACTCTGATCAAGAAATTCGTTAATTGAATAAAAAGCTTTAGTGATGATGAAAATCCTTGCACTTATTTCTAAATATGTTATAGTTATTATTAAGTTTTATATTGTTTGGCAAATTATTATACAATTTTATACCGTTATAAATTATGGATTTTTTAAATAAAAATGAATGTGGTATAGGTAATGTAAGATTATTAACTTGTCTCGTTGAATAAGTATTTTGGTTTATTTCAAAGTAATTTAGATGTTTATTTATCAGACAAATTGTTTCAAGAATATATAAACAAGGAAGAGTCAAAATATTATTTTTGATAAACAAGTCTTTGCAGTGATATCTAGAATTTACATTGCATAAATACCTAATTGCTCTTTTTTGAAGAATAAACACTGATCTAAATAAATACATTGAACATGTACCCCAGAAAGGAATGCCATATCGTAAGTTTGATTCAATTAAAGAAAAGTATACATTTCTGCCTATTGATTTACCTAATTCATTTGTAATAATTTTTACACAATAACAACCCGAACTTAATTTTTTATTTAAATTATGAATATGGTTTTGAAATTTTAAATTTTCGTCTATGTTAAGTCCTAAAAATTTAATATTATCTGTAGTATTAATTTTATTATTATTTATATTTATAATTTGTTGAGATATTTCTTTAAAACCAATTACATATGTTTTTGAAAAATTAAGGGATAGTTGGTTTGATTCAAACCAAGTTTTTATACAAATAATATCATATTTTATATTATTCCAGAGAACATCTATATTTTTATTTTTCCAAAGAATAGTAGTATCATCTGCAAATATTGTAAAATAACCAGAAATTTTAATATTTAGTAAATCATTAATGTAAATTAAAAAAAGTATTGGTCCTAGTACTGAACCTTGAGGAACACCACATTGAATATTATTTTTATTTGAATTTAAATTTTTATTGACACAAATTGAAGGCGATTAGATAAGTATGATTTAAACCAACTTAAAGCGTTGTTTCTTATTCCATAAATAAATAATTTTTTAAGAAGAATTTCATGATTAACACAATCAAAAGCTTTAGAAATATCACAAAAAATTGCAGCCGCATGTTCATTATCATTAATACTGTTTAATAATTGTTTCATAAAAAAGAATATTGCATCATGTGTATTTTTATTTCTCTGAAAACCAAATTGATTAATATTAATCATATTATTTTCACAAAAATATAATTCTAAACGCGATTTGATAAGTTTTTCTATTAATTTTGAAAGAGTTGGCCTAAAATTAGATGGTGTATTTTTATCACCTCCTTTATATATTGGAATTATTTTAGCAAGTTTAAGGCAAGAAGGAAAATATCCCAATAAAAATGAATGATTTATAGCTTCAGATAATGTTTTAATTGCAATAAAAGGTAATTCTTTTATATTTAAGGAAATACCATCTATGCCAGTAGAAGATTTATTTTTTATTAAATTTAAAGTATATTTAATTTCATCAGGATTTGTTTCATATAATATAAACGCATTAGTTATGTTGATATCGTTAAGGTATGAAATGGGATCAACATTACAGCTAATTTTTTTAGTAATATTTTCTGCAACAGAGCAATAAAAATCATTCAAATCATTTGGTAATAAATCAGTATTTATGTCAGTTGAAAGTTTATTTCGATTAGTAAATTCATTGACAACAGACCAACATTCTTTTTGGAAATTTGTTGAGTTATTGATACGATTTTCATAAAACTTCCTTTTTGCATGATGTATTACTTTACGGTATGTTTTCTTATATATTTTAAAATAGTTTATTACGAAGTCAGTATTAAGATAAAATTTTGTTAAGGTATGAAGAAAACGTAAATTTTTTGAAGATAAACGAATACCAGACGTAATCCAGTTTTTTCTTTTTGGTTTATTTTTAACATGTTGAAGAGGAAAGCTTTTATCAACAATTTTACAAAGATTATCATGAAAATCATTAAGTGGGCCATTCGAATTATTAATGAAGTTCCTTTAAAAAAACACTTTATATGAATGATCTGGTTTTACTACATGTATTATTTTTTTTATTACAAATCGCCAAAATTATAAGACAAAGATATATAGATACTTGGTTGCATTATTTTTGAGAATTTAGTAATTGGCGAACAATTCAAAAATCGACATAACTATATAGTTTCAATTGAATGAGCCCATTGTTTCTATGCATAAGTTGCAAAAAAATATTGAAATTTATAGTCAACAATGCGTTTTATAATTGTCTTAGTATTACATTGAAAGTGGGTCTTGTAAAAATATTTCCATGGCAATCATCGCTCTGGGACTATAGAAGACTATTTTTGGTCTGTTCAGGGGGGGGGGGGATAAGAAAATTTAATAGTCGATTAAAATCTTGAAAAACATTCAACAACATTTCAAAAAGTCAGTCAAAAAGTTGTGGACACATGGTTAAATTTTGTTCTGACCATCCTGAAAGTTTTTTGAATAGAGTATTTGTAAAGGTCCTCTGATTTCAAAAATATAAAATAAATCTTGCAAAAATGCACCGTTTTTGCGAAAACTTGGAGAAACTGTTGGAACCACGGAACATCTAGTATGAGAAAATAATGGAAAATCGAGAAAATATAAAGAAAATTGCACAAAAATGTTGTTAAATCTGATTTGCGAAATATAATAGCACAACCAAATTTTACGTAAAATTAAGCAATTTTATTTTTGCGGAAATGCATTATTCCCCAGGAATTCGGAAAAATCTATGGAAAAATTTCAAAAACCTTACCTAACCTAACTTAACCAGATCTAACCTAAACTTACTTAACCAACTTTAACCTTACTTAGTTTACCCCAAGATAACCGGATTACATTTTGGAATTTTTTTGTAAATTTTCCATATATTTTCCCGATTTTTCGGAAAAATTTTATTTTTGACAAAAATTGCAAAACTTTTTGAAATGAAAATTTAACGTACACTTTAAATGTGCGACTTCTTTTCTAATTATTCCATACATTTTCCCGACTTTTTGGAAAAATTTTATTTCTGAAAGCAGCTTTCAAAATGCAATTTACAAAAAATGCAACTTATCAGGACAATTGATCCAAAATAATTCAACACACAATAATTAAGTATACCTTTCATTATTCGTAACAAATTATGCTCTAGAAATAAAATTTCTAACTGACAGTTTACACTTGAAAACGGTTAGAGATACTTACTAACCGAAACGTCGTGTTTAAAATAAATAAAGACAATGGAAGTCCCAAATTTTATTTCTACTCGATCATTGTCTACGAGTTCCAAACAAAAAATTATGCTCTGTTCAATACACATAGCTCTGCGCAGAACACCGCAGGACAAAAGTAAAAATTTTATATATTTTAGCCTAGACCGTCCAAGATACAAGTACAACTTATTTTGCAGAAAATTGTAAGGACCCTCTTTGATTTAAATTTGTATGGAAATAATCTTCCTAGTAACAGATAGTTAATTTAATTGTCTTGCTCTTCGATGGTTTATATATGTTAATTTTGACTGCAGTAATTGGTTTTTGATTGTTTAATAAATGTTCTCGACACTTGTGTAGCCAATTTGAGCTTGTCATTAGTAAAGCTAATTGGGAGAGCTGCATCTTAAGTAGCTTCATTAATTTCAACCAAAAATGCGTGGGGTTTAACTGAATTTTCTATGATGGGCTTCATACTATTTGTGTCTCAGATATTATTATAATCTGGGGGCACGGCAGTCCATATTTAACCTATCTAAAACCCTACTTGAGCTACGAAACAAACTTTGCACACTCGTAGATCTTCACATGAGTTAACAACACCTTCAAGTTTTATGGACTTCCAAAGAGGAGTAAAGTAGTTACGAAATTTTAAAAAATGTCGAAATTGCCACTCATTCATGTATAAATCGTCAAAATTCTACTGTACTACCAGACATGCTACAAAGCTAAAATTTGGCAGACTGATAGAAATTATAACTAAACTCTTGTTGTGCGCAATTTTGTTCTCTACATATTTTATTTTCAACTTTTTTTATAGCACCTTCTCCAACAGTGCTATTTTCCTCCAAGCTCCGCGATGCAGAGTTTTCACCCCCCCCCCCCCTCAAGCGGCAACCCCCTAAGGTCGCAAACTTAGTTGTACTATCAGGGGACCTATATCTACCATCCCACCAAATTTCATTTCTGTTCGACCTTTTGCAAATAGAACCCCATATTTTGTACCCGACGCTTGGCCTATTAGTTAATTTGCCATGTAACTTTTATAATCTATGATTTTTAAATGAGCTGAAAACAGCGCTTTTGATTTTTTCAAATTCAAACGCACGATTTGGTGCAATGTTGAATAAGGTTCTTTTGTTTCCGGTTAATTTTGCTGAATATAGATTAGTCAGATATTGGATTTTGATTAGTTTCTTATCTGAAAAGTTAATTATTTTATGTAATTTGTAAAGATACGTAAATATATGTTATTTAACCAAGACGTAAGTTATGACTACATATACATATATTCAAGTTGATGATATAAATATATATAAGTGGCACCGCGTCATGGCTATGGTGAACCAAATTTTGCGGCAAAATCTAAGTAAAGAAGTCTTAAAAAATTAGTGTTTCACTTTATACATGCAGTGTGCCGCTATATATTTGTATGATAAAACACTAAGACCTTTTAAAGGAAAGATAAAATAGGTACTTACCTAATAAATAAAGATCCAAAATCTAAAAGATAATCCAAAATTATATTAAATTGTGCGCAAATATTGATTTAGTTGCAGAAATGGTATTTTGTTTTGTAAAAAGCTCCGTCATAATTTGTTTGACATAAACAGTCAAAACAACAACGAATAGAAAACGTCAAAGCCCGGCTAAATCAATAATATGTTCGTAACAACCAGATAAGAGTATATATGTTCCTTTCTAATGAAATCGTTTAGAAGAAGACATCAATAAAAAGCAAGTAAAACAGTAAGCTAATGACTAATTAGTGCAGTGCCTAATTTTGGGACTCAATATCAATAAAAAAATTAAAGGAAGTGCGTGTCACTGTATGTACCCCTCTACTCCCTTCCCGCCCATCAAGGTTTTGATGACGCGGTATACAACATCAAATATAGTTAATTCTGAAAAAATTCACAAAATATAAAAACTTAAATGTTGCTTCCTGAAGCATGAATACACAACCCCTAGATATGCAACCCAACAAACTTAATAACAGCAGCGGACAGATGGCTCTGCCGTATATTCATGTAGGTCCAATGATGACACGGTAGCGCCATCTGTCCGCTGCTGTTATTAAGTTTGTTGGGTTGCATATCTAGGGGTTGTGTACTCATTGGTACAGTCGGGGACTTAATAAATGGCCGCTGCCATTTTCAGAAGAGCTTGGATAAGAATCCCAATACCGGCCGGATTTCGTGGCGCGTCGTTCAACACATATAATTTATTCGCATTCCTGGGTTAAATTCAATCATGAAAAATTTCTCTTCGGTCTGTATTCCGTTTAAATGTTCGGCTAAAAAAATACACATAATTGCGGAAAAAAATTAGCTTTGGTCTGTAGTCCGTTTGAATGTTCGGTTAAAAAAATACACATAATAGTGATTTTTCAGGATTTTAATTTATTGTTATGTTTTTTATTACATACTTACATAGAGAAAGACAAATGCAACATGTTTGTATTTTTAGCCGTTTTTAAAATGGTAAGTTTTTAAAGTGTAAAGCTAAAAAAAATAAATACAAGCAAAAATTGGTTATTTGACTAAGGGCGATTCGAAAACAGCTGTGATGACGGCCTTTACTTTAAAATTTGAATTGTTGTAAATGTGTAACTACCCCGACTTCTGGACGCGCAAGAACACTATTTTTGGGGGTGGCTAAATAGTCCAGTCACTATAGAATTTTAGCTTGCAAAAAAAAACTCGAGTTTTCGGCCTTAGGGGCGGCCGGCTCCCCCCGCCATCTTGGATTTAGTGTGCATAAAAAGGGTATTTTTAAAATTACTTGGTTACTGTACGTTTTAGAAAAAAAGTTTTGAACAAAAGTTGAAGACAAAAAATTTCATACAAAAACACTTTTGCATGTTTATTTGTCAGACGAATGGTTTTTGAGTTATGGCAATAGCAACTAATAGCCTTAAAACGAGACATCACTAAGTTCTCTGGGTAGTACTTTTGCTGAGATACTAAGCGTGAAGTATTCAGTACACCCGTTTCCTATGTATTTCCATAGTATATGCAAAATAAACCGAAATTATTCAGTTTTGTCATTTTCTCAAAAGCTAAGCATTTTACAGAAATTGTTTAATTAACTTTAGTGTAGAAAATTAAATTATCTTTTAAACGATGTCAAACCTAAGTGGGCCAAGTCCACGGTTACCTTGCCCATGGGCACACTCCAAGTCAACCCCACGCTATCAGCCTTAAAAACAGTTTTTTATAAATACATTACAATACAAAGTTACAGTGTCGAACACCGAAATGAAAAATAAAAAATGAAAAATGAAAAATGAAAATTGAAAATTGAAAATTGAAAATTGAAAAATGAAAAATGAAAAATGAAAAATGAAAAATGAAAAATGAAAAATGAAAAATGAAAAATGAAAAATGAAAAATGAAAAATGAAAAATGAAAAATGAAAAATGAAAAATGAAAAATGAAAAATGAAAAATGAAAAATGAAAAATGAAAAATGAAAAATGAAAAATGAAAAATGAAAAATGAAAAATGAAAAATGAAAAATGAAAAATGAAAAATGAAAAATGAAAAATGAAAAATGAAAAATGAAAAATGAAAAATGAAAAATGAAAAATGAAAAATGAAAAATGAAAAATGAAAAATGAAAAATGAAAAATGAAAAATGAAAAATGAAAAATGAAAAATAAAAATGAAAAATGAAAAATGGAAAATGAAAAATGAAAAATGAAAAGTGAAAAATGAAAAATGAAAAATGAAAAATGAAAAATGAAAAATGAAAAATGAAAAATGAAAAATGAAAAATGAAAAATGAAAAATGAAAAATGAAAAATGAAAAATGAAAAATGAAAAATGAAAAATGAAAAATGAAAAATGAAAAATGAAAAATGAAAAATGAAAAATGAAAAATGAAAAATGAAAAATGAAAAATGAAAAATGAAAAATGAAAAATGAAAAATGAAAAATGAAAAATGAAAAATGAAAAATGAAAAATGAAAAATGAAAAATGAAAAATGAAAAATGAAAAATGAAAAATGAAAAATGAAAAATGAAAAATGAAAAATGAAAAATGAAAAATGAAAAATGAAAAATGAAAAATGAAAAATGAAAAATGAAAAATGAAAAATGAAAAATGAAAAATGAAAAATGAAAAATGAAAAATGAAAAATGAAAAATGAAAAATGAAAAATGAAAAATGAAAAATGAAAAATGAAAAATGAAAAATGAAAAATGAAAAATGAAAAATGAAAAATGAAAAATGAAAAATGAAAAATGAAAAATGAAAAATGAAAAATGAAAAATGAAAAATGAAAAATGAAAAATGAAAAATGAAAAATGAAAAATGAAAAATGAAAAATGAAAAATGAAAAATGAAAAATGAAAAATGAAAAATGAAAAATGAAAAATGAAAAATGAAAAATGAAAAATGAAAAATGAAAAATGAAAAATGAAAAATGAAAAATGAAAAATGAAAAATGAAAAATGAAAAATGAAAAATGAAAAATGAAAAATGAAAAATGAAAAATGAAAAATGAAAAATGAAAAATGAAAAATGAAAAATGAAAAATGAAAAATGAAAAATGAAAAATGAAAAATGAAAAATGAAAAATGAAAAATGAAAAATGAAAAATGAAAAATGAAAAATGAAAAATGAAAAATGAAAAATGAAAAATGAAAAATGAAAAATGAAAAATGAAAAATGAAAAATGAAAAATGAAAAATGAAAAATGAAAAATGAAAAATGAAAAATGAAAAATAAAAATTGAAAATTGAAAAATGAAAATTGAAAATTGAAAATTGAAAATCACACCATATCAGTTGTCTTTTAGTAATGTTATCCGTTATGCTTCCC
The DNA here is from genome assembly GCA_963576565.1 of Aspidapion aeneum. NCBI lineage: Eukaryota > Metazoa > Arthropoda > Insecta > Coleoptera > Brentidae > Aspidapion > Aspidapion aeneum. The sequence goes on from OY755040.1 coordinate 134,218,875, forward strand.
TTGATTCCCATTTTTCTTTTATGATCTTATTTCTTACATGATTTGTTCTAGATATTCTCATTGATCTTCTTATTGCATCAATTTCGACACTCGATATTTTTGCTTTGTATTTGTCTGTTACGCGACAAGTCTCTATTCCATACAACAGCGTTCTTTCCACTATTGTTTCATATATATGTTAAATTTTACATTCTTTTTTATCGTTCTGGTTCATAAAATACTGTTAAGACATCCAATATTCTTTTTTGCTTTTACTATTCTTTTTTCCAGTTCTTTACAGTCTGTTCCTGTCTTATCAAATGTAACACCCAATGGAGATACTGTTTGTCCATTGTCTAGTTCTAACTCACCTGATTCATTACCAATACATAAGTACGTGAAGTTCTACGTAGGTACAATCAACATCTTGCCAATATAAGACAGACTTACTTTTTGGTTATATTTTCCTTGCTCATTGTGGCATATGAATTGAATCAATTGCCTCCATTGTGACCTACTAAATTTTTATTGTCATTTGAAACATTCGAACAAATTCAGACAATATTATAATTACTGATTGTAATATTATGTTCCATAAGGTTTGCGTGTTTTTGTCTTGTGCTTGAGCCTTAATGATAGGCCTCGAGACCGGCAATTTAAAGACTCTTTCGACACCTACAAACCCCATTATTACGACGAAGCCTACTAAATTGCAGGCCTTACATTTCTGTAAAATTGAACTACACCACTAGAACTATGCGGTTTAGAACTTTTTTCTACGTTGTCTGACATCGTTTTCTGTCAGATTTTTTAACTCATTGATTTTTGGATTAACTGTTACAATTCTAGTTTAGCACGCTCTCTTTTTCTGCGCCCTATTGATTACCATTTTATAGGACCTGCTTTGGTAATCTTTCGTCGTTCATCCGTTGTACATGGCCGTACCATATCAGTTGTCTTTAGGTGATGTCATCCATTATGCTTCCCTCGATTCCCATTCTTTCTTTCATGGTCTCATTTCTAATAAGGTGCATTTGGGTAATATGGCCCAGTCAGGAATTTGGCCCATCGGCGAATTTTAATGTATGTAGTGACATCTCTTACCCAGACCCAGCACCTTTCATAGCTCAAAGGCCGGCCAACTGTATCCCGTAAACAAATTCAAGCAATACGCAGTACTTGTCGCCGTACGCACATAAATGTGTTTAACGTATATTTCGTTATAAAATATTAAGTGTCTTTTTTTGTGTTTATTTCAGCATCTCTGCCTAAAGTCAGATAAATATAAAGTACATTACATAAAGTGTTTATTTCGTTATAAAGTGTAATGCATGAAAAATAGATTCCTAAAGACATTACGAATACCATAACCTCAAAAGAAAATTAGGGCGTGGTCGGAAATATGGCCCAGTAAAATAATTAAGTGGGCGATATTTCCGACCAATATGGGCCATATTACTGACCTCTTTAGTCACCAATAAAAATAGGTATTTATATATGTATCTATACCAAATCCTTATTTTTTATAGGATGGGTGAGATCTGCAAGGGTATACGTACGAACTGGAACGAGGCATGAAGGAAAGAGTCAAAGATATGTAGAGCAGGCCTGTGGAATTCCGCGAACAACTTTGCGTAATCATATAAAAACTGGAAATCCTGCACGCCGATCAACATCCAGAGTGGTTTTCAAACTACTGGCATTTATCCATTCGATTCGTGTCATACCCGAAGTGGCTTTCACCCCATCTACTTTAACACACAAGCAGGGCCTGCACAATTAGCCGGTGAATCAAATTTAATTCAAATTACGGATATTAGCAGTGGCGTAGCGTGGGGGGGCGCGGGGGGTTCGTCGCCCCCCCCCGCCCCGAGGGTACTGGTGCCCCGTTGGTGGCCGAAGCGCCCTAAGCGGTATTAAATACCAGGGCTGCTAACGGCAAATTGAGAGGGCTGCAAAGGAAACAAAAGCGAGCCGCAAGAAAGTGTGTGTTCTGCATCCTGTTCCTTTTCATCTTTACTTCCAACCTCAGAATACAAGACAAAGCAGGTAAATGTACCAAGAAAGAAAGCCATCAACTATAAAGCACAAATTTTAAAACGAGAGGTTTTTGATAAAAATAAACAAGGAAAGTCAACCAAAAAGTTTCCAAAGAAGGAAGAAAAGGGTAGTTGGATGTGTTTAGTGTGCAAGGAGGACTTAGTCTCGGATATGCGGCAATGTGCGCAGTGTAGCAGATGGGTTCATGAAATGTGCGTTGGACTCTGAAGAAGATTTGGACGCCTATATTTGCCCTGATTGTAATGATTAGAGGTGGGCTATATTTATGACTGAGATCCAAAAGTGTGGGCCGTGTTTCAGTTAAAGGCAGAAATAAAGTCCGATTTGCAAGTTTTTTTGAATATTTTTTTTTGATTTGAAATAAGTTTACGGTTTGTTTTCATATTTTTATTTTATAATAACTACTTGTTAGAAATTAGTAAAAGTTATGTATAATTTCCTATTTCTTGCAACTCTCTTTAAGTTTTAATCGAAAGTGGGCCTTATTACTTGAATTTACCTTATGATCTGTTCTAGATATTCCCAATGATCTTTTTATTGTATCCACTTCGACACTTTCCATTTTTGTTTTGTATTTTTCTATTCCATACCACATCATGCTTTTCAACACTCCATGTCTTCTTTATCATTAGCTACAATTACTTTATCGTCAGGAAACTGTAATGTGTATATGGTAAATCGGTCGTTAACTTGTATTCTATTTCAACGCGGCTACTTTTAAAAGTTATATCTAACTTAATAAATATTTAGCTGTATACAATGGGTTTCTGAACAAAAATACTTTTTTGAGAAAACCAATGTGTTAAGGATACAAAATGCCACAAGATATATAAAAAAAAACATATTCTAAACATTTTCCCCGTTTTCGTAGGGCTATGGAATGTGCACCACTGCCTTTAGAAGGTACTAAGACACATGGAAAAAAGAAAATTTTGTCCGCTTGATGATCTTTAGAATATTTTTAGAAAAGTTGACTGTTTTCGAGTTATTAGCAAAAAAGCGTCAAAAAGCACGTTTAAGGTGCGTAAAAATGTTTGGGCGAGTCTTAAGTCAATCCATACCAAGTGTGTAGGGCCTGAACTAGTGGTTCAAGACGTATCAACTTTAATAGCTTATCAACTGCTTCGACAATTTGATAGCTTATCAACTAAGGATTTTCCTGCTCTGCGGCGTAATACTGTGTTATCTAAGGTCTCGAATGAATATTTTTCGAATAATACAATATTGTTTGAAGATTTTCGGTCTTTAATTTTCTTAAGCTTCGATTAAGGGGTAATGTTTAGACAAAAAGCGACTTTCAATTTATTGTGTATTAGATAAATGTTAGGTTCATTTCCTACTATCGGCCTTTGCTTTTGTACAATGTAAAATTAGAACAGATTTGTAGGTGTATAAAATATTCAAAACACCTATATCGCTGAGTAATAACTCACTCACTTTGTAAGGTCTTTGTAAAAATTTGGGTAAAATAAAAAAAATGCTGACCCTCCAATTTTAGGACATAGTTACTAATATGTCATCTATGATTTACAAACAGGAGGAACCAAATCTAAAACTTTCTGTACTTTGGAATGTCCTATAAATATAGAAACCAATTATTATTTTTAATAAAAAAAATAGATGTTGCATCATCTCACTTTGTAAAAAATCTAGACTTTTTAGATTCACATGTAGCTTACTTTCTTTTGAAAAACTCGCTTGCTATTCCCAGAATTTCTTACATACCTACTACCAATGATTACACAACTTGTACACAGATAGGCAATTCAACAAACTTCATAACAGCAGCGAACAGATGGCTCTGCCGTATCATTATTGAAACCGAGAAGTTGCTCGATCGCATTGGCGTAGCTAGCCTTGCTTTTCAGGGGGGGCCGTGGCCCCGGTCTATCTTGAACAAAAAGCAAACATAGGTTTTAAAGAGTCGTGCAAAGTGTGCAATGAATAAAAAAAATACGCGCATTAAATGTTCTAATATTTTAATATAACAAATTTAATAATACATTTACCAACTTATTTATATGTATACACAGGAAGTATGTAATTCAGCAATTCTACAAAGAAAGTTTTCTACGTCGCTGACTGAAAGCGTCTACCTCACTGTCTAAGTGGACCTCAACATCTTTTTCTATGAATAACAATGACAAACCTGAGTGTCTCTCTTGAATCATAGTTGTTCTAAGCCAATTTAAAACTCTCCTCATGGCAGAGAAAGACCTCTCGCAAGTTGCACTTAAAATTGGAAGAATACTCGCAACTTTAAAAAGTTGGTAGAGGTTTGGATAGGTGTTTTCTGCTATATGTTGTTTAATAGAATCATGACCAACAGTTTGATTTAACCGAAAAATACAATTCTTTACAACGGTCATTTCTGCTCTTAGAGCAGAAGTATTAATATTAAAAATTTCCCGGTATTGCTCGACGAATTTATTCCATTTAACGACGTGGGAAAACTTAATATGAAAATGGTTATGAAATTGTCACCCAAATCGGAAAATTTCCATAAGACACTAAACGCTAACCTCAAAAAAACTAAAAAGATTATTATATTTATTTTAGAAAAACAGTTTAAAAAGGTCTTTTATAACCTTACGACATCTACAACCCGATTTCGGAAACAGAGGGGCAAAGGTCGCTGTCTTTATTAAATGCGAAATTCAACTTACACTTCTATAATATTTTACAAGATGTCGCCAATATGTATGAAATATTCAATATGCATAATTATGTTTAAATTTAAAAAATATTTTCGGGAAATTGCATAAGTGCAGAAAAGTTACCGATAATTTAAAGAGAAAAAGCCTAATTCCGCAAGACAAAGGCTTTTTCCTGAAATGTAAACATTATCTGAATGATTTTAAATTTTAATGCACCTATTTTATTTGAATATTTCCCGAATAATAATAGAAAAGTATGTATTTTCAGCGTCATGTTCTTTTACTAGTAGTCGGTAGGGAGGCCTAAAATATCTTAGGGGGGCCTGAGGGACTTCAGGGGGGGCCAGGCCCCCCTAGCCCCCCTAGCTACGCCAATGCTCGATCGTCAATTTTTGTACATTAAAAGGAAATACCTACGATAATTCCCGGTATATTTCCCAGTATTTGCCCTAATTTAAAAGGTATTTTCTGGTATTTCCCAAGTACTTCCACGTATTTTCTAGAATTTCCTGTATTTCTCCTAGCCTGTCTGCACACCAAAATGAAATACGAGCCACCCCTCAATTGGTACTATATCTGTCTGTCCGCTGCTTTTATGAGGTTTGTTGGGTTGAAGAGAACAGATGGCTCTACCATCATCCTTGGAACAACATGAATATACGGCAGAGCCACCTGTCCGCTGCTGTTATAAAGTTTGTTAGAATGTATATTCGTGTACAAGTTGTGTTATCATTCATACTGCATTGCATCTTTTCATCGCGTTGTTCGTTTAGCTAAGGTATCTAGCAGGCAAGTACCATTTTCCACATAATATGTTATGTTAATAACAATTTTCAAATTTCAATCCAAAAAAGGTGTAGTCTGATCTAATTAAATACAAGCCTTCATGAATACTTATTATTATGCATATATGTAAGGTCTTCTTCTGGTATTTAACAAGACCTTCTGACCAAAATATATGTAATTATTTTAAAAATTAAAGCACATTATGCATTAATAATAATGACTGCACAATTTTGTAACCTTGCGCAGATGATTTTCTTGAGATTCTGTTCTATATTTTTTATTTATCATTGCCGCATTGCGCGAAAAAATTCAAATCACTAGCGTACCGACAAGGGAGAAAAGGGGTAAACTACTACAAAGAATATTAGTAAAAAATGTTATAGAATCACTTTTTTAGCAGTCGGAAAAAAATTCGACCGAAATATTCTTATTTGTAGACTTTCGTTTTAGGAAAGTCTTATTTTTTTTTGTTTAAATATCCTTATTGATGCCCCCTAATTTCAGAAATGTAAGTAAAACGGAAATGCTACGTTTTTAAGAAAAGTTGGATAAATTAAAGAACTTTAGAAGTGGGAAACCCTGCACCCAAAACATTTTTAAAAATAAGTACCCATTTTGAGGCCTCATGATTTTAAAGTTTATAGAACTTTGCAGAAATGCACTAGTTTTAATAAAACTCGAAAAAACTCTCGAAATTGCAAAAAACGGATTTAAAAAAAAGTAGAATATCCTTATTGGTGTTGCCGGATTTTATAAATGTTAAGAAAGCTTTAGGGAAATGCACCAAAAATTGGTGTGTAAAATAAAAATTTTAATATTTTGCCAGACTGCAAAATCCCTAATGTCGAAGTAATAATTATTATAAAAATAATACTACCTGCTTAATTTTAAATGCTGCAGATGAAAAATTTGTGAAAACTAATGATATTTCTGTTCTGTTTTTAAATAAAAAGTATTGCAATAAGATTTTTTTTTCTTTTGTTACGTTTATGATCTGGTTCAGTCCCCCCTAATCAAAAATTCTACGCACGTCACGTTAAGAACAATGCAAAGCAGTCTGACATCACAACCGAAAAAAGTGGCTCATTTAAATAATAAAGTAAATGTCCACCTGTCAGTCTCAAATTGTGTCGCCTCATGTTTTTGCACCTTACACAACGATAATATATATTATACAGTGCTACTCAAAATTTTTAGCTTGTGGTTAAAGCGATTAGTTACTTTAAACATAAATTTTTACAGCAATACTTCTAATTCCTCAGTCTCAGCAGGTACACTAGTCTGCCCTAGTAAACAGGATTATATTTTTGCATTTAACTAATAACAAAATTTATAAACGCGTCGGCTGTTATTGCAAAAGAAATAAAAATACTGATAATATAATAGGGACTTATTGCAATAAAGCCAGGCAGTAATAGTTCCGGGCACTATCCTGTTAGTTTTCCATTGAAAACTGACAGTTGATCCATGGGCGCACCCAAGCTTTAGACTTTTAATAAATTTTCTACACATTTGATGATAAAACACGAAAAAAAGCTTAAAATTTGACATCAGGAGGCTTCGGCCCCCCCCCAACGCAGCAGCGGCGTAGTTGCGAAAAGACATGATGACTTTTTTTATTTTTTTTTGGTCGCAAGTTTTTTGAGGGCGCCCTTTGTAGCTGTCGGGCTTCCCCACACATGATACAAGACGCTAGCGCTACCAACTCCACTTCCAATCCCTGGCTTCGCATGCGTAGATCTACCAATATTATTTACCTCATGTATTAGAATCGATGTACAGGGTGATTTTCACTTGAATGATTCTAACCACATGAAAATAGAAAGTTTCAAAAACCTAACCTAACGAAACCTAATCAGATCTAACCGAACCGAACCAAAGCAAACTAAACCAATATTTTTTTTCAAAAAAAAAACTTTCCTGACTTCCTACCTGGGATGCTAGAGGATGTGAATCCGAACCGGACCGTACCGAACCGAACCTATCCAAACCTAACCCTACCCAACTAAACCTAATTAGCAGTACGTGTTGTAGTTTAGTTTGGTTAGGTTAGGTTTGGTTCAGTTTAGTTAGGTTCGGTTTGGTTCGGTTCGGATTCACATCCTCTAGGATCCCGGGCAGGAAGTCAGGAAAGTTTTTTTTTTGAAAAAAATTATTGGTTCAGTTTCCTTCCGTTCGGTTAGATTTGATTAGGTTTTGTTAGGTTAGGTTTTTGAAACTTTCTATTTTCATGTGGTTAGAATCATTCAAGTGAAAATCACCCTGTATGCATCTATTCTAAGACATGAGGTAAATAATATTGGTAGATCTGCGCTTGCGAAGCCAGGGATTGAAGGGGGACTTGGTAGCGCTAGCGTCTTGTCACACATGATGACCTTTTTTTTTTGTTTTTTTTTTAGTCGCAGGATTTTTGAGAGGCGCCCTTTTTAGCTGTCGGCCCCCAAGGGTCCTTGGGCCTCCCCAAGACACATTCCTGGGCGCGCCAATGGTTGATCTTTCAAAATTGACATACCAAAGTCGAATTTTAAAAATCCAGTCGTTTATTTTCCATTAATAATGGCGGCACTATTAACTACGGTTCTTATAATACACAAAGGCCCAATTTTGTTATTTTCTTATAATGCGAAACTGTCAGAATAGTGCCCGGCACTATTACTGCCTGACTTTATTGCAATAAATCCCTATTGATGAGGTTTCCGTGACTAATTTTTAAGGGTAACTACTAAAACAGGTGAAGCTGTGAGACCTCTTAATGCTAAAACTAAGTCAAAAAATTAGTTTATAGACTATACTTTTGTCAAACAAAAAATGTTTGGGAAGTGAACTTGGAGGTCACAAGCTTCAACATTTTTTTTTATACTAGACAGTTATTAAGCAAGAAAACAATAATTGCATTGAAGCAGATCTATGCTAAAGTTAATTTATTGAGGTTCCTTGTACATGTTTATTAAAAAAGAAAATCAGTAATTTCAGGCCACATAACATAATGGCACCTAACGAACTGGTTTAAAAGAGCAAGTTCAGAGGTATGCTATAGCATTTATAACAATTTGGGTTTAATTGTTCAATATTTTATATGGATTAAACGAGATTATGTTAACACCAATAAAATTTCTAAAAAATAAAACTAAGTAAATGCGGTCAATTAAAAAAGGGCGTGCAATTTTTAGCTAGGCAAGTTTTTTTTGGAATTATTCGTCGCTACTTATTTGCTGCGGCTAACTCGCCGCTGACCCAACTCACCGCCACTCAAACAGTAGCGTGTCGTGGATAAAAGGGTGGGGGGGTGCACCATTTGATTTTGTGTTAAATTCTATTCATTCTCAAAGGGCGCCAGGGGCGCCAACCGCAGAGGGTTCCTCTATAAAACACGCCACTGCAGTTAAGTTGGCTGCGGGTTTTTATAGTAATTTCGTGTCTACAGGTTGTCTTAAAAATAAGTGACTATTACAAACTGTATTTATTGTTGAGTTTAGGTAGTATATGGTACATGAAACTGAGGTATTTAGAATTCGTAGCGGAAAAAATATAAAGTTGGTTTTTTTCATTAAGAAAAATGGGTCATTCCATATATATTTATAATTTATAAAAAAAATCGCATCTAAAACCTAAGCTGTAATTTTAAAAGAAAAATGGTTTGGTAATTTTTTGTAGAGCTTTAAATTACCTTTCCACCGATGTGTCTTTTAGGTTCCTAGAGGTTGCCCCAAGGTATAAAAAATAGTCGGGGAAACATTGGTGCAAAATCGTGGGTTCGGTTCGATTCGCGGTATTGGCGCATATGTAAACCGTGATATTTGACCAGAATATAGACTACAAAAAATAAAAACTTATCGCACGTTATTAACAATGGTAGACACTTTTAATTTTTTTTTAATATCCTGTGATTATTTTCTAAAATCAGCAGTTTTTCTATAAAACGCAAAAAGCACGAAAAAAAAACATGATGTTGAGGAATATATTTTTTTTGAGACACAGAAACAATAAAATTGCGAGTGACTAATAGTTCTTAGAAAAGTGCACTATAATCCAAATAAAATAAAATTAATTTAAAACAAATCGGATAAGATTCAAAAAAGTTGTGAATTTTCCAAAATCCTTCTGTTTTCATGTTTGAGCCGCCATATTGTATTTGGCATGAGTTTGTCAAATGTTTAATAAGTGGAATTGTATTTGTCAACCGCTGGAGTCAACTTTGCATTAACACGAAAAGTGCATGAAGGCCTCTACGCAAATAGAGTATTAAGTAATAATGTAACAAAACGGGATTTGAACATAAATGGTATTTTTGCCATTTATAAGTTTTTAAAGATTTTTAATTAAATATTGTTTTGACATCAACAAGCATTAATTATATGCAAGACTAGGTTAAGATTAAGTAAAATTTATGGCAACTCCGGCGACTTGTTTTTAGGCATATTTTCAGGTTTGCCGTATTTTAATAAAAGTTGTATTCGGCTAATGTGTCCTTTGAGCCACTAACATCAAAATAATTCTTATTTTGCAACTGGAAACAAATTTTAAACTATTTTCAATTAAAAAAAAACACACTGTGTAAATTTACTTTCTAACGGATTTTCAAGTCTGGCTTGCATTGCTATTTTGTCTCTTAGTGGAGCGCTTAAAGCGCAGTCTATCTCTTTCTCGCCAAGGCGAATGTAGAATTCTAGCCAATCAACGCCAAGATATTTGTCCCTTCAAGCGCAGTGTCGCTTTAACTGAGACGGGAAACTTTCGAAAGTCGTTAAGGAATTTACTCTTTAGTTTGCCTTTGCCTGGTAAGTTACACTTTCATTCACACTTCTTAAGGGGGGTTTTATTTCAACTGGGGAAATTTATCAATTATTTTAACATTGTATAAAACTGTTAACTTTAATATTCATAATTATTTTAGTCTTTTCTTTTGGAGTTTATTGATTTTAAAGTCATTAATTATTACTGTTTCCAGTGTTTTGAAATAATGTGTTTAACTGTTTTATGGTTTTTTTAACAACAAAATACAAACCATTCGTTGCCCTAAAATCGGCATTTTTAATTAATAACATATCCCAAACCTAAACAGTAATATTAAGTAAATTAAACAGTTGATTGAATAGTTTCACTTATTCAATCAACGTTTAACATGTTGATAAATATATATATTTACAACAAATATATAAAAGGTTTATAAAACCTAAAAGTTTAAGAAGTGTAAATATTTGAATACAAAAGTTTAATAGTAGTAAAAAGTCGATATTCAACTAATAAATATAAGAAGTGAAAGTGTGAAGCTACAAGAAGAAAATTGAAAAGGTATGTATGATTATCCTATTAGTTATACATTTGAGAAAAACGTTTATAGCATACTTTTCCTCCAAGAACCGCCAAATTCCCTTTCGAGATCGTGTAAATTTAATAACATATAGTAACATTTAATCAGTTATAATTTATATAAGTTGTAGCCTAAGTTGGTAGCTTACAACATTTAAGCCTTGGCCACTTGAGGTGACAGGACCACTGTCACACACAGGCCCCTGTTACAATAAGAAATTTTTCAAATAAAAAAAAAAATTGTGAATTTTTTTTATTTAGGTATTTATTACAAAGAGTGAAGGTGGTCTTTGATTCAACCAAAGAAATTCCACACTTTCATATGCAACATTGTGTGCAGAATATTTAACAACAATAAAAAATAATAAAGATATTTTCTTTCTTGATCTTGTGCGATAAACAAAAAACCAGCCATCAACCTCTTCTAATTAGCTTGAATAGTAATTTAATATTAATGTAATAATACGTTTTATGTGCAGCAGAAAATTTCACTTTTACGGGTAGATATCTTTAAAATATGTAACAATTTACATATAGGATTTTTATTTGCACATTCTTTTAAATTATGCCTGTTTGCAATTTTTACCCAGCCCGCAGAGGAATGTGTAAAAAAACTATTGTTTCCAATGAAAAAAATTTTTTTTTGATAACTCCGGAAATGTGTTATTTGACTGTATTTTGACCTATCTCAGCAATATCGTCGTGACATCTGTCCGTGTGTGTATGTCTCTCCTTAACACGAGTTGTCCTAGGTGGCCTGGTTGTACCTAGTTTCACAACTAAAATTGGCAAAAGAAATACATAAAAAAAATAACAATTGTTTAATTTACATTTCTGAGATTCATTTTGTTATTCACAGCTTAATTCTTCTTAAAAGCTCATACTTTCTATTATTTTTTTTAATGATATGATCTGCGAAAATTTTCAGAGATTGTGTAAATCGACAAGGACATGGGAAATGGTGGGACACACATGTGGCTAAAATGACCCATTGTTTCTGTTCTACAAGGGCAGCAAAGTTTGGTTGCTAAAAATATTTTAATTGTATGCCGGTAATCAAATTTAAAATATAAACCAGGGCTATCAAAACGGAAGGGCCACGATTTTACACTTTGTTGACGTCACATCGGGGGCTGATTTTTTTTTAAAGGTTACGTCACGACACAGCTGATTGTCTTTAAAATAATGAGGTTGGAATGACGGTTCATGAATATTTGATTTTCTTTTAAAATAAAGCTAAACAGTTTTTTTTTAATGTATAGTAATCCTTAATTTTTCAGGGCCGCTTCATTAGCTCACACAAAAATTAAATTTAAAGCAGAAGCGAATGTGACAAACACAGAAGTCAAAGTCAAATACATGTCAAATATAACAGTTGGCATGCTGTACATGGCGGGTAATTTGAATTCAAAATAAGGGCTGCTAAATCTTGAAGATTTTAACTTTTTAATCATTTTGCATCCTTACAAAAGTTTGGTGGAATATCGTAATGGTGTCTGAGAATATTTCACTGATATTTCGCGGAAATATGTAGTGTCATTTTGAAAATATCATAAAAAAACATCTGACCTCTCATAAGGCCCAATATAAAATTCAGCCCCCCGAGAACAGCTGATTTTTTCAGGGTCGTGGCCTCTTTTTTTGACATCTATAAACTTAGCATTACCACTTAAGAATTGGATATTCGCAATATATGCATTAATTGTCGTAAATTTGTCGTAAATTTGTCGTGAAAGAAAAAAATTTGTCGCGCCACCCGTTTTTCTGAAAAGGGTATTTAATGCTAAGTTGAGTCTCAACTTAACATTACCACCCCAGAAAAAATAAAAATTTTTAAAAACTAATCTATGAACTAATTGTCGTAAATTTGTCGTAAATTTGTCGTGAAAGAAAAAAATTTGTCGCGCCACCCGTTTTCCTGAAAAGGATAAGTAATGCTTGAGTCTCAACTTTGCACTACCACCCCAGAAAAAATTAAAATTTTCAAAAACTAATAAATGCATTAATTGTCGTGAATGTGTCGTAAATTTGTCGTAAAAGAAAAACAATTGTCGCGTCATCCGTTTTCCCTGAAACAGGCAGTGAGCAATTTTGAGATTTCTCAGGCAAATCTTAGTGATCTTTAAGCTTTTTCACAAAACTTACGAAGATGTAGGTTCATGATTATATTTAACCTTTTCGCGCAATTGTAAATTTTTGGTTCCGCTTTTACTTTTCAATATAACCTTTTGTGGTGTTTGCAAATTTGCGACAATTATTCCATAGTTTTTAAAAATTTTAATTTTTTCTGGGGTGGTAATGCTAGGTTGAGACGCAACTAAGCATTACGTACCCTTTTCAGGAAAACGGGTGGCGCGACAAATTTTTTTCTTTCACGACTAATTTACGACAATTAATGCATATATTGCGAATATCCAATTCTTAAGTGGTAATGCTAAGTTTATAGAGGTCTATTTTTGTGTTGGTCTTGGGTAAACAGCTGACTACTTTCAAAAATTTATCTCATAAATTATGAAATGAACTATAAGTACCCGAAACGGAAATAAAAAAGTTCACTTAGACTGTGCTAATGGGCTAGGAAGGTATCAGATCCCTTATGGGTCCATTTATTTATGTTAGTTTCAGAACTGATTGATGTAGGAATGCTTTTAACTTATATATTAATTTAAATAAATCATTGGTTTAAAAATTAGAACATTAAATCGCTTTTGGATTTATTATTGATGAAGTAACAATTCGATCATTAGTAGTTTAGTTATTAAGAATCTGTGATCCGGATCTTTATAGATTTAAATTATTACAGCATAATTATTAAAGAACTTGTTTAAACATACCTGCCTTCATACTACCTATTAAGTATTTTGTCTACTTGATAAATTACAAGACACCATAATATTTTATGAAACGATTGACTAAAAAGCACGAGTAATACAAGGTTCGTCCAAAATATGCAACCTGAGATACTAAGACGATTTTGATTTTGTTGAAGTTTGATCATAAGTTAAAGAAGTAGAATAAATATTTTTATGAGTTTCCATACTTATAATATAATCTTGGATATATCTAATGAGTTTTGAAGAGTTTTGAAGCAGACTTTTTGATTCGAGGTTTTTTATATTTATTTACCAGAATTCTATCTATCTATTTAGCCTTCTTGTTTAGGCATAAACCTCCCCTAATATGTTTCACTCTTCTCTGTCTGTCGCCGTGTTCATCCATCTAGTTTTCGCATGTATCTTCAAATCGTCCGCTTATCTAATTTGGGGTCTTCCCGTACTTTTTCTTTTCCCAAGGTCTCCAGTTTACAATACATTTGTTCCATCGATTAGATTTTTGTCTAATACCGGCAAATTTCCGTTTTAATTTTGTTACCTCTCCTTTGACATCCGTTACTTTTGTTTTATTTCTTATCCATTTGTTCCTTTTTCTATCTGTTTGATTAAGTAACTATCCAGGTCTGCGATAGGCATTGAAGGATACATTGGTTATACACATTGAGGTACTGAGGATACTTTTTATTTTTTAATATGCAACTTAATTTACCTAATTTAGTTTTAGTATAGTTCATACTCAAGCCTATATTATAAGGATTAACTCCGGCTATTTCCATTTGTTTGGAAACTAAAAATTATAATGCCGAAAAAGGACGTTAAATAATAAATTTAAAGCGACATGACAAGGCACCTAAAACTCTGACTTCAGATTACTATTAAAGCTGAAACTAGTAGCCAAAATATTCAGGTTGTTAATGAATTAATTTTAAATTTAAAAGAGAATGCGTGTAGTAATAAAAATATTGCAATTGCCTATTAGGTTTTATTGCAAACCGAATAAAAACGTGCACCACATATTATACAAACCGCATTTTTTCCATCCTTGACTTTAAAACCCATTCAGTTTACCCATAAACCCAAGCTGTTAACCGCCATACTTAGGTCTTTAAGCTAAAAACAGTAAACTTTTATTAAGTATTAAAATATTATGTTTTATTACTAGTTTATTACGAACATGGGCACAATTAGGGGGAGAACGAAGGGCTAGGCCCCCTAAGCTTAAAATTATCGTTGCACTCAAATGAAATGGTACGAAGATGCTGTTGAAGAAGGTTACCTTTAGAAAGCATCTGCAACAATTTGTTCACACTGTAGCTTATTTGACAGTACCGCTAAATCCCGTTTACATCAACAGATGCTACGTTAAAATATTATATTACAAAGTCATATAAAAAAAAAAAAGAAATAAAGTTTTTTAAATTATGTACATTATTTAACTCCTCTTTATAATATTAAACTTTTAATAAAAAAATTGACAGGGATAAAATGAAATAACATAATTGGGATGACAATTGACAGACATACACAGTAAAAAAAAAGGCGTCAAGACCTAAAAACACCATAAAATAGAAAAAAATTGGAAAATAAACTAAAAAATGCAAAAACTAGCGTATAAACTTCGTGATAAAAGTGTTTTTTTCTCCCTCGGCAAATTGTCGTCTCGGGATAAAAAGTGCCACTTGTATCCCTTGATATATAATACACGGTGTCTCATTTAAAAGGTTCCAAAACCCCCTAAAGATCAACAAGCAAGAAAAAAGCGCCCCTGAACAGGAACAATAAAGTTATCTCTCCATCGATTGATTGCTAAAATTGTTGTAACCTTCACCCTTCTAAAGTGAAGCAATTTTTTAAAAACACTAATTTAAAGCTAGTTATTTTAAGTTTTTTTCACTTATCGTTATTCTATAATAATAAGCTTTAGGCTGCAAGCAAAAAGGAAGTCAAAATTAGAGCGGTGTTACTTATGTATGTTATTTGATTTATTGTTGAGAACTTAACTTGCATTTATAGTTCACCATTAAGAATACTGGGTGCTTTAGAAATAAAAGGTAAATACAAATATTTTTTCGTGGCTAAACGGGTATTTTGTTTCTCTTGTATTTTTCCGTGGGCAGCTCGAAAGCTGTTTTCTTCACGGGTACTAAACCTTACATTAAAAGGTAAATAGTTTATATTTGATTTTAAAAATATAAACAATTACAAAACAATAAAATAAATTAATGACATTGTATAAAAACCAAATAGCAGCAATCCCTTACAGACCAGTATTCGCAAAATATGAAAGAGTCCCAACACACAAATGCAATAAAATTTCGGACTTCCATTGTCTTTATTTATTTTAAAACACGACGTTTCGGTTAGTAAGTATCTCTAACCGTTATCAAGTGTAAAACTAAACAATCTAGTCTCTAGTCTACTACTTATACTACTTGGTGTGCAGTCAGGTGTGACGGGCAATCAAGAACCTGCAGGCAGACAAATCAATCAAGATTCTACCGGCCGACAAAGGAAACGCGACGGTGATCATGGATGTCGAGACTTACGACAAAAAGATCCAAGAAGTTTTGGAGAAAGGAGACTACAAGCAACTACCCAAAGATCCAACCACCACCATAAAAGGACGCATCTACAGGACTTTGAAGAAGTACGCTGAAAATATCTCCGACGCTGTTAGATCCCGCCTGACTCCACACCACAGTAAGGCACCACATTTTTATGGATTACCAAAGATCCATAAAAAGGATATACCACTGCGACCAATTACCAGCTCCAGGGACTCACCGACCAGCACTTTGTCGAGGTTTTTGTTGGACATAATTCAACCACTACAGGGTAAGTCCGAATCTTTTGTCAAAAACTCGGAACATTTTGTCGAGGTTTTAAAAGGTATCGAATTAGATCCCGGCGATAGATTTGTAAGTTTTGATGTAGAAAGTCTCTACACCAACGTGCCAATAAATGAGTCACTCAGTATCATCAAAAACAAATTACAAACTGATGATACACTTCATGAGAGAACAACGCTTTCGGTGGAGGGGGTGATGGATCTTTTGGAGCTCTGTCTCCGTAACTCTTACTTTCAAGTGAAAGATAAGTTTTACGCGCAAAATGATGGACTCCCAATGGGTTCATCTCTTTCGCCAGTGGTAGCAAACATCTACATGGAGTGGTTCGAGGGCCATGCGATCAACACAGCAAGAGTCAAACCAAAACTATGGCTACAATACCTGGATGACACATTTATTATATGGCCGGAAAATGATGACGAACTACAAAATTTTCTACACCATTTAAACGGTATTCGACCAACAATCAAGTGCACCATGGAAATTGAAAAAGATTCGGCCTTACCTTTTTTGGATGTTCTTGTCAAACGATTAGACAGAAACATTCAAACCACTGTATATAGGAAACCTACACAGACGGGACAGTACCTAAATTTTAAGTCTAATCATTCTGTTGCAACAAAACAAGGAGTTATAAGAAGTTTGTATTTAAGAGCCGTAAATATTTGTAGTAATAATGAAGAATTAACCACAGAAATTAACAACATTAAAAAAGGACTTACAACAGAATGGTTATTCCGAGAAATTAATAAACTCAACGATATTTAAAATTAAAAACAAACTAAATGTACCACATTCTCAAAATAATAATCCGTTAGGTGTTATTAACATTCCATATGTTCAAGGGATTTCAGAAAACATAAGACGAATAGCTAAACACTATAATATAAAAACAGTATTTTCTTCGGGAAATACGATAAGAAGTTTTGTAACTAAAACAAAAGCAGACAATCCCTCAAATAACAAGGAATGTATTTACCAAATCCCGTGTGAGTGTGGTAAATCATATGTAGGTGAAACGAAACGCCCTCTTCAGGTTAGAGTAAATGAACATCTAAAAAGTACCCAATTAGGGGATATTGAAAAATCTGGTTTAGCAGATCATGCATGGTCAAATTATCACAGGATTCAGTGGTCAGAAGCTAAAGTTTTACATAAGGAGTCGCATTGGCGAAAACGAAAGTTTATTGAAGCTGCGTTTATAATGCAGAATAAAGAAGTTTTCAGTCAACCAAGCACGGACATACCAAACATATGGAAACCACTCCTTAAGGAAAACAGGCGTCTTACGATTAAAAAGGGGGCGGGCCGTCACACCTGACTGCACACCAAGTAGTATAAGTAGTAGCCTAGAGACTAGATTGTTTAGTTTTACACTTGATAACGGTTAGAGATACTTACTAACCGAAACGTCGTGTTTTAAAATAAATAAAGACAATGGAAGTCCGAAATTTTATTTCTACACAATCATTGTCTACGAGTTTCAAACAAAGACACAAATGCAATCTCCAGGGTCGCCGAGCTGATCCTTTGAATAAAGAAGGCTTTAAAGCTTCTGGACTGAAACTTAATTCACCCTGTCCACTCCAAGGACCATGAGTTTTTACACTAAAAGAAAAATATAGTTGCCTTCAGCTCCTCATACTTTCTATGTTTTTCTATTTTGCCAATTTTTGCAATATAGCTATCAGCTAAGGTGCGTCTGCATGTGGTGTCCCTGCCTTCCAAGGAATCAAAGAAACCCCATTTACCCGTTTCCCTACGTTTCTGCAAATTCCAGTTGGTTTTAATTGTCAAAAAACTGTCATTAGCATTAATGGATTTTGACGAAAATCTATTCAGCTCGTAAGAGTTTCGAACACTATTTAACGTGACAATTTTATGAAAGTCGGTTCAACAGTTTAGGAGCTATGGTCTTACGGACAGAAATATTATACACTCATGGGCGCACCCAGGGCCTTAGATTTTTTAAATATTTTCTACATATTTCATGATAAAACAGAAAAAATAGCTTCAAATTTGACATAATGAGGACTCAGCCACCCCCCCCCCCCAAGCGGCGGCGTAGTTCTTCGCGTCCCGCGAAAAACAAGAAGACCTTTTTTTTTCTGTTTTTTTTTTGTTTTGGTCCCAAGGTTTTTGAAGGGCGTCCTTTTGAGCTGTCGAACCGCTCCAACAGACGATTACCTTTTTTTTTTTTTGTTGCACGATTTTGAGAGGTCTCGCCCCCCCCCCCCCCCAAGACACATTCCTGGGTGCGCCACTGTATACACACACACAGACACACACACACACCCTCACACAGACAGACATTACGACGATATTAATAAGATAGGTCAAAATACACCTAAATAAAATACTTTCGGCGTTATCCCAAAAAAAAATTTTTCGTCGAAACTAATACTTTTTCTAGCCATTGCTACACGGGCCAGAGAGGTAAAAAAGTTGTTATTTTACGTAAATCTTTTTCATTTGTTTTTTTTTTCAATAAAGCATAAGAAGTTAATTCAGTTTTGTATTTAAGCCAAAGCTTGTAAAAATTTTGTATTAAATTATATCAAAATTAAATGGTCCTCTACACAAAACCAATATCCGCCTCAAAATAAGATTTTTTTTTCCTGGCGAGTCAATCTGCTTTTAGAGAAGATAATATTCTCTATAAAATACGTTTTCTTGATTTCATATAATTTTTTTCTACTTAAGGTCTTTTAGCTTACCTAGACTTATTTTATGTTAATAATAATTTTCACTCTGTATTTTTCACTCTGTATACCTAGCTATTACCTATATGAATAGGCAACACCATTGTTTAAGCTCCAGTTAAAGGTCACAGTTAAATATTAAATAAACTCCTAATTTTTCATTTTAATGGAGAAAAAATAGGATAATAAGTATAAACATTATCCAAGTAAAATGTTAAGTACTCATGCTTTCTGTGACTTTGCAGATTAAAAATTAAAAAAGTTCTTATTTGAAAGCTTAGGACTTGCATTGTCTTTATTTAGAACTCTCGCACACACAGACACTGGAAACAGCCACAATATAGGCCACCTCGAATACCGTTCATACCAGGCCAGACATTGGAGCTAAAAAAAGACCCCCAGCTTGTAAAAGCTGGTGTAGTCGCAATTTCGACAGATATTGTTCATATTGCAGCCCTAAAAAAAAAATTGAGTTTTCGACCTTGAGGGGGGGCTCCCCCCGCCCTCTTAGATTTAGTGTGCATAAAAAGTCTTTTTTTAAATAACCTTGTCCCTGTATATTTTACAAAAAAAAGTTCGAAACAAAAGTTAAAGACAATAAAATCTCCTACAAAAACGCTTGTTAACATTTTTTTGTTAGACGAATGGTTTTCGAGTTATGATGCTAATCATTTCGTCGCTATTTTGGATTTTGACCAATTTTAGCTCACACTACTATTATATAAGTAGTGTGAGCTATGGTGATCCTAATTTTTTCGAGAAAAAAAAAGTTGCTCCGATTCCAAAATTTTTTATATATCTTTGCGTTTCAGATGATTTTAAAACTTTTTTGTTTTGCTGTCTGTCTGTCTGTCTGTATGTCTGTCTGTCTGTCTGTCTGTCTGTCTGTCTGTCTGTCTGTCTGTCTGTCTGTCTGTCTGTCTGTCTGTATGTCTGTATGTCTGTCTGTAACGACCAACCCGCATAACTCAAAAACCGCTTGTCCGATTTTAATGAAATTTGGTACCTAAGTTGGGTCTTGGGCCGTGATGGTCCCATTTAAAAATGAACAAAATCCACCGCACGCAAGCCAAATAAAATGGTGGGGGTAGATTCCAAAAATTAGAGTTTATGTGAAAATATGTCGTGTGTGATATCAAACGAAAGGTAATTAAGTCTGGAGTTAAACAAAATGAATTTTAGTTTATTAAAAAAAAAGGGTGGGGGTAGATGTCAAAAATTAGAGTTTAAGTGAAAATATGGCGTGAGTGATATCAAACGAAAGGTAATTGAGTCTGGAGTTAAACAAAATACATTTTAGTTTTTTTTTAAAGGGTGGGGGTAGATTTAAAAAATTTGAGTTTAAGTCAAAACATGGCTTGTGTGGTATCAAACGAAAGGTAATTGAGTCTGGAGTTGAATAAAATATATTTCAGTTTTTGATTATATTAGCTCACACTATAACTATAGTACCTAGTGTGAGCTTAGGTGCCCATAGATTGGCAGAGTATTTATTTACAAAATAAAGGTTAACTAATAGCCTATAAAATGAGATATTACTGAGTCCTCTGAGTAGTATGATTGCTAAGATACGAACCCTGAAGTGTTAGCAGTAAACCATAATTATTCAGTTTTATGTCATTTTCTCAAAAGGTAAGCATTTTACCGAAAATGTGTAATTAACTTTATTGTAGAAAATTAAATTATCTTTTAAACGATGTGTCACCCAAGTGGGTAGAGTCCACGGTTAGCACTTAATTGGCATCCACATTTTGTGATTATTTTTTAGGATCCGAAAAAAAACCATTTTTTTTAGGTTTTATTCATTTCTATGTAAATACCTGCCTGCAATTTGTGGCTGCCACTAGTGGCGACTTAAAATGGCTATGTGTGTGCGACAGGCCTTGTTTTAAACACAACATTTTAATTAGTAAGTATTTCTAACCGTTCAAATATTGAAAACGGTTAGAAATACTTACTAAAGGAAACTTCCTGTTTAAAATAAATAATAAATTAGTAAAAAAAAATTTTTAAGTCGCAAGCTTTTATAAAATGCACTAAAAATTTAAAAATAATTTTCTAACATTCTAATATTATCATAATAATAAAAGCGATGGCCGACTGATGGAAGTTTTGACGATGTTAGCACGATGAGATATCCGTATCAATTAAATATCACTATTTGCAAGAATCAATCTGGCAGAAAAATGCAGAGGTACCAAACCCACCCAACCCGACCCAAGATACCCCAGCATTTCTTTGACATAGGTATGGCAATGGCATAACATTGCCGCACATCAAACATATCTTTGATGACCTGCTATGTTGAATATTCTTTAAGTGTTTTGATCACAAATTTAGATTAACTTATGCTTTGATTTGCGGCCATCGCTTTTATTATTATGATAATATTAGAATGTTGGAAAATTATTTTTTAATTTTTAGTGCATTTTATAAAAGCTTGTGACTTAAAAAAAAAATTTTACCAATTTATTTTCTACTTTTTAGTCTCAGCTATCTACTCTATTACATGAAAATATTTGTTCAATAACAGAACAGAAGAGTATATTCTAGATTATAATGAAATCGCTGATCGTGAGTTGTTTGGAAACTCATTTTTCTATTGGGGGAAAGAGAGGGTGGGGGTAGAGGTAGAAATATATTTTTTGTTTGGGCTGTATTGCCATCGAACCTTATCCAAATCGGATAATGGGAAGTGTGTCAAAAACGCATTTTGCTATAGATGGGAGTGGGGATAGGAGTGGTAGGATTTTTTTTTCAATGTTGTATTGTCATCGGACCACTATATGTATACCAAATTTCATCCAAATTGGATAATGGGAAGGGTGTCAAAAACGCATTTTCTATGGAAAGGGGTGGGGGTAGGGGTAGGAGGATATTTTTTTCTTATTGTTGTATTATCATCGGACCACTATGTGTATACCAAATTTTATCCAAATCGGATAACGGGAAGTGTGTCAAAAACACATTTTTTTTATAGAAGAGGTGGGGGTAGGGGTGGGAGGATATTTTTTTCATAATGTTGTATTGTCATGGGACCACTATGTGTGTACTAAATTTCATCCAAATCGGATAATGGGAAGTGTGTCTGTTCGCTCCGCGAATGTTACTTTTTAGTTTTTGTTAATTTTTAGTATTTTATTTTATTTTTTAAGTGAGGCCTTCGAAACTCGTAGGCCCTGGCAATTTAAAAATATTTCGTGAAAAATAATATTTTTGATCCATAAGGTGGCTCCCTCATTGGCACGTGTGGGAATCAGGAACTAATGATAGAGAAAAAATTGTTAAAAAAAACACTTACTTTTCGGCAGCCATCCTGCTACAAGTCATTTTATAAATTACTGCGATTTCGCTATTTCTTTGGCAGTCCCATTGACTGTTTGTGTTTCAAAAATACTCAAAAAACGGTCTACAGTGTGCCAACGAAGTTGGAGAAGAATTGGAGAGATCCTGCAAGTGGGGCGCCCCAGGACCGACAGGAGTCACACAAGAGGTTAGTGCCATTCGCCACTTCATGATCAGCTTTTTCTCGCCATTTCTTACTTTTTGGAAAGGCTTACACCTTGGCCCTAGAGTTTTTTGAGGTATCCATAAATTTTGTGATAATTTAAAACCAGCAACATTAATAAATTACAGTCCATTATAATAATTTTCGTGATAAAGAACCCCGGCGATTCAGTGTCAAAAACGCTTCAGAAGATTTGAGAGATAGTTAGATAGTTAGATAGTTAGACAGAACATTTGAAGCTAAATAAAAGCTTGTAAAAAAACATCAAGATCATCAAGTCCGAAATTTTGTTTCTAAATTTTTCCTTTTTTAACTATTTATCCTTTACAAAAAAATATGACGTAAAAAATACATTGGTTATTTTTTGTCTTAAATTTAAAAAAAATTAACAACTAACATTCTTACATTGACCAATGAAAAATAAAGCAAATTTTGGTATTTCACAAGAAAGAATTGTGTTGGAAACTTAATTTTTCTTAATATATTTTTATCGCGTTCAAAGGCTTTGATTTACATTTTTTGTTTATTTTTAACCCAAAAAATTGAAACTAGTTTAAGGTCGCAGATTACGAAATGATTTGTGTTTGCAATTTAAAAAAATAATAAATATCAAAAATACTCCTTAAGTTTCAAACCGTATTGGCTGCTATTTCCAAATAGATACTCTATGTACCCTTTCCCATGTTGTGATTTCCAGAATGGCCAGGCTACCAAATCCATTCAGAAAATCACCAGATTAACCCATCCTCTTTCCCATAGATGTTATGTGGTGTGATCCTAAAGGTTAAAAGTTTTAAGTCTTTTATTGATAACATACTGCTCAACGGTCGCCCGATACCAGAATACCCATTTACGCAAGGCCCAGGGGCACAAACTACACTTTCTTTGTGCAAGGGGTACCCTGATAACTTTCTTATCTTCAAACACTATACGGACATACACATGGGGTTTTTTGCTTCTGTTCATAAATTTGGTACGCGTAGGTATGCAATTTATTTTGCAAATTTATAAGCAGGAAATATTTTGTTGTTTGTCGTCAATTTTTTTTTATTTAATTAACATCAGAAATGTTATACCAATTTATAAATGTTTCTTAGCTTAAATTAGTTCTATGGCCATTACGCATGACGCTGATCTATACTTTCAGGAAAAGTATTGATAACCCTCGAGTGGTGAGGTACGGTCTGTGAGACCGATGCCAAGACAAACTTAGTGTAAAAAGCGGGCAAAAACGAGTGCTGCTAAAGTACATGTGTTCAATATTTGTCATTCAACGATTCAGTTTTATTCGAAGTCTCGTAAATGTAGTATATATATATATATATATATATATATATATTTTTTTTTTTATAACAGCCAAAGAATCATTATTTAAAGGCTCACAATTGTGTGCGCCAAATTTCATTAGTCTGGATTAAACCATTTATTGATATAATATCACCCTATTTTGAATTTATACATGTTTTATTTGTATAAGTCTAACGTACTTTAAATTAAGGTATTTTTTTTTAATTAGCAGTATTTTCAACGACGCGACGTCACCGACGATGTGAATCTTCCCCATGTCACCACTAGAGGGTTAAATAATATCTTAAAGAGTTAAACAAGTGTTACTTACTTAAGTTAATATCCGATTAAATGTCACTTAAGATATTAAAGATCCAGATCGTTTAGATTCCGTTTATATCAAATTATGTCACATGCCCATGTCTAAAATATACATAATCCAATTATGTAGATATGTGTAATAGGAGGTTTAATAATATGTGTGTAAGATTTCACCTGATGTTGATGTTTATGGCGTACTATACCAGCAAAAAAAGAAAATAAAACTTGGTTTCATTTGGATGTATGAACTAAAATGTAGCTCAAGATCCCAACCAATTGGAAATTTTTATCAACAAATTCATATCATAATTGGCGCAAAAATTACTGTGCGATTATTTAAAACTAAACAAAAATTAAAACCACAAAGGTTAGTTCTAGCGCCCTAGATATAAATTAAACAAGTGGAAAATTTAGTGGCATAAGGAAAGGAAAAATAAGAAAAGTAAGATAACAAAAAGATTTACCTCAGGCTAGGATCGAACCAGCGACCTTTCGCTATCTCGGCGAACGCTCTACCACTCACAGAACACCAAAGGGAAGAAATGCAAACTACGTAGCTATAGCTATAGCTCTCTGTCTAGATCAAACATGTCGGGACACAGCTGATTTTTGTCAAAATAAATCAGCTGATATCACAGAACACCAGCTGAGCTGATATTTGTTAAAATAAATCTGCTGGTCAGTGAAAATCAGCTGTTGATGGGAAAAACGTTTGTTTTTGTTAAAATGTATTTGTTCAGAACCATCCTATTTAAATCATGGCATACTTTTTCTATCAAATTTGCACAAAAATATCGTCAAATAGTAAAACTTTGTGGACAATAATTTTTTTACAAAATTTATGGAAAATACCAAAACTTTATATGCAATGGTTCTGAAAAAATACATTTTAAACAAAAACAAACTTTTTGTACCATCATCAGCTGATATTCAATGAACAGTATTATATTAATATTTAAAAATTAATTAATAAACATATAGTACTTACCAGCTTTTTTACTGCTAAAGATAGATTTATATGAACTGTGATATTGTTATTTCAGTGTTGAGCAGATAGTAAACTAAAACACTTTCCGTGATAGACACAGTTTATTGAACTTAAACACTTTTCCGGATAGACAGTTTGCTCAACTAAAACCCTTCCCAGGACAGATCCTGCGCCGAGGGGCTGATCAATGCGCTTCGGACTAATAAAAATTAGTAAAAATTAGGTCCTGGCAGGACCTTTGGTTTGGTATTATTCGTTAGTCATTTTTGTCTTTTTTTTATCACTTTATACCTAAATAAGACCAAGAAGGACTTACAGGACCAACAAAAATATGGATTATGTAAAGAACTGTACACAATTTTTGCTATTGATCAGCCTTTCTCCCTGCAATGAATTGCAAGACAAGCAGTGATAGAACCACCATACAGCAAGACCTTCTGCAGGGCAGAGGTGCTCCCACCAACTAAACCTTTTTAATTTCGCTGAAATCATTTTTTACTTATCACTGTGTGTGTGTGATCACTCCAGCCCTTCGGGCTCTCTATGGAGCATACGCCTCTCAGCAACCCTGTGCTTTGCTGCATTGTAGTTCTGCCACTGTTTATTTACATATTGAAATAAGTATTTATAAAATACACATTATACAGGGTGTTTCATAATTCAATAACATAATTTTAGTGTTGAATTCCTTAAGCGGTTTCAAGGCAAAATTTTTATATAACCTTAAACGCCTTGTTTTAAAGTTTCTTTTATTTAGTTTTTTATAGCTCTTGTACTTTTCGAGATATTTAGTTCAAATTTGGCATATTAAGCTATAGGCACTACACTTTTAGACATGCCAAATAATAGTAAACATGTACAGAGTGACCCTTTTTCAGGGGTCATGTCGCCTTTTCCCCTAGAATTTTTTTGTTTTAAGCCACTGGTAGGGAGAAGTGCGGATTTTAAAACAAGAAATAAAATCTTTGTTTCATTTGCAAACTTTTTTGTTTTTCTGAAATTTTTTTGCATCTTTAACCATTTTAGAGAAAATCGCTGTTGCACCAAAGGCTGCTATCATAAAATAAAAAATGCTCCAGTATGGTATGGCGAGTATATTAAAATAAACAAATTAATTAAAACCTATTTGACATGCCTTAACTTGTAGTGCCTATAAGTAAATATACAAGCCAAATTTGAGCTAAATATCACAAAAACTGTAAAAGCTATATAAAAAAAGTAAATTGAAACACCCTGTATCTCTACTACTAAGTGTTTGTAGACCTTTGTTGATATAAACTTTTTGTCTTGAAATCACTCTAGGAAATTATCTTAAAAATTTTTTATTGTATTTTACAACACCCTATATAACCCATTTTGGCTTACATGCATTACGAATAATGTTTCAATATTGTATTAGTGCTATAATGCAAATCCTATTTATTTTTTTGTTGTAGTGTGCAGTTTTTTGTAGCGGTTGACAAAAATATTCCTGCTTCCTCCATTAAAAAACAAGCACATTGAATATAATGCAAGGCTAAATCCTCTCCCCCTTGAGCATTACATATTTCAAGAATGTAGTCAAACTCATTAGGTAATATAGGCACAATATATCCCCAAATGTTAAATACAATACAATTAGGAGCTTTCATTGGAGGAATATGAACTCACTATTATATGTAATAAAAATAAGACAAAATGGGCCACTTGTATATACAGTTTGACTTATTGTATCTGATCCTCAGCACAGAAAGCAAAAAATATGTTTTTACACAATACACAAGTCAAATTTTATGAATTTATATGATTTTGTGGATGTCCTGATATTGTATAGTTTAGAATTTCACACAATTGGGCTTTATGTTTTGTGTAAAAATATATTTTTTGATTTCGGTTCCGAGGGTCGGATACCATTAGTCAAACTGTAGATAAGATTACTTAACAAAGTAATGTGAACTTTCTATTTTATGCCTAATTTACCCATAACATAATGCACAATGGAAAGATTTAGTGTTTATACTTTATGTCTACAATACTAAGGAGATGGAAACAGAGATATTAAAATTAAGCAATGAGTTTGTGCATTAAGTTTGTGCATTAAGTTTTTGGGTAAACCAGGCCTTACTTAGAAAAATGCCATGATAATATAAGTTATGTGAATAATGACCTGTTCTAGTTTAAAGATTTCTGAAGTTTTGACATGTAATAGAATTTGCAGACAAAATAACAACTACCTTTTTCAGATAGAACAGTTTTTAACATGTGTCAACAAGTGAAAAAAAAACATTTTTTGACATTACAATTGACATGTAAAAAAAAATTATTTAGTTGTTTTCTTTTTTCACAAGCTATAAAATATTGTTTGTGAATAGAATCCTCTTTTGGGGGACCAACAAAAATTTTTCTGTTAGCAAGAAAACCTGTCTAAAATAATTAAATAAAAATAAATAAAACAAAAAAAAACTTTGTAAAATTTTTATTTTCAAAGATTTTACAGTAAAAATTGCGAAAAATAAATAATTACTACATCACTACCATAAGAAATTATTATTATTTTTTGACTACACCAAACCAAACTTTCCACTAAGATTGTTAAAAAATTTAGATTTATTAAAATAAAACTAAGTGAAACTTTATAAACCACCTTAAAAAACATGACTGCTGAAGCTCCAATTGACACCTGTTCAAAAAACATAGCATTACTACCCTGAATACAAATTTAGCTTTGAGATTACATTGTCCGGTAATTATGCAGAATAAAATATTATTTTACAGCTTATGCAGTGGCGCACCCAGGAATATGTCTTGGGGGGGGGGGGGGCGAGGCTTCATGATGTCGTATTTCATGTGTGTGTGTTTATTCATGAAATATGTGGAAAATATATTAAAAAAATCTTAGGTTTGGGCCCCCCCCTGGCTGCGCCCATGGCTTATTGCATTACAGATTTCTTGACATTAGCCCAAGATTTACATGGCATTATTGGCAAAACAGTACAAATTACAGGTTAGCTGTTACCACTTGGTTAGTACTACCTGAGGGGAACACTAAGCTGCCTTTGCAAAATTAAAAAACAGTGTTTGTTTTACTTAAAAATAAAACAAATTTTCATTCATTTCCAAACAAAGCATGCAACTTGTTTGTTCTGTCTCTCTTTAAGTAACATCATCTGAGTGAGAGACAGGACACAAAAGTTGCATGCATGGAAAAGTTGCACAGTCCGAACAGGGTATTAGGCAATAAAAAATGCTATTTATAAAACTCAAGGATACTGTTTCAGTTCCATATTGACACATCTCTTTCTCCCCAGAAAAGAACAGGTATGTGCCATGATCAAATTGATACAGTAAAGTTGAGTTTATAGTTGGGGCTGTAAAGCTGGTTTGTCACTATGAAAGTTTCTCTAAAATGCATGACATCTCATTCCAAGTGCCATCATTGGATATAGTGACATGGGTTTGATGCAGTCAGAACAGGGCTTAAGTCAAACTTATTAAGCAGGGAGGCAGGAATTTTAAAGCTATATAGCAATAGCAATAACAATAACAAACAAAGCCATATTGCCATAAAGTAAGCAGTAAGATGCAACAAAAAAATGTATTATCCTACAAACATGGGTCACACAGTGGCATATATGTCAGGGGCAGCCCCCCCCAAAAGCTAAGTTTTTTCTAATATTTTCCACATATTTCATGAATACAGACATAAAATATGGCCTCATGGGGTACCACCTATATTTTACAGATCAAAATTTTAATGACCTTTTTATACTTTTCGATATTGGAGCGTATTGTTTGAGGTTAAAACAAACCCTAACTAATAAATCACAGCTGCTACCACTCCCAAACAGTTACCTATCTATCTATCACTTAGGTACAGATCAGGTTTACACTAAAAACCAACTACTATCCCCTTGGATTACCTTCTACCAGCAAAAAACAAACTACTACCAACTTTTGCTACCTTCTACCAGCAATAAAGTAACTACTTCCACCTTCCCCTAGCTTCTACCAGCAAAAAACCAACTACTACCAAGTTCTCCTAGCTTCTACCGCCAAAAAACCAAATACTACAATCATAATCAAAGTAGGTAGTAGTTGGTTTTTTAGTGGTAGAAGATAAGTGTTGGTAGAAGTTGGTTTTTTGGTGGCAGAGACTAGGAGAAGATGGCAGTAGTTGGTTTTTTAGGGGTAGAAGCTCAGCGAAGGTAGTAAGGTTTTTTGGGGTTAGAAGTAGGGGAAGGTGGTAGTAGTTGGTTTTTTGGGGATAGAAGCCACAGAAGGTGGTAGTAGTTGGTTTTTTGGTGGTAGAAACTAAGCGAAGGTGGTTTTTGGCATAAAACTGTGTTGCAGCTGAGTGATAGATCACTGTAACTCTTCAGAAATAGTAACAGCTTAGACTGATAAGTTAGAACCTATTTGTTTTTATCATAAACAAGGCGGCCTTACTTAAAATTGAAATTTCCATTGTTCATAGTGGAAAGTATGAAGTAAGCCTAAATAAATGAACTTACCCCTTACCCATAACAGAATGCACAATACGAACAATAAATCCACCTTAAAACTCACTGGTATGGGGTCGTTGAATTGACTGCTTTTTATATGCTGCTCCTTGTTTTTTATACTGCTGCTGCTTCTTTTTTACACTGCTACTGCTTGTTAGACTCACAAAATATGCCGATCTAGTACACAATGATTTGATTTTAGTTTTTGATTTTCTCTATGAGTTTTTTTATCAAAAATCAGATTGAGGGGAACACCCGACAAAAATGACATTCACCACAGAATAAATTCAGGTGTGTCGCGTGTCTCTCTTTCTGTCTGTTCTGGTGGGCTCTCTCTCTTTCCCACAACAGCAGTCAAACCACAGAACAGGATGACACTGTCAAACGTCATTATGTTTAGTTCCAATTTAGTCCCTTGTCCAGATCGCAGGCGCTGTTCGCGCTGTTATATTCCGTATGACATTTTCACGGAGGTGCTACCACTGAGCCACCGAGGAACTGGTTCAAAATTCACGATTGTTAGTTGTATAAAACGTTGTAAACTTAAACTATTCCTTACTCAGTGACTCATGTCAGGAATATGTCTTGGAGGGGCCGAGGCCTCAAGAGAGGGGGGTCGAGGTCTCATGATGTCGTGTTTTATGATATTTTATCTCTTTATTCATAAAATATATGGCTAGCTAAAAATATCTAGGTTTGGGGGGCCCGGGCCACGAGTCCTTCTCTTTCTCCCTGGGTGCGCTTACTTATAATTTGTATCTTCTTTACTTAACCAAAGAAATAAATGTACTTTATTCATAAATGGACAAGTGAAGTTTTGGGATTGTTTAACGCTTTTAAACTTTGCTAAGAGAAAATATTTATATCAAATCAAAGCAAATCGCATCGATCCAGTAGAAGCATTGGGGCCCCCAGGATTATGCCTTGGGAGAGGGGCGAGAACCCATAATCCTGTATTTTATGTTATTAAATTTCTGTGAAAAATATTTTTAAAAACGTTAGGCATGGGATGGACCGGTCACCGAGCCAAGATTTCAAAACTCAATATCAAAAAAAAACAAAATAAGGTCTGAAAGCAGACGTTTAAGCTAGGTCAAGTCAACTTGATTTGAAAAAACATCTATTGAGAAAATACGTTTTCTACATTCTACATTTGATATATTTTTTACATTCTACATTTGATATATTTTTACCTTCCTAGCCCGCGCAGCAATAGAGAAGGTATTATTTTTAATAAAAAAATTTTTTTTGAGAAAACGCCGAAAATGTGTTTTTTGGGTGTTTTTTTGACCTACACGATAAAAAACTTTGTCTACAATGAAAACACGTTTTTTTCTTGAATAAATTGTTTTGCCTTAAAACAATTTGTTTTGAATTAAAATATTTCTCTTTAGTTCAACGCAGCGTTTAATCTTGGAATGAGACTTTATTTTTCTTCTTCAATTGTTTTGTTTCAGTATACTCCGTTTTGTAACAAAGCAAATTGTCTTCATATAAGTAATATTTTGCTTTCATAGAAAATGGTGCCTTAGATTAATTCAATTCCAATTTATAATAAAACAATTTCTGTTTCACATTAAAATAAAAGGCAAGACATTTTTTTTCTAAATCAAGAAAATATTCTCTTGGTGAATAGGAAAGCACAAAATATTTTACTTCAAAGCAATTTGCTTTGATCTAAGAAAAAAATTTTTCCGTGTACACGATAAAAACTTTTGTCTACAATAAATACACGTACTTTTCTTGAATAATTTGTTTTAACGTAAAACAATTTGTTTTGAATTAAAATATTTCTTTTTAGTTCAACGCAGCGTTCAGTCTTGAAACGAGACTTTATTTTTCTTCTTTAATTGTTTTGTTTCAGTATACTTCATTTTGTAACCAAGCAAATTGTCTTCATATAAGTAATATTTTGCTTCCAGAGAAAACGGTACCTTTGATTAATTCAGTTCCAATTTATAATAAAACAATTTCTACAAATTGTGAAAGGCTTTCGCGGCCATCGTCCAATGGTGGGTGTGCTTTCGGGCTGTTCGGCCGTCGTCGTTGGAAATTCGTTCTCGACATTTCGCCATCTCGAGTGGATGGCATCTTCAGGAGATGTTGACTGTTTGTCGGCTTCTCGAAGACTGGTGGTTAGTCTGTCGCGGGCGCAGGTTATATACGCTATGGTGGGCGGGGCGTATATCAGAGCTGGTCGGTGATTGGTCACATTCCCTTGATTCAGTTTTGTTATTGTAAGCGAGCCGTTTAGTGTTTTTAAGAACCGGTACCCATGTTCTGTTAATTTTAAGAGTTTCTTCAGATCTGTTGAAGTTCTGCTGGTGTTTATGAATTTCGATTGCTTCTCTATAGCGTCTTGGATAGTATGAAGAGGAGACGCAGAGAACTTGTGTGTATTCGAATTTTATTCGGTGGTCTTCATTGTTTAGTG
Source organism: Aspidapion aeneum (assembly GCA_963576565.1). NCBI lineage: Eukaryota > Metazoa > Arthropoda > Insecta > Coleoptera > Brentidae > Aspidapion > Aspidapion aeneum. The sequence continues at coordinate 134,251,072 of OY755040.1, forward strand.
TGTGGTCTGCAACTGCGGATTTTTCCGTATGTCCGAGTCGACAGTTGGCTTTGTGTTCTTTGATTCTTGTGTTTACGGACCGTTTGGTTGTTCCGATGTAGACACTTCCACAGGTACAGGGAATGCGGTATACCCCCGAAGAACTTAGTGGGTTCCTTATATCCTTCGCAGATCTGAGGTGGCTCTCGATCTTCTTAGATGGCTTGAAGATCATTTTTATGTTGTGTTTTCCCAGAATACGTCCGATCCTATCTGTCACTCCAGGGATGTAGGGCAGAAAGGCTCTTAAAGTAACTTCGCGGCTGCTCAGTCCACCGCTACTGTTACTTCTAGTGCTCGGCTTTGGTCGTATACATTTATCTATGTCGCTTTGAGTGTATCCATTTGCTACGAGGGCGTTTTTAAGATGGTTTAATTCTTTGTCTAGATGTTCTGGTTCGCAGATTCTTTTTGCCCTCTCTACCAATGTTCTTATTACCCCTTTTCGTTGGCACGGGTGGTGGTTAGATGTGTTGTTTAGGTAGCGGTCTGTGTGAGTAGGTTTTCTGTATACGGTATGTCCTATTCGTTTCTCTTTCCTCGTTACTAGTACGTCAAGGAATGCTAATTCTCTGTTGTGCTCTGTTTTCATTGTAAATTGTATACTGGGGTGTATGCTATTAATGTGGTTGAGAAATTCATTAAGGCTGTCTCTACCATAAGGCCAAACGACAAAAGTGTCATCTACATATCGAAACCAGACTTTGGGTTTGTGAGGGGCATTATTCAACGCCTTCTCTTCTGGTTTCTGTTTTAACATTAAAATAAAAGACATTTTTTGTGCTATATCAAAAAAATATTCTCGTGGTGAATAGGAAAGCACAAATTATTTTACTTCAAAGCAATGTTGTCTCTGTCTGTGTGTGTGTGTGTGTGTGTGTGTGTGTATGTCTGCCCGTAACACGATAGCTCTTGAACCGCTAAACCGAAAATCCATTGAGGCTAATGATAGTTTTTTGAAAATTAAAAAATTTTTAAAATGCTTTTTTTTAACGGAGCATCGCATCAATATGCGGTTTTCGGACTATAGAAGACTGCATTTTGCGCAATAATTTGTGTATTCACCAAAAACTTTGTTGGACCTTTACTTTCTGATATATTTACACAAAACTCTTTTCAAGGCTGATATATTATAGCTTCACTGGAAGTGTGCTAATAGGCTAGCTAGGAAAGTATCAGATCCGTCAGGGATCGATTTGTTTTGAGGCATAGAGTGACTGATCCTAGATGGATGGAAAGTTTCAGTATAAATTGAAAAAAAAATATAATAAATAAATAATTTAGCCAGCTTGTTAATTATTTTTTAAAGAAAATTAAATCTTTAAAACGTGGACGTGTACTTTAATAATCCAATATGTGTAATGTATAGGTGCTAAGTCTTTACAATTTTTATTAAATTATATGTGATGCTTAAGAATGTTTTAAATTTCCTAATGGCTACAAAACCGTTAACACCAAACATGGTAAAAATTGTATATTTCCTGCAAAGTGTTAGCTTGCACTGTTTTAAATTGACTTTACAGTTGGAGAAATTAGAAAAAAATTACCTAAAAATATGTATACGAATTAAAAAATTAGCAAATTTAACTTTTCGAATAAAGAACAGTGTTTTCTTAGCATCCCTCTTTAATTTAAGGGTGTTCCATTAAAAAAAAAACTATCGACCTGTCAAATTTTGACATTTAGAAAAAAAAATTGGCATTCTGACTATGTAAAAAATTATGAAACTTTTGAATTTATGATATTTTGATTTCTATTCAAATATACATTTTACATATGGTGTAAACATATACGGGAAAACCTGCTTTGCAATAATAATTGGACCATCTTAATTTATTATTGCACTAATCTGTTTTGGTCTGGTTTTTGAAATAAATAACCATTACCAAATGGTTTAATGTCAATTTATAAGCTAGATTATGTCTTGTTTAGGAAGATAGATTACAGATCGATGTTTTTTTTCTCTAAATGTTAATCCTTGCTTACTTTGTAATGTCATGCAATTGTGTAATAAAAAAAAATCTCAAAACTTTTTTTTACTAACCTGAAATTAAATCCTATAGAAATCCTGAAATAAAATAAACATCAAAACTTTTCAGTACTATTTATACCGGGTGATCCAGGATTATGGAAAAAAATGAGATAACGCCAAAAATGTGTTATTTGGGTGTATTTTGACCTATCTTAGCAATATCGTCGCGACGTCTGTCCCTGCGTGTGTATGTATATATATCTGTCCGTAACACGATAGCTCCTAAGCCGCTAAACCGATTTCGATTAATTTTTAGGTAAATTAGTGTACGCTCCTGTAAAAGCTGATTAGATTTTGTTCAGAATTCATTAATGCTAACAAAAAATTTTTGACAGCTTAAAAATTAAATGCTAATACACTTGTTTAGCCAGTCAAATAAATGTTTATTTCCTAAATTTACATAAACAAAGATATATCTAAAAAAAGAAAAATTTAAAGAACTTTCATGTCAGTCCAAAAGACATTTCTAATTAAGCGTAGTAGTAGTAGTAGTGGTGGGGAGACCATTTTTGGTCCAGCGACTAGGCACACGGCACGAACTTTTCGCAAACCCCGATTTGTCCGTACATCATATATCAAACTGATGCACGTGCCCCTTAGGATGCAAGTTTTCTTTCTCTAAGGGGACTTAATTTGCCTGACACCTCTTTATCGAGGGCAGGGATCTGTATACTGCCTAGCAAGTATATACAGTGGGCCCACGCTTTTACACCCCTTCTGAAAGGTGGTCCTGCTACATGTTAGACTTGCATCTATCTAACATGGCTATCGTCCCACCAAAACTTGGTTATAGACGATATTTTCAGCGCAACAGTCGTGGTCGTCGTGAGTTGACTGTAGGAGATTTATGCTGGCGCCGTCCTGGTTCCGACTATATAGCACTTATAGCAGGCTCCTGGGTTATTATTCCTGGTTCCTCGCCTGGCTGCGTGTCGGCTCCTGGACTACACCTGCGTATATTCTCGATGTTCAATGTCGACTTATATTTTTTTGCGTGCATCGCAGGACGACAGTTTTTTTTTTTTGGTTTTTGCATCGTTCGAGACGCGAGCCTGATACCTTCTGCTTGTTGTTTTGTGTTTTCTGGTATTATTGAATAAATCGCCATTTTCGTTTTGAGATGCCGGATATTTTGAGTTAAAAAATTAAAAGTCTTGACGCAAAGTAAAGCTTTATTTGTGTTCAGAAGATATTAGTAAGACATTTTATATCTTGCTTCAAAACCACTTTTTCTTCGCGAAAGGCAGTTTGTTTTAAACCAAAACAATTTACCAAGACAATTATTTTTTTTCCCAAAACAAGCAGTTTGCTTAGATGAAGAGAAATCAATTTGTTCGGAGACTTTTGCTTTTGGGTCAAGAAATTTTTTTCAAGAAAACTACTTCAATGGTGTACGAGGTTTCTCAAAAAATATGAGTTTTAATTAAGAGTAAAGTACCTTTAAATTTGACAATAACTATCGAAAAAAAAGTTGATCAGAATTGAAAATTATGTTTAAATATGCAAGTACGTCCATTTAAATTAAAACTTCCGATTATTTTATTTTTTACTAATATTTTTATTTTAAATGAACATGTGTCTTTTGTGATTACGAAACACATATAAAAGAGTTTTCATTGTTTTCTAATAATTTTGCAATTAAATTACTTTACTCTTGAGCAAAAATCATATTTTTTGACAAACCTTGTATATAACTGAAAAAATTTGTTATTTGATGACTGTATTCTAGGCTTTAGATAATGCAGAACTTTTTATGAAGAATAACTTTTTTTCCTAAAATTAATAATAAAAAACTTTTGCATATGATTCCAACTTAGAGGGACATACTGTATGACATATATACAGAGTGTCTCTAAAAGGTTTGTACAAAACCTTAGCACATATTCCTGAGGTCAAAATAAGCCGATTTAAAGCAACTTACCGAAGTCTGAAATTGCTTCGATTCAGAAATACAGGGTGTTTTTTATTTTAATTGAACCAAGTGAAACTATTTTCCCAGAAATTGACTGATACCTACCGAAAATTACTAAACGACAAAAAAAAATTAATAACTCATTTACTGACTAAATTTAATGCAAAATCTTTTGATCAAAAATAATTTTAATATTCCGTTGCGGCATCGAACAATAAAAACGGAAATATCTCAGAAACGGCTCACCCTAGCAGATTTTATCAAAAGTACCTTTTTTGCTTAAAAAAGTTCAGGAAATTATTTTATCAACAAAAAAAGTTGAAAAAAGCACTGAGAAAAAAGTTATGGTCATTTTAAACCATAAGATGAGCATTGTGAAGCGTTAGGTTTCACATCCCAAAAAACCCCCGAGTACCAATTTTTAAACTAATGTGTTGAGAAATGTTCATAAATTTTAATAAAATCGATTTTTAATTTTTAAATTCACCACCCTGTATCTCAGAAACAAAGCAATTTTGGACTAAGGTAATTTGCATTAAATCGACTTATTTTGACCTGAGGAATATGTGCTAAGATTTTGTACAGACCTTTTAGAGACACCCTGTAGTTTGTTGAGTTTGTGTTTGTTGTCTATACGCCTATAGATATCTCCAGAATATTGGGTGTGTGCTTATAGACAGAAAAAGAACACTAAACTCTTTATTTGTTTCAACACTGATTTTGCAAGAAAAAACTATTGTGGCTTATGTTAATTAATTAATTGGTATTCCATGTCGATCGGCTGGTGCAGATTTGTTAATGTCACCGACAATTGCGCCCACAAAGGGTCATTATAACAATTTTTATTTCAAACGGACATTGTTTAAAATGAAAATTATTTATGTTTTAGATTATAATTTAAAAGAAAAAGTAGAGGAATTTGGAAAATGTCTTACTTAAATATTTTAAAGTAAGTAACCCGATAAGGGACCATTCCCAATTACGTAATGCTGCAGGGGGCAGCAGGGGGGGTGAGGTTAAGTCTTCTGTTATACTTATACCAATATTTACTAAAGGCAAATTGTGAAAGGCTTTCGCGGCCATCGTCCAATGGTGGGTGTGCTTTCGGGCTGTTCGGCCGTCGTCGTTGAACCAACGACGACGGCCGAACAGCCCGAAAGCACACCCACCATTTACTAAAGGGTCTACAGTGCTAAGTGCTACAATCCTAGGTTTAAAGTTTGCATTTTGGTTGAAGGTTTAATTTATTTTTCCCATGAATGCAATAGTTTTTAATATTTATATAAATTGTTCATAAATACCTTGCGATATGGGTAATTTTTTTTCGTTGTAACAAAGACATTATTTTCACACAAAGGTTATAAATAAATAAAAAGAATAAAATATTTTAGTTTAAAAATGGTAGCCATATTTAATCCTCCAAACGTCACTAGGAAATAGGGACATTTTGGGTCAGGTCGACTAACAGAAAATTTGACAGCTGTTAACGTTATTGTTACTAGGAATGACGGCAACATTCAGGACAAAAAAGATAGATTTTAAAACACTTAAGATAACACAACACAAACGTTAATTTAGTAGTTTCACACACCTTCAACTTTTTGTTTATTTATATTTGTTAATTTATTTTTATTAGATTTATGGCTTTTTACAAACCAAACTACCGAATTATAGTAAAAAATTCGACTGCATTAAACAAAACAATACAAAACTAACCTTAAAAAATAGCGGTAACATTAAAGGCCGGCCACCGTAAGTACCGGGCGCCGTTACCGTACATAACAAAAAAGAAGCGAGAAGCTGCTAATGCGCAGACTCAGTAATAACAATAACGGTAACAAAGTGTAAAACACGCGACCCAAAATGTCCCTAATGTCGAATAAAAACGGTGTAAGTCAGTGTCAACTGTCCGCTATATTTTACGTTAATTATTTAGACAAGTTAGCGACGATTAAACCGATGTTCGATTGTTTTGGTGGATGTGTAATTGAAAAGGGATTCCAATATATCTTGTACTTTTTACAGTATTTAAATATTGATACGTATTTAATACGGTAATGCATCTACAGATACACTTTTAAGGCACGCCCCAAAGCAGTGTGCTTGCACCTTTAATATTTTTGCTGTTTATTAACGATCTTCCCGAATATATCACGTGCGGACTTGTGTTTATGTTCTCCGATGATACGTCCATCGTTGTATCCGCAAAAGACACAAATTTTCTTCATGAAAAAATCAACTTAACCCTAAATGAATTTTCGAACTGGTGCAAGCAAAACAATATGATAAATTACGTATTTATGTCCGTTTGACTGATTTTTAATCTGCATGTTGTTTTAGACTGTTTTAAATGTTTTTTAATTTTTTATTTTTGTGTGTTCCAGTTTTTCATTTGTTTCAAATATGATTCTTAACTGTCTACCAGACCACTTGATAATGGTTTTTTAAAAACCGAATCGCGTCGTGATTAGACAATAAAATATTTGTGAAGTAAGCAGGACTTTTCGTTTCATCTCCTTTAACAATGGTTCAAGGACTTCACCCTGGAGAAATCTACAATTCATATATATATATACAAATTTTGTAAATGTGTTTTCGTTTTTATTTTTTTAAATATTTATACTAATATTATCTACATTATTGTAGCTGAAAAGATTAATAAAGTTGTGTATTGTCTTTTGTCTATGTATTATTTAGCTTTGAACTACAATTTGAGACTATTTTTAACGGGAATCCTACGACCGCACGGACTAAATTTCCAAAACATGACATATCGCTACAAAATTTTTATGTGGTTTTTTCTTTATTTCTATAGGTAATTTGAATTTATATGAGATGAAACTCACTGAGAAATGCTTACCCAATTATATTGGACATTAGGGTGAACCAAATCTTTGCAGCTATTTGACCTGTGAGTATTAAAATACTCTGCCAATATATGGGCCCCTAAGCTCACACTAGGTATCTACTATAGTTATAGCGTACGTGTGAGCTGATATAACTAAAAACTAAAATAAATTTTATTCAACTCCAGACTAAATTACCTTTCGTTTGATACCACACAAGCCATGTTTTGACTTAAACTCAAATTTTTGAAATCTACCCCCACGCTTAAAAGACAAAAACTAAAATATATTTTGTTTAACTCCGGACTCAATTACCTTTCGTTTGATATCACACACGCCATATTTTTACGTAAACTCTAATTTTAAAAATCTACCCCCACACTTTTATTTGGCTTGTGTTCGGTGGATTTGGTTCATTTTTAAATGGGACCATCTCGACCCAAGACCCAGCCTAGGTACTAAATTTCATTGAAATCGGGCAAGCGGTTTTTGAGTTATGCGCGTTGGTCATTACAGACAGACAGACAGACATACAGACAGACAGACGGCGCAACAAAAAAGTTTCAAAATCATCTAAAACGCAAAGATATATAAAAATTTTTGAAATCGGAGCAACTTTTTTTTTTCTCGAAAAAATTAGGATCACCATAGCTCACACTACTATAGTATAGTATATGTGTGAGCTAAAAACACACTTAAACCGGTCGGTATCAAGTCTATAGACTTGATACTTAAATCCTGAATTTTGGCGTTAAGTAATTTAAGGATAAGTTGTAAGTACCTGCATAAACTAGGTCCATATTTACCAAGAAGAAATATGGTTATGCTACAGCGTTTGACTAGCACCCTAATGACCACGAGTCGTTAAATACCGAGATGAATTCCAAGACGTGCGCAAGCGTTGATTTGTCACTTCTGCCAACCAATCAACTGAGAGATATTTCAGTATGGTTTTATCACGGGTGATCCGTGGTTTTATACAGCAAAACTTTAATAATTCCCAGTTCTTTTTGATAAAAATTCGTCGTTTTTGTGCTGTGAAAATGCCGGTGACGTGCAAGTTGTGTGACAAATTATTTAGTGCCCAATTTAATTTGAATAAACACTGTCATCGGGGTTCTACTGTATGTCTATGCTACGAAAAACATTTTTTAAGATTTAGCGCATTTAAATTTGTCAATACTCCCTTGGCAAAACAAAATAAACGTGAAATGCAATATAGAAGAAATACTGCATATACCTCAAAAAATATTAATCGCAGCACATAGATATTGTAAATTTTTGAAATCAAAAAGAAAAGACAAATATTAAAATGCAAAAATATACAGGGTGTTTCCTCTCAAAAAATCGACTTCATTGTCACACCCTGTACAGGGTGTCCCAAATTCGTTGTTTTTTTGTGGTTTCGGGTATTTCTAGGGGAAATAGAAAAAAACTGAGCCCTCTTTGCGACGCTTAAATTTTAAGAGAAGCCTAAAGCCTAAGCTACGGAGTGTTTTTGTCTGCATTTTGCTTTTGTGTAAATAGCTTTCTTATAGATCTTTTCTTGAAGAATTGACAGATGTAAACGGTTTTTATTTATCTGTTTTGGTTTTTAAAATATTGCATAAAGTTGTTATTTTTCTTACATAATAACTCTCTTTTTATTCGTTTTTTAAAATCAGCTTAAAATTTCCTTTAAAATGAGTGATACATCATATTTTAATTTTATTTTTAATTTTCTTTTATTGTTTTCTTTATTTTTATTTTTTAATCACCTCTTTATTATTTTTTTATTTTTATAATTTTATAATATTAAAATATTTAAAACCCATTAAGCAAACTAAAATATGTGGTAAAAATAAAAAAAATTAATTTTATGTGATATCTCAAAAACTAAAGGTGTCAAATGAAATTTAATTTAACAGTTTAATTCCTCTAAAAAAGTGTCTTAGGAATGTTTTCACAGAAATAAAAAATATTAATAAATAAACAAGTTATAGACCCCTTCCCAAAATGCAGACTTTTTAGAAACACCCCGTAGTTTAAAAACGGCTTGCTATATCAAAATGCGATTTTCACCTTTAAGCTTCTTTTGAAATTTGAGTGTCGCAAAGGAGGATCAGGTTTTTTTAGCCCCTCTAGAAATACCCGAAACCTCCCAAAAACAACGAATTTGGGACACCCTGTACATGGTGACGGATAGAAAAAAATTATGTTGGCTTTTAAAGTTGTCATAATTAACCAAAAAAAATCTACAATTTATTATACCCCTTTATTTTCAATGATAAAGTTGCTGAGTGCTCAGGTTATAAAAAACCACCCGATACCTACATAAAATCATACCTAAAAATTAGAATTGACCATTATTTTATTCCTTGAATTTTTTATTATACGTTAAGCTCTTTGATCTCGCGCCAATCCCGGTATTCGCGCCAATAATTTAAATTAGACATTTTGACGTTAATTTTGGCGCATGCTCCTTTGATGGAATTCATCTCGGTATTTAACGACTCGTCTAATAACCTACGCAGGGGTGGCCAACCTGTTTGTAAGCTATGCCACTTTTAATTTTAACTAAAAATTTGCGGGTGCCCCTCATTTTTGTCATCCTAAAAACTTATAACCCTACCAAGTAGTAAGCAAAAACCAGAATATATCTTCTCTTTGGTATTTTTATTAGGCCTTAGGTCCGAAATAAAAATTACTAGGCATAGAAAATGCGTCGCAGGCGAAAATTTTAATTATTATCAAAATAAAGGGATCCATGATGAATCTGATACTTTCCTAGCTAGCCTATTAGCACGCTTCAAATGAACTCCATGATATATCAGCTCTGAAAACAGTTTTTTGCAAATATCTCAGAAACGAAAGCGCCTACGAAGATTTTGGTTATAACAGAAATTATTGAAAAAAATATGACTTAGTATATTCCGGAAACGGCATATTAATGCAATGATCCGTTAAAAAATTAGCAAATTTAAAAATTGTGTGCCAATTTTCAGCTTTGTGGCATGTCTGGAAGTACAGTAAAATTTTGATGATCTATACAGTGAATGAGTGAGTGGTAATTTCGACGTTTTTTGAAATTTCGTAACTACTTTATGGCAGTCCATAAAACTTGGAGGGATTGTTAACTCTATAAAGATCTACGCAATCGTAGCTCATTCCAAAGTAGAGTTTTAGATAGGTCAAATATGGGCTGAAATGTTTCAAGAAAAGATGGTACAGCAGTTTCTGCGCGAACTTGGCGGGGCACTGCCGTGTCCTCAAAAAAAACTCAAGGTAAACCCAGCTGAAATTTTCATTTTTTGAAAAAACGTCTCCTTCCACCCTCTTAGAGGTGCAGGGTGGTTGTGCATCACATGCCAGATTTTTTCTGAAAATTTTGTTATATCACCCATTATTGTATCACAAATAAACAAGCAAAACATCATTTCAGAACTGATTACAATGCAGCTGCTCATGCCGTGTCCTTCCTCGCAGGCGTAAATATAGTCCAATTTTTTCGCTCATTGATCTGTATTAACCCTTTCGCTAAATTTTTCCCAAATCCCGTTCAATCGATGACTAATCTCCCTCTCCGAATTTCTTTCAATCGGAGGTTATAAATACACCTTAAAACAACCCGCTGAAAAACACTAAAGTTCACTCTCACTCTTGTAAAGTGTGTTACATATTATAGCGAAGGCGCGCGGTGGTTTTTGTTTATTTCTTCACGACTACCATAGAATTGAACCACCCGTGATATAGTACCACTATCGTTTTCTTTCAGGTACTTACATTCTAGGCAGTAATTCTGAGACTTTGTTTTCCTTTTTTGTTATTCGTGGTATTGTTACTAAATAAACAAACGGTGCATTGTTTGGTTCGTCTAATTGCGCGGTATTTCAAGCGTTGTTAAAATCGGCCGCGAAATTTTCTGAGACGTTTTTCAAACAGTTTTTAGTTGGATTTTTTAGGAACAAGGTTGGACAAAAAACAGGATGTGGATTAAAAAAGCGGTGAGTCTGATTTTGTAAAGTTTTATCATAACAAGAACATTTCATGTAAAAAAAAATCCAAGTGGGCGAAAATGATATTTCAAAAAAATAATTGAGTTAAAAGAAAAGTTATCCAAAACAAGTTTTAAAATAAAAGGTTCTTACTAGTTTGGAAACGTTTTTTTAAACTTTGCTATACCAGCCAAACTTGTTTATGTTTAATTTAGCACTGTGCTTTAGAGTCAATGTGCAGCCGTAATAGCCAAGTTTAGAAAAAATTTCTAAACTAGTAAGAACCTTTTATTTTGAAATTTGAATTAAAGAACTTGGCTTTACTTTTGTCTCAATTCTTTTAAAAGGAATACCAGTTTCGCGTACTTGGTTTTTTTTTTACATGAAATGTTTTTGTTGTTGATTTCACTCTTTTTTATTTTATTATTTATTATTATTTAAGTTTTAAAGTAGTAAACTTTTGCGATGCCTTATTTAAAATGTTGATATCTTAAATTTTTTCCTATGGTTTTATCATGGTTCCTATCAGCCTTTCAAAACTCAGCTCTCTAGCGTTTCTGAAAATGGGCAATGCTACTTTTACGTAACTTTACATTTATAGGGGAAAGAAGTAAATTAAAATTTTGGGGTTTTTTAACTTTTTCCCATATCAGCCTTTTAAAGCTTAGCTCTTTAGCGTTTCTGGAAATGGGCAATGTTATTTTTGAATAAATTTATATATAGGGGATGAAAGTAAAATAGAATTGTGGGTTTTTTGATTTTTTTCCAAGGGTTTGGTATTAATTTCTTAGTCATTCAGTCAAGTCTCAGCTTTGTAGCATGTCTAAAAGTACAGTAGAATTTTGATGATCTATACATGAATGAGTGAGTGAGTGGCAGTTTTGACGTTTTTAAAATTGCGTAACTACTTCTTTATAGAAATTCATGAAACTTAGAGTTGGTAACTTTATGAAGATCTCCGACTGTGTGTGATTTTCGTAGCTGATTCCGAAGTCGACTTTTAGATAAGTCAGATATGGGCTGAAATGTTGCAAGGAAAGGTGGTACAGCAGTGGCGGATCCAGGATCTCCGGGATGGAGGGGCCAAGGAGGGAAAAAAACACAAAACAATTTTTTTTTGCGGGATTTAATAAGAATTAGCTTTAAAGTTTGCCAATACGTGCAAACCAAATGTGCCGCAGGCGAAAATTTAAGCAAAATCAATTAGATTTTGCGTAAAAATTTGAAAAAATGATATTTTAGCAAAAATTTTTGAAAAATTTTATATTTGGTAAAAAATTGCCGCCTATGCATTGATTAATTTTTTTTATAGAATTAAATCTTAAAGGCACTGCTGTGCCCCGAGAATATTAAATAACTGATTTCATTTTTTGCACTCTTTTGAGTTTTGCGCATAAAAAGTAAATTATTTTTACTGGGAGTAAAGAATCTTCTAATACAAGAAAAACGATTAATGAAATGCTACAAAAAATAATGCACAAATTGTCCCAATTTCAATGTTTTTAGTGGGTTTCAGGTATTTCTAGGGGACCTCCACTCGCAGCCTTGATTTTTAATGGAGGCTTGAAGGTGAATACCGCATTTTGATATAGTAAGCCGCTTTAAGTTACAGGGGGTTTTTGAAAAGTCTGCATATAGGGAGGGGCCTATATCTTTTTATTTATGATAATCATTTCAGTGTAAATTCATTTTTTATGGACTGTTTTTATAAAGAACGCAACTGTATAATTCATTTTTATCTGTCACTTTGAGTTTTTGAGATATTACATAAAGTTGATATATTTTTTTATTTTTGATTAAATTGAATCAGCGTATATTTGAATGTTTCTATAGATTTTTTTATAAAAATTTTTATTTTTAATATATTTTTTTTATTTTAAACCTGGTCAGCAAATTAATATGTAAAACAAAAGTTATTAATATAAAAAAAAATTAAAAATATAGTAGGGATCATTCCATAAAGAAATAAAAGTTATAATATCTAAAAAACTAACAGTTACAGATAAAATTCAATAATTCTTTTTAAAAAAATCTATAAAAATGCAGTTAACACCAAAATGAGATTTTTATAAATAAAAAAGTTATAGGCCCTCCCTAAATACAAACTTTTTAAAAATCCCCCCTAGATTATAAACCCCTTAGTATATTATAATGCTTTTAATGGTTTTTGCTTTGGTTTTTTTCTATCTGTCTTAAAAATACCTGAAACCCCAAAAACACTGTATTTGGGACATTCTGTACTTATATATACAAGATATTTTTTGTTTTTTAATTTGGAAATTTTTAGGATCTTTAAGCGTTTTAGAGATAATTTTTTTTTTAATCTCTAAGAATATTTAACTTAGTTTTTTATTTCTTCTGACTTCAGAAATTGATAGCAATTTTTAAAACTTTTAACTGAACATTCTTTTGAAACAAAATTCGCTACACACCCGGGCGGTCCGGGTTCGAATCTTGGCTAGGTTCTTTAATGTTTTTGATTGTTTAAAATGCTTGCTCTAACTTCTTCCTGATTGGTCCCAGTATAAAAACAAAAACAAACAACACCGAGTATTTTACTTATTGTTTGTTTTATTAAATTCTTACTGACTACAAATATGAGTAATTTGCAATTATTATTTTATCAAATAAATATTAAATTAATGTTAATCTAGCTAAAAAATTTACGTTTTTTAGTTTTTTAAATATATCGTATATTGTAAAAAAAGTAATTCTTTTGCTTAATTACATAAAAAAATTGCAATAACCATTTTGCAGTTTAAATAAAATTAAAAGAAGAAGTTACAACACTCAACATAACTTTTTTGCACCTACTGTAATAAACAAGGCACTTGATTATGTCTTACCATTTTTTCAAAATAACAATAAACCATACACAATATAATGGGTTTCTTGCTTAAGAATAACACAACAAAAATAGACATAATGTTATACCTATTAGTTTCCATACAGTTGATTTTAGGTAAGTAGCATGTGTCCCAAATAAAAGTAACCAAGTAGAGGAATTTTATGGGACTTTATCGGAAACGGTAAGACATTGAGGTTGATGATTGATATGTTAGTGGACCTTGCAGCCCTTCCACTGCGACCACCAGTGGGTCTATTGTTGTTCGATTTTGAGTGGTTTCTCACCACTGTATGCCTAATCCTCCAAAAAGGCCGGCAATCAGTTTGGGTGAGATACTGTTCAGATCTTTTGAGTCAATCTGGGATTTACCGAAAGAGTTCTGACGTAAACGTGCAATAGAGTCTACATTCGGTCTCTTCTGTTAGTCCCATTCTGTGCATGGGTACTCTCAGTCGACAGTGACCCGTAAAAAGACAAGTTACTATACGTATCTCCTGTCTGGTAAGGCCAATAATGTTCCTGGCTCTGTTTCTACAAGATCCTTTAATGAACTCTTTAAAGTGAGCCAGGGTTGGCTCGGGGCCGAAAAATTCGGCAGATGCCGCTTCCCTCGCTGCTAGGTCTGCGACCTCACTTCCCTCAGACATAGAGGTTTGTTTCAACGGGCAAAAGTGGAGATATTTCAAGCCCATTTCATGCCCTTATAATCATTATTATTTATTTTACTATTCGTGGTAGAGGACATGGCAAAAAGAAACTATCAACCTTTTGGCAACGTTTTGGAATAGATTTTTCCGGTTTTAAGTTTCAAACTATTGTTTTCAAACAATAGTTTGAGACCACGGAGTCCATTCTTCATTTTTTGAAAAATATAGAAATCGAGTTGACTTGTTCGGGGCTGTATGGAGCTTTGTTCAACAATTCGACGTTTTGTTCGGTTAAAAATCCAATGATTTTTTGTCTTGGCGGATGATTCGTCGTTCGGGGTTCGTTTTTCTTAGCTCAGCGATGATTTTTGGCAAACAAATAGTGATGTACCAATCGGAAGTAGTCCGTTAATCTTCCAGAGGAATTGTTGCTACATCATGGGCGCACCCAAGGGGGGGTCTCGGGACCCGGGCCCCCCCAAGCCTTAGATTTTTTTACATATTTTCGACATATTTCATGAAAAAACAAAACACAAAAAATAGCTTAAAATTTGATATCATGAGGCTTTGCCCCCCCCCCCCCCCCCCCCAAGAGGCCTCGGGCCCCTCCAAGACATATTCCGGAGTACGCCACACAAATGTCGCGACCATGTTATTGGGTATAATTCGAAAACGGATGACTGTTGGCTTTTCTTCATCTTGGAACATCCAGTCGACTGACGTTTATTTTCGGGTTCTTATGAGTAAATCCACGATTCATCACTACTGACAATGCTGTACACCTTTTTTAAGTTTCCTGCCTCAAAGCGGTGTAGAGTTTTCTGACATCAATTGACCCTAGCTTTGTTTTGTTCTTCGGTTAACAGATGCGGTATCCAGCGGGAAAGTAATTTTCTTACCCCTAATTCTTTACGCAAAATTTTTTGAATTGATGTTTTTAATATCCGCAATGAAGCCTCAATCTCCCGACAGCTGTTTCTGGTGCACCTGGCCTTGGATAAAATAAAAAACGGATCAATAAGATTTTAACAATTATTTCAGTTTTTTCCACAGTTGTCATTTTTCTTAAAAATTTTTATATCTATTATCTTGTTTCAGGCACTTGTGATTTTTGGATTATGGAATATATAAAACATATGTTCGACCTATTTTAGAATACGCGGGTGAAGTGTGGTGTGCAGAATTAATTCGGGATCAAACTCTTCTTGAGAACGTTCAACGTCGGGCAACTAGATTGACATTCGGTTGAGTAAGACCTAGTTATGAAGAGAGACTATCTCAGGTTCATATGATTACGTTTAAACAAAGGAAAACGCGCGGAGACCTAATTGAAACTTTTAAAATTCTACGTTTTAACTACGGTGATCTAAAGAACTTATTTACTATAAACCATGACGCTCGCTTAAGAGGTCACCAACTAAAACTAAAAAGAGAAAACTCTACGAAGACGCGACAATGTTTTATTGCAAACAGAGTGTTTTCTACATGGAACAATCTGCCGGAAAATGTTATTAATGCAGAATCCGTAAATCAATTCAAAAACAAACTAGATCGTTATCTTGGACTAAGCTAAAACATTAATAAAAGTTTCTGTGTACAGATAGAAATTTTTTTGTAAATTAAGGTCTTTATAGGGATTTATCCCTCAGCCCCAACTGAAATAATAATAATAATAACTGTAAATTAAGAACTTTTAATACCCAATGCTTTAAACAATTAGGAATTCTTGCCTTATTTGAAGCTTTTCATTTTAATTATTCTAGATATAGGTATGTGCTTAAATTGTGACTCAGAATTAACAAAGTCCATAGTGTTGCTTAAGTTTTAATGAAGTCAAAGGAAATTATATTTACCAACATTATTAAAATAATTAGAACTGCGATTACTGGTAATAACTGAGCTTCAAATAACGATTCGAAGGATATTTATCATAGATTCAACCTTCATTAATAGTTAAATTATCAGATAGGTATCTGTAAGAAATATAGTCGATATATTTTTTAATAACACCTGTGTTAATTAAAAAATAAACCACGAAAGAAACAAACAAAAGAATCTGAGAATAATACAAATATGTATAACAATTTGGTTTAAAACAATTTCATAATTAAAATTGTCTGATTCAAACAGACAGTGTCTTTTAAAAAGTAAATGTGTAATAACTGATTTTTTCTTTTATTTGTTAAAACTTAAAATTTTGGTTCAGAGATGGAGTAAAAATTAACTTAATTTCGCTTGACATTGGTAATGGTATTATAATGGAACTCAGCCGTTAAGTATATGTATAGAAACATTTTCTTTCAATTAATTTATAACATCGGAAATCAAACTAATTTAATGATATGTTTCCATTCGATTAAGTTAAAGAAAGTTTTGATAATATATTTTTTAATATTTTAATTATTTTTTTGTTTTTATAGCAAACTGGATTTATTTACGACCTGGTCGTTAATATGATCATGTTTTTGTACATATCTATATGCTCATGTCTATATTAGAAGTCTACTAATACGCTTCAAATGATTTTCTTAATAGCGAAAGAACAAGAAATATGTTTATTTAAAATTGTTTATTCTATTATATTTAACCTAATTTATAAAAATAAAATGTATACAGTTAAATATTTCTTAAGCATAAAAGATGGCTAGCCTTTGGTCATTGTATAAAACTGAATTTAATGAACCAACCTATTACCATTTTAAAGTGGGTGCATGCACAGTTTCAAAAGTAATGTCACACACATTTAGGAACGCAATTTTATGCTAACTTGGCAACAATGTTTCGTTGAGTAAAATCACGGATGACCCAAGAAAGGATAGTCATGTGGTGAAATCAGGTGGGAAGCTATTTTGGCCTATTCTTTATTCTCTTCGATAGGTGCTATATTTCTTAAAATTTCTTAAATTACAAGAAAATTAGCGTAAACTAGTTTTACTGTGCTTACATTTAGGGCAATCACTGCATTATTAGGGACTTATTGCAATAAAGCCATGCAGTAATTGTGCCGGGCACTATTCTGACAGTTTCGCATTGTAAGAACAGCTGTCTTCTTTCAAAATTCGACTTTCGTATGTCAATTTTGAAAGATCAACTGTCAGTTTTCAATGGAAAACTGTCAGAATAGTCCCCTATACTATTATTGCCTGGATTTAATGCAATAAGTCCCTATTACCTTTAAATCCATCTTTATCTTCATCAGTAATCTACATAATAATGCTCGAAGTTGCTTTTCAAATTTTTTCTTTGCATAATTATTATGAGTTTTTTATTCTACCTACCACTAATAAAATATTATAGTCAAATTAACTGCAAAATAACAACCTGTCTAGCAAAACACTTTACCGATTGCTCATAAATAATCACGATGGTACTGCGGGATTACCCATCGTAGCACCGTTCATTGATGGTACTGGGCCAAAACACGACCTTCCTTGTGGCGATATTAAATATTTAAATAATCATATTTACAGGAAGCTTCAAATCAAACGTTTTAAAAATAGTCTGGTGAAGAAATCTATTAATTAGAGAATTATTGAAATACAGCCAGGTTATAATTGTGCTAGGCACTATTTTGACACATTCACATTAAAAACTGACAGTTGATCCTACAAAATTGACATACTCAAGTCGAATTGAAAACTTTCGACGTTTATTTTCAATTAATAAAAGAAGGCACTATTTATTCCGGTTCATATAGTAAACAAAGGCCGTATGTTGAAAGGTCACAGGTGAAATTACAATGTGAAGGTGTCAAAATTGTGCCTGGCACTATTATAGCCAGGCTTTATTTTAATAATTCTCTATTATCTCCTACATTTTTTGTTTTTTATGAAATTTCATTTTTATGTCTATCACATTAAATTTTTTAATCAAAATCGAAGAAGTTCTCAAACTTTTTTGTTAAAAAACAGTGGTAATTTTTTTCGCGTCCAATCTTGTTGTCCATGTTGTTAAAAGTAAACAGCACTATGGAAAAATTTGCCAGGAAATACGAAAAAGTGACACGGTAAATAATTTAACTTTGCTATTTGTTTAAATTGCTTGAATTCTGTTTTCTCGCAGATTTTTCTATAGTGATGTTATTTTTTTGCACAGTCCAAACAAAATTATTGTTGTTTTATAAGTAAAAATCGGTTTCCAGAACTTTGTTCGTCGTGAATTTATTATTACTAAACCGATTTCAATAAAATAATAATAAGCAATAACATCGATTGCTCGTTAAAGGCAACTTCTAAAATCGTTCAGTATCTCAAAATCCAATATGGTGGACCAAATCAAATTTGACCCTTTATAAAAGACTGCTTTTTATTATGTTAGGAAATTTTTTGACCCTTTTTAAAATTTTTGTAAATGACACACAATAAATTAAAATTACTTTAGTAACTCTCAAAATCCTAGCGTTTGTTTTACCGATTGTTTGTTTCTATTTCGCTTCATTCGATCATAGAAAATTTCCAATAGCGATCTTTAAAGCGCATTGATTGAAATTAATTTATGAAAAAATTAATTAATTAACAAAAAAGCATTTCGGGAACCAATAAACCGATTTTGATGATCCTTACCTCGTTGCGATTGGTGGACGTAGAGGTTTTCTTTATAGAAATAAATGAACCTTTTTAATGACTGAAGTTTATTTTTTCCGCCATCTTGGATTAAAAAGAGATTTCTGCCGTTCGCGCTATGTAAATCAAAGTTGAATCACCTTGTTAATTCTAAATGAAGATCTTATCTAACCTCATGCACCTCGTTGAATCTTCATAATACAAAGATTTCTTCAAGCGTAAAGTGTTTTTCATTTCATTGATTTGCGAAGAAGAACTGCTTACCTAATTAGGAATATTATTTAATTTTACTGTTAATCAGTAATTAACATAGTTGGCTTGTTTATATGTTAGTTGTTTTTGTTTAATGTAAGTAATTGTTATACAATAAAAAATAGTAAAATTCAATAATTGTTTTAATTCGTTTGTGCAACTTTAAATAATATGACTAACACTGCTATTAAAAAACTGATTTAAGGATACAGTGAATGGGACCTTTTCCATGTCTCATTTTTCTCTTATCTTCTATTTGAGGCATGAGCAGTTACCTGTTTTGAACCTTATCCTTTGCTAAAGGATAGTGTTTGACCTTACTTGTGTTTTACCAATAACGCAGGTTACTAGTTTCTTTATTTAGAGACCGTATTGCCGTGCATATAACGTTTTGTCAAAATGTAATGTAAATTAATTTAAGAGCTTCTAATGCAGGGTAATCCGCAGATTTAATGTTATGCCAGTTATTGAAAATTATTTTATATAAAAACTGGTAGGTATATGTATTGTTTGGCGACAGTGTTCACCAACTAACCAAAAATCATCAATGTTCTGTGGAGTGCGTAAAAAAAATAAGAAGTAAACAGCAAACACAGACCTATATTTTCCTGGCAGTTTTTCACTGATGCTGTTTCAGTTTTTCCCTAGTTGTTTTCGGAACATTTTAACCCCAGAACTGCACACTTATTTTTTAAGACAAAGACTGCACAGTGGGGTTTTTCTAACCCCAAACAGTTTTTTTTGTAAATGTGGACTACTTTATAATTTAATGTTATTTTTATAAAAATTAATTATAGGTAAATTTAGTGGGAATAAGGACACTGTTGTTCTGGTAAATATACGTTTTAATCCATCGGTAACATTTCGACAATGGCTTTTGTCTTCATCAGACCTTCAGACTAGATCGTACATTGGAACAACAAAAAACAAGAATTCAAGCACATCAGGAAAACAAACGGCACAAAATTAAAAACGAAACCCAACATTAATCTGCTAATTATTTATATTTTCTTTCAAAAAAATAAATAAAAATGAATATTAATGGACATATATTCATATGTTTAAGGTAACAGTAGAATATATGTTTAAACATTTTTTATTAGGAAAAATAAAAAATATATGTCAATTTTTAACATTGTCATACAACAAAACTTAAACTATTTTACAAAATTCTTTGTTAAACTAAAAAATAAACCCTTATTTTATATAAAAAAAGTAATTTGGTTAAATAAATCCTTGTAGTCTTTCTTAGCCAAAGCTTTTAATATTTGGTTTATTCCTGGGTATTTTCACAGTCGCAGCAAAGTCTAGCCCTATGTTCCGTGCAATAGGGCCTGTTACACCCAGCACAAGCATGCTTAGTTTTCCTCGCCTTGTCTCGTGAACATAAAACAATTATTAATTATCTTAATTAATTTATTTACCGTAAACTGCAGTGCACACTGAGGTGTCGATGTAGCAGCAAAATCGGCAGCAGTCGCCTCGATTTCTGACTTATTGATACTGGCTAAAAATCGAATTTACGTGGAGCGACGCGGTAAAATTTTTATATTTGCGAAAACTACAGACAAAAATATAACTGTCTGGGTATTTCACACCACAGTGTGCAGTTCCAGGGTTAATTAATTTTGCATACAGAACACAAAACAGGCTATTGACAGATAAATAAAGGATAAAAAATTATGTCTGCAAAAGGTCGAAGTTGGGTTTCTAAGTATCATGTGACATCTGTCATTTAATGTCGCATTTATAAAGAATAAAGTTAGCTAAAGAAGGGGGTGTAAAAGGTCGCTAGCATAACAAAATTTAAACACTGTTTAACAGAAGAAATTTACCAATACCTAACGTTTGGCGCTTTACTTAACTTGTAATTACGTCTGTTAGTAGACCAAAGAAAGAAAGGAAAATTTATCGATGAATCTATCGACTCGGCAAAGACTATTTAGCAATAATAAAAAATCGATCAACTAGTGAAATCGACCAGGAAGCCTTAATCAAGAGTTTATTTAAAGATCGGCTTTATGTTGCGTATAATACACGAGATTGCAAATAAACTAGGATGAACTACATAATCCATACATTTTAGCAACCTTAAAAAGCAAATAAGATTTATTTTAATCAGAGTTGTCAGGTTACTTAAAGGTACTTCAAGGAAAATTAATTGAATCGGTGAATGGAAGAAGGGTCCAAGCGCAGAAATACACATTTTACAGGAAAGGAAAAAAATCTATTATTTCAAAAAAGAAAAAAAATTAGCGTTGTTGTGCACAGGAAACTAATTCCATATGCTAGTTGGAGTTGTTTTATGGAAAAATAAGATTTATTATCTAACCGGGAATGTAACTTTTTGCCAAAAAAAACACGATTTTGGACCCTTCTTCCACTCAGTTGGACCCTTCTTTCACTCACCGATTCAATTGTACTTCAAATACTTTACTACGATCTACTGTTTGTACTTGTTACTCAAAGAATTTTTACAATGGACTTGATTTTGTTAAGTAACGTACTTCATATACACTAAAATGTACAGCGTGTCTCATTTTCGATGCGATTAAATGGGAAACTCGGTTATTACTAAAGATACCGATTTTCTGATTGCACCTTACCGTGCTCTTTTTTTGAGCCCTTAAAAATGGTGTAATCAGATTTTTGCTATACCCCGTGGTTTCGCTAATACAGGGAGTTTTTGAAAAAATTGCATTTATAATAATTCCTTGTATCTCGCTTATTTTGCAAAATATTTTTATTCTGTAAAAACCTTTTTATGGCAACTTTTTTAGATTAAAATAATGACGTTATCAATTTTTTAAAATATTGTTTAGTTTTTGAGATATGGTATTTATCATAAAAAACTTAAATACGGACCTGGATTTTTTCTATTACTATTTTGATTGGTTTCATGCTATTATTATCACAAAATAATAATAAATTAATATTTTTTGTTTTAAGGTTAAAAAAAAATATTGAATATTTAAAAATCAATTTAGTCCGAACCTGAAAAATTTCCAACCTAAATATAAATTGAAAATGGTAAGACATATCAGTCGATCGATTTTTAGTTTATTTGTTTTGAAACGTTAATTAAAAGATTTTTAAATAAAGTAAAAAACGTTAAAAGGTTTCAAAAATAATATCATAGTAATTATTTGATGGAAGCACAGCAACTCATGAAATATACTTCAACATGGAAAAACAAACGCGTTGAATTAAAACTGTCATTTCACTTGTCATTTTTGTCCATGGCTCACTCAAAATTATTCTAAAATGGCTAGAAATCGACCATATCCAGATTTTTTAAAATGTGATATTGTTTGACTGCTTTATTCAAGCAACAAAATCCCAATATTTAAACGACAAAAATATTTTTATGCAAAATGCGTTTAGAAAAATTACTTATTATTGTTATGAGTTATTATTTTTTGTAATTCGTTATTTTTTTTTGAATTTGTTGTAGACTTTGTTTCAAAAAGATCTTTAAGTTAACGTTCAACTCGCAATTTTTAATTTTTAATTATGTAGAAAATTTCCAGGTCCGGACTAATTTTTTTTTTAATATTAAATATATTTTTTTTAACCTTAAAACAAGAAAATATTAAATTTTTATTATTTTGTGATAATAATAGCATAAAACAAATCAAAATAGTAATAAAAAAAATCCAGGTCCGTATTTAATTTTTTTATGATAAGTACCATATCTCAAAAACTAAACAATAATTTAAAAAATTGACAACGTCGTTCTTTTCTTATAAAAAAGTTGCCATGAAAAGGTTTTTATGGAATAAAAATATCTTGCAAAATGAGCGAGATATAAGGGATTATTAAAAAAGCATTTTTTTCAAAAACTCCCTGTATTAGCGAAACCACGGGGTATAGCAAAAATCTGATTACACCATTTTTAAGAGCTCAAAAAAACAGCACGGTAAGGTTCAATCAGAAAATTGATATCTTTAATAATAACCGAGTTTCCCATTTAATCCCATCGAAAATGGGACACGCTGTACTTTAAGTACAACACTAAGTAGTTCTATATCTATCTATCTATTTAGCTTTCTTCGATCCATCTTTACTCATAGACTTCCTCCAATATCTTCCACTCTTCTCTGTCTGTTGCCGTGTTCATTCATTTAGTTTCGGCATGTTTCTTCAAATCGTCCGCTTATCTCATTTGGGGTCTTCCCTTCTTTACTTTCCCACGGCCTCCAGTTTACAATACGTTTGTTTCATCGATCGTCTTTCTGTCGGATATTATGACTGGTAAATTTTTGTAACTGCACTGATAAATTCGGGTAGCCAATTGTACTGAGCGATAGCACGGCTCTGGAACGAAATAGCGATGTATAAAATAGCGAGTATTAAAATAGCGGTATCGAAATAGCGACAATCAAATTAGCGATGTAATGAAAGGGCGACTATCAAAATAGCGATGTAACAAAATAGCGATTGTAACGAAATAGTGATGTAGCAAAATAGCGATGTAACAAAATAGCGACTATCAAAATGGCGATGTAACAAAATAGCGACTATCAAAATAGCGCTGTAACAAAATAGCGACTATCAAAATAGCGATATTTCGGTTCCGTTTTAGCATATAGCTCGACTACAGGGTTTTTTTCTAAGAAATTAAAAAAAAAACTTTCCTGACTTCTTTCCCGGGATCCTAGAGGGTGTGAATCCGAACCGAACCGAACCAGCATATTTTTTCAAAAAAAACTCTCCAGACTTTTTTTCCGGAATACTAGAGAGTATGAATCCAAACCGAACCGAATTCGGTTCAGATCGGTTCGGTTCGGATTCAAACACTCTAGGATCCCGGAAAAGAATCAGGGAAGTTTTTTTTTTGAAAAAATAGCTGGTACCAATAGTCAAAATACCGCAGGATATATTAGCGCATTTTGGTTCGTTCCGGATTGGTTTGATTCGATTCGATTTCTTAGTTTGATTCGGTATTTTGATACATCGCCATTTTGACACATTGCTATTTTGATACATCGCTATTTTGGTTGTCGCTATTTTGATATATCGTTATTTTGATTGTCGCTATTTTGATACATCGCTATTTTGATATGTCGCTGTTTTGTTACAAACGCTATTTTGATACATCGCTATTTTGATAGTCGCTATTTCATTACTCGTTATTTCGTACGTCGCTATTTTGTACATCGCTATTTTGTTCCAGAGCCCTATAGCGCAAAGGGCCAGGTTTTATTACTATTTCGATCCCGCTAAATTCGAACATCTCGGTTTTTCATACTAAGATTAGTTTTTAAGAAAGTTAAAAAAAAGACATGGAGGCAGAAGAACAAGCTGGTTTCAGGGCGGGTAGATCGACTTCAGATCATCTCTTTTGTATAACCCAAGTTATTGAAAAGAAAATGGCATACGGACAAGAGCTGCATCTGCTTTACGTGGATTTGCAGAAGGCATATGATAGTATACCACTAAATCTACTTTGGAAAGCGTTGGAAAACACAAACATAAGCGTACAACTAATTAAGGCCATCAAAGAGTTATACCGCAATAGTAAGGCAAAAGTTAAAATAAAAGCAAAACTAACCAAAGGCTTTCAAGTAAATAAAGGTCTTAAACAAGGTTGCTGTATCTCGCCTACGCTCTTCAAGATATACTTGGAACAAGTCCTTAAAGTATGGAAGAGAAAATACGAAAACATGGGAATTCCGTTGGACGAAACCACCTTGTATACTTTATGTTTCGCCGATGATCAGATAGTAGTGGCTCAGGATTATGACGACCTCGAATATATGACGCGAAAACTAATAGAAGAGTACAATAAGTGGGGACTAGAGGTTAATCTCAATAAGACAGAGTATATGTGTATCGGTGGAATGAAACAGGATCTAATCTTAAATACCGGGCAGCGAATTCACTCCTGTGATGAGTATAAATACTTAGGTCTAAAAATTACAGCTGACGGAACACTAGACAAAGCTATAAAAGATCGAAACGTACAAGGAAGAAAAGCAATAACTTTATTAAATGGAATAATTTGGGACCAAAGTATATCAAAACATAACAAAAAGCTTATATATAACACCATTGTAAAAAGTATTATTATATACGGCTCAGAAGTATGGCCAATCAAGGATAGAACAGAAAAAATGCTTTCCGCTACGGAGATGGACTATTGGAGAAGAGCAGCAGGGAAACCAAAAAGAGAAAGAGTTACAAATCAAAGAATAAGAGAAATTATGACAGTGGGTGAACGTACTTTAGTGGATGATATAAGAACAAAACAACTGGTGTGGTACGGACATGTACAAAGAATGAATGATGAAAGACTACCTAAACAAATACTACAATGGAAACCAACTGGCCGAAGAAAACGAGGACGGCCAAGGAGAAGCTGGAGAGAAGGAATAGACAGTGAAATAAGAATAAGAAGCCTAGATGATGAATTATGGGCTAACAGAAACGAGTGGAGATTGGGTATCGGAAGACGTAGAACGTTGTGAAACCGATAAATATATATATATAAAAAAAATTATTTATTATTTTTTTTCTCGAATCGGTAAAAATATTAATTTTTTAAAAGATATATTAACAGAACAGTTAATTGAAGCTGCACAAAAATTCTAGTTTAGTTATACTTTAATGAACAGATTTGCAATTTTCCTTTTGTATCATAAATATGTTTAATATTTTTATAAACTTAGTCAACTGTCAAACCTAAAAAGTTTGTTATTTTTTATATTTCATAAATTTGATATGGTGGGGCATTAAGATCAGAAATGCCAATAGGATAAAAAGAAAACAGCAATGATGATGATCCCACGTGCCATAACATAATTATGGCAGCCCTCGGTCAATCGGTGTTTATTTTAAATTCCAGGCTTATAGCCGAAAGAAGTCGAAATTTCGCCAACGTTGCCGTTCTTTTACGTATGTTTTATATCGTAATCCGCAATGAGTGTCGCGTCGGTCGGCTCTTACCTGCAAGACGGCATTGGAAATAGCGATATGTTATGTCGCCTACTAATTGCTAAAAATAGAAAGAAACGACGACATGTCTATGAAATTCAACAGTACACAGTATCTGAACCCTGGTTGTAACGCCACGCGAATTAATGGTGACCTATCTAACAAGATTTAATACTTAAGGGTGCAACACGTCGGACGATCCAAAAAATGCTGCAATGAAGAATAATAAAATATATTTGTTTATTTTGAATACCTATATAAAAAATAAAGCTAAATCCTATAGGTAATAATTAGTTTAGTTAGAATAGTAATCAACACCATTAGATACTACCAATCCAGGCAAAATTAAATCATCGACATACTAATTAAATAGTTGCAATATTACGAATTCTCGTCATAGACAAACAATAAACAAATAACTGTCTCAATACCAATTAGATTAATTTATATTGTTTTAATTAAATTAAATTAAGGAAAGTGGAAGTGAATTCCGATAAATGTCGCCATATTGCAGACGTGAAAAATTTTTCGTAAGCGCTTTTCAATCACAGTGAAAGTGTTGTGTAACACAAAACTTTTGCTGAAAGCAGAAATTTTTTGATGTTTTGTTTTTGTGTCTATTATTTAAAATATAATTATTTAATAAATTGATTGTTTTTCTCAGATAAAAGTAACTACCTCTAGATTTCGGATATGTTTACCAATCATTGCAAAATTTGTAACTTTAAGGGGGTAACTTTAAGATATTTTTATGTTAATGTCATAAAATTTGGAGTTTGAACGGCTTTTCGAGATTTTGGGTCAGTCTGTGTGGCAGCATCGAACATAGGTATACTACTACTACTATGTCGGTTTAGAACGTTTTTCTACGTTGTCCGACGCCTATTCTCCACCTCCTTTAAACCTGACAATCCTCTTCTGTCAGGTTTTTTTGACTCATTTATCTTTGAATTCACTGTTGCCATTCTAGTTTAGGACGCCTCCTTTTTCTGCGCTATATTGGTTGCCATTCTAGGACCTGCTTTGGTAATCTTTCATCGTTCATCCGTTGTATATGGCCGTACCATATCAGGTGTTATTTAGTGATGTCATCGGTTATGCTTCCCTTGATTCCCATTCTTTCTTTTATGATCTCATTTCTTAAGTGATCTGTTCAAGATATTCTCATTGATCTTCTCATTGCATTTATTTCAACACTTTCCATTTTTGTTTTATATTTTCTTTTACATTTAGATTGTGACCCTTTTTATATTTCTTTTATCGCTTTTATGTATGTATGATTGATATTAGTTTGCTCTAACACTGTCCATAATTTTTCTACTAAAACAGTATCATATGCTTTTTGTAGGTCCACAAAGGTAACATGAGTGTCTATATTTCTGGCGCTTCTTTTCTCAATTACTTGTTTAAGACAAAAAACATTATCACTGCAAGATCTGCCTGCACGAAACCCACTTTGCTCTTCTTCTTCTTGTTCATGAAAATCATTCTCTATTAGATCTCTAAGAATCCTACCGTACAATCTACTTAGAGTACTGGTTACTGAAATTCCTCTATAATTGTTGCAATCCAGCTTGTTTCCTTTTTTATGTATTAAGGATATAAATGCAATTTTCCAATCATCAGGTACTGGATGTCTCTTTATGCATTGATTGATAATATATGTGAGATTTTCTAGTAGTTTCTCTGATCCATATTTAAGCATTTCAGCATATATTCCCCCAGGTTCACTAGCTTTTCCGGATTTAAGGTTTTTAATACTATTCCTCATATATTCCTCCAGCTCCGCTAGTTTTTCCGGGTTTGAGATTTTTAATACTATTCTTTCTCATTTCTTTTTCGATTATTACTTCCTCTTCATGCACTTCTATGTCTCTCCTCGGAGAGGCTGAAAGACATTCGGGTCTAGTTTCCTGCAGCAGTCCCTTGTAGTGTTTTGTCCATTGTTCTGGTTTGATGATCTAGATGTTTACTTTTCTTTTGATCTTTACTTTATAGCGACCAGACCCAAAAAGATAAAATCATGAACTGTGACCAGCATGACCTTAAAAAATTAGGTAATTAAGTATATATTATTATTAATTAACGAATTGCAGTGAGACGAATTTAAGTATGCACAATGCAAAGTAGCAGGACCTTTTGTAACACACAAAAGCAATTATTTAATAAAGTCTGAAACGCAAAAGCCAGTCGTGAGAACATGTGCCATTATAGTTGTCCATTGTTAACCAGTAAGCAGTACTTCGGGTACAACTACCAAGTCAACGAGTAATATAACGATATAAATCAATTTTTAAAGGTAATTCGCTTCACAACCAGCGCCTACATTCTGTGTACCAGTACTCGAAGTAGATTGTACGGGAGGGTTCTTAGAGATCTAAGAATGATTTCTATGAACAACAAGAAGAAGAGGAAAGTGGGTTTCGTGCAGGCAGATCCTGTAGTGACAACATTTTTTGTCTTAAACAATTAATTGATTAAAGGAGTGCCAGAAATATAGAGACTTATGTTACCTTTGTGGACCTACAAAAAACATATGATACCGTTCCAGTAGAAAAATTATGTGTTAGAGCAGACTAATATCAATCATACATACATAAAAGCGATAAAAGAACTATACAAAGGGTCAAAATCTAAAACTAAAATTGAAAATCGACTTTCAAAAGCATTCCTGGTAACGAAAGGCTTAAGACAGGGATGTTGTATCCCTTCAACTCGTTTTAAAATACACATCGCAGTACCTCTAAAAAACTGGAAACGTAAAGTACACAGTATGGGAATACAACTTACGACCATATTACCATATACACACTACAGTTTGATGAGCAAGTAATTATAGCTAGCAGAAGAATAGCGAAAGTAGGGGCTAACATGGAACGTGGACAAGACACGGTACTTATGTATTGGAAACGAATCAAGTGAGTTAGAATTAGACAATGGACAAACAATATCTCCAAGGAATGAGTATGTATACTTAGGTGTCACATTTGATAAGACAGGAACAGACTGTAAAGAACTGGAAAAAAGAATAGTAAAAGCAAAAAAGTTATTAAATGTCTTAACACTGTTTCATGGAGCAGAGATATAAGAAATAATGTAAAATTATATGGAAATACAAAACAAGAATGGAAAGTGTCGAAATAGATGCAATAAGAAGATCAATGAGAATATCTAGAATAGATTACATTAGAAATGAGATCATAAAAGAAAGAATGGGAATCGAGGGAAGCATAACAGATGACATCACTAAAAGACAACTGATATGGTACCCATGTACAACGGATGAATGACGAAAGATTGCCAAGGCAGGTTCTACAATAGCAACCAATAGGGCGCAGAAAAAGAGGGCGTCCTAAACTAGAATGGCAATAAGTCAAAAAAACCTAACAGAAGATGGAGGTGGAGAGGGCGTCAAACAACATAGAAAAACGTTCTAAACCGACATAGTAGTAGTAATTCGTTTTTAAAATAACATTACAATTCTTACTTCTCCTGATTCATCTTTAAGTTCATTCAAATCTTAAAAATAATAAATAATAAATAAGTAGAGCACTAACAGAAAGAAGTAAGGCCCAAATTCTGTGTACTGTAGAAATCTCTTTCTATATTTCGTAATTAGAATGCTACATAAAATCTACAGTGCACATAATTTAAGTCAAGCGCGGCTGCAGCAGGCCAATGCAGGTCTTTGGTGAATTCCTTTTGGAGTTTTTATTGATACTTTATAATAAAATTATTAATTAAATAATTATCAAATTTGAATATTTTTTTTATGGAGAAAACGTCAATACACAATTTACAAAATAAACACTTAAGGCAGCAATTACAATGATGAATAAAGGTCCAAAAGTGCTCAGCCAAAACTTAGGTGTATTACACAAAATACAATTTGCAAAATGTTATTCTAGTTTTTATACCACGAAAGAAACCACAAGTAAGTAAATAGTGGGTTAACACACTGATTGCTTTTGCGATGGTGACCTTTAACTTTTGCAATGTCTTTTTCTACATTTGCACAATTTGCAACCGACTATTTCACCCATTTTTCAAATAAAGCATTTTGGAATAAAAAAACTTGTGATTTTAATTTTTTTTTGTTTCTCCTTTCTCCACTTCGGTGATATTATTATTTTGGTTAATTTTTATTACATTAGTGAATAATTCGACAATTATTATTTTACATACATAAAAGCGATAAAAGAACTATACAAAGGGTCAAAATCTAAAATTTAAATTGGAAATCGGCTTTCAAAAGAATTCCTGGTAACAAAAGGCTTAAGACAGGGATGTTGTATCTCTCCAACTCTTTTTAAAATATATATCGCAGTAGCTCCAAAAAACTGGAAACATAAAGTGCACGGCATGGGAATACAACTTAACGACCGATTTACCATATACACACTACAGTTTGCTGACGACCAAGTAATTGTGGCTAATGATAAAGAAGACATGGAGTATATGATGAGAAAGTTAACAGAAGAATACCAAAAGTGGGGATTAACAGTGAACGTGGACAAGACACAGTACTTATGTATTGGAAACGAATCCAGTGAGTTAGTACTAGAAAATCGACAAACAATATCTCCATGCAATGAGTATGTATACTTGGGTGTCACATTTGATAAGACAGGTACAGACTGTAAAGAATTGGAAAAAAGAATAGTAAAAGCAAAAAAGTTATTGGATGTCTTAACAGTATTTTATGGAGCAGAGAGATAAAAAAGAATGTAAAATTTAACATATATGAAACAATGGTCAAAAGCACGCTGTTGTATGGAATAGAAAGAATGGGAATCGAGGGAAGCATAACGGATGACATCACTAGAAGGCAACTGATATGGTACGGCCATGTACAACGGATGAACGACGAAAGATTACCAAAGCAAGTCCTAGAATGGCAACCAATAGGGCGCAGAAAAAGAGGGCGTTTTAAACGAGAATGGCAACAGTCAATCCAAAGATCAATGAGTCAAAAAAATCTGACTGAGGATGATTGTCAGGATCGAAGGAGGTGGAGAAGAGGCGTCGGACAACGTAGAAAAACGTTCTAAACCGACATAGTAGTAGTATTATTTTACAACAGCTTTGCAACCTAAATCTGACGTCATTCTCTCTACCACTCCAAGAAAATCTCTACAAATTAAGAACTTTGCAAATATTACCCAAAAACCTATAAATCCAAAATGTGGTTCGGTTCGGTTCGGTTCATTGACATTGACTTTAGTTTTAGCGCAGTTCATACTCAAACCTATATTTTTAGATGCTGTATCCAATTCCTCCAGCATTTTTATCAGTTCTTCTATCTTATCTGTTATTAAGGCAATATCATCAGCATATCTTAGGTGGTTCAAGTATTGTCCGTTTACTTTGATGCCTATTTCTTTTCAATCTAAGTTTTTAAAAACATCTTCTAGGGCCTGGTTAAATAGTTTAGGGGATATTGAGTCACCCTGGCTGACACCTCATTTTATGCGGGTTGGCTTGGTTCCTTCGTGAATTTTGATTGATGTTGTTGCTTCGCTATATATATATTGGGTATTAAGTCTCTGCTTTTACTGCCCAGTGCTCAATGCTATCGAAAGCTATTTCAAAGTCTATAAACGCAATATATATATTGGAATGTTGTATTTGTTGGCTCGCTCTCTTAGAATTTTGATGATTAATAGGTGGTCAACTGTACTGAAACCTTTTCTGAAGACTTCTTGTTGTTTTGATTGATATCCATCAAATTTTGTAGTTAGTCTATTTGTTACTATTTTCGTTATAGTTTCCCTAATTTGGTTTAAACCGGAACGCCGAATAGTTTTTATGTCAAAATGAACTTTTTTTAAATTCTTTTATTATAAAACGAAAGCAATTTTAAGTAAAAAATATTGTTTTCTACAGCATTAATATACTGTTTTGTGCAATTTTGCGATGATGTTACGCATAAAATGAACTTTATTCCGATATAATTTTATGAGCATCTTACGATATAATATGCATTAAATTCTACCCATACATACACCTGTCGGTGGATGAGTGTTCTAATGTCTTACTTATTGATCCTCGGTCTATACTTGAACTTTTCTCGAAGCTAAATGTTTCTGTCACGGATTATTAAACTCATTTACTGCCATCCTGATTTAACTCTTTTTGAACTGAAATACCTATAATAATCGTAGGTAAATTGTTGCTTTTTTGCATATGAAATAATAATTGGACATTTTTGTATAACTAATGAGTTAGTTTTAAGCATCGAAATTTTGCTTTGACTTCTTTATGCCGTCATTAAAAAAATAACTTTTATAGCCTAGTAATATTAGGTGAAAAAAACCCTGAAAGTTGAAAAAAAAATGTGCTAGCTGGGTTTTTCTATTATTACTCCTTAGCACTAGGAACACATTTCCACATATTTACCCAAAGGATCTAAAAATCAGTTTTTTTAAATTTTCTCGAAAACTTTAAAAAGTGAAAATACGCAAAATAATTCGGCATATAATTTAAGATTAAGAAAAAAACCTAACCTAGACACACTTCACAAGAGAACAACGCTATCGGTAGAGGGGGTGATGGATCTATTGGAGCTTTGTCTCCGTAACTCTTACTTTCAAGTGAAAGATAAGTTTTATGCGCAAAACGATGAACTTCCAATGAGGTCGTCCCTTTCGCCAGTGGTAGCACTAACATTAAAAAAAAAGGATTAAAAAAAAATATTTTTCTAATTTAATTTTTTGCCTACACTGGAGTTAACTTGTTTTAGAATGTTTTATATTATATTAAGCTTGATCCCCACTTGTACAAAACACCATGTACTTAAAGTAAGTTTTTGTTACTTTAAAGATAAACAACTTTAAGTAAGGGTTAGGCCAATAGTCAATAATAGCCGGACCGCCAATTGGACTATACAGAGCGCTTCAAAATTCAATAACATAATTTTTATGGTAAATTCCTTAAAAATTTTTTAAAAAAGATTTTGCGTATAAAATAGTAACAAATTGATTTTTACAACACTTGGGGCCTTATATCTAGCGAAGCTCAAGGAGAATTTTGCCGGAGAATATGTAAAAATGTGGCCCAGATGCTATGGAATAATTATACAAAAATCGAGATTGCACCTATTCTTTCCCAGGTGAATTCCTAATATGACTGGGCTATTAATAGTTTTAGGTTCGTCGATGCAATATAATCTAAAAATTAAATCAAGCAAATCATTACACTTTTTTTGACAAAAACCGAAATGTTGTTAAAAAAACTAATAGGCATTCCTTAAACCACAAAACATACCGAAAACCTTGACCCAGTATCTAATTGAAAGGACACTCATTGTTAAGGCGAGTCTTATAAAGCTTGCTTTACAATGAGTGTCCTTAATGGAAACAGAATTATTGCTCCAGTCCCACAGTGGAACGTTGTAATGATCTAGTTGGACAATCCTTCAACAATATTAACATTCATTAAAATAACATGAAATCTTCGAAAAGATTAATTACTCAGTAAAATAAGAATCAAATTTGACAGTAGTTATGCTAATTTTAAATAAAGATAATAAGAACATTAGCCATTTTAAAGAGATTTTCGGCAGATAAAAGATAACGAGCGGTCATCTGCAACATTTAATAAAATTTATAATTTGTCACTTACGTTCTAGAGCTTATACTAGGTACATGTCTATAAAACTGAAACAGTGAGTAACTAATCTGCAAATGTCCTGCCCAACTGCTTAAAAGTACCTAGAAAGAGAAATACTATCAATAGGTCAACAAGCTCCTAAGAAAATAGCTTTATTTGGAAGAAGCTTACGGATCTGGGAGAAAAATTAAGATGAAGAGGCAAGGCATGCAGATAATATATATATATATATATATATATATATATATATATAGGTTGCACAACGTTCGACGTCTTCCGATACCCAATCTCCACTCGTTTCTGTTTACCCACAATTCATCATCTAGGCCTCTTATTCTTATTTCACTGTCTATTCCTTCTCTCCAGCTTCTCCGTGGCCGTCCTCGTTTTCTTCGGCCAGTTGGTTTCCATTGTAGTATTTGTTTAGGTAGTCTTTCATCATTCATTCTTTGTACATGTCCGTACCACACCAGTTGCTTTGTTCTTATATCATCCACTAAAGTACGTTCCCCCACTGTCATAATTTCTCTTATTCTTTGATTTGTTGACTCTTTCTCTTTTTGATTTCCCTGCTGCTCTTCTCCAATAATCCATCTCCGTAACGGAAAGCATTTTTTTAGTTCTATCCTTGATTGGCCATACTTCTGAGCCGTATGTAATAATACTTTTTACAATGGTGTTATATATAAGCTTTTTGTTATGTTTTGATATACTTTGGTCCCCAATTATTCCATGTAATGAAGTTATTGCTTTTCTTCCTTGTACGTTTCGATCTTTTATAGCTTTGTCTAGTGTTCCGTCAGCTGTAATTTTTAGACCTAAGTATTTATACACAAACATAAGCACACAACTAATTAAGGCCATCAAAGAGTTATACCGCAATCGTAAGACAAAAGTTAATATAAAAGCAAAACTAACCAAAGGCTTTCAAGTAAATAAAGGTCTTAAACAAGGTTGCTGTATCTCGCCTCCGCTCTTCAAGATATACTTGGAACAAGTCTGTCTCACTCCGATAGCTCAAAAAATTGTGGTTTACCTAGTGGACTGTATTTAGACAAGTCCTTCGCTTTCATTTGAAGGGTATAGAAACGCACGCGAAATCGTACCTTTCTGAAGTGAAATTTAATTGAGACATAAAAATAATATTGGTATATGATGACTATTTAAGAGCGAAATAATAGAAAAATATTAATGATGCGATCTTATAGGAGAGGGACTTACCGGTGATGTCTTGATCTCTTCGAACTGGTGCACCAGATTCGCCAGAAGTCTTCTATAGCGGTCCAGCACTCCCGAGTTTAAATGTTTGGAGTTTTAGAGGTATTTAATGGTTTTTAGAGTTCACCATTTTTTATAAAAGCGTTGATCGTTCAAAATATTCCGATCGAGAGCGTGTGTGTATGGCGACTCACTTTTAGGTTCTGTCTTGTTTTTGCGGCGTGTTTCTTCGCCCTCTATAGGAAAATCGCATCACTTCTAATAAAAAGAATTTAGAATTCTAATTTTATTAAAAAGAATAAAAACGCGATTTAAATTAAAATATGCAGAGGGCGGTAGTAATATGAGGATTGAATTAAAATTAGAAATATATTATTAAATGCGTTTGGAATTTAAATATTAAACTATGCCAAATTGATAGTTTATAGCTAGTTTGTAAGTTTTAAATTTAACTTAACCTATTGAGTAAAACTACAACCCAATTATACCCAATTGTAACCCAAAATATGAGTTTTAAAAATAAAAATAAAATGTTCTGAAAAAATAATAAAAATTAGATTATAAGAAAAAAAAAGGTTTCTTGCGAAACCGAAACATACTGGCGGCCGAAAATGCTATGCATTTTCCAAGGGGCCAATAGGTAAAGGACACAGTTTAGAGATTGGTCTCTTTAACAAACTATCCTTGGTTTTGACAGAGGCTACTCGATTTATCCCATCCTTACCGGGAAAAATTTCAACCACTCTGCCGAGTTGCCACTGAAGGGGCGGTAATAAATCGTTTTTAATTATAACTAAGCGTCCAACTTCAGGAGTTGAAGTGGGTTCCAACCACTTACTCCTTTGTTGTAGAGTATGGAGATACTCTTGTTGCCAGCGTCTCCAAAAATCTTGGTGGATTCGTTGGAGGAGCTGCCAACGCGTGAGACGATTTATTTTAATATCAATAAAGTTTGCGTCAGGAACGGCACTTAGCGGTTCCAGAGATAAAAAGTGACCTGGGGTCAGCGCGGAAATATCATTTGTATCGCTAGAAATTTCAGTGAGAGGACGCGAGTTTAAAATAGCTTCGATTTGACAAGTTACAGTGTATAGTTCTTCGAAAGTTAATATTTGATGTCCTATTAAGCGGATCAAGTGTTTTTTAACTGACTTGATTCCTGACTCCCAAAGTCCTCCAAAATTTGGACTATTACTCGGGATAAAATGCCATTTAATGGGACGCGTAGAATCAAGCTGTAAAAGCTTGCGGTTAGCTGAGAAAAAGTTAGTGGCATTATCACTATACAAATCGGATACGTAGTTTCGGCGCGCAACAAATCTGCGAAGCGCAGCAGTAAAACAATCAGCGGTCAAATCGCTTGCTATTTCTATATGAATGCACTTAGTACTTAGGCAAACAAACAGACATATGTAAGCCTTCGTAGTACGATTTCCACGATGTCGACTCATGACTATATTTATTGGACCTCCGTAGTCAACACCGGTGTGCAAAAATGCTCTCAACTGAGATACGCGGGGAAACGGTAATGAACCCATCATAGGCTGAACCGACTTAGGATTGCATTTAAAACATATTATACATATTGATAAAACATGTGCAATTTCGCGTTTTGCGGCAATGATCCAGTACAATTGACTAAGCAAAAAATGTACCGTCCTCACTCCTGCATGAAGATATTTTATATGGAAATGTTCGATAATCATGAGGGTGAGTTTACTCTTGCGTGGTAATAAAATTTGATGTTTCTTGTCATATTGCAGAGAGGAGTGATGCAATCTGCCCCCTACTCTGATTAAATCGTAAGGATCTAAAAATAAATTTAATTTTTGCATTGATTTATTTAGTTTTAAGTTGTTTTTTAAAGCGTGAATTTCTTCTGAGAAATAAATTGACTGTTCATTTTTTATGAGTAAATGAATTGCGTTTGTTATTTCAACAAATGTCAGAAAATCTTCATTAATTTTTAAATTAGGCGGTTTTAAGAAAAATTTATTATTTAAAAAGCGTAAAACATAGGCTAAAACTCTACACATTTTAGAAAAATTAGAGTTTTCCATTAAAAGCGTGTCCAAAAAATTAGGAGCTGTATTTTGCGTTGCAATTAAAGTTAAATTAGGCAATGATTTCTCCTCTAAAAGAGTTTCAGGAGAGTCATTTTGTTCACAGTCTTTAGGCCAGTATTCATAAGATTTTCTCAAAAAATCAGGGCCGTTAAAAAATAATTTGTGATTAATTAATTCACTGGGATAAACTCCTCTTGAAGCAACATCTGCGGGGTTTTGTGACGTTGAGATGTATGACCAATTTTTGGGTGGTACTCTATCTTGAATTTGTGTAACACGATTTTGAACGAACGTTTTCCACCTAGAAGGGTGCGCTCTTATCCAAGAAAGTGCTACTTGTGAGTCACTAAAAGCGGGACTCAAAAGTGGTTAAAACAAAGTGAACTAAATCAGCCACAAGATTACAAGCGGCTAATTCAAGTCTTGCAATACTTGTAAATTTGAGAGGAGCAACTCTAGTTTTAGAGCATAAAAGGTAAACTGATATTTCATTTTTGTAAATAACGCGTAAATATACTATTCCGGCATAAGCTTTATTACTAGCGTCCGAAAATGCGATTATTTCAATGCGTGCATTACCAGAAAAACTATTTATAAATCTAGGCAAGCGAAAATCTTTGAGTAAGGGTAGTTCCGATTTATAACGTTCCCAAAGTCGAATAATTTCAACAGGTGCTTCGGAATCCCAGTCTAATTTAAGTTTCCAAAATTCTTGAATTAGACATTTTATTAAAATGGTTACTGGCGCGAGCCAACCTAAAGGGTCATATATTTTAAAAATTTCAGAAAGTATATTGCGTTTGGTACATTCGCGACTCAAGGGTTCTACCGAGTAAGAAAAATAATCAGAACAAGGCTGCCATCTAAGACCTAAAATTTTAGTGGTCTCGTCCGTATCTAAAGAAAGCGCGGTTGGGTTTATATCGAGTTCAGACAAGTTTTCTAAAACTTTTTTGTTATTACTAGCCCATTTATGAAGCTTAAAGCCTCCAGAGTTAAGCAAACAAGATAGCTCTTTTTGAAGCGAAATAGCTTCTTGTACGGAGCTAGCGCCAGTTACAAAGTCATCGACAAAATTGTCAGACATTAAGACTTGAGAAGCGCGAGGAAAATTTTGTTTTTCATCTTCAGCCAATTGCTGTAAAACTCTAAGAGCTAAATAAGGAGCGGGGGTAGTACCGTATGTCACAGTTTTTAAACGATAATCGCGAATAGGTTCAGAGTTATTAGAACGCCACAGGATTCTTTGATAATCCTGGTGCTGAGGTGCAATTAAGATTCCACGAAACATTTTAGAAATGTCGCAACAAAGAGCTACTTCGTGTAATCGAAAATTAATTAAAATGCTGCAAATGTCCTTTTGCAATTTAGGACCAGCGTAAAGAGTATCATTTAAGGAGAGGTTTTGGTTATTTGATTGCATAACTGTACTCGCATTAAAAACGACTCGAAGCTTAGTTGATAAGCTTTCAGGGCGTTCAATATGATGATGAGGAATGTAATAACTTTTTTCTGTAACTTCCCGGTTTTCGATTAATTCCATGTGATCAAGTGTTAAATAGTCTTCCATAAAATCGGAATATTTTTTATAAGTTTCCGGCATTTTTATTAACCTTCTTTCTAGCGAGAGAAACCTCTTTAGCGCAAGATCACGACTATTTGGAAAAATCGGTTCAATATTATCGCGAAAAGGAAGAGTTACAGTATAGCGGCCTTCATCATTACGAGATACCGTATTTTGAAATATTTTTTCACACATATCATCTTGAGGTGAAAGAATACGTTTCGTTTCAGGGATATTTTCTATTTCCCAAAATTTTATAAGCGAATCATTTAGCATTTTATTTGAAATTTGACAAAAAAATGATTGTGAAATTTGCTGCGTAGCGAGAGAATTAACTTTTCCCATTAAAATATATCCAAAAATGGTATTTAGCGCAATCGGTTCCTGATTATTTCCAAAAATTCGTCCATCTTGAATTATATAAGGAAACAAATCAGCTCCGATTAAAATGTCAATAGCTCCCGGTCTATAAAAGTTCGGGTCCGCGAGATTCAAATTTTTAACTATTTTCCAGTCATTTATTTTAATCTCACCGCTAGGAACTGAAGAGCATATTTGCGGCAAAATTATAGTATTAACCGATAAAGTTTGCGTGTCATTACAAGGCCTGATAATTAAATTTACAGAACCCAATTTTGACTGTAAATGTGTGTCACCAATCCCCTGGACTTCAGTAGTCACGTATACGCGGGGTAACCGTAATTTATTTGCACATTTCAAGGATAAAAATGAGAGCTGCGACCCAGTATCCAAAACTCCCCTAACAGTCTGAAAATTTCCCCTAACATCTTTGATTTCAAAAATCGCGGTTGATAAAAGTACAGCGGAATTATTCATATAAGACGAATAGCATGCACCACCGTTATTTTGGAAATTTTCGACGGTTGGTTGTTGCTGTATGCGCGCTTCGCTGCTGGACGTCGCGACGCCTGAAATTGTTTCAGTGCCAGTGGGTGCGTTTATATCGAGAGTATTAAAGTGACAAGAACTGTGGTGTCGTTTCCGGCAAAATCGACATGAATGTGTGCTTTTGCATTGGAAAGTGCGATGCATATTAGAAGTACAATTTATGCACCATTTTTTATCCTTCAGAAAATTAAATCTTTCTTGAGGAGACTTAGAAACGTAATTTGGACATAAACTTAAAGCGTGATCGCTTGAGCAAATAGGGCATTTTAATTTTTGAGGGGTTTGATTTTGCGGCGAATTATTTGTACCAAAAAAGGCACGTGGAGATTGTCGCGTGTTATATTGATGCGGGGATTGCGTTTTAAAATTATTATTTTGCGATTTTGCGGGTTTATTTCTAAGAGAAACTTCCATATTAAATGAGGAACTAGCGTTTACAGTAAAAAGAGCGTTGCAATGTTGATCAAAGAAATTGTAGATACTCCTATAGGAAGGAATTTCCGTAGTTTTTCCGTGAAAAACTTCAAAGCGGGTTTGAATATTATGGTCAACCGATTTAAGCAGTTTTTGCGCTAAAATAAAATCCCAAAAATCAGGTTCTAAACCAACTGTTTTAAGAGCCTCGAGATTTTTTGTAAAAATATCAAGTAGATTTCTGAGAGCTAAACGGTCTTCAGAATTAACTTTTGGAGCGTTTTCAATGGCATTCCAATATGTTTGGGCTAAGAGGCGATCATTTTTATAGCGTTTTACTAATTGTTCAAAAGCAATAGGATAATTCGCGTCTGAGAGGGGTAATTGAGTGACCAATTCTTTTGGAGGACCTTCCAAATTTGTTACAAGCAAAGAGTATTTTTGCATATTTGGAATATTTGGATTGTCGTGAATCAAGCTTTTAAACAAATCATAAAAAGCTGGAAATTGATTCAATTCTCCATTAAATTTAATTAAATCGATCCTCGGTAAATGATAAGACATATTGTCATTTTGTTGCGAACCACCCGGAGAATGTGGATTCATGGTAAGACGGCGATTGCCACTAGAAGCCTGTGCAGAAGTTTGAAAAAGATCATTAAAAATTTCTTGAATTTGCGTGACACTTTTCTGAAAATCGTGAAGTTTTTTCCTAGCTGATTCGACTTCATTTTTATCAGCAAAAATTTCATTTAGCAAAGTAGAATGCTTTTTTGAAAACTCCGCGCGAATATCTTCAAGTTCTTCAAAGCGAATTTTAAAAGTATTACGTTTTGTGGCGTCAGTTTTAGCTTCTAGGGCTACTGCTAAAATTTCATTAACATTGGATTCCTCCATATCTCGAAAAACTTTAATTTTCTTGATTTTCTCAGCTGCCATTTTGTATTATAATAAAAGCGTATATTAAAAGCGAATATCAAAAGCGTTTATAAAAAGCGTTTATAAAAAGCGTTTATTAAAATTAAACTGTAAATCAAAGCTATTTTAAAAGCGAAAATAATTTAAAAATATTTTTATAATTTTTTAAAAATATTTATAGAAGCGATATAAACGTAGTCATTTTTTCAGTATACCTCTGAAAGAATTCCTGAAAATATATGCGTTTATGTGTATAGCGAGGTGACCTCAGATCAGTGATCCAAAACAACCGAATAAACCTTTTTTGTTAAATTGTCGAGACCAAGGATTTTATAAAAAAAAACTGATATGGCGATACCTACTACACGAGCAGTAAATAAATTTATATTTTTATATTTTAAGATTTAAAAATTCTTGTAAAAAACAGTCCTCATGTTATTACCGATATTACCTGCGTTTCACTTTAGAAAGGATGATTTTTTAATTTCAAATTAATAAAAATCAAAATCCGGCGATCGAAGTGATCAAAAATATGTCTCACTCCGATAGCTCAAAAAATTGTGGTTTACCTAGTGGACTGTATTTAGACAAGTCCTTCGCTTTGAAGGGTATAGGAACGCACGCGAAATCGTACCTTTCTGAAGTGAAATTTAATTGAGACATAAAAATAATATTGGTATATGATGACTATTTAAGAGCGAAATAATAGAAAAATATTAATGATGCGATCTTATAGGAGAGGGACTTACCGGTGATGTCTTGATCTCTTCGAACTGGTGCACCAGATTCGCCAGAAGTCTTCTATAGCGGTCCAGCACTCCCGAGTTTAAATGTTTGGAGTTTTAGAGGTATTTAATGGTTTTTAGAGTTCACCATTTTTTATAAAAGCGTTGATCGTTCAAAATATTCCGATCGAGAGCGTGTGTGTATGGCGACTCACTTTTAGGTTCTGTCTTGTTTTTGCGGCGTGTTTCTTCGCCCTCTATAGGAAAATCGCACCACTTCTAATAAAAAGAATTTAGAATTCTAATTTTATTAAAAAGAATAAAAACGCGATATAAATTAAAATATGCAGAGGGCGGTAGTAATATGAGGATTGAATTAAAATTAGAAATATATTATTAAATGCGTTTGGAATTTAAATATTAAACTATGCCAAATTGATAGTTTATAGCTAGTTTGTAAGTTTTAAATTTAACTTAACCTATTGAGTAAAACTACAACCCAATTATACCCAATTGTAACCCAAAATATGAGTTTTAAAAATAAAAATAAAATGTTCTGAAAAAATAATAAAAATTAGATTAAAAGAAAAAAAAAGGTTTCTTGCGAAACCGAAACAAAGTCCTTAAAGTATGGAAGAGAAAATGCAGATAATATCCTTTATGTAAAAGTGCTGAGCTTTTCCGGCAATCTACAATCTATTATACCCCTATCCTGTCCAAAAGACAACAAATTATTGGAACAATTAAGATACTTACTATACGGGCTAGTTGGTGTAAAGATTTCCTACATCAAAACTTCAAATCTATCGTCGGGATCTAATTCGATCTTTTCTAAAATCTCCACAAAGTCTTCCGAGTCTTTAAAAGAAGATTCAAACTAACCTTGTAATGGCTG
This sequence comes from Aspidapion aeneum, assembly GCA_963576565.1. NCBI lineage: Eukaryota > Metazoa > Arthropoda > Insecta > Coleoptera > Brentidae > Aspidapion > Aspidapion aeneum. The sequence continues at coordinate 134,293,440 of OY755040.1, forward strand.
AATTATATCCAAGAAAAACCTCGACAAAGTGCTGTTCGGTGAGTCCTTGGAGCTGGTAATTAGTCGCAGTGGGATATCCTTCTTGTGGATCTTTGGTAGTCCACAATAATGTGGTGCATTTTTGTTTGTTTAAACTTTTCCCGTCAGGATCAAAAAATGAACTTTCATCTCTTGGTAAATAATATGTCTGTATGTGAGCAATGCATTGTTAAATATAAACTTTTGTATAAATTTTAATTGTTTAGAAAAAACTATATTATTGAATTTCCTTCCGGCAAAATAAAATTAATTATACCGTGGCACCACACTGAATTTCCTTTTAAAGCATCGACACCGCTTTTATTATTGATAATTATTCCTCCCACATGGATATTATTTCATACAGGCATAATATTACATACTAAGTAGATACTTTCCTTTACAAAAGAACTATTAGTCACTCTTGAGTAGCTGCGAAAGTAAAACAGACATTTTTAGACTAAAATAAATTCTAAGGGGCTGGGCTGATATCCTATCAGATTAAAGATGATCAACAAACTAAAACGCGACGCTGCCAGCTCTCGGGAATTCAAAAACTCGTAGTAGTTCGTAGTTAAGCTTTGGATAAAGTTCGGGCAAAAATAATCTCCACCCTGCAATCAGTGACACCTGAAATGTTAAGTAATGTCCGAACTGAATTTTGTAACCGGCTAGGATACTGTTTAGCACAGAGCGGTGGTATTTTTGGGAATTTAATTCGTTAGGTAGTTCCTAAGTCAACATGAAAGAATTTGCTTTTGAAACAGACCACTCTCTTATTTGCTTCGCTGGGAAAGCTATAAACTTTAGTTTGTGGTAAACACGGCATTAAATATTATAAAAAAGAACAAGCTTGAAAAAAGGATTATACCTACGTTACGTAATTATCGACTGAATCTGACATTTTATGTACAACTATCCTCAATCGATTTTTTTTATGAACTGTCGAAAAAGTAGTACGCCGCGCTAGGGGAAACAATCGGTGACATAAATTTCCTCCCTCTACTTTACCGGGGCACACAGAGGACAGGTATTGGCTGTGGGTCTGGGTATCCTGAAAAATGGAAGTTACTACGTGTAAAACTTTGATCCTTTTTTCTTACATACTACATATTTTATTCATATGCAGTTATAATACAGAAATAATTTTCAAGAATCATATGGAACGACAGTATAATTTCTAGAATGGATGGAATAAAGAAGAAAACTCTAGAAAAAATCATGGGTAGATAGCTATACAGAAATTTGGCTTAAGAAAAAGTAGGCACCTCTTAAATGCTCAAATGTCAGCAAATACTAGCCACGCCCAAAAGCGTGGCAAATGTTATTCAATTGATATATTTATGGATTTCTGTTGAAATTTTGCAATTGTGAATTAACATAACAATACAACAATCTTAGCTCCTTTTGGCACTCTTTCTATTTAAAAAATGCTTTCAAATAACCAATAATAATAACTATTAAATAATTTAACATTAGTTACAATTTCACAACGTTCAAATTAAATTAAATTTACATAAGTTTATAGAAAAAGTAATCCATAACTTGAAACAAAAATGCAAGAAGAAGAAAAATCAAACTTTTAATCTTCACATTTTATTCAACATCGTAGCTTTTAGGCATGGTTTTCTTAAGCTAATTTTAACCACAGAAAAGCTAGCTTAGTTTTTCTGTGCTTACAGCATAATTTAATTGCTTGTAGATAGTGAGTTACTGAGGGTAGCTTAATGGGCCGAAACCAGTATAACAAAGTATAAAAGGCAACTTCAAAGGGGTAAAGTCAACTACGGACACCGGTGTTTCGGAAAAAGGCATTTTCATCCTGAGCGTATCTTGCCTGACTACAGTAATCAAACTGACTACAAGATACAAGGTAATTCAAAATGAGTGAAAAAATAGGCGGAACCGATTTATTCATTCAAGGAGTGAAACTACAGCGAACCAAAGAAACTTAGTCCATAGCGGGACGAAAACGTCCACCAGTCTATAAGAAATAAAGACATTTCATCAGAGTTCAACCAGACCATGCTATCACCGTCTCCACGGTATCGGATCGGAACCGAAAACAATGAGTTAACAAAGTATAAAAGGCAAAGGGGTAAAGTCAACCATGGACACCGGTGTTTTTAAAATAGGTATTTTTATCCTCAGCGTGGCTTGCCTGACTACAAGATAAGTTTTTCTTCTTTATAGACCGGTGGACTTTTGAATGACGTTAAATGAAGAAATAGATGTCAACTATTTTTTAATTTATTTTGATCTACCGAAACCGGTATGCCAATAAAAATAAAAACACGAATTTACATCCAATGCAGAAACTTGAGTTTTTGGAAATAGCATGCCCGGACGCATTGCGGCCCGGACTGGCCCGGGCGGGATGGGAGGGCGTGGTTGCTGAACATGGGCCACTTAGAGTCGGGGTCTACTTTGGACTTGGATATACGGATGTAAAAGTTATTGTTAGTATTTGTTAGGTCTTTCCCTGTTTTTGTTAGAGAATATCATTTTTTGGTAAGTGAGGCCGTTTCTTTGATCAAAATTAAGAAGATAATATTACTAAATACTATAGGTAAATTTAGTGGGAATAAGGACACTGTTGTTCTGGTAAATATACGTTTTAATCCATCGGTAACGTTTCGACAATGGTTTTTGTCTTCATCAGACCTTCAGACTAGATCGTACATTGGAACAACAAAAAACAAGAATTCAAGCACATCAGGAAAACAAACGGCACAAAATTAAAAACGAAACCCGACAATAGTTGCATTGCAAGGACGTGATAAGTTTACCAAATTACTAAATACATTACTAAGATGATTACTTTAATTTATATTTAATGATTGATTGTTGATTAATCTAGTAAGTAGCTTTAGAAAACTAGATTTTGCTTAACGTTCAGTTGAACTGCAAATATTGCTTATGCAATAGTGTGAACAGTGAACCAACACTTTTTTTCTGGTTACGAGCAGTCGGGGAACCAGGGGGTTCTACCCCTGGATGCGCCTATGCTTGAAAACAGTTTTTTTAGATATCTTAATACCAAACGCTCCTGCTTGGTGGTAACATAAATTATTGAGAAAAATGAGTTTTAGTATATTTTAAAAACCGCATATATTGATGCAATGCACAGCTAAAAAGTTAGTTTCAAATTTTTTAAATTTTTTAGTTAAAACACTGTTGTTAGCATTAATAGATTTTAACAAAAATCTAACCAGCGCTTTACAGTATTTTACACTATTTTACCATGAAAATCGGTTAAGCGGTTTAGGATCTATTGTGGTCCGGACTTATACACAGACAGACACACGTCACAACGATATTGCTAAGAGACACCAAAACTACACCCAAATAACACATTTTTACTTACTTACTTTTACATAAAAATTACTTTATTTTCCAAAAATTTTTGCCTGCGGGGCATTTGAGTTTCATATAGTGTGAAAATACTTCTGAAACTTGAATTAAAAAAAAAAATTGCCTTATTGCATTTACTTCCTCCCCCGTTTACTGGTTATTGGGCCCTTGGCTCTGCTCTCCCGCCGGGTTCCCTACGTGCCCAGTCCGGCCCTGGGAAATAGTCCATAGCAAGTATTATTTGTTATGACATTTTTGTTAAAATTATGGTACACTTAAAATTTAACCATTTTCAAAAACTCATGTTTTTTTTAAATGCATATGAATGTTGACCACCCACAAAAACCATAATGTTTGTTAGGTTTATGGTTGTGGTAGACAGTGGTTTAGGTAATGGTATCTTTCAATTATGTTAACTACATAATAAGAATTTCTGCAATTTGAATTACGCAGCTTGACTGGCGTTATCTTGATAACTATAACACAAAATAACAAAACATTACCTACATTAAATTATGTGGGGACTTTCACCCACTAGAAAATTCAGCAAATAATGGTCACTTAAGTGCCCACTCACGATCGCGTTATTTTTTCTTTTATCAAAAACTGTATCGTATAGTAATGGGTGCATGTCTTTAATGTACCGAGTGAGACAAAATGTTTCTTTTTATAACTTTAGACAGTCCACTGCAGATTATAATAGGAAAAACTACAGTTTTAAAAGAATTAGTCAGACTTTTGAGCTAAAATATTTATTCGAATCCCATCTTAAAATCCAAGATGGCGGACAGACCCAAACTTGATGCTTAAACAGGCTTATTTATCAGTGGGATACGCAGCGAGGAATATAAAGGGCCATTTACCCCCTAAATCTTGAAAATAATTTAATAACTTAACTTATTTTCTATTTTCCAAACAAAATAATCAATTAATCAAAAACTCTAAATTTATTCCTATGTGTATAATATTATACAATAGGAATAATTGTATGTTCCTTATGATATATACTGTAATGATACTTTGAAAGATATAATTCGTTTTTTCCGTGAATTAGTTTTACAAAGAAAGTATGGTTCAAATATCCCTCTCCTTTGTGAGACACGATGGTCTCAAAAATACAAAGCTATTGCTGGATTTAAAGACCACTTTTTGGGCATAAGAGCCGATGGAATGACATCTTTTCCCTGGAGAGGCGGAAAGCAACTAATTTGGGATGCTAAGTGCAGTCATACCTTAGCGGGCTTATATGTCAAATTACAGTGGCGCACCCAGGAATATGTCTTGGGGGAGGCCCGAGGCCTCATAATGTCGTATATCATGCTATTTTTTGTGTTTATTCATGAAATATGTGGAAAATATATACGAAAATCTTAGGCTTGGGGGGGGGGGGGCGAACACCCCCCCTGGGTGCGCCCATGCAAATTAGCATCTAAAAGTCAGGTATGGCTGCACGTTTAACGGAAAAAGAAAAACATCGAAAATATTAATAGCTAAAAGACCGCTTTGCATTTTTCCTCTTTGCTGTAAAGACTTTTGGTTATTGAGGGAATGAAGCACTTAAATTTGTTTCTGATTTGAGTCGCCTTCTTCCCTCAATAAAGACAAAAAATAAGCCTAAATGTTCAAGAAGGCAATGCGGCTTCAGTGATAGGGACGGTTCCTCATGAACCAGGTCTAAACGAATCATTTAATGGTTTATAATGGCTTCATTTTATCTTTATTATAATTTGTGTTTTTTTTTTATTGTTAACTTTTATACTATAAAATTTTTGCTATTTTATATCTTGATCTGAATAAAAAAGTTTTTAACTTTCAAGAAGTTTTTAAGGTCAAGATTAACACTGTTTTAAACGCATTGTTGTTTTAAAAATGCCCACTCCCTTTGCTTTTATAGTCAAAATGAGTTTGAAGACTTACAAAGGGGGAAAAAATAGCAAGTTTTTCTCAAAAGAATTCTTCAAAATTTCTTATCTATAAATCACGATTTCTTCGTTATTTGTTACAGTTTATGATATATCGTATAAACCTTTAACTTTGAAGTATTTTTTTTTAAGGAAAAAGTAGAGATTTTAACCTTTTAGCTTACCAATATGCACTGAAATGTTACTTTAAAAAACTTACTCAAAAACTCATTTTAAAAAATGCAAGAGACAACTACTTTTTTGTCTGACAACCACAACATTTTTTACAAGCTATTGTCTTAAAAATGCCCACGGCAATCGGTTTTAGCACAAATTGTGTCATCCCTCTGCCTTTATAGCTAAAACGAGTTTGAAGATTTACAAAGAGGAAAAATATTGGAAGTTTTTCATAAAAGAATTCTTAAAAATTTCTTGTCTATAATTTTTTTTTTCAGTTTATGACATATCGTACAAACCTTTAACTTTGACCTTTCAGCTTCGTAAAACAGTTAGTTTAAAAAATGCAAGAGACAAAAATTATTTTTTTGTCTGACAACCACAAAATGTTTCAACTTATAATTTACATTTACGTTTGCCAAACAGATCACAAAAATTCCATACAATAATTGTTTTAGTCGTTTATTGTAAACAACATATTATTATGTCATGATTAATAACCAATAACGAAGACTGAAGGATAAAGATCAAATTTTGTGATTTGCAACAATTTAGACCATACTTTCGGATATAAGGCGTATCTAATGAAAAAAAAATGTACTGGTTCGAAAATATACCAGATAAAAACCTTGGCCTTTTAAATGAAACTCAAGTAGGAGTACATATCGTGAACAAAGTGAACTTCTAATTACATACTTATTAAGTATATCAAATTTTAGAGTGTTATACTAATTGATTTGACTTATAGTAGATAGTATTGATTTCGCTCACCAAGGTGCAATATAAAATATAATTTCTTAATTTATAGATATATCATGGCCGCGCTATGAATGAACAAGATTTTTTAGATTATTTATAACACTTGTAGGTACATATAGTTATAATCGCCATGATGACATACAGCTTGCTATTTAGATAAACCTAAAAGAAACTACTAACAGTAGTAGTAGTAGTAGTGGTGGGGGGGGGTTGACCCGCAGGTCTGACAAGTAGGCCAGAGTAGGCCCTTTTTGCCATGCCCCTAGTCTGTCCCTTAACCCACTGTCTGCACTTCCCTTTGATGGTCGGGTAACTCATTAGGCCTTCCTGTTCTCTTTACAATGTCCAGTAAGTCTGCCCATTTGAGCATGTGCAGTTCTTCCTCGCTCAGAGTTGGCGCTCCGAGTGCCTGTTGTCTCATCCTTGCGTAGGCCTCGCATTCTGCCACGAGGTGTCTTGATGTCTCTTCTTCCTGTCCACAGGCTGGGCAGGTAGGGTCATTCTCGACTCCTATACGTGTCATGTGCCTCCTCAACCGGTTATGTCCGGTTAGAGTACCTATCAGCAGTCTGAGATCTTTTCGTGTCCGTCCCAGCATCCATCTAATTCTGGTCGCTTTTGAACGGTCTACGAATTCTCTGGTCTGTCTGCAACCCGTTCCTGTTTCCCAGGAGTTTAATAGCGCGTCGTGGGCCCATTTGTTGAGTCTGCTTTGCACTTGTCTTTTTGTCATGCCCAAAAGTGGCTCCGGTCCTACATAGGCGGTTCCTGCCCCGAGTCGTGCGAGTTCGTCCGCCTTCTCGTTGCCTGGTACCCCCGTATGTCCCGGAACCCAAACCAGCGTCACCCGTTTGCCATCGCTTAGGGTCTCCAGCGCCTCTGCGCATTCTTCCACTCAGCAATCTTGGGTGCGTTTAGCGCCTTCAGGGTGGCTTGACTGTCAGAGCATATATATATATATATATATATATATATATATATATATATATATATAAGCTCCTCTTCGCTGTTCCGAACCTCTTCTAGGGTTGCCGCCATTATTATGGCGTAAACTTCTGCTTGAAAAACAGTAGCCTGCTCACCGAGCGAGTAGCTCTTCTAAACTTCTAGTTTTTCCACGTATACTCCCGCTCCTGTGGTTTGCCTCTCTCATAGTTTGGATCAATCAGTGTAGCAAACCAAAGCGCTCTCCTCAAACATCATTTCGTCTCTGTGCTACGCTTCCCTGTCTGGGATGTGGATTATGTACCTCTTCTCGAGCCTCCAAGGTGCGTGTGCTCTGCTGACCGTCATTGACGTGAGGGGGATTTCTCTAATTTTCAGCTCTTCTATAGTTAGATGACCAGCTGTTTCCCCCCTTCCTCTCCACTGACCCGTGTCCCTTAGACGTAGGTAGGTCCCCATCGCCTTCCTCTTGATCCAAGTTGGTAGCGATGGTAGTCCCAGAATTGTCTCTAGGGCCAGGATCGGGGTAGTTCTCATAGCTACGGTTATCCCTCTACACATCAGCCCCTGTAGGCTTCTGAGTTTTAGGGATGTGGTCGATTTCTCCACTGCCGGCCACCAGACTATGGATCCGTATTGGATCCTCGGTCTCAGTACTACTAACAGTAAAAACATCCTTATAAAAGATTGATAGAATTTTTTGGTTTGGTTTAGGAGAATATTTCACTAGAATTTTATAAAATCCATTTTTGAAAGTTGTTTTAAAAATATCGCAAAAAAACTCAATCTTTCTATAAGACAAGGCCTGCCTTTTTTTTCGTAGGCCCTAAACTCTGATATAGTTGGGCTACGTTTATATGTAGGACTGAATACGGTTTCAATATGCACTTTTGTATTTTTATGAAGATTCGAATTTTTGATATTGCAGTTAAGTTTTATTCAATATTTTAAATTTCTTTGTTATTATCAGTTGCTTAGGTCTATATCTATTGATTCCAGTTTTTTTCTCATTAAATGTACAGTCGAACATCTCTAACTCGAACCCCTTTAACTCGAATTTCTATAACTCGAACTCTCCATAACTCGAACTGTTTTGGTTGTCCCTTCAGGTTCCAGTTATAGAGGTTCGACTGTATTTTTGTAAAAATTTGTGTAAAAAAAGTTTTAAAAACAATTTTGTCAAAAGCAAACGCAACTATTTTCTATCAGATGATGTAGTCCATAGAATTAAACTGCGGCTTGTCAATTTCAATACCGCTTAGTACCACGTACCTACGGTATTTGACTAAGATAGTAATTTAAATATTATCTAGTAAATAGAACCCAGTAGTTTTCCAATTATATTTTAGGCCAGAAATCATAATATACCACATAATGCAATTTTTGTAGCCTTAGACCACTGATGGGTGAGAAACCTTTTGACAAAATCAACAGGGTACAGGAAGCCTTAAAATCCTCGCATTAGCTGCTAGCTCTAAATATGCACTCCATATACTCTGATCCATGTGGTGAATCCATTCAGAGAATCATCAGATTAACTCGTCCCCTTCAAATTTATTTTTTTGCTTTTATACTGATGAAAGCTCGTCCGTTACCAGACTACCATTTACCAATGGGTCGACTCCCCTTTAGTCGCCTCTTACCAACGATTATAAACACACAGGATTGCTTATATCCATTTAACTAATGTTAGCGTCGCTCAGCGAGATGAACAGTGTCTGCTTACGTCACCAGCGGACCAGTTGCTTTGTTTGTATTCAGAGTTCGTGTGATTTTAAGGTGTTTTTGACGTTTTTACCTCCGTTTTTTTGCGTTTTTTTATTTACTTGACGGTGCGGTTGACTATTTAGGAGGTAAATCTGAGGGCACAACCGTGCCTCGCCAAGTTCACGCGCCGTACCATCTTTTTTTGAAACATTACTTGACCTATCTAAAACTCCACTTCGGAATAAGCTACGAATCTCAATCTTTGCACAGTCGTAGATCTCCATGGAGTTAACAATCCCTTCATGTTTAGCTTCACGGAACTCCCAAAAGTACTGAAGTAGTTACGAAATTTCAAAAAACGTCGAAATTTTCACTCACTCACTCACTCATGTATAGATCATCAAAATTCTACTGTACTTCCAGACATGCTACAAAGCTGAAATTTGGCAGACGTTAGTCTGCCAAACCCCTGAAAAAAATCAAAAAACCCCAAAATTCTAATTTACTTCCCTCCCCTATACATGTAAAGTTATGTAAAAGTAACATTACCCACTTCCAGAAATGGCAGACTGATAGGAACTATGATAAAAATTTAAAAACCCCAAAATTATCATTTACTTTCTTCCCCTATAAATGTAAAGTAATGTAAAAGTAACATTGCCCACTTCCGGACACGCTAGAGTGCTGAGCTTTAGAAGGCCGATAGTAACTATGATAGAACTATAGAAAAAAATTAAAACACCCCAAAATTTTAATTTACTTCCCTCCCCTATAAATGTAAAATTGTGTAAAAGTAACATTGTCCACTTCCAGAAACGCTCGAGAGCTGAGATTTGGAAGGCCGATAGGAACTATGATAAAACTATAAAAGAAAATTTAAAACCCCAAAGTTTAATTAACTTCCCTCCCCTATAAATGTAAAGTTATGTAAATTAGCATTGTCCTTCCCTATAAATGTAAAGTTATGTAAAATTAACATTGCCTACTTCCAGGAACACTAGAGAGCTGAGCTTTAGAAGGCTGATAAGAACTATGATAAAACCATAGGAAAATATTTAAAAAAACTCAACATTTTTAATAAGGCATTGCAAAAGTATTGAACAATATCCCGTAAATTTTACTACTTTAAAATTTAAATATTATCCAAATCCTTTAAAAAAGCAGTGAAATCATAACAAAAACATTTCATGTAAAAAAAGCCAAGTACGCGAACGTGGTATTCCGTAAAAAGAATTGAGATAAAAGTAAAGCCAAGTTCTACAATACAAATTTCAAAATGAATGGTTCTTACTAGCTTGGAAATGTTTTTCTAAACTTGGCTATTATTATTAAACCTTTATAAATGTGATTTAAGTGAATTGATATAAAGAAAGCACAATTTTTTGTTGAAATAAAAGCTTTGTGTTCCCTCTTTCAGTGTAGAAATTTAAATATATATACTTTTACATTATTATATTTATATAAACTTTTAATTTTTTTTTTGATTTTTGGAAACTCCTTGCTCATTAAATTATTCACATTAAAGAAAATTGGTAATTATGCCGCAAACGTACTTTTTTTATTAAACTGATTATTGGAAAGTTTATTTTGTAGACAGTTTCTCCAAGTTTAGTTTCAGTTTTTTTCTTAAGTTTTTTTAGTCTCTTTATAGAAGTATTCAGAAACATGTTACAGAAGAAGGAGTGAAAACGGGCGCTGGGTGGGATGAAAACAACTCATAACACAAACAATGTAAATCATCTAAAAAAAACCGACTGGTTTTTGATATAATAATATAATAAATATTGCAATTTTAGATCTGAAATATCAAATAAATACCTTTTTGTTACTGCATAATATAAGTGTATTTTATTATATCGGCAACAAAAACAATAAATTATACATCTAATGATTTAAATTGATTAAAGTTTTTAAAAAAATCCTACTTCTATTCTAAAACTTTCAACTATTTAAAAAACAAACTCGAACATATCATCTGGTAGGAAAATTCAGCTCTCAGAGCAAACTCTCGATTTATCAAATCATTTGTTTTGAATAAATGAAATTATTAATTATATTTACTAACACGAATAAAAAATTTGTTTGCAACTAAGCAAGAAAAAAGCGGGAAAAACTCACGATTGCAATGTGTATTATATGAAGCGCGCTGAGCAGAGGTCCACTAGTGACGTAAGCAAGGCGCCGCCTACCGCTAAAAGATTCGAGCAAATAGGCAATCCTGTGTGTTTATAATCGTTGGCCTCTTACGACAAGACTAGGGTTTACCCTGGTGCTATAAGGTCCATATTTCCTTTCAAAATATAATATAATATATAAAAAAAATATATATTTCACTTAACTCAAAAACCCGGAACACGAAACATAATCTAAAATGGCAACCAAATAATCAATCAACAGATAGACACCAAAACGAGTCCGATAACAATTTATACTTTATTCAACCAAAGTCTGATATTGGCTTAATGGCTAGATTGACTTTTGGTGATTTTTTTGTCAAAATTGTCTATAACAGTTGGATCAAAAATGACTAGATATAGCTTACGATACGGATTTAAGAGTTAGGTACAAAATATCATGCAATTTTTCTAAATAGACGCAAACTACTAAAAACTAAATATAAATTAATTTATGTGGTGCGGGCATACCAGAACGATATTTAAATTTAAATTTTGTGAAATTTGCGCAAGGTCAATGTTTTTATGTCAAAGAAATGTTTTACTCAGAATATTAATTTGGAAAAAATGTTGTTAGTAAACATGATAATCATTTGTAAGTATATGAAAATCATAACTTGAGTGGGTTGGATTGTTTTAAAGATAACATCAAGGAACTAAATTAAAGTCTACAATTTAATAAGTCTAATGAATAAAACGAATAGCTTATGGGCAAAAAAGTTTTATCTGTCTACTAAGATTTACAAAATGTTTCCAAATAAAATCGAGTACACATTTACAAAATGGAATGGAATTCTTTTGTAAAATAAGTAATATATTATAAAGGTTTATGAAATTACGACAGTTTCAAAAACTATCGTATTCCAGAAAATACTATTTTAAGAACATAACTTCAAATCCGCAGATCTATCTTTAGTAAACCGACTTTACAATTTACTCCTACGGAAAATGGACAGGCTGTACTGGACACTTGATGATCTGTCATAAGAAGAATGTTTATAAGATTTCAATGCTCGCTGTTTGAAGATCGCTTGTAGAGAAATAGATTCTTAACTGCATTTATGTCTACATTAATGATATAAAAATGATAAAGTCAGATAAAGAACAAGACAGCATTGAAAATCTATTTTGGATCACAATATTACTCAGCATGATCTCCATTTTAAAAATCGAGTGTCCTAAGAAGAAAAATGGTTGTTATGTTGGATGTAAGCAATTAGAGTCACCGCATGGGCAAGGTCAAACAAGGTTTACTCACTTAAGATCAAACTTAGGGTGTGCCGTATAATACGTATGTCGACCATGAAAAAAAAATTGCCAATTTTGTAAACATCCTTTATTATGGTTTTTGGAAAGCAGGATTTAAAAAATGATTTGAAAAAAAAATCAATAACCGCAGTGGTCTTATCTTAACTCATTAACAGCTTCCTACCTTTATCGACATAACATGACGATTTAAATTAAACACCAGTAACCGAGCAGCTTGCTTATTAAACAAAATTACATTAATTTACAAAGCAAAGGGAATTTAGGACTTCCAGTTCCAAATTCTCTACTTCTACTACTGAGTAATTCCACGCCAAATCATCCAATGGGGGTAGCTGCCATGTCACGAAAAAAATTCAAATTTTGATAACATGTATTACTGTCCTTAGGAATATCAAATTAATAAATTTTAATTTTTAATGTCGCCTCCTGTATTTTACAGACAACTTTGGTAAAATAAAGATGAAAAACAGTTGCGACCATAATTTTTTTTATTTTGATTGTATTAAATCTAATGTAAAAACAAATTTGACGGAAGAAATCTTTAATATTGGTTGGATGATCCTATACAGAAAAAAAAATAACCTCACTTTTTTGAGATCGCAAAAATAGTTTTAAAAAAATAGTAATTTTATGATTTTCTCAATTTTTAATTATTTACACCGGTGCGGAATATGGTCCATCAAAAAAAAGTCTATGCGCACATTAAAGCTAAGTGGCTTGACTATCATACAAGGTAAAAGAAAAATTTCTTGGTCTATTGGTTTCAGCAAACTAAATTTTTAAAAATTGGAAAAACCGCAAAATCCTCAAAATTGGCAACTTTTGACTAAAAAAATTAGCATGTCTATCTGTCTATTGAAACTTCGCTTGTAGCTTGTTTTACTTGACAATGTATCATTTATATAATAGTTAAATAAAAAAGTTGGGTCTTAAAGCATGTAAAAAATCAAATTTTTTAATTCGGTCGCAAAAAGAAAAAAATTATATATAAAAATCATCGTTAGGGGGTCTTATTTATACCCACATACTGTTTCGCGCGACATCCTAGTTTGTGGGTTCAAGTACCATCTTCGTACACTGTTGGATATTTTTTTTTAGTTTTAAGAATAAATTTTGGGTGAGACACTGACATTAATTAGTTTGTCTCTTTGGTGAATGAAATGGTTCAAGTTTAACTGTGGCGTACGTAGGAGGAAGGGGGGTTGGGACTTAATCCTTCCAAAGCCATTGAATAACTTCTCCTAAAGATTTAATTTTTCTGAAAGAAGAATAAAATGGTTTTGCAGAACTTTGCTTTTACTCAAGCCCCTCTTCCAACCGCCTTGGAAAATTTCTGCATACGCCACTGGGCATTAAAAAAAACTAAGTACAAAACTAACGCATGGTAAAAGCCCATGTGATGCGTTTGGAGGTACTGTGAAACGAATTGTTTTACATTAAAATCTCAAACAAACAACAACTGGACACCATTCTTTCACTCCTCTGGATGATTTAACTATAGATGCTAAATTTACTTCAAGCTCAGAAAAAAAAAATGTTCGGTTTCTAAAATTATAGAACTCAACTTCTTCTCCGCTTTTTTAAATATGACAGTAGGTAACTACTAAAAAAGTAAATAAACTTTTAAAAAAATTGTGTAGTGACCTTATGAAGAGAGTTTAGATCATAATTTATTGAACAGTGCTCATATACATAAACTTTACCTTCTGATAAACCTTAATTTGCATGGGTGTATCTAGAAACTTTATTTTGGGGGAAAATATCATAATAAATATTTCACAAAACTATTTTGCATAGTGACCAGGAGGTGTGTTCCATGTGTCAAAACTGAGTAAAGTTTCAGATTTGGGGGGACATCCCCCCCGTAGATCCACGCCTGTAATTTGTGATGCAATTTAAGATCACTAAAAATATTAAAATAACAAAAAAATGTGTAGTGACCTTAAGGATTACAGACCCAGATTTTTTATTCTGGTTTTTAAAAGTATATGACACAGTGAAAAATGTACCCTACTTGATTACCACCAGCACCCCGATAGACAGGGTCATTTTTGATGCTGAAGTTGCGGGATTTCCCAGACATTCTTAACTTCTTCGTGGAACTCCAAGGTAACGTCTACTTTTTAAATATGTTTTATACAAGGAAGATATAGTCCTTGAGTATAGCTTTCCAACACTGTATCAAAAATTTAAGAAAACATTACATTCTAGATATTCTCATTGATCTTCTTATTGCCAAATTCTCTACCTTGAATAATCCTCTTTTCACTTCTTTATATCCTTTATACTAAAAATGGTTCCTCTTCTCCTCTGCACTGGTACCAGCATCCCAATCGTGTTCTATTTTTAGAGTAGTAAAATGTTGGTGAAGTGCACATTGTCTTTTGAATTTATATTAAATAATTTTTGATTAGTTGGTATTTCTAGATTAATCTTTGGTAGATTAAATTGTATGTAGTTAATCAAGTTACAATCTCTGTACCTAATAATATTTAAAATAAAGTAAAGATATATCATAGCCTGTTGTTCTTGTCATCTTTGTAAAAGAAACCTAAAGTTAAAACTATCCAACATAGATTTTATATAATACCTTATAGGGGGTTATTTTTAAGAACGTAAAAGTAGTGTAAAAACATTTTTTGTACATGTTTGGCTTTCTTTCTTTTTTGTACTTTTTTCAATACAATCAATATGTGTGGTTTCCAATGACATCCATATATTATGTGAAGTATACTAAAATGTGGCCTTACTAGAGCATTAAATAATCTAGTTATAGTGTAGATTTCTGATTAATAAACCCTGAATGATGTTTTTATAATGTGTAAAAATTATTATTAAATTTTAAGTTTGTCTGGAAGAAAACTCCCAAGTCCTTAACTTCATTTGCACGATTTAAGGCAACATCAAAAACTTTATAACTTTAGTAGGCCCGTGCTGGTGTTTCTTGTAAATGTCACAACTGATAATTTTTTATGTGGACGAATATTTGACTATATGACTCTAGAAAGTTTAAAGTAATCTGCAAAAAGTAGTCCTGTGGAGTCTGACAGGTACTTTGGCAGCAAGTTAATAAACTCTAAAAAGAGCAAAGGACCTAAATTGCTCCCCTGGGGGACACCGGAGTTTGCAATGAAGGTCTCTGATTCACAGGTGCCAATCCTGACATACTGGACTCTGTTGCAAAGGTACGACTTAAAAAAATAATAAACTTCCTATCTTACACCTAATTCTACAAGTTTACAAAGTAACAACTCGTGATCGACCTTGTCGCATGCTTTCTCACAATCTGTGTACACAACATCCAAGTAGTTTTGAAGTATAATTTTTTTGGTTTAATCTGATCGTAAAAGTACTTATTGACAAACAAATAAAGTAGGTATCACTTTTGTTAAAATATAACAAAAATCACCTTGAATATATAATTGCAACACCATAATTTCTTCAAAACATTCCGATTTGATTTGGAAATCGTAGCAAAATTATTATGTATTTGAAAGCTAACCAAGAATTTAACAAAAAACAAAAGATTGTGCCATAATAACTAATATTAGTACTAATATCGTACTAATTGGTATTTTGTGAATTAAAAAGAAACCATTATAGTATTGCACAAAGATACGTACAAATAAGGTTAATGATCTGTTATTTGTGACTGAAAGAGTGATACCTACAAATACCATGATTTTGGTTTTGGCGTTTATGTTATTTTTTCCAAATTCGCCAATATTCCAGGTCCCTTAATTCTAGTAATTTTTGTTTCATGATTTGACAAATCATTATTATTGTTATATTCTGATTTGCTTCTAAAGTTCCGGTTGGCCCAAAAGTGGGCCTTCCATAGCAGAAGTTTCTGTTTATCCAATAAAACAAACCTATTTTTACAGCGAATTCGAACTCTGCGCAAAAAGTATATTTATGATCAAGTTACAATAAATCCATCCTGACCACGAACCAACATATTTTCTGTTTCGTGTTTAAAATTCGTTCCTATCTGAGGGTACGGCAGTGCTTCGCCAAGTTCGCGCAATTGCTGTTCCATATTCTCTTGAAACATTTCAGCCCATACTTGACCTGTCTAAAACTCTACTGCGGAATGAGCTACGAATCTCAAACTTTGCACAGTCGTAGATCTTCATAAAGTTAACCACTCCTTCAAGTTTCCATAAAATAGTAAAGTAGTTATGAAAATTCAGAAAACGTCGAAATTGCCACTCACTCACTCACTCATGGATAGATCATCAAAATTCTACTGTACTTTCAGAGTTATAATTATGACCACCCTTGGAGAAAATCAAAACACATGTTAAGTTATGTAAAAATTAACATTGTCCACTTCCAGAAACGCTAGAGAGCTGAGCTTTGGAAGGCTGGTAGGAACTATAATAACACAATAGGAAAAAATTGAAAAACCCCAAAATTATAATTTAATTCCCTCCCCTGTACATGTAAAAGTAACATTGCCCACTTCTAGAAACGCTAGAGAGCTGAGCTTTGGAAGACCGATTGAAACTATGATAAAACTATAATAAACTACTAACTAACTTTACTCGTCCCTTTTAAATGTGAAGTTATGTAAAATTAACACTGCCCACTTCCAGAAACGCTAGAGAGCTGTGCTTTGGAAGGCTAATAGGAATGATAAAACCATGAGGAAAAATAAAAAACCCCAAAATTTAAAAAAAGGCATTGCAAAAGTTTTGAACAATATTCCGCATATTGTACTTTAAAAATTAAATATATTATCCAAATCTCTTAAAAAAGAAGTGAAATCATAACAAAAACATTTTATGTAAAAAAAGCCAAGTACACGAAAATGGTATTCGGTAAAAAGAATTGAGATAAAAGTAAAGCCAAGTTCTCCAATACAAATTTCAAAATGAAAAGTTGTTACTAGTTTGGAAATGTTTTTCTAAACTTGGCTATTACGACTGGAAATAACCCTAAGGTACAGTGCTAAATTGAACATAAAAAACTTTGGCAGTAATAGCAAAGTTTTAAAAAAATTTCCAACCTTGGCTTTACTTTTATCTCAATTCTTTTCATATAATACCATTTTCGCGTACTTGACTTTTTTACATGAAATGTTTTTGTTATGTCGAATTTTTTCTAAATACCTTCTTCGACCATCATAGTCATGCGTTTCCATTTATTCAATACCTTGGTACATATTGGTTACTTTGTGCTTATCAGGAAATAACGTAAAAAACTTTAAATTTGCGTTTTTTTTATTTATTTATTAGGCTTATTACTTTGTGGTTCAATAACTGTAACATTGCCTTAGTTTATTTGGTCATACTACTTTGCTCTTATTATAATAATATTGTTGTTACTTTCTATGGAATGCAGCAGACCATGCAACTGCGTGGTTACCTATGCACGTACCTACTTTGTTACGTTAAGTAACGTTTCGCCGGGCTCGCACGATTGCTTTTTGGGTTTTGTATTAATATTCGAAACCCTTATTTTATTGGTACACAATTTAGATTTACAATGATGATTTTTTTTCAGCAAATCGAACTAAAAAAAATTGATACCATACTAAAAGCGATGATTGGACGAGTCAAAATCTTAAGTGGTGGAGTCAAAAAACCTAAATTTGTTTTCAATTTTTAGTACATGTAAATATAGTCAAACAATTTTTTTTATATATTTTCGTTTAATTAGTTACCTACTGCAAGGTAGACTAGACGCTAGTAACACCGGACGTGTCAGAAACGTACTTTTTAGGTCTCTTTAGGTCCCAACGTACCCATACTTAAAAAGTACGTTTTAAAAACTTTCAAAATGGATGTAGATGTTTTTGTAATGTAAAAAAAAAGCCAAGTAAACGAAAATGGTATTCCGTAAAAAGAATTGAGATAAAAGTAAAGCCAAGTTCTCCAATACAAATTTTAAAATGAAAGGTTCTTACTAGTTTGGAAATGTTTTTCTAAACTTGGCTATTACGGCTGCAAATGACTTTAAGGCACCGTGCTAAACTGAACATAAAGAAGTTTGGCTGTAATAGCAAAGTTTAAAAAACATTTCATTTTAATCTCAATTCTTTTTACGGAATAATATTTTCGCGTAATTGGCTTTTATTAAATAAAATCTTTTTGTTATAATTTTACTCCTTTTTTAAAGGATTTGGATAATATTTTTAATCATAAAAATATCATAAAGCTTTCTGAGAATCAAACAAAATGCTAAACAAAAGAGTAGGTACATGTTAAAAAAAATTACACAAGGACCTCTCGACTCTTCAAGACAAACAAACAATCAATCCATTCAACGCATTCATTGAGCCGTGAAAATTTCCTCTTAAGCATAAAAAAGTGTTACGAATTTCTTAACATGTATAACAATTATTATTATTATAGCGAACAAAAAAGTGACAGTCAATTTTTTTAAATTTTACTTCACGCGTGATGGTTATCTAAGTAATAAAATTTTTACATATAAAGAAAAAATTCACACATTTTTTACTGAGATTGCGTTTTGTGAAAAAATCTCTGATCACGAATTTCAGACAAGGATTTCTTTGTTTTTAATTAAATTAAGTAAGTGTACTCTAAAATGCACTACAAGGTTAACAAAGAATTAAAAGTTTTAATGTATTTTGAATAAAAATTAAAAATTTAGGCTTTTGTAATTTACCTTGCTAAAAGAGATCAGCCAATTATTTCAGAAAATATCATAACAAAAACATTTCATGTAAAAAAAAGCCAAGTACGCGAAAATGGCCTTTCGTAAAAAGAACTGAGATAAAAGTAAAGCCAATTCTCCAATACAAATTTCAAAAACAAAGGGTCTTACTAGTTTGGAAATGTTTTTTTAAACTTTGCTATTACAGCCAAACTTCTTTATGTTCAATTTAGCACTGTTCCTAAGACTCATTTGCAGCCGTAAAAGCCAAGTTTATAAAAACATTTCCAAACTAGTGAACCTTTCATTTTGAAATTTGTATTGAAGAAATTGGCTTTACTTTTATCTCAATTCTTTTTACCGAATACCATTTTTGCGTACTTAGCTTTTTTTTACGTGAGATGTTTTTGTTAGGATTTTACTCCTTTTTTAAAGGATTTGGATAATGTTTAAGTTTCACAGTAGTAAAATATGTGAAATATTTTTTCCTATGGTTTTATCATAGTTCCTATCAGCCTTCCAAAGCTCAGCTCTCTAGCGTTTCTGGAAGTAAGCAATGTTACTTTAAGATAACTTTAAATTTATAGGAGAGGGAAGTGAATTAAAATTTTGGTGTTTTTAAATTTTTTCTCCCATAATTCCTATCAGTCTTCCGAAGCTCAGGTCTCCAGCGTTTCTGGAAGTGGGTAATGCTACTTTCACACAACTTAAGTTTTATGATAGTTTCTATCGGCCTTCCAAAGCTCAGTTCGTTAGCGTTTCTGGAAGTGAGCAAAGTTACATTTGCATATTTTTACATTTATACGGTAGGGAAGTAAATTAAAATTTTGAGGTTTTTAAATTTGTTCGTATCGTTTTATTATAGTTCCTATCGGTCTTCCAAAGCTCAGCTCCCTAGCGTTTCTGGAAGTGGGCAAAGTTACATTTACATTTTAGGGGTTTTTTAATTTTTTCCTGTAGTTTTATTATAGTTCCTATTAGTACGCCAAAGCTCTCTAGCGTTTCTGAAAGTAGGCAATGCTACTTTTGCATAACTATAGGGGAGGGGAATAAATTGGAATTTTGAAGTTTTTTTTTCAACGATTTGGCAATAATCTCGATCTCTATCTGAAGTACAGTAGAATTTTGATGATCTATACATCAGTGAGTAGGTGAGTGAGTGGCACTTTCGATGTTTTTAAAATTTCGTAACTACTTTACGACTTTATGGAAGTCCATTAAACTTGAAAGGATTATTAACCCTATAAAGGTCTACGACTGTGCAAAGTTTGAGTTTCGTAGCTCATTCCAAAATAGGGTTTTAGATAGGTCAAATGTGGGCTGAAATGTTTCAAGCAAAGATGGTACAGCAGTTTCCGCGCGAACTTGGCGGGGCATTGCTGTGCCCCCAGATAGGAGTTTTAAATAGTGGTTACCGACTGAAGAAGAACGAGACAGATATATATGGGAAACGTTGCCCAGCCTCTGAGCAGGAATAAGCATTAAGACAACTTGTGGCAAAACGTAAGTCGACGACACAACAGGAACTAACGGCATCAACTCTAGACCGATGACAGGTGCACATACTTAAAGAGTTGACATACTATACTGTGCAAACAGAACAGGAAGGCGTAAAGAATAACCTGGAAATCTACTGGAAATGCAGAGAGTAGTTAAGGGATAGACTAGAATCATAAAAGAAGAGCCTACCCTGCCTAGTCTATTACTATGTAGGAGCAAAAGGATCGCCAGCATTTTACTTCCTACCACAACAGTTATTTAAATTAGAAAATGAAACAGTTTATGTCAAATAGTCGAAGACTTTAGACAAATAGGAGAATATCTGGAAAGACAGGAGAAAACATCCTTTGTTTTCTCCTCTTACTACTGCTTTTACTACGCTGTCCTTGACTGTAGCACCAAGAAGCGATAAGTACGGAAATTAAAGCACATACATTACAAGATTGCTTTCAGAAAACGTCTTATGTAACTCGAGATTTCCTTCTAGATTTCTTACTCTCAGCACCGCATATGTTGTTATTCACCAACCGCAATTTTTTTTATTTATTATGACGCCGTTCAAGCATGTATTAAATATGCGCATTTTTACGCATTTTAATGGCTTAGTATAATATTGCAAGTCAATATTCTTTATTAATTATGTTTTTAATTTGATATATACAGGGTAATCGGTTATATTTGCCTCTTCTTAATAACAGAATTTTTTTTTAGATCAAATCTATAAATCGGACTTTCTCGAAAATATTATCTTCACTAAAAGGTTTTATTTAGTTTTAAAATGAGACTTGTGCTAGACTGGCAAGAAGTTTGTTATGAAACATAATTTAAAATTGTTTGTTTTTGTTTCAGTGGCTGCCCCTTCTACTATTAGGAACTATATTCAATTGCCATTCACAAGCCAGAAGAATACGAGTGGAACGTCCCATTGCTCCAGAAGAAGCTGAAGAAAGTATACAATATTATGCAGCAGAACCACAAGTAAGCAAAGTGTGATTTTTTTATAATATACAACAATATACACTAACTTTTTTTATCGACCCTTCCCCCCCTAGAAAAAAATTATGCTCTTTTAGTTAATAAATAAAGGGTTTAACGGATAATTAACTTCTTCTAGAAAGAAAATAAATGCACAAATATTTTTTCGTCGAGAATTACCCCCGCTTCCCTAGATTTTTGGGTAGGGAATCTCATAAGACCAATATGGCCAAACTTTGAAAATTCATCATTCAAAAATTATACAGTTTATCAACATAAGCACCGATAAAAACATAATTTAATTAATTTTAGCCAAAAAATCCCATAAGACCAAAATGGCGCAATTTTGGAAATTTATATTTTAAAAACTATACAGTTTATCAACAAAAGCATCCAGTTGCAGTACAGTGGGGCCATAAAGATGCGAAAAAACTACATACTGAGTTATGATTCGAAATGTGTCTCTTTTAATAAGCCGCCTTGCAAACGTTTAACTTAAAAACACTCTCACAGGCAAAGTGTCATAAGCTAGGCAACAACCTTGCATAAACCAAATTTGGTTAAAATCAACATTTGGCACCTCTCAAATCGCAGGAATGATATATGGTCCTGCAATAGAGCTAAATATGTTATCCCTCTTAAATTATCATTGATGAAAAAAGGACCAATGATATTGTCACTCGAAATCCCAGTCCAGACATTAAGTTTTTGAGTATACTGGGTCTGTTCTGCAGTATGTAAATGTTTATTTTTCCGGGAGCATAAGGATTTTGACGGCCTTGAATTGAAAACAAACTTTCGTCTGTAAATATTTTTAATAAAATTTACATCCTGATTCGCTTTTTTAATCATGGTTTCACAAAACTCCATTCTTCGATACCGATCATCTGAAAAAATTTCTTGCGTTTTCTTTAAATCTCCGATACCCACGTCGCACAGTGCGGACAAAAATAGGGTTTTTGGACAATAATCAATATCTTTGTTGTTTTTCAAAAAAGTTAATTTTTTTATAGGGTATGTGATAAAGTGTAGTCTAAAGGTTAAAATAAGTAAAACTTTTTAAAATACATATATGTCATTTTATTTAAAATATTAAAAAAATAAATTAAAGTACATTCAGTTTAACCTATAGTTACGTTAAAAATAAAAATCAATTTACTTTTGTGTTAAAAATTAAACTAAATTTTTTTTTATTTGGATTCATGGGCATAGTCAGGAAGGCTTGGGGGGGGGGGGCTAAGTCCCTTCCAGAAAAATTAAATTAGCAACCCCAAAATATTTATTTTTACCATAGACACACACATTGCACCCTCAGTTTCTTTGTTCTTAAATATGATTCTAAAAAAGCCGTTTTAGACCGTCCACGACTCGGTCCGGGTACGGCCTCTGTTTCCAAATCTGTATTTTTTGATTTTTCTGAATCCGTTTTATAACAAAATTTCTCAGATATAATATCTTTATTTAACCATTCGAAATAAAGGTTTTGAAAATAAATTTTGTTTCGTCCCGATAGCTTCCATTTGAGACTGAGACTTTTGCAAAAATTTAATGATGCCCTATTTAGAATTTGGTTATTTTTGTCAGAATATTCTTCTAAACCCAAAAAGGGTTGAATTTTTTTGAAAATATTTAACACCTACAGATTTTCGTGAGAGGCCACTCATTTAACAAGTCTGAATGTTTTATGCTTATGCGTTCTAAAAGAAAAAAAAAGTGATAAAATAGTATATTATCTTATCTCAGGGACTTAAGTGGCACTTTTATCCCGAGAAGAAAAAATTGTATGTAGCTACAGTTCGCCGAATGCTCAAAAGATACTTTAGTCATTTTTGGGCCCAGCGGCGTAGCGTGGGGGGGGCGCAGGGGGTTCGTCGCCCCCCCCCCCCTCCCGAGGGTACTGGCGCCCCACGGGTGGCCGAAGCGCCTCATGCTGTATTAAGGTATTAAGGAGCAGGGTTGCCAACGGCAAATTGAGAGGGCGGGAAAGGAAACGAAAGATATGATGACTTTTTTTTTTGGTCGCCAGATTGTTGAGGGGCGCCCTTTTTGCTGTCGGCCCCCCCCCCGCCACTTCAGGCATGCTACGCTGCTGTTTGGGCCTTGGGCCTCGTTTTTATTAAAATTATTTTGCAAGAAAAACGGACTTCCCATTTTTACGTTTTATCTTTGAACGTTACTTTTTATTCACGGGATAAAAAGTGATACTTTGTTCCTAAAATTTGTGATAAAAGGCGCAGTTTTGATCTCCAAAGTACAAAAAAACTATATTTTTTAAATTTTCGCCCACACCAGAATAATTTTTGGCAGATATATTTTAAGACTGATTTATGATGATGAGCAGTATTTATATAATTTTATTGACTACCTCAAATTATTGTTTTTGTGCGTTCCCATTGACAAAAAACGGCCAATTCGATCTGCGATTCTAAAATATTTAATTTTCTATTTTGCTCACAGTAGTATAAGGTGACTTAGTACCATAAATATTTTGGGAATTTTTTTTAAATTTATTATCACCTATAATCACCGAATAGTAAGCCTCATATCTTTCAGACTGGTTTTAAGGGTATACCTAAACAGGAGATGATGTGAGACCTCTCAACCGGGGTGGTAACCAATGTGTTATAAATTATTAGCATTGAAATATATTATTTAAAAAAATACAGCACCCTTAGTAGCAGCCAGTAGCAAAAAATATTTATGCTACCTTTTTGCTAATTCATTGGACTAATATTTAGGATATATGCCAGACCTTGCAAATCTTTGCAATTTTTTATAACCTTAATAAAATTTAAAAAATATTTTTTTTGTAAGCATAACAGTTTTAATTAAATTATTTTAAAAGCAAGACGTCAATTTGACAAAATTTTATTTAAAGAAATAGCGTAAATATATATCACTGTAATACTTAAAAAAAATTTTTTTATATTTAAATGCAGAACCAGTAAAATTAGTTTTCAGATAGGTATTTTATACGATTTTTTTTTACCTGTTTTAAAATAACGACTTTAACTATTTATTTTGTTCACTTTCGCAAGTGTGACTAAAAAATAGGTTACAGATAAACTGGACATTTATCTATACTTTTGCAATATTAAAACTTTTAAAATGTAACCTCAGTTTTTCGAATATTGCCCACAGGAGTCCGCACTGTGCATCGTTTCAAAGTGTTCCGGACGGTTAAGGGTGAAATATCATCCCCCATGTCATTGGCAATTGCCTTACTGGAACAAGGAGGCAAAGCTTCTGTTACGGCACAAATCATAGTTTCCCACCGTTCCCTTTCCTCACCTATTTCACAAACAGAATAATACCTCCCGTATTCTCGTATTTACCAGAAGCTTGAAAGCACACACCTATACTAATAACAAACAATTAGAGATGACTTAACGGTTTCTGAATAGGCGAATCTTGAAGCAGTACCGCGGTGGCGCAATTGGTAGAGCAACAGTCTAATAAGCGGAAGGTCACTGGTTCAAATCCTGTCCGAAGTGAAATCATTTTGTTACCTTATTCATTCTTTGGCCTTATGCCAATAAATTATCCCCATTAAATAAAAACTTCTATTTTGTCCACAGGATGATGTAGACCAAAGACGTGTTGTCTTAGTATCGTCAGCTGATCAATACAACGGTCTTTACGGTCAACCTGCCGCTTCGTCCCGAAGTGCCCAGGCTGACAACTATATTCCCAGAGTTCCTGTTAAAGCAAGGGAACAGAGTTCGAGAAGCAGTAGTAGGAAGGAAGATGCCAATAATAGACCTCCTCCTGTGCAAACCATAAGGTAAATTATCAACCTAAAACAAAGGCATTTAAACATCTCGATAAAAACTTTGATTTTATAATCATACCCTTACAAAACTGTGCTTTTCAATTTGTATTTTTATGAGGGATAAACGAAAAAAAAATTTGCCATACAAAGTCGGTTGTTAAGAAAAAATGTTGAAGACTTTCTTTTTACCCATTTTATTTTAATATTTTTAATCGAATATTTCCATAAAAATATGCACATTTATTCATTTCGTAGAAACTATAGTAAAGTTAATGACGATGGTTCCTTCACATTTGGCTACGAAGCTGCTGATGGCAGTTTTAAAGAAGAAACCAGAGGTACTGATTGTGTCGTCAGAGGCAAATATGGCTACGTTGATCCTGATGGCAACAAAAGGGAATTCACCTATGTTTCTGGCAACCCCTGTGATCCCAATGCACCCAAAGGTAAAGTATACATGGTTCCTAAAGTAGGATCTGAGAGTCAGATTTTTATAAGCCAAACACAAATGCTATAGGTATAGACTCAGTTCAAAAACAACACATTATAAAAACCAAGGAGTCTCTCCCAACCAAAAATATTAAACTAAATGCTCGAAAAGTTCTTCTTCGGCTAGAGACTAAGGGGCATAGAGCAACAATTTATCTTCCTGCAAAAAGCTGATGGCTCCTAATAAGTGATGCTTTTTTCCAGAATATTGCTTAAATGATCAGACGAAGGTGATTTCTTACAATTATCTGTAGGAGCATCTGTTAATCCAATTCCTAAACTCTACTCGATTTAATCATAGATAGGTTACTCGACGATTTTTGGATATGCTAAACCGATAAGGACTTTAAGCCGGTTTACAATCTGACAAAAAATTTCTTAAACTAAAAAATTGTTGCTATTTGCAGACGAAGAAGAAGAGGAGCTTCCTGAAGATGAAAACGTGCCACAAAACTATCCAGTTCGTCCAGTACGACCAATTTTGAGACAACCTGTGCCAGTCAGTACTCCCAAACCAGTCACCCTATTCCAACAATCGTATGAGCAATCTGAGGAGGAACAGCCTGAACCTGAACAGCTTTTGAGACCAACACCAACAGTAAGTTTTAGCTATTGATCCAGCTATTCAGAACACTAACACATCCTTAACATAACTAAAAGTAATGCCTTAGAAATTTTCAAGTACAAAGAGTACAAATGTATATAGGCGAATGTGGGGTAGGTTGAAACAAAAAATACATTTCTTTATACTGATCATAGCAGACAAAAGTAAAGCCCTTGAAGAAAATTTAATTGTCGTCTGTTGCACAAAACAAGACAGCAAATTTGGGTGTAAATATTTCATTCGCACTATATAATATGACACTTTTTCATACTTTTTATTTTTTAGCCCGCAGTCCGCCAGCCGACCTACTCAGCTCGTCCTCAATACTACCAACAATCATCCGCAGCGCAATCCGACCAAGTATACCAAAGACCAAGAGTGCAGTCAACCACCCCATCTTCCGTTTACCGACAGTCCTATGCACCAGTAACCATTACCCCACGACCAGTTCAACCCACTCAGGCCGCTAGAACTCAATTGCCTGCTACCACTTACAGGCCACAATTAGTGCAAGTCGCTGTTACACCAAGACCCAGTTTGTTGTATACTCCTAAACCTGGTCCAACTTTTGCTCCTAGTAAACAGTTAGATTTTGATGCTGAGTTCCAGAAATTCCAACAGGATAACGTGATTTCCCAAACCCCGAAATCAAATAGGCCTGATAATCAAATTTATTCTTCAGCCTTAATATATGATCCAGCTACTGGTCAATACAAAAATCAGTTATATCAATCTCTATCTCAGACTGACGGTGACTTTAGTTTTAGCCAAAGCATTCAACCTTATGTGGCTCAACAGAGTTATCAAAGGCCAACAGCTTTGCAACAAGTCGCTCAACCACAACGCTTAGCTCCTCAGCCACAACGAACAGCATCTCAGTATGCTACTCCAAGACCATTACTTAATAATCAGGCTGCTTATCAGGCTCAACAAGCAGATCAACTCTTCCAAAACTCTGCTCAACTCTACGCTCAACAACAAAAAGTTCGAGAGCAACAACAACAGCAAAGCCAAAGGGCGCAAACGCAAGCTCAACCTCCAGTTTACTACATTCAGCCCTCCATTGATCAAACTGGAGCGCTAGGGGCAAGTCAGATAGATGCCTTTTTGAGAGGGCACAATATTCAGTACTAGAATACGATATTAATTGTGTTTTGTGCCTTAAATTATGACTGGTATTGATAAGAATTTTGCCAGTGTCCTGTTTAAACAAGAATACGCAGATTTTAAATTTCTTATCTATTGTAAAAGTGTGTGTGTTCCAGTTTTCGAATTTTATAATTTTCTTTATCATAAATTATCACAGTCTTTTTCTTTTCACAATTTTGTTTTGAAAACAAAAGACCATTTATTTAGATTTTACAATATTGAGAAATAAGTCCTTGTTGCCCAAGCATTAGGTTCAAATTTCTTACTTGTATTTGTTAACAAATTACTTTAAAACATTTATATGGCCAATTAAAATACCATAAGTACCGCATTACAAATTGTGGGTAAAAAAAATCAATCCGCCTACGCTGAATGTCAAAACTAGACCAACAACAGTCCAAACCAAACAAGGTAAAAGAACCGACTTATTGAACTCTGAACTATTGCCAATCAAGAAACCTTAGAATTTAAAAGGCCACCAGTCTGATTAAAGGAAAAAGGTCCTAATACCTAATTAATGAATTCAATCGAAAATTTAAATTATTTTATATGGTGGTTATAGTTGATTGTTAAATGTTACACATCCTTCTTCCCCTAAGGAATCTACCTGTCTTTTGTACAAAGGCCAGAATATCGGACAACCTCAAATTCAGAAGGTCATGTGTCTCAAAGTCTTCTTCTTCAAATACCTCTCTTCTTGCTTCCTTATATGCTTCACCTGATGAGAGGAAATGCATAAGGTCTCGTCATCAGCCCAACATCGCTCGCACGTCACGTCCTCCTTCACTCTTATCTTCGCCAATTGTCCTTGTCTAACACAGTGTCCGGTTAGTACTCCCACTATGGCTCCTACCTCTTTTTGTATCCCTACGAGACTTGCTGTATCCTGTCATACTACTTCGCCTGTCTGGCGTTATTTGTGTTGGTCCATTCCTTTTGTATCTCTGTCTGGGCCCGCTCCGTTAAGGGCCAATTTTATTTGCCCTATTGTGAGCCACAGGAAAGGCTCTGACTCAACGCATTTCTGCCGGGATCTACCTCTGGCGATGTGGCCTGGAACCCATACGAGCTCCACCTCTCTTACTCTGACTAGCTCCTGAAATGCTTCCGCACACTCCTGCACCAAACTGGTGGACAAGGTTGGTTTGCACAGTGCTTTCAGCGCAGTTTGACTCTCTGAACAGATGCAGAGGCGCTTTCCTGTTTCGCTCCTAATTTCTTGCTCTCATGTTACCGGCCGTATAGCGTAAACCTCCGCCTGGAGACTGTTGCATTGGATCTCAGCAAGTTGCTTTTTTCAATACCACTGTTTTCCACGCGCAATCCTGCACCGGTCGAATTCCGGTCTTTGTAAAAATATAAGTAAAATCAATGAAAAAAGACCAACCTCGTTTTATTTATACTCAATATGATGTACTTAACATTTGTTGCATATAGTCTTTAAAGTCAAACATGATGATTTTAATTAATGGTAATTTGTTTTACCATTGCACATAACTCGGCACTGGTTAATACTTTTGCATTATTTAGGTCTGGAACTTTTTAACCAACATAAACAGCAGAACCCAGAGGAGTTCAAACTTTAAAGACTGAGCTTTATATTATACCTTTTTATTAATCCATATACCTTTTTATTAATCCATATACCAGAAGATATGATTATTCGTTGTCATTGCCTTGATTACCGGGATTTTATTTTATTATTTTTGTTGATTCATTACTACTTATTTTCCCCAATTGCTTATAGGTCAAGCTTCCCTTAACAGCTTTTTATATCGAGTCTACTAGTCAATTTTTATGACATTCAATAGCTTTTCTAATTTTATATTTTAATACCTACTTTCCTTTATTTTCCCACTCTTTAATTTTCCATTCTTCCTCTGTCAGAATTTCATTTAATTTTTTGTTTGATTCTTGTATTTAACATATACTTTTGTTAACCTTTTGTTTAACAGTCTCTAAAGCATCCTAAGTCCAGAAGAGCATGATGCTGCTTTCATTTCCGAAAATTTTAACCATTTTAATTCAAATGTGGATTAACAAAGTTAGAACCTTCTTGTCTTGACCTAAGACAATAGCAGCTTGACCTGTGGCCTACTGCGGAATCAATGAAAAATAGTGAAAGTATATCTCGCTTATGTCTCGAGTATTAAGACTTAAATGGTCATTACAGAATTATCGTGAAGTTATGACAGTGTGTTGACTAGGACCACACCCTAAGTTACTTTTCAGTATAATTTGTTGTACTATTACTATGTCGTTTTTCTACGTTGTTAGACCCCTATTATCCACCTACTTCGATACTGACAATGATTTTCTGTCAGGTTTTTTCGACTCATTGATCTTTAGATTGAGTGTTGCCATTCTAGTTTAGAACGACATCTTTTTCTGGGCCCTATTGGTTGCCATTCTAGGACCTGCTTTGGTAACCTTTCGTCGTTCATCCGTTGTACATGGCCTTACCATATCAGTTGCCGTTTAGTGATATCATCCGTTATGCTTCTCTCGATTTCCATTCTTTCTTTTATGATCTTATTTCTTATATGATCTTATTGCGTCCATTTTACTGCGATATATATTTTAAAAACTATTTGGTTTTGACAACGTTTCATTTAATTTAATCTCTATTAAGCTTCAACTTGAAATTATTGTTTCTGATTTGTTTATCATTGACAAACTATAATAATTAGTTATTAAGATGCCTAATTTATCTCCAACGGAAGTGTGGGCTTAATAAATAGTTCAAATATTGCTAAAATTTAATAGTTTCTTTTGGTCCAGTCCTACAACTTGCTAAAAATATAAAAAAAATCATAAAATTAAAAGTTTTTAAAAACACAAATCTGTTTGTTATACTCGATGTCGACCTACCAATTGAGATTATTGGGTTTCATTTCACTTTTTAAGAGCTACCAATGTAGGTAAGCGGTTATTTCATCACGATTAATCGTGATGGTAATTTTCATGGTCAAGTAACGGGCGTTGCCACTCTCGCGTGTGGGTTATTTTAGATGGCCGAATGACCTTATCAAGGAAACTGAAGTAGGTAACTTACATAATTACTACAAAAAACAAAAAAAGAACGTTACATATTGGTTGCGTATAAGTGTGATTTACCTAGACAAAATGATACAAATGCGCTGTTTCTCATCGACCTGAATTCACCTGAAAAAAAATAATTATTCCCTAGCATCTGGGACATATCTCCATATATTCTTCGCTATATATAAGGCCCTTAAATGTTCTAAAAATTCGTTTTTGTGATTCTCTCGAAAACTAATAAGTTAAAAAAAAAATCAGGAGTAAAAAATACGCAAAATCATCCGGTCTATAATATAAAATTTAAAAAAAACCTAACCTAATATTTAAAAAAATATATTTAAAAAAATTATTTTTTTTATTTAATTTTTTTCCCACTCTGTAGGAAACTTGTTATAAAATATTAATAATTTGTAATATTAAGCTTTATCCCACTTGTATCACATACCATTTACTAAAATTTAGTTTTTTGTTTTAAGTTAAACAACTTTAAGTAAAGGTTAGGAAAGTAGTTAATACTTAGGCGGACTACCATTGGGATTTTAATTTTTATACAATTAGGAACTGTACGACACAAAAAAGCACACAAATCTGTCAAAAACCAAGTTATGTGTACATGAATAAATTATTTTTTGTAGATATCTTAGAAACTAAGGCTTTTCGTAGACATAGATATATATATATATATATATATATATATATATATATTTATATATATATATATATATATATATATATATATATATATATATATATATTTGGAAAAAAATCATGATAAAACTTTATATTTTATATGTTAATAATTTTAAAGCACGCCCTTAGATTACATTTATTTTCTTTAAACCCTCTTTAATTTAAAATATATTAAAAGTGTGCACATTTGCGCATATTTTAAAGCTGCTTCGACCTAGAAGTAGAGGTTTTTTTATGTACGCTTTTTTTTATCATACATGCATTCTTAATTGTATAAAAAAAAATTCCGTCCATTGGCGGTCCGGATATTATTGACCACCTTGATTAAAGTTGTTTAACTTTTAAGAAACAAAAACTAAATTTAAGTACATGGTGTTTTGTACAAGTGGGGATCAAGCTTAATGTTATAAAGTATTAAAATTTTAAAACAAGTTAATTACAGGGTAGGAAAAAAATTAAATAATTTTTTTTTTAATATAGTTTTTAAAATGTTACGTTAGGTTTTTTTCTTAATTTTACATTAGAGGTAAAATAATTTTGCGCATTTTTATTCTTCTCACTTTTTAAAAAAGTTATAAGCTTTCGAGAAAATCGCATTTATCGATACCATCTCTCAAACTCCTTAAGTTTCTCTAGATCAGAACCCCGTAAGTATGTATGACATATTTTAAAGAAATCTGTCATACATACAGGGTCTCTATAGTCTTTATCGACTTTTTTACAGTTCAAGCCTTTGTATATTTATATACAGGGTGTCCCGAAAAGGTCTTTACACACTTCCACTCGAGTCCCTGTATGTTGATCTATTTGGATATAATTCAAATATGTCAACATACAGGGACTCTAACTCCCACCACAGATTTATTAGACTAAAAATAACTTACTTTAGTCCAAAATTACTCCGTTCCCGAGATACACTGTGTTTAAGGTAAAAAATAAAAGTAGATTGATTGATGAACATTTTTGAACATATTATATTCAAAAATATTACCACCTTTTTCTTTTTCATATTTTTATTTAAAAAAAAAACACGAATGATCTGGAACGTCTAATTTCCATCGAAATTCGATAGATGGTATTTGTCCTAACAGTTATTTGTCTTAACAGTATAGATGGTTAACTTTTTATCTTATTTTATGTATAAAATTGACTTTTATTAGTATCGGTACTAGGTATTAATGATGGCAAAAATAATTTAAGTTTTCAGGGCTCTGGCGCATATTTCTGTTTTTTCTAAAAAAATGTCTTTTGTTTTCGATCTACAAATATGTATTTGGCCAAAAATTAGGCTAACATTCTTATACATTTTATTTTGTTGCCAATATTTTTATTAATTAATTTCATAAAGATAGCTTTTTTAAAGATGATTTTGTAAATATGTTTTAAATTTTCTTATAGAATGTTGCAGTATATTGTAGTTACCTATATTTAAGGAAATTAATATTTAGATAGTAGAGACTTATCGGGATAACACCAGGTAGTGATAGTGTCAGGTACTATTTTGACAGATTTACATCGCCGGCTGACAGTTATTGATCTTTTAAAATTGGCATAACAAAGAATTTAAAAAGAAGCCCTTTATTTATCTTTAATTAAAGTTGGTAGTAATTATTCTGGTTCTTACTTCTTATATTGAAAGTTCAGATGTCATCTTCCAATGTAAAACCTCTCAAACTTTTGCCTAGCACTATTATTAACTGGCGTTATTCCAATAAATCCCTATATAATATTTTAATAAGGTTTTAACGAGTATAATAAACATTAACTTAAATAAAGTATTAAGTATTAAGTGATATCATTTTTATATAGAAAATTCGATAATTTAGGTAATATTTTTAAATAATCATAATTTCAAAGGTTTGATTTTATTTTGTAATTACCTGCTTATTTATTCAAAAATAAAAGTTATTAATTTACAAAAAGTTATCGTTGCTTATTTTAAATGCATATTGGATTTAAAAAGTATAGCTTGCTGCGTAGTACCATATAACGTTTCAAAATATAGATATTTAAGGCGGCAAATTCGATCTATAGTCATATGGACACCGAATCGGTTCTAAAATTTTGAGGGTGACAACCACGAACGTCTTAAATATATCTGTACTCAGAAAAGACCTCTAAAAATAACTGCTACAAGCGTGCCGGTATGATGGATTTCAAATGAACCCAAACGTATGACTTGGATAAATTCAGGCCACTGATAATGGGTGACGCGCTCTCAGCGTCATCTCTTTTATAAGCTTTAAAACACCCATTATCAGTTACCTTAAGTTAAATACCTTTTAATTTGAATAAAAAAATGCTGAGTAAGCAGCTACATCAACTCAAAATAATGGCTTTGTGTTCTAAAATCCAAAGAACTTTCTGAAATTTAAATCAAAAATAAAAATTTACCACCATTTTGACAAGGTCAAATTAACGCATTGATAAATTGTCAACCTCATTTAAAGGCAGTCCCTTTTAAATTTTATTAAACGCGTCCCCTTTTTTAATCCAAGCCATACGTTTGGCTTCAATTGAATCCAATATGATGAAACGCTTGTAGCCTTACAGATATATTTAAGACGTACGTGATGACAGCGGATGACAGTAGCTGCGTTCGGTATTTACGTTGGATTAATATTTTTAATCAAAATCGTTCGTTAATTCCATCTAGATCTAGGGGAGGTAGATCTGAATCGTTCGGTAATTCTACTCAGACAAGTCGGACGTAAATCTGGTTGCACCGTACATTTTGATCAACGAAACAGATTAATCTGAGATTGTGACGTATGTTGTGTATTTGTTTTGTTTACAAAAATATTTCTTTTTGTGTAAAAAGATTGAAATCGAATTATTTGATGTTAAAGACAACAAATTATGTAAATTTCCGACATCACAGGAAAATGTTGTCAAAATTATAGCTGGGCGTGAGTTGCAATATGTACATAATATTTTTGGTTATATTTAAGGTTATCCGTCACGTCTGATATGCAAATACCAAACGCCGCAGCTAGTCATAATTAGCTTGTCTAACGAACTGTCACGATCAGCTGTTTTTCGATCCAAGATGGTCGCCATAGGACAAACAAAGCGTTTTCCCATAAGCCGCAATGTTAACAAAAACGTAATTTATAAAAAAAGTGAAACGATTTAAGTTACAACAAAGATGCTGTTTTAAGTATTGAACCTTTGTACACATGGGAAAAATGCGTTTTTCTTTAAAAAATCAATTGAAGCCAGTAAATCTCAAATAAAAGGGACCATGTTTTGTTCAAAAGTCAGGTTATGTTTTTATTTACTTTTGTTTTTTTTTCCAGTTTTTTACTCAGTTTGAATCATTATTATTAGTTTTTGTGCTGTTATGAATTGTGGCAGCTGGGGAGAGCTTGATAATGTTAGTTTTGATGGAATGCCAAGTATTTTGACCTTAAAAAATCATCTTGATTTAAATGAACTAGGTATCAGCTCAAAGAAGGAAAAAGAACGTGCATAAGTGCTCTATTACCTGACTTAACAGAGGATAAATTGAAATATTCGAAAGTTTTTTGTCAGGTTTGTTTTGGATAAATATGTAACTGCCATTTTGGCAACATTTTCTATTGGGATCTTTTTTTGTGCTCGAGTGGACCTTTTGCAGAAGTGTAACATAGAAATGTGTTAAACTGTAAGAAATACTTCACTATGATTTTTTTACTATTCTAGGCAAGCAACTTTCAAAATTAGAATACAGCAATGATCCTGACTGGGTCTCTCCTGAATGGATTATTGTTT
Organism: Aspidapion aeneum; assembly: GCA_963576565.1. NCBI lineage: Eukaryota > Metazoa > Arthropoda > Insecta > Coleoptera > Brentidae > Aspidapion > Aspidapion aeneum. The sequence goes on from OY755040.1 coordinate 134,328,342, forward strand.
CAAAACGGTTGAAAAATAAAAAAAATTATGGTTGAGAAAGTGGTCCAGAGAAGAAAGAAAAGGAAAACAATATGAGGTTAAAGTGTGAATAATGAGCTGAACCAAATTTGTACACCATCCTACAGAACTCTTAAATAAACTTTTGGTAGTGTAGCGTCTTGTATAGTGTCGAGTGAAGTCCTGTATCATCAAAGTTTCTTTTTCTTTAATAAATATTTATTTTACAGACCTCAAAACAGTTTAGAATAAACTGGTGAATTTGACAATCTCCCTAACTCAAACCTCTTTTTATCTTAAACTATTTTGGTGCAAATTTTCCTTTATTTCCATGCTTTTTGACACCTAAAACTTGTACACCGTAAAATTTGTATAGTATCTGACTGGACCTACTACAAGTCCTGTTGTGAAATTTCTACGGTACTGTTCTGAGCTTATTACCAAAAAAAATTTTTTATGGCATCATTAATAATAGATGGAAAAAAAGTAATCTTTGTTGACTTTGATGACCACAAGAAAAACAAATAACTTCTCTCAGATATTTTTTTCAATTTCTCTCAAAAAAACTTGGGTTCTAATACTCCTAATAGGTCATATGCTGTTACGCCCAATTGTAGAGTAGAGTATATATTTATTTGCATAAACTTTTAGATACATAATTGAGCAAATATTGTTACAGAAAAACAGTAATAGTAACAGTAGTAATACAACAGCGAATATTGTACTGTTGTAAAATTTGAACAGTACTTACTGTTGTGAGCTGATGAACCTTAGGTTTAACCGTACTTAAGCCCTATGTATTATAGTTCATGGAAAATCATATGGTGATGTACGGTGTGTGAGGCCAATGACATGGAAAAACTGTGTATTTTAATTTTGCAAGTTTTTTTTTATATAATGTTTACTTATATTTTTTTAAATAAACATATTTTGTAAAGTACTTATTAGAAGTTTGCTTGACCAACCTCGGTTGGAACTCATATGTGCATATTGATCGGTTGGACTGACCTACCTATAAGTTGTGCCTCTTTTTCATGTCACTACTGGAGGGTTAAAATAATTAACCTTTGTCTAAACCTAAAAATCATAGTGAAATATTTTTCACAGTTTAACGCTATAGCGCCCATGTAATAATTCAAAATAAGTGAAAAAACTAGAAAAAAAGTTTAAAAAAAAACAAAATAAACAAAAACATAACCTACTTTTTTGAAGAAAACATGATCCCTTTTATTTCAGATTTTCTCGCTTTAGTTTAATATTTTTAAGAAAAACGCATTTTTCCCATATGCACAAAGGATCTGTTCTTAAAACTGATTAATTTTTGAGACTAAAGCTCTTGTCGTTTTTGTAAAATTTACGTTTTTGTTAACATTACGGCTTATGGGAAATCGGTTTGTTTGTCCTATGGAAGACATCTTAGATTTGATCATATGTTTTGTTAGACAGGCCTATGATAAATTAGGTTACGCACGTACATCTGTACTGGAAAATGGCCTCTAAAAATGACTATAAGCGTGCCGGCATGCTGGATTTCAATTAAATACCGACGTATGGCTTGTTTAAATTAAGGCTACTGAAAATGGATACTGCGCTCTTAGCGCCATCTCTTTCTAAGCTTAAAATCACCCATTATCAGTTACCATAAGATAAGCTTTTAATATGTTTCTAAACTGCCGAGTAAGTAGCTACGTCAACTCAAGATAATGGCTTTGTCTTTCAACAGTTCCAAAATTAAAATTCAACTGGTCAACGTCATTTGAAGGGTTAAGGGAAAAAACAAGGAATGTCACATTGACTGTGTTTTGAGATAATTAAAAATTTAGCATTTCGGAGTAAATATCTTTAAACCAAGGTATTAAGGAAATTATATAAATTTATATTTGTTAAAGAAAAAGTATAATCTAATAAATATATGAACACATTTTATTCAAATTTTTAGAGAACAGATAAAAAAAAATAAAAAAGAATCTTAGCTACACGAAAAAAACGAAAAAAACAAGGAATGTCCCAATGTCACATTGTGGAGCTCTGGTTGCACAAACTTCCAGCAAAGCTAAAAAATATCACTGTTAATAAAAATAAAGAAAAAAAAGAGGTTTGCTTGCCCTTACTGGTAAAGTAAATCCTATTCTTTGTGAGGTAGGGCAGTATAATAGGCCAGAGCATCACGTTTACAAAACCTCATCAGTGTCATCAGATTTTTGTATTTTGCAGCTGGAATTTGTTAATAGATCTGAAAATTTAAAATCAAAATGATAATTTTTTTTTGACAGACTCACATTAAACAAACTTGTCAAAAATATGTCTTAGTTTAATGTGTTATGGGCTGTACTTGCTTTGCAGACACAAAGAATCAGATTGCCAGTATGACAAACAGTTTCTAAGTTCAAACATTTTTAATATTCGGAAAATATTTTAATCTGAAATGTTGTACCGTAAAAAACACACACATTATAACTTACCGGTATATGCGGGTGATGGAAGTTCAAACTTCCCTTCTGACACCTATAAACAAATAATCTAAACGATTAATAATCGTTTATTTCTTTTTATGTTGTGATTGATGTTTCAGTGGACTTTCCTTGTTCTTACCTTTTACGCATGGACATTCCTTGTTTTTAACCTTTGTACTGATATTTTAAATACGCATATTTATGAGACGGTCCTAGTTTTTTGCCAGCAGTGTACCGCAAATGGTAGATATGCATTATACCTTCGGGATGGCGTTATTATTTCCATTTCTTAAAAATTGTGACATTCCTTGTTTTTCCCTTCACCCTTCATTCAAAGCAGTCTTTTTTAAATTTTATTAAAAGCGTCTGCAAACAAGCAATATGGGGCTCATTTGAATCAGCGCCATCTCTCACTAAGCTAAAAAGACCCATTATTAGTTACCTTAGAATAAATACATTTTACTTTGTTAAAAAAATGCCAAGTAAGCGGCTATGTTAACGCAAGATAATAGCTTTGGCTTCCAAAAGTTCCAAAATACAAAGAATTATCTTAAATTTAAATCAACAATAAAAATTCACCTTAATTTTGACAACTCCAAATCGCATCATTGACAGATTGTCAACGTCATTTAAAAGCAGTCCCTTGGAAATTTTATTAAAATTGTCTACATTTTTAATCCAAGCCATACGTTTGAGTTCAATTGAATCCCATATGGCGGGACGCTGGTAACGGTAATTTTCCAGTAATAATTTTAATACGCTTTAGCAGTACAGATGTTTTTAAGACGTACGTGATGCTACCCCTAAAAAGTGTTAGTTGATTCCTAAAAATGTTCGAAACAGTTTTGGAAAAAGTTATTTTTCAGTGAAAGAACACATCTCAGCACAAATCACTAAATTATTTTTTATAGTATCTTTAAGTCCACTTCGTTTGGGGTATCACTTAGCAAAATTAGCTTAAGTAGGTAGCTGTCCAAGCGAGCTAAAAGTTACAGCATAGCAAAATTTTTTGGATATAAAAACTGATCTTTTTTCTTAAAAATTTTAGAAAACAGATACGAGAATACATTAAAATAATTTTTTTATAATCAATAAAATCGCTAAAATTGGCTAAATATCTGTAAAAGATGGCTCTCAGTAATGACTGAATGTACAAGGTGTCTCATTATATTTTGCCCACCCTTTTAGATCATTAATAATTGATGGAGGAATATAAAAGGAATTGTGTTCGAATTCGCGAAATTTTTACTTTTAAATTGCATCTTGACTTTATTCCTGATGCTTACCGTATTTCACAGGCGCTCAAATTTATAGTTTTTGTAAATTGGATGCTCCTTATTTTATTTAATTAATAGATTAGGCTTGGAATATACTTTCCAAAAATACCCCATATGTCGCAGTTTTGATAAATAGTTTTTGAAATATTAGCGATAAATTTTTAAATGATAAAAAAATAACATTACCACTTTTGTGTTAATTTCAGTGTCCTTATTTCGAACAATGTTAGTCCCCATGTATAAACAGTGACAATGACAACAATTTTTTTTTAATGACGCTCAAAATGATAACCGGTAACGACAACAAATTCTTTGTTTGAAACTCGTAGACAATGATTGTGTAGAAATAAAATTTCGGACTTCCATTGTCTTTATTTATTTTAAAACACGACGTTTCGGTTAGTAAGTATCTCTAACCGTTATCAAGTGTAAACTAAACAATCTAGTCTCTAGGCTACTACTTATACTACTTGGTGTGCAGTCAGGTGTGACGACCCGCCCCCTTTTTTAATCTTAAGACGCCTGTTTTCCTTAAGGAGTGGTTTCCATATGTTTGGTATGTTCGTGCTTGGTTGACTGAAAACTTCTTTATTCTGCATTATATACGCAGCTTCAATAAACTTTCGTTTTCGCCAATGCGACTCCTTATGTAAAACTTTAGCTTCTGACCACTGAATCCTGTGACCATTTGACCATGCATGATCTGCTAAACCGGATTTTTCAATATACCCTAATTGGGTACTTTTTAGATGTTCATTTACTCTAACCTTTGGATTTCTTGTCAAACGATTAGACAGAAACATTCAAACCACTGTATATAGGAAACCTACACACACGGGACAGTACCTAAATTTTAAGTCTAATCATTCTGTTGCAACAAAACAAGGAGTTATAAGAAGTTTGTATTTAAGAGCCGTAAATATTTGTAGTAATAATGAAGAATTAACCACAGAAATTAACAACATTAAAAAGGACTTACAACAGAATGGTTATTCCGAGAAATTAATAAACTCAACGATATTTAAAATTAAAAACAAACTAAATGTACCAAATTCTCAAAATAATAATCCGTTAGGTGTTATTAAAGTATTGTTCATACTCGTCTTAGTCTTTATCCTTTGATTAGTCTTAGCTGTCTTAAACAAAATCGGCTGTTCATACTCGTCTTTTGTTTTTGATTAGTCTTAGTCATAACCCACTGAAAAAAATTCAATTTCAATAAAAAGGCCCTCTTCAAAAGCCATTTTCTACACAAAACAATCTTATTTAACCTAATCTGTGCACGAAACACAGACACGAAAGAACAAAAGCGAAAAAGAAACAAAAAACAAATTTTGAGGTTATATTGAGATTTTCTGTTAAAAATATGATTAATGGCGGTAAATTCAAAATTTTGGCCGCGCGCTTGCGCTCTTCGGACGCCCTGTAAAAAAAACATCAAATATCAGCTGATGTCTGTCACTCGTCTTAGTCATTGTCCTAAGGATTGAAAGTTGGCAACTCTTAAGACAAAGACTAATCAAAAACAAAAGCAAAAGCATTGTATGAACACTCCCATAAGAAACCGTGGTTTTAACTTTCTTAAGACAAGACATATGACTAAACCAAGACAAAAGACTAGACAAAAGACGAGTATGAACGATCCATAACATTCCATATGTTCAAGGGATTTCAGAAAACATATAGCTAAACACTATAATATAAAAACAGTATTTTCTTCGGGAAATACGATAAGAAGTTTTGTAACTAAAAAAAAACCAGACAATCCCTCAAATAATAAGGAATGTATTTACCAAATCCCGTGTGAGTGTGGTAAATCATATGTAGGTGAAACGAAACGCCCTCTTCAGGTTAGAGTAAATGAACATCTAAAAAGTACCCAATTAGGGGATATTGAAAAATCCGGTTTAGCAGATCATGCATGGCCAAATGATCACAGGATTCAGTGGTCAGAAGCTAAAGTTTTACATAAGGAGTCGCATTGGCGAAAACGAAAGTTTATTGAAGCTGCGTATATAATGCAGAATAAAGAAGTTTTCAGTCAACCAAGCACGGACATACCAAACATATGGAAACCACTCCTTAAGGAAAACAGGCGTCTTAGGATTAAAAAAGGGGGCGGGCCGTCACACCTGACTGCACACCAAGTAGTATAAGTAGTAGCCTAGAGACTAGATTGTTTAGTTTACACTTGATAACGGTTAGAGATACTTACTAACCGAAACGTCGTGTTTTAAAATAAATAAAGACAATGGAAGTCCGAAATTTTATTTCAACGACAACAAAGTTGTGTCATTGTCACTGTTGAAACATGGGGACTAACAAAATTTAGAGTAAGGATACTAAAATTAACACAAGAGCGGTACTAATTGCTAATATCTCAGAAACTCTGGCTCTAAACTACGGCATATCGGGTATTTTTGGAAAATATGTTCCAAGCCTAATCTATTAATTAAATAATATAAGGAGCATCCAATTTACAAAAACCATAAATTTGAGCGCCTGTCAAATATGGTAAGCATCAGGAATAAAGTCAAGATGCAATTTAAAAGTAAAAACTTCGCGAATTCGAACACAATTTCTTGAATATTCCTATATCAATTATTCATGGTCTAAAAGGGTGGGAAAAAACATAATGAGACACCCTGTACGAAGGTTGTCTTTTAAGTTTTGCATATACAGCTGGAATAAAACAGTAAATTACTTTAAAAGACTTTACTGTTACTCGACGTAGGCACGAACATTAATGCACTTTTGCATGCGCTGAAACCAAGGTCAAAGGTGTAATTCCACTCATTTGTTGGCGTAAAAAGGGGCCTACAGACACGCGAGCATTTCTTGAGATTAGTACGCGAACTAATCTCTGCATACATGTACGTTTGGTGGAATTGCCTACACACACGAAGACAAAATTAAACGTTCTAAACATAAACACGATATTATCAATGCGTTTTGCCTAGATACCGAGAGATTTGCTCGCGTACATTGTGCGCGCGAACTAATCTTCGAGAGATATTTTAGGCGAACACACGAAGAGATTAGTATGCGCAAACTTGTACGCGCGTACTAATCTCTGGAAATGTTCGCGTGTCTGTAGGCCCCTTAAGGCGTCGACTTCTTACTTATGTCGGGATTGTATGGAGGATGGTCCAACAATTCGACGTTTTGTTAGGTTAAAAATTCAATGGTTTTTTGATATTCCATAGGAATTGTTGCTACATGACCTGCTTTTGAGACAAATGTCTCGACCATCTTTTTGGATACACTTTCGGATGCATCTGTATCTTTTACACAAAACAGGAATAGTTCTTTGGCATGTTTCACGAAACCCTACATAATAATAGCTACTGTTACATGTTAATATTATTGTGTAATGGCAAAATACAAGATCAAAATGATGTTCTTTATTTACTTCCTTGTGAAAAATTTCAATCAATTGGAGTAAGAAAATATATAAGTGTATTATGTTGCTGGTGTACTTATTGTGTCAATTTATTAGAAAATCCTGCTAGATATACATTTCTCGCAAAGAAAATTTCACACAATTCTATAGCATCCGAAATGGGTAACAGATCAAAAATGTTGGGCCAGCTAGAGAATAAGTTTAATAGAAAAATTTTAATAAAAAAAAAATTATTGTGTATGCTTCAGACCACACGTCCCATAACATATTCTGCAAAGCGGACCGAACCGAACTATTCTGTGTACTGGCCTTCATCTGCATCATCATATCGCTCGCTGAATGTTTCTCACAGTTAGTCGACTCGAGCCGATTTCACCCGAATAAGCGTTACATAGCCGAGCCTGACGGTTCGGTTCAATTCACTACCCACAAAAACTGCTAAACGCGCCTAAAGAAGTTTACACTTCAAAAAGCCCTCAAAAGATATGCTTACTCCTACAGGAAGGGGGAAGGCGGGAGGTGGTTTAACACACATTAAGATGAAGAAAAAATTGCAATAAAAATTAATAGAGCTATGTCGCATCTGATGCCTTCCTAGCCCATAAGCACAACTCAAGGTAAGTTCATGCTATATGAGCATCAATAAAAAAAAATTAAATAAAGAAAACACCAAACTGCTAAATTTACTTGTAGGTACTAGTTGCAGTTGCGTACAAAATTGATAAGTACACATATAAGTATGACATGATTCAACTTTTAGTTTTGATGCCCAAAGCGCACTTACGAAATTAGAGAGTTTTGTATTTTCATGAATCAGGTTATTGGGTAATTTTGTAACCAACTGCGACTAGTAGTTACAAGCAGATTTAGCAGTTGGGTGTTTTTTTTCCAACTTTTAGGTTTAATTCCTATTCAGCCTTATAAAAAGCACTATGCATTTACAATTCATTCAGCTTTACCCAAAAAGTACGTGTAGATTTTCTACGGACGCGAATAAATGATGGTAAGGGAGGAAGGAAGTAGTAAAATGGTGTAGAAGAAAATCTTAAAGCGTGTACCGAAAGAATTTTTGGAAGGTGAAAGATATAGCTACAACTATGAATAATAAGGAGGCTGGGGAGAAGAGGAAGAGTAAGTAACTAGTAAAATGAAGTTGTAAAAAAAGTCTTAAAGCGTGTGCAGAGAGAAGTTTTAAAATCGCTCTACATTTGTGAAAGTTATAGCTACAACTGTTACTAATAATGAGGGAGGGGGGGGGGAAACTAGTAAAATTATGTTGGAACAAAACCTTCGGGATCAGTAGTAATTCAACGACACCTTTTTTGTTAAAATCGGTTCAGCCGTTTAGCCTCTAGCGTGACACAAACACACTTACTTACGTACATTCAACAATCAAAAAACATTACCCTTCCTTTTGCCGTGTTGCAGTTGGGTAAAAACAGTTTTTTTATAAATACCTCAGAAAGCTCCTACATATACAGTTCTACCATACTTCACTAGGAAACTTAAAAATAGTTATATAGGGGCAGCCCCTAAAGATGCAAAATTTTGTATTTTGTGATATGCGACCGACCTAATAAAATATCTTGAATGATTCTCTGATTTTGCGGTGGGGTCAAAATAAGATTATGGCCTCTTACAGCCCCTAGGAGCCGGGGCCAATCACAACCGTTTGGTGGACCAAGGGCGGATCCTGAGGTGCTTCTCGGTGGGGGTGGGGGGGTGGTGCACTTTAGGTGACTTTCTCTGTTGGTAAAAAACGGTATTTATTTTTTTTAGCAGCATTTTATTAAATTAGTCAGAACTAAAAAGTACAATATCTTACATATATCTTTAAAAAAAAATTGCAAGTTTAGGCTACAAATTCAGGATAATTTATTAATAAAAGTGGTTGTAATTTCGATGATAATAACAATAGACACTTTCATGCGCCGCAGGCAAAAAATTAGCAAAAACCTTTTTTTTTACTCATTTTTTGTATACTCAAAAAATTCTCGGGGGGGGGGGGCAAGTGCCCCTAGTGCCCCCCCCCCTGGATCCGCCACTGTGGCGGACATTTGCTTTCACAGGGCAGAGTATAAGCCAATTAAGCTTTTTTATTTTAAATTACAAGAATTTTTGATCCTACCTAGAAGGCCTTGTTAACAGCTTCGAATTTTAGCTCACACATATACTATACTATAGTAGTGTGAGCTATGGTGATCCTAATTTTTTCGACAAAAAATACTCTGCCAATCTATGGGCACCTAAGCTCACACTGGGTACTATAGTTATAGTGTATCTACGTGAAAGCTAATATAACTAAAAACTGAAGTATGTTTTATTGAACTCCAGACTCAATTACCTTTCGTTTGATACCACACAAGCTATGTTTTGACTTAAACCCTAATTTTTCAAATCTACCCCTACCCTTTTTTCTTAAACTAAAATGTATTTTGTTTCACTCCAGACTCAATTACCTTTCGTTTGATATCACACACGCCATATTTCCACTTAAACACTAATTTTTGGAATTTACCCCCCCCCCTTTTTTTTAAAATAAACTAAAATATATTTTGTTTAACTCCAGACTCAATTACCTTTCGTTTGATATCACACACGCCATATTTTTTCATAAATTCTAATTTTTGAAATCTACCCCCACCCTTTTATTTGGCTTGTGTTCGGTGGATTTTGTTCATTTTTAAATGGGACCATCTCGACCCAAAACCCAGCCTGGGTACCAAATTTCATTAAAATCGGGCAAGCGGTTTTTGAGTTATGCGCGTTGGTCGTTACAGACAGACATACAGACACACAGACAGACAGACAGACAGACAGACAGACATACAGACAGACAGACAGACAGACAGACAGACAGACGGCGCAACAAAAAAGTTTCAAAATAATCTGAAACGCAAAGATATATAAAAAATTTTGAAATCGGAGCAACTTTTTTTTTCTCGAAAAAATTAGGATCACCATAGCTCACACTACTATAGTATAGTATATGTGTGAGCTAAAAAGTTGCTCCGATTTCAAAATTTTTTATATATCTTTGCGTTTCAGATGATTTTGAAATTTTTTGTTGCGCCGTCTGTCTGTCTGTCTGTATGTCTGTCTGTCTGTCTGTCTGTCTGTCTGTCTGTCTGTCTGTCTGTCTGTCTGTCTGTCTGTCTGTCTGTCTGTATGTCTGTATGTCTGTATGTCTGTATGTCTGTATGTCTGTCTGTAACGACCAACGCGCATAACTCAAAAACCGGTTGGCCGATTTTAATGAAATTTGGTACCTAGGCTGGGTCTTGGGTCGAGATGGTCCCATTTAAAAATGAACAAAATCCACCGAACACAAACCAAATAAAAGGGTGGGGGTAGATTTCAAAAATTATGTGAAAATATGGCGTGTGTGATATCAAACGAAAGGTAATTGAGTCCGGAGTTAAACAAAATACATTTTAGTTTTTGTTTTTTTTAAGGGTGGGGGTAGATTTCAAAAATTTGAGTTTAAGTCAAAACATGGCTTGTGTGGTATCAAACAAAAGGTAATTTAGTCTGGAGTTGAATAAAATATATTTCAGTTTTTAGTTATATTAGCTCACACGTACACTATAACTATAGTACCTAGTGTGAGCTTAGGGGCCCATATATTGGCAGAGTATTTTTTTATATGGCAGACCTGTGTGTAATTGTATGAACTATCAATTTGATAAGACATGTGTGCAGGTGCAATAGTTTAGAAGATACTATAAGACATAATCTAAAAACACATTTTGCCCCCTTGCATCCCCTAAGGGTAAAATATATATTTTTTTTGACAGCCAAAAAATTAGTACGTGAAGGCCGATGTGAATGCCAAGTTTTATTACGATAGCTTAAACAGTTCAGAACTGAAAAAATATTTTGACACTCTAACCTTACTTTTGACTGAGACAATTTTGGAACTGTTAACAGGTCAGGTAGTGTTGGTGAGAAAACACGTTATTTTCTTGAATAAATTGTTTTACCTTAAAATAATTTGTTTTGAATTAAAATATTTATTTTTAGTTCAACGCAGCGTTTAATCTTGAAATGAGACTTTATTTTTCTTCTGTAATTGTTTTGTTTCAGTATACTCCATTTTGTAACAAAGCAAATTGTCTTCATATTAGTAATATTTTACTTCCAGAGTAAACGGTGCCTTAGATTAATTCAGTTCCAATTTATTATAAAACAAGTTCTGTTTCACATTAAAATAAAGAGGCAAAACATTTTTTGTGCTAAATCAAGAAAATATTCTTTTGGTGAATTGAATAGAAAAGCACAAATTATTTTACTTCAAAGCAATTTGCTTTAATCTAAGACAATTTTTTTTACCGTGTAATCAATTAGAACAGATGTAAAATCTTCATCAAAAAGCCCACGGAGGCCAAATTTTGACGCTATGGCCCCGGTCTATATAGGTTTCCTCATCCAAAAACCTATTCATCACTTCGAATGTCATAGAATGTTGTTACCAAATTATTTTATGTTTCATTCATTTTGCATGTATAGTACCCAGCAGTTAATATTTTGTTCCGATTCCCAAGCATATTTGGTCACAATAGTTTGTTATAATTGTTTTTTACACCAATTTCCAGATAAAATCTCACCTTGAGCATTGTGGACAGGTTAATTTGTCGAAAAATGCTTAAAAATTGAAATGATAAAGTATATTTTTAACTTAGTAAATACGTTAAATTTCAAAAAATAAACAATAGAAGAACATTGCATTACATTAGTTACTTATTTCTAAAACTATTAGCTAATTCTTGGAAACATATTTTTGTTTTTCCCATCTGCAACACGGCGAAATGAAGAGTAATGTTTTTCGATTGAGATATCTATGTATGTGGGAGAATATGCTGAAATGCTCAAATATGGATCAGAGAAACTACTCGAAAATCTCACATATATTATCAATCAATGCATAAACGGACATACAGTACTTGATGATTGGAAAATTGCATTCATATCCTCAATACATAAAAAAGGAAACAAGCTGGATTGCAAAAAATACAGAGGAATTTCAGTAACCAGTACTCTAAGTAGATTGTACGGTAGGATTCTTAGAGATCTAATAGAGAATGATTTTCATGATGAAGAAGAGCAAAGTGGGTTTCGTGCAGGCAGATCTTGTAGTGATAATGTTTTTTGTCTTAAACAAGTAATTGAGAAAAGGAGCGCCAGAAATATAGAGACTCATGTTACCTTTGTGGACCTACAAAAAGCATATGATACCGTTCCAGTGGAAAAATTATGGACAGTGTTAGAGCAGACTAATATTAATCATAAATGAATAAAAGCGATAAAAGAACTATACAAAGGGTCAAAATTTTAAACTAAAATTGGAAATCGACTTTCAAAAGAATTCCTGGCAACGAAAGGCTTAAGACAGGGATGTTGTGTCTCTCCAACTCTTTTTAACATATATATCGCAGTAACTCTAAAAAACTGGAAACGCAAAGTACACAGCATGGGAATACAACTTAACGACCGATTTACACACTACAGTTTGCTGACGACTAAGTAATTGTAGCTAATGATAAAGAAGACATGGCGTATATGATGAGAAAGTTAACGGAAGAATACCAAAAGTGGGGGTTAACAGTGAACGTGGACAAGACACTGTACTTATGTATTGGAAACGAATCAAGTGAATTACAACTAGAAAATGGACAAACATTATCTCCATGTAATGAGTATGTATACTTGGGTGTCACATTTGATAAGACAGGAACAGACTGTAAAGAACTGGAAAAAAGAATAGTAAAAGCAAAAAAGGTTATTGGTTGTCTTAACAGTATTTTATGGAGCAGAGAAATAAAAAAGAAAGTATATGTATAGTATAAATTTTAACATATATGAAACAGTGGTGAAAAGCACGCTGTTGTATGGAATAGAGACTTGTCGCGTAACAGAAAAATACAAAGCAAAAATGGAAAGTGTCGAAATGGATGCAATAAGAAGATCAATAAGAATATCTAGAGCAGACCATATAAGAAATGAGATCATAAAAAAAAGAATGGGAATCGAGGGAAGCATAACGGATGACATCACTAAAAGGCAAATGATATGGTACGGCCATGTACAGGGTGGGGCATTTTCGTTGGTTTTATAGAGTACAGGCTAAACGGTAAGAGATACAAAAAAACTGACATACGTGTCCCGTCCTCTTTTTTAGTGTCTTTTTTAATGGCGCAATCAAATCTACGCTAACTATATTGGTTTAGCAGATATAGGGTGATTCTCAAAAATTGGCGATTTTTATTATCTCTTATTACTCGGTTATTTATGGAGATAGAAAAAAACTTCAAAGACAAAAGTTTTATGATTTTCTACATAGAATCCAGTGGCGTAACCAGAAAAATTAAAAATGTTTTAGTTTTCAAGATATTATCAAAAGTAACATTTTGTTAAATGGAACACCCAGTATGTAAGTATCTCAGAAAATTGATTTTTTTCTTGTGATTACAATGATATATAACACTTAATACTTTTCTTTGTCCTAAATAGGTATAATACGGAAAAATATATTTTTTTTGTAGTTGGCTATGAATTGATTCAATATTTTTTTATTTTATAGTAGGTATATTCAGAACCAACTTAACGAGAATATTAAGATATTACTAAACTATAACAACAACAACATAAATTTGTAATAAGAACTGAATAGTTATTGAAATGAAACCGGGGGAGCCATCGGTTTGGCCCATATGTACCAATCCAATTTTCATCAAAATTGGCAGTTAGCAAGTTCATTATCATATGGCTATTATGTGCTGGAGCACCGTCTTGTTGAAAATAAATGTTATTTATTTCACCTAATGGCATGTTATCCAACTCTATTATTACATATTCTTCCAAAATTTGTCTGTATCCTTCTGCATTCATGTTTTCATTAAAAAGCCTGTAGTTAAACACTCTATTTCGATACAGCGCTACCAATGCATGGAATCCAAACCGTCCTTGTTGTACCCTGGCCACCGTCTGATGAGGATTTATGTTTGACCAATATCGATTATTATGTCGATTAAACATTCCTTCGCTAGATATATAAGCTTCGTCGGTCTATATTATATTTTGAAAAAAATTGGGATTCTGATTAATCTGTTGCAAATGCCAATTGCAAAATTCAAAACGCCGTTGTTCATCTTCAGGATGTAAATTATGAACCTTTCTTATTTTATAAGGTTTATACTTATGCTTTTTCAATATTCTTAAAACTCTACGTTTACGTATATACCAATATCATTCTCAATGTTACGACTAGGTACCGTCGGATTAGCAGCAACACAAGCCAACGTATTTATTTCATCCGTTTCTCTATTTTCTTTATTGTAAATTTTATTTCTTGGTTTTCCAAATGATCCATACTCACTTAAATTGTAATACATTCTTTGAAACATCCTTTTGTCTGGCTGACGTCGTTCCGGATAACCGTATATAGTATATATATATAGTGATCTCTATTTTTATTAGATTCAATATAGCACTCAAACATGTTTAACTTTTCATTGTTTTGATAAAGATTCATCTTAGACAAAAGTAATAACAACAAAGCAAAAACAATACTTAATTGACGTTTGACTTTGTGACAAGTTAAAAAAGCAAAACAAAAGTTTATCCCATCCATAGCCAACTACAAAAAAAAATTTTTTTCGTATTTTACCTAATTAGGACAAAGAAAAGTATTAAGTGTTATATATCGCTGTAATCGCAAGAAAAAATTCAATTTTTTGAGGTACTTACATACAGGGTGTTCTGTTTAAAAAATGTTACTTTTGATAATATCTTGTAAAATAAAATATTTTTAATTTTTCTGGGTACGCCACTGAATTATACGTATAAGATCATAAAACTTTTGTATTTGAAGAATTTTTGTATCTCCATAAATAAACGAGTAATAAAAGATAATAAAAATCGGCAATTTTTGAGAATCACCCTGTATCTGCTAAACTAATCTAGTTAGCCTAGATTTGATGAGGCCATTAAAAAAGACACTAAAAAAGAAGACGGGACACGTATGTCAGTTTTTTTATATATCTTACCGTTTAGCCTGTACCCTATAAAACCAACGAAAATGCCCCACCCTGTACAACGGATGAGCGACGAAAGATTATCAAAGCAGGTCCTAGAATGGCAACCAATAAGGCGCAGAAAAAAAAGGCGTCCTAAACTGGAATGGCAACAGTCAATCCGAAAATCAATTAATAAAAAAAACCTGACGGAAGATGACTAACAGGATCGAAGGAGGTGGAGAATAGGCGTCGGACAACGTAGAAAAACATTCTAAACAGACATAGTAGTATATCTATGTATGTATATAAATATGTATGTTTGTGTCACGCTAGAGGCTAAACGGCTGAACCGATTTTGTCAAACAAGGTGTCGTTAAATTGCTACTGATCCCCAAGGTGCTACAAGCAAAATTTTTTAAACAGGAATCAACATGGCGGACTTCAGACGCCATTTTGTCTTATGATGTAGGCTTTGAGGCATACAAATTATCTAAATTTGAGAGGATTTTAATGAAATTCTCTAATTTGCTGTAGTGACTTTGTAGTCCTCTCTGCCCTGCTTTTCAGATTTTTTTTCCACCACCATTTTACTATTTCTAACAGTTGCTAAATTTACTTACTAGTCGCAGTTGGGTACAAAATTACCCAATCCCCAATTCATGAAAATACAAAACTGTATAATTTCGTAAGTGCGCTTTGTGCATCAAAACTAAAAGTTGAAGCATGTCGTACATTATAGGCATCAATTTTGTACCCAACTGCGACTAGTGGTTACAAGTAATGTTTGAAAATTTACATACATTTTTTTGTTTCAATTTAATAGTTCCTATAGTTTTATAAAAATACTACTCCTGCATACCAGCCTTCTAAAAATTGAAGCAAAAATAACTTTAACATTTGTAGGAAATTGGCATAGCCACAATTCTTATATCAACTAGACACTAAAATGGTATAGATTGTGTATACTGCTTTAAATTTTTATTAAGTATTTCAGACATGCAAAAGTCAAACATTGCCTAAAGAAAAATTAAAGTGGCGAAAACTCACCAAGAGTTAGTTATAAACAATTTGAAGAATAAGGAGAACCAAGAATTCAATAAACAAATTATTGAAGAACTCCTCCGTTCGAATTTTCTAATTTACTTACATTTACACCTGAGATATAGGTATAACATTTCGTAATGTAATTTAAAATGTAATGAACACATTGGAACATTCAATTAAGTAATGTGCCAGCTTAAAGCTACATTTACAATCAGTTTCGAACCTGCTTACTGTAAGCTTGACATATGTTTCCAAGTTAGCATAAATTGCTGTACCATCTTTTCTTGAAACAGTTCAGCCCATATTTGACCTATCTAAAACTTTACTTCAGAATGAGCTACGAAACTCAAACTTTGCAAAGTCGTAGATCTTCATAGAGTTAACAACTCCTCCAAGTTTCATGAACTTCCATCAAGTAGTAAAATAGTTACAAAAAAATTTCAAAAAACGTCGACATTGCCACTCACTCCCTTACTCACTCACTCAGGTATAGATCATCAAAATTCTACTGTACTTGCATACAGGCTACAAAACTGAAATTTGGCAGACTTATAGAAATTATGACTAAACCCTTGGAAAAAATCAAAAAAACTCCAAAATTATAATTTACTCCCCTCTCCTATACATGTAAAGGTATATAAAAGTAACAGTGGCCATACTTCCAGAAGCGCTAGAGAGCTGAGCTTTAAAAGGCTGATAGGAAGTATATGTCAAATTTAGGAAATCTAAAATTTTTCAGTAAGTACTTTTTAAATTTTTACGATTTTGCTTTTTAATTTATGTTTTTTTTTTCTTTTTGTTTTGGTTGTTTCTTTTGTTGTTTTCATTAAATTATGTAACTAGTAAGTCACTTTGTTAAATTTGTTTTATTGTGTGTATGTGTGTATGTGTGTGTGTGTATGTTTCTCTTTATTATTATTGTTTTTATTATTTTTATCACCATTTGGTCTCGTCATCTGCAATAGGTCTGATTGTGATATTCTAATTAAGTTTATTTTATTTAATTATTTTTATTTTATTTTGTAAATTAATGTGTATGTTTAGTTAAAAAATTTATTTTAAACATTTTAATGATAAAATTTATTTAAACATTTTTACAAATTAACAAAAAAAGAAATTATTTGTCATGAAAACGTATTGTTGTATTTTAGTGCCATGAGGATGGCCCAATAAAGGGCCGAAACGTCGGTGTAGAAAGAAAAAGATTTCTTGTTTAACCAAGGCTCACAAAAAAATAGACGCCACGACTCTGGAAAAATCAGCTGTTCTTCGGAGGCTGACTATTGCTTTGGGTCTTATGGAAGGTCAGACGTTTTTTTATGATATTTTTAAAATGGCACTACAGATTTCCGCGAAATTTCAGTGAAATATTCTCAGACACCATCCCGATATTCCACCAAACTTTTGTAAGGATGCCAGATGATTAAAAGGTTAAAATCTTCAAGATTTAGCATTTCTTATTTTGAATTTAAATTACCCGCCATGTACCGCATGCTAACTGTTATATTTGACATGTATTTGACTTTGTCATCTGTGTTTGTCACATTCGCTTCTGCTTTAAATTTCATTTAAGTGTGAGCTAATGAAGCGGCTCTGAAAAATTAAGGATCACTATACATTTAAAAAAAATTGTTCTGCAAGAATGGTGAAAATAATCTCAATATCGGATTTATTTTTTAAAAAATCAAAAATTCGTGAACCGTCATTCCAACTTCAATATTTTAAAGACAATCAACCGAACCGAACCGAACCGAACCATCAAAAAAAATCAGCCCCGGATGTTACGTCAACAAAGTAGAGGATCGTGACCCGTCCGTTTTGATAGCCCTGGTTTAACTTGACCCCTTCCAACCAATCAACACTATACTAATTAAATTGGGTCGAAAAAACGTCACTTTAAATTGGAACTCTAATAAAAAAATGTCAAAATTAATAATTTTTCCATATGCTTCTTAAAAAATAAAAAAGGGCCTACCATAACTAAAAATTATCCATTGTAAAATTACGCTTGTTCAAAATTGATTGTAAATGTAGCTTAACATGTATGCAAACACCAATTTTAATGTTGTTTTACGTGATTTTATGGCTTAATTAGAATTAGATCCCAGCATCATATTGAGGAAAGCCATTTTTAGTTATATTATATCACAAATTGGCAATGTAAAAATAAAAAAGATCTTTTCGATCACACAGACAGTGTTTTAATTAATACCGAGTAAAATGTTTTACTTGAAATATCCTAAACTAGAAACACCAGTATTTACTAAGATGGTTTAGGGTTTAAGTTTAAAGTTTAGGTTTAGGTTTAACTTTTAGTTTATCTTTTGTGAAACGTTTTAACTGAATTTCTTTCAAACTTAATAAAACTTAATGGAATTTGGGTCTAATTATAACTACATAGGTTATATCGCAATGGAAAAAAACCGGTTTAAATAAGAATCTGTAAGGATTTCGTAAAAAAAATGGAAAAAATGGAAAAGAAATGGTTTAAACTATAGGTTTAAGTTTGTAGGGAACGAGGTTTAAGTGAAAATGCAGCGATATTTAAGTGAATTACTTACATTTTTCAATTTACACTTACTTCCCAAACTTGACATTGTCGGAAAATGTGTTCTAATTTCGTTATTTTTATTATATAACTTGCACAAACAAAGCGAAACTGAAAAATACATTTTTTAATTTATTAAAATGACGTAAAAGTGACGACTGACACTTGCTGGACTAAGTACTGAGATTGTCATCTGTTGTCATCTAGGTGCACGTACATCTTAAATATATCTGTATGGCTAGAGCGTATTAAAACCATTAATGGAAAATGACTGCTACAATAAATAAATAAATAAATAAAAACGTTTATTATTATATTAATTTAAAGATTATTTGCAAAACAAATCGCGTGTGAGTTTATTTGGATTTTAATCTGAAGAACGTTTTTTTTTACTTTCCTCGTCAAGAGATATGAGAATTTAGTACTAAACGGTTTATCCAGCCTTGTGTACATTGCCCTAAAAAACTCGCTCTAATAGTTAATTGAAGCTAAAAATCGTATAAAATTTTGTCATATCGTTCCTAAATATGATCAAATTTTACATTTTTAACAAATAAATTAACAAAAACGTGATTGTTTTCAAGTTACAATGAGATAAACCACCCCCCGGAGGTAGTTTAAAATTTAGGACGATTTTTAGTCGGAATCCCATGACCTAGGGGTTTAAAGTGACGTAGTAGCCTAAATTAGACAGTTGTAGAAAAATCAGTTTTCCATGTTTTTATTCTTTTTTCCGGTCTATATGGTCCACTTCAAGAACAAATCGTCTTAAATTTCAATTTTTAGGACATTTTATCGTCCATACAGGTAAAAATACCAAATCAATTGCGGCCTGTTTCGGTAAAAAATCAATTTTTCCAAACCAATGCACATTTAAATTTTAAACCTAAACCCTAAACTTAAACCAAAACCTAGACTAAAACTTACGCCTTAGTAAATACTGGTGGAAAAGTTTATTGTTAAAAAGGCAATTTGTGGATTTTTCTGCAGTGTATTTATAGATGTGGGCTCATGTCCTGATTTGAAAAAACATAGATCAAAAGAAGATCAAACAGGGCTGCAAATGTACCGAGAGGAACACCCATCTAGCAACACTCGATGGAATAAGCCCAATTTTGCTAATACTACTATGTCGGTTTAGAACGTCTTTCTACGATGTCCGACGCTTATTTCCCACCTCCTTCGATCGTGACAATTATCTTCTGGCAGGTTTTTTTGACTCTTTTGATCTTTGGATTGACTGTTGCCATTCCAGTTTAGGACGCCCTCTTTTTATGCGCCCTTTTGGTTGCCATTCTAGGGCTTGCTTTGGTAATCTTTCGTCGTTTATCCGTTTTACATGGCCGTACCATATCAATTGTCTTTTAGTGATGTCATCCATTATGCTTCCCTCGATTCCCATTCTTACTTTTATAATCTCATTTCTTATATGATATGTTCTAGATATTCTCATTGATCTACTTATTGCATTCATTTCGACACTTTCCATTTTTTGTTTTGTATTTTTCTGTTACAATATTATTAAAAAATCTTCTGCCTGTCTGTGATTCTGTCGGCATTTATCGCCAAGTTCGGATTTGAGGAGGAGGGTAACGTGGTAATTAAAAAAATGCACCCTTAAAAAAAAAATTTACAAATAATTTTTTCGTGGACTATTACCCCCCTAGATTTGGAATCAAATCAACGCTTGTTTATCGCAAAAAGTTGAAACTGCTAAAACTGCATAATGCTTTTTACCAAAATCGTTGTCAGAGCTTTAGTATATAAAACTTTTTGTAAGACGGAAAATTTTATGATTTGCTTCAAAATATTTTATTTGTTTCTAGAAGTCGATGCACTTTTGCATTTTTCAGCACTGCCAGTCCTAGTAGATTCGTGACAAGGCCGCCGAAATGCCCCAGAATTTTCTGCTGAATTACTTGCCTTTTGTTTTTGTAGCAAAACAAATCCCACGAAGCGATACGAGAACCGGAATGAAATCGAAAGTATTGAAGAAATAGGCAAATTTAACTATAGTTTAATTAAGTTTATGAGGTCGTGACGGCGCACTTTAGGTTAAAAAACATTTTTAGATAATAAATTTGAGAGAGAAAGTTTTAAAAAAATGCCAAGCAAACAAAAAGAATTTGACTCTATTTTAAGTCAGACCTCTTTCAGTAACCTTATGTGAGAAAACAAAGAATCTATAGAAGCTCTTCAATATCCTAGTTAAATGCTCTTTCTACAGCTAGTCTAGGGAATCATTTCGAGGACTCAACCTTCTGCGTCTGAATAATAATAAGAATTGGTGATCCGGTAATTGAACCACATACCTTCATTTGCGATAAACAAGCTGACAAATTTGGTCTTTACGGGCTGACCTGTGCAAAAAGTGCAGGTAGGTTTTTGAGGCACCGGATGATCACTAACCTCATTAAACGAGCACCAGGTTCTGCAGGGATTCCTTCAGAACTATATCCATCCGAAATTTGTAGAGCTAACGGAAAGAGGGCTTTCGGACAGGCCTTTCATTAGTTCCCTGGAAGACCCTTTTTTAGAAGGGTACGTGTAGACACACCTAGGCTGAATCATATCATAAGAGAACATCAAAGGAAACAGATGTGAGTGGAGTAGGAGCCATAATGGGGGTCCTAACCGGGCACTGCGTTCTACAAGGACACTTGGCAAAGATAAGAGTGAAGGAGGACGCGGCGTGCGAGCGATACTGGGCCGAGGACGAGACTTCGGCGCATTTTCTCTCATGTGAAGCATACAAGGAGTTCAGAAGAGAGGTATTCGAAGAGGAAGCCTTTGAGACGGAGAACCTTCTAAATCTCAGGTGGCCCGTAAATATAGAGAATTAGTAGACATATATATTTTTGTTTTTTTTTGCGGTCGAGAGTCTTCGTCCTTGGGGTAAGGAAGCAAGAAAATTCACTGAATATTTAAGTAAAAAAAATAAAATTAAGAATTTTAAGTGCTTCTTCACCCAGAGGATCAATCTTTAATTCAAAGAGAAAATGCTTCTGCGGTGTTGGCGAAAATGAACCAGGTGGAGGAGCTAGGTCTGTAGGAATTTATTGTTAGTTAGTTTTGTTCATTGTTTTGTTATTTTTTTATAATTTTATTATTATTATACTAAGCTATGATCGAGTATGTAAAACACTTGTCGGTTTTTTTATAATGGCGGTTCGTCATTGGCATTTTATCATTTAAACTAATGGAAATATACAACCCTAATTTTGGTAACTGCGGATACGTCAATTTTGGTGGTTCTGGAACATACTATATTTGACAATTGACAATAATTTAAGGTTATAGCTATTATTTTTTTTCTAAAACTATTTATCAAATTGCGGATTAAAATTGTAGCTTTTCGAAATTAATTGTGCAGATTTATTGTGGACACCATGAAGAGTGTTTAATGACATCCACTCTTAACTTTATTAACAAACTATAACGAAAAATACAAGTAGTTACCTATGGAATGCACTCCCTTACTTCTCCCGGACATCTTTCCACAAACCACATCTGTTACGTAAATTATTTCCCATTTTTTACAGAATAAACACCATTTTACATAAAAAACGCAAAACGTAAATAAAGAACAAATATGGCATCCAACCACGCAGCAGATGTGTGTCTACGTGACAAAACACACGCATGCGCCCTTGAAAGTTTGCGTCTGCGAATTTAAATTTGCCATTGTTTCCAAAAAAAAACGATGATTGGTTCACTTTTTAATTTTTTTAAGGCAGTATTTATGTTCTAACGTTCTATGTTTGTTTTAAAATAAAGAAGAAAATGCAATACTTTGCTTTAGTTTTAATTAACCTATGCAACCCAAGAACATTACTGATGGTACAAAACAAAAACACTAGCTCACTAAATACTCCCACCCGCACCCAGTTGGTACAACCTGTGCCTAAGACATACCCCATAAGTTTATATAGGTACTTGGAGATGAATCTCCGTAGTTAGTCAGTGCTAAGTGCTTTTTTGGAGTACCATGTGATTACGTGATGGCGGGATTTAGATTTAAGGTACGACTTGGTGATTGGATTACGAATATAAAAATTAATAAGTATTGGGTTTTTAGGTTTTTAGAAAAAAAATTTAAACAATAACTAGTTTAATTTTGTAAGGAAAAAATAATTTTTTAATTCTCGAATGGGGACGTACGGTCCCTAAGACCGATGCATGCGACAACCCTAGTTTAAAATCCGCCGCCACGACCGACGCAGGGCAAAGACAGGTTTGCGTAGAAGATTTTAGGGATACTCTAAAAACACATTTTGGCCCCTACGCGACACATTAGTTTTTTTAGGGCAGCCTTAAGATCATTGGGTACTTGAAGGTTGATATGCGTGCTAAACTTTATTGCTCTAACTTAAACCATTCGGAATTAAAATAGTAGTTTACCTAACCATTGCGGTAAAGTCAATTTTCCGCGTGTAAGGTCAAAAATTTTTACTATACTTGCTTAAGGAAAGTTCTTACACACAGAAAAAAAGAAGTTCTTCAGTTAAGAAAAGTAGTTTTCTTGAAAAAATTATCTTGACCCAAAAGCAAAAGTCTCCGAACAAATTGTTTTCTCTTCATCTAAGCAAACCGCTTATTTTGGGAAAAAATTGTCTTGGTAAATTGTTTTGGTTTAAAACAAACTGCCTTTCACGAAGAAAAATTGATTTTGAAGCAAGATATAAAATGTCTTACTAATATCTTCTTAACACAAAAAATCTTTACTTTGGGTCAGGACTTTTAATTTTTTAACTCAAAATATCCGGCATCTCAATACGAAAATGGCGATTTATTCCATAATACTAGAAAACAGAAAACAAGAAGGTTGCCGTTTCCATTCAAAACAAATCAATTTTCTTGGATAAAGGTAACTTTTATTTTCAACGGAAACCAGCAGTTCATGAGAATAGTTTTTTTTTGTTAAGAAAATATCGTTTTCGTAGGAAAGCAGATTTTTTCTTGGATCAAAGCAATTTGCATTGACTGAAGAAATTTCTTTTTCTGTGTATAACTAAAAAAATCTTTAAAACAATATTTTATTTTTTATTGGAATTTATCAAAAGATTTTACATAATGAAACTAAAGGTTACGATTATTTAGAATATTGTTTAAAAGTTGCAATTTTTGGCCTGCTTTAATTTTATTTTCGATACCAAATTTTCTATTGCTGATTACTAAAATATATATTATATTTAATAATTTTTAATTACTATATTATTTTTTGATTCTACTATTTAATCCTGCAATTTAAAACTTTAAAAATTGCTTGTTGATTACAAAGACATTTGTTTTCTATGGGAACCACAAGCAACTTAGTAAAATCCAAAATATTTTATGTCAAATATGGTGAAAGTGACGCATATAATCTAAAACATTTTTATAATAAGTAAATTAAAAAAAAAAAATTTAGAATTTTTAAAAAAATATTAAACAAAAACAATTTAGTTTTAATTATATGCAATATAGTTTTACAGTGGCGCGTTTAAAAAGTCACAAAATGTCCAAATCAAGCCAAAATTTTCATAATTTTTATTTCCGCACGCGGAAAAGTACAACTTTCCGTACGCGAGTAGGAAATAGTAGTTTACCTAACTAGTGCGAAAAGTGCCTCTTTTCCGCACGCGATTGCAGATGGCCAAACGACGCGATAGCGGAGTTTGGCCAGCAATCAAGTGCGGAAAAGACACTTTACGCACGAGTTAGGTACACTATTTTTTCTATAAGCGTGAGGAAAAAACTAAAAATTAATCAGAAAATTATTTATATTCAAAACGTTTTAATCAAATCAATTATTATTCACATTCTAGCGGCTTCTAGAACTGACTGGGGTAGATCTTCGTCCGAAGAATCCATTGAAAATCTGATTTTTTTGTTTGAGAAATTCAAAAGACGCTTGTATCTGCAAAATTGGCTTTGTTTTGACAGTTTGTTTGTACTTTGTTGCTATGGTGATTTAAGATGCCAAATCTAAAACCACTAGTGTTCATTGTTGTTTGACATTGACAATGACGATATTTATACCGGGGAGGTTTAAAACTTATAATTTGAACCTATTTTACTGAAAACTTTATTTTATCGAAAATATTGAAAATATAGCAGAATTTTAGTCAATTTGAATATTTTTAGGATATTTCGTGTGCTAGGAAAGATACAAATGTATTTTGAACGGTCTAAATGTTATAGAACACCTCAAAATCGTAACAAATTTACTTTTCCGCACTAAAATGAAAAGTGGACTTTTCCGCACGCTTATAGAAAAAAAATATTGTCACACTCTATTTTAATTTTATTATTTTTTTTTTCATAATTTTTTTGTATTATATTTAAGGTTTTAATGGGTGTTACATTTAAAATTACTCTTGCTTAAGCCATGCAGAGTTTTAAAAAATTCTTTGCCAATTTTTTTAAAATCACCGAACCTATATTAACATCCACTATTACCATGAAACGTCAGCTCTTTGAGTCATACCTACCTACGTGTACCTAAAACTGTATTACATTTTCTTGTAACCGCCAAAACTCCAAAAGTATTTGTTTGATTTTTATTTGACAGGCAAAGTACACATCGCACTAGAAAGATTTGGTTCAAAGAAAATTTTCTGGAATTCAAGAAACTTGTTTTCTTGTCTTTGGTACAATCACCCATATATTTAGAGTAAATACATGTGGACTAAAATTACGTTATCTAAAACAAATTTTTTCAACATTAGCTAGAAAATTACGCCCACCTTATGAATTTGGAAACACACTTAAGAAAAAAAATTAGTATGTATTGTCACAACGTAAACAATAATTTCATACCCTGGTGATCGCAATTATTTCTATGCTCACCGACAAAATCTCACTTTTTGATTTCTTCATGAAGGAACTCTGGCTTGTGCGTAAAATACTAGGCGATTCTTTTTTATAATATAAAAATGTATGCAAAAAGACAAAACTAAAATAATTGCAGATTAATTTAAAAATCTACATATATATATACAACAATAATATGAAAATTCGAGGCAAAAGTGGCAGGCCTGCAAAGCAAAGTTGTTTATGTTTAAATTTAAAAATATTGCTAGATTTCATGTCCCCAGGAATATTTTTGTAACTATCAACAAAAAAATATGGCAGAGTTCGCCCGATTGCAGTTGGTATTTAGGACGGGAAGATCAACAGTTCAGGCCTTGCGGGCCATTGTGGATGACGTGGTCGAAGGTCTGGAGAAGGGGGAGCACAGTGGCCTGGTCCTGTGTGACCTATCTAAAGCGTCAGTCATGACATAATGCTGCGCAGACTAGAACTGGCGGGTGTACAGGGAATCTTATCTGGAGGGGCGTTATCAATGTGTTTTTAATAAAAAATCGTATTCTACCTTCTTGTCAATTAGTTTAGTTTAGTTTAGTTTATTTATTGGTAATATTACACAGAAAATAGTGTTTTTACAAGTCAACAGATAAGATATCTTACAAAATTCTACTTAAAAAGATTATTGCATAATTATGATTAATTAAAAAACCTATTTTATTGACTACATGAATATTTAAAAGATGTATAAAAACACGCTTATTTAAAAAAAGAAATTTCAACACAAGTTTAAAAGTTTAAAAAACACACAAGTTCAAAACATAAAATTACTACTCAGGTACTCCTCGAAGGAATAAAATGCATTCTGGATTAGATGGTTTTTCACCTTCCCAATAAACTGTTTAATTTCCAGAGATTTTATTTCTGGTGGAAGTGCATTAAAAAATTTGATTGCATAATAATCTGTGCCTCTACGAGTTCTTTCTAGCCTGTGATAGCTAGGTATGAGATTATCTCTATTCCTAGTATCCACAGAGTGTACATCTCTATGAGTTTTAAACATCTCTTGATTTTTTCTGATATATGTCAGACAGTTCAAAATAAAAATGCATGGAAATGTTAGGATTTTTAATTTTTTAAAGCAGTTTTTACAACACTCTTGATACCTTAAGCCTCCGATTATTCTTACACAGCGACGCTGCAATTTAAAAACTTGCCTGGCCTGAGGGGCATGGCCCCAGTTTAATACTGCATAGGACATGTTTGAGCAGAAATATTCATGGTATGCAGTTAATAAGGTAGAGATGGACACATTTACTAGTGGTGTTCCCCAGGGATCTGTCTTAGGCACATTGTTCATTGACATTTATGTTAATAGCTTTCCTGATTGCATAGCTCCAAATAAGTGCAAACAATTTATGGACGATAAAACTTTACAAACAAAAAACAAAAACATTAACAGTTTGAAGGGCAATATGATAGAAATAGAGTAACGTGCCCACGAGTGGTTCATGGACAATGAATTGCATATGAATAGAGAAAAAACTCAATTATTAATTATATCCACAATTGGTAGTTTGTCGAGCGATGATCCAGTAAACATGCTTGCCATATTACTGGATGGTCGCTTGGATTGGAGGGACCATGTTGCAAAACTATGTGCCCCACTGTCTAGTTTTGTTTACTTTTCTCGCCAGCTAAAAAAAACTGTTGTCGCGGATATTGAATGTGCTATTTTGCGATTTTCCATAGCCGCTTAATATATGGGGTAACTCTGTGGGGTAACACAGTGAATGCTATCAGAGTTTTTAGGGTTCAGAAAAAAGTTATAAGAATTTTTGTCAATGCACGATACCGAGACACATGCTGTCCTCTTTTTTTGACTCTTGGAATCATGCAGTTACCAACAATTTTTATCTATTTCAGTGTTCAAAAAATACATGTAAAACGCAATGTTCTTACAAAAAATTCAAATAATTTAATGATAGAGAAACTCAGATTGAAAAAATAGCTTAAATCTTAATTTATATAACCATATTCCTACAGATATACGATCACTTAATGACAGGAAATTTAAGTCTGTGGTAAAAAAATATCTTTTAGATAATCCTTTCTATACTACAAATGAATATTTGCAGAAGCCATGTTAAAAAGATGTTTACGCCATTAAAATCGGTTTTCTAAAAAATATCCCCAGATATTTGATACTAGATAGGTAGGTGTATTTTTTATGACAGGTTTTTTTCTCCTTACCTACGCTCATCTCCAATTTTCTTCCGGACTTTGTTAAATAATATGAAGTGTTCACCGATGTTACAACTTTTCTTTAAATTACTGTTCTTTAAAGAACTTGTAAGCTATTATTTTAAGACGGATGCTTAACATATAGATTTTTTTCTTGATAAGCTAATATACCGGGCATTATGGCAAAAGAACAAAAATTTCACATAAATAATTTTTAAATTTTGTATGTAATGGTGATTATAAGAAATAGTAACATGAACACATTTTTTCTATTTTTACCCTCCTACTACTGCTAAAGCATGAAAATTAAAACTAAATGCTATTTTTTAGAATATTCTGGTGATAAATTGTCTAATCCTAATATCAACAAGTCTTTGCGAGGAAACATTATTAAACCCACATGATATTGATAAATTGAATGAAACACTGGAAATATCTGAATCAAAGAACATACTAGTTAATTTAAACCAACCACATACTTTAAACAATTCTGAATTAACAATTGAGCCCATCAAATTAGAACATAAGGAAAGTTTAGAAGAAACAGGAACCAAAACCAATCCTTCAATTGGAACAAAAGCAACTATAGAATTAATAAATTCAAGCAATTCCGAAGTAAAAACAAAACTGGAAGAAAATTTAGACACTGCTGAAACAAAACACACCCCAATAAAAAGAGACAAACCGGAAATTTTAGAAGAAGCCGAATCCAAAGACAAACTTGAAATAATCAAAAGAATTAAAAAAATAAACAACGATGGTTCCTACACGATTGGTTACGAAGCAGACGATGGATCTTTTAAAATTGAAAGCAGGGACGTACTTGGAAACGTTAAAGGAACTTACGGTTTTGTAGATGAAAATGGAGAAATCAAAAGAATTTCGTACAGCACAAACAATTCTAGCCATATATTTGCTAAACCTCAAGCACATCCCGAGGTTTCCGTGGTACAAAGGATTCCCAAGGTTTCAGTTATAACTCCTAGGTAAGAATCAGTGTCGTTGCTCAAACCATATTTTACACTACATAAAATTTCGATTTTTCTTTTTATTCCTGTTACAAGTTCCTTCAATTATATCTCATCATCACTTTTTAATTTTGAAAACTTTAAGTTAAATTTAGTACTTAAATTTCTCAGTAAATATATAAAAACCATGATCTAAAAATATTTTACAGACCCACTTTTGCCGGTACAACCCATTCTCCTTCCAGTACTACGAATAGAAATTTTATCCAAACCATAGCGAAAAAACGGCCGTTCGTGCCATCAAGTACGACTCAAAGACCCAAGTATGTGGAAATTAGGACCACTTCAAAATTACACGCTGCTGTAAGTTCTACACCAGCGACACCCCGAGTTTTACTACAAAGACCTTCGGTACTTACTCCGGTAAGCAATTTTCTACGAAAAACTATATTTTATCTATACATCTTTAGCAAAGATTATAGAATATAATATATAACGTAGAATATATTATACATTAATTGTGTTTGTTTAAGTATCTATTGGCAACGGAGGCTAATTTTTCATGTTTTTGTACAAAAGCAACCATAGAACAAACGATATGATTTCTTTCATTACCTATTTTTCTAATACATAGGTGGTTGTCGTTTATACTTATCTTCATTCATGCTGTAGGGTAAAAAACAACCTTCCGAAGGCCAACTAGCACGTCCTGAAACTGTCAGCCAAAAACCCACCCAAATCTCTCTGTTCCACACGATACCCAACAAAAAAATTATTGACGAAGAAGAAAAACCCGTAAATGAAGATCCTTCAGAGATTTCCGAAGTTCGCACCAACGACCTCAGAAGGCAACTACCTCACGTTCATTCGCAAAATATCCAGGAAATTCAATCTGGTGCCTTAGATGAAGCAGAACATTATCAATACATTTACCATCACGATACCCCGGATGTTTATAATACCGGCATGACTGAGATTGTTCGACCCTTGTTCACTACAAGCGGAACGCCAAGAAAGTTGTTCCCGGTACTGTCTGGTACAACTAGAGCGCCAGTTGTGGTTCCTAGACCGACTAGGTATCCGAATTTGTATCAAAGAGGTAAGTGGTGCGGTTGTTTATTTCCTGAACTTTAATCATTTCTCACTAGTGCTGCCTGTCTCACTTCATACATAATAATATATCCGGTCTAGGGCAACTGGGCGCGGACAACTAGGCACAGGGCCAACTTGGCGCAAGCTTTGCCTTCCTAGCCCGCGGAGCATTGGCTAGAGAAAGTATTGTTTTTGGCAAAAAAAAAATATTATTAGCGGAAGAGTTAATTACCTTTTCTTCTAGGTTACAACAGCAACCTTGAAATACCTCATTCCAACACCATTTCAGATCAGCCTCAGAAGTACGCAACATCTACAGAAGCACCTAGTAGTCCGGTCCCGACCATAGCACCCGCACCCACAATCGTACCAGTTGTTCAAATACCAGCAAACAAACCTGAGATTCGTTATGCTCAAACACCAGAAGAAATTAAGTATGCTCAATCAGCAACTGAAAGAACAATTAGTAATGCCAGGTATGATCAAAATAGACAAAGTTCCACTAGTCAACGTACAGGTTCAGCAGTATTTCAACAAGATAGAGAAAGATCTGGACAGTACCCCCAGGAACCCCAAAGATTCTTCTTGCAACAACGTTCCGAAGATCCTCTAGTTGCAATTAGACATCCGTTTCACAAAGGTGCTATCTTGGTGCCACTCAGTCAACTTCAAGGGAACGTCATTCCAGTCGAAGATGTACGAGAAGTTCAAGAAGCGAGAAGGAATTTTGTCTACAGAAACCAGCAGCAGGATTTGCCTAGTGCTACGGAGGTAAGATTTAATTTTAATTTAATACATCCTCTAAATAGCTCTCGTCAAAGTTCTGTAACTTAGTTTGTACAACTAGTTTTTTACTTGAGACTTTTCTCTATTAGGTACAAATTGAAAAACAAAAACTTTTAAGAGTCAACAACGGCCCTCCACCTTTACGACCCATACCCGTGCAAGTTGACTCAAACGGATTTATTAGAGAAGTACCTCAAAACGTCCCAACCCCTTATCCCTTGCCAATACCTGTCACTCCTGTTGTTCCAGTATCAGTTGCTGCCACACCCGTACCAAAGTATGTTAGGACAAATGAAGTGGGACACGAAATTGATGATATCCAACCACCAGTTAGCACAAGGGACTTCCAAAAATTACTGCATCAATTGGTGCTAAGACAGAAGAAACTGGAGAAGTTAAATGATTTGATGAGGACTAAAGAAATTTACCAAAATCAAGTGAGTTTAAATAAATTATTGATGGTTATAATTTTGAAATCTTGAAACTAAAAATAAAACATTTCTATTTAAATCAGGTGCAACCAGTTCTTATTCGACCAGTCCCATTACCGCTCCAAGTCACTCCAGTACCATACGTTATTAGAAAATTACCTGAATCCCAACAAGTACCCCAGCACCAATTGGTTTCTCAAAATTACAGAGGTTCCTTTCAATATGAGCCCCAGCCTCAAGAAAGTGACATAACGCCCACAGAAGTTGTTATATTACCTAGAAGGGTTTACGCTCAAATGAACCAAGCTTTGGAAGGGAGGTACTTGCATCAAAATGGTGCAGAGGATGAATCAATTAGGTAAATATCCAATACATCCCATATAATTGTATATTCATTCCCTACATTTCCTAATTTCTCTGACCCTAATTTGGGCTTAAATCAAGCACTCCAAGAATATTTATTATATATAAAAATTAATTTTCGTTACGTTATTTATCTGTTGAAGGAGGAGAAATTCCAGACAATATAATTCTGAAAATCATCTCCAAGATAGAGACGAATATCTTCCTTCGGAAGTCAGAGAAATGCTGCTCCTTAAAATGCTGAAGTTAGCCATAAATCCTGCTTTGCCTATTGATGAAAGTGAAGAACAGGTATCTTTGCCTTCAGATTTAAATCATTTACATTTGGTAGTATTAGATAGGAAGTAACCATTATCATTGACACCTTTTTAATAACTTGGTTTTTGGTGGTGTGCCTCAATACTTATTGTTTTGCACTTATGTCGTCTGTGAGTCTGTGATTGCATTTTCTTTATCAGGAAATTGAGCAAGAAATTCAGACACCTACCATTGATAGTCCGCAATATAAAAGAGCTCCAGTGAGGAACGTAGAGATACTCGGTGAGGATAATAGTGAGGACTCTCCTTCAACGGCCTCGCAAAAAGTAACCGGAAGGAGTAAGCGGGACAAAGAGGAAGACATGGAGGTAATGGAATAATACCTAATATAAAAATGGTACCAACTGAAGAACAGTAAACTATTTGTGATTTTTTTTTTGTCAGTAGAACGAAAAAACGTGAGTATTACCTACATACCTTTTGAACTTTTTTAAATGTTTAGTAAAATATGATTTTGTAGATATTTGTAGTTAGGTGGCTTATTTATTTGAAATGCAAAAACTTATTTGCCTAAATTTGTATTTTAATATATATCTTTAATATGTATCTTAATATTTATACAGGGTGTCCCGAAATTAGAGACAGTCCAAAATAGTGGTAAAAAATCATATAAACTTGGGTCCAAAATTGCTCCGTTTCCGAGATACACTGTGTTAAATTTAAAAAATAAAAATCAAAGAATAAATAAAATATATATTTTTTTAAATATTATTAAAAGTTTTAGATGGATTGTGTACAAAATTAGTAACTAGAGGTTTTTTGAAATGCTAAACCTGAATATAGATATTTTTAGCTCACACATATACTATACTATAGTAGTGTGAGCTATGGTGATCCTAATTTTCTCGAAAAAAAAAGTTGCTCCGATTTCAAAAATTTTTATATATCTTTGCGTTTCAGATGATTTTGAAACTTTTTTGTTGCGCCGTCTGTCTGTCTGTCTGTCTGTAAAGACCAACGCGCATAATTCAAAAACCGCTTGGCCGATTTTAATGAAATTTGGTACCTGGGCTGGGTTTTGGGCCGAGATGGTCCCATTTAAAAATGAACAAATTCCACCAAACACAAACCAAATAAAAGGGTGGGGGTAGATTTCAAAAATTAGAGTTTATGGAGAAATATGGCGTGTGTGATATCAAACGAAAGGTAATTGAGTCTGGAGTTAAACAAAATACATTTTAATTTATTTAAAAAAAGGGTGGGGGTATATTTTAAAAATTGGAGTTTAAGTGAAAATATGGCGTGTGTAATATCAAACGGAGTCTGGAGTTAAAAAAAATACATTTTAGTTTTTTTTAAAAGGGTGGGGGTAGATTTGAAAAATTAGAGTTTAAGTCAAAACATGGCTTGTGTGGTATGAAACGAAAGGTAATTGAGTCTGGAGTTCAATAAAATATACTTCAGTTTTTAATTATATTAGCTTTCAAGTAGATACACTAAAACTATAGTACCCAGTGTGAGCTTATGTGCCCATAGATTGGCGGAGTATTTTTACTATGGCCGTTAGAGGGCGCTTCTATTATTTAAAATGACCACACATTTTTTCTCAGTGTAGTTTTTACTTTTTTTGTTAAAAAGATAATTTCCTAGGCCTTTCGAAGCAAAAAGGTACTTCTGTTACAATCCGGTAAAGTAAGCCATTTTCCAGATTTGTCGGTTTTTAACCAAATTATTTTGAATAAAAAAATTAAAAATTTAAAAAATTTAAAATACTAGAAAAAATAAGTCACAGTGTTTCCGAATAGTACATTGGGCACAATTAATTCCAATTACAAATTTTCTTTTTTTCAAAATAATTTGAATTTGGAGTTTGGTGCGGAATCGAACCCTAAAAATCGGATTTTAATTAAAGTAACTTTTTAGCTTAGAATTGCTTAGAAAATTATTTTATTAATAAAAAGCGTAAAAAACTACACTGAGAAAAAAGTTATGATAATTTTAACTCAACAAAAGGGCAGTGTGAAGCGCCCCTTAACAGTCATAGCAAAAAGGTGTTCATGTTCATGTTTTGCATCCCATAAGGTTTACTGGTACAAATGTTGAAATTAATACGTTTCAAACGGTTCATAATAATTTAAAAAACTCGATTTTCATTTTTTAAATTTAACACCCGATATCTCGGAAACGAAGCAATTTTATTTATACCCTAGTTTAAATGAACTTTTATCTCTATTTTAACCTCTAATTTCGAGACACTCTGTAAAGACAGGGTCACTGCAATGATTATACAACTTGAACACAGATAGCCAACCCAACAAACTCCATAACAGCAGCTCTGCCATGCCATCATTGGAACTACATGAATATACGGCAGAGCCACCTGTCCGCTGCTGTTATGAAGTTTGCTGAGTTGCCTACCGGTGCAGAAGTTGTGTAATCATTGGTCACTGTTAAGTATGAAAACGATCGATGAATAGGTACAATATAGAACAAGTTTATTATAAGAAGTTTTAGGCTTTTTAAATGTCATTAAGCATCAGTAGTTTAAATTATACAGGGTTGGTAAAGAAGTTGCTGCACAACAATTTTTTTTTAATGAAACGATGTTTTGATAGTAGAAAAATTGAACCGTTTTTAAGCTGACAAATTTTGAAAAAAATAATATTTACATAAGATATTTTTTGTTTTTATTATTAAAGTCTAGCTTTTACAAAATATTAAAGAATTGAAATATTAAATAACCTATGGGCGCACCCAGGGGGGGGCCTCGGGGGGCCGGACCCTCACAAGCCTTAGATTTTTTAATATATTTTTAATATATTTCATAAAAAAACACAAAAAATAGCTTAAAATTCGACATCATGAGGCTTCGGGCCCCCCCAAGAGGCCTCGGGCCCCCCCCAATACATATTCCTGGGTGCGCCACTGAATAACCTAATTACAAGGTTTAACAATTCTAATTAAAAAAATTTTACTTTGTTGTGTCTTGACTTTTCCACAAATTTTAACAAATATCGATGTATGAATATTTTATTCGATATCTTTGATGGGTTTTACTATACAGGGTGTCCCAACTAAAAGATAACAGAGGTGTTTTTGATTATTTTCCGTGCGAACTTGGAGAAACGCTCGGACATGTCAATTTTTTTGCGGGGGGGGGGGGGGGCAGTTTTTGGCTATCTTGAAATTTTTGTAGCACGCATAATCTTCGAGGGGTATATTATACCCTATATTTTGAATAGGGAAAGTGGATCTAGTGAGTGTCTATACAACCGTGTAAAAGTTTCAAAAATCCATTTATTATTTTTTGAGATAATTGCCTTCAAACTTTCATATTTAACATGGACTGATAAAATAAAAATTTTATAAAAATTTTATACTTTTCGGATTTAATTTTTATTTGATTAATCCCTGTTAAATTTGAAAATTCGAAAGCAAATATCTCAAAAACTAATCGATAAATGTTCGAAATTTTTACACGGTTGTAATAGTTATTTAAACAACAAGGTTTGAAAACGACTCTTTGCACACGATCGAGACAGTTTGCGAGGTCTACAAGTCGAGGGAGTGTGCAAAGAGGTTTCCAAACGAGTTTTTTACAATATTTTTTATACGACTGCTAATAAAGAAAGAAAAATCAAATTTTAATTTAACTTGTTTTTATTTCCGACATTTTTACAACAAAACTTTAAAAATTCAACAATTTTTTTACGTATCTAATCAACAAAACATACGAGCACTGACGGTTGCTACGGAACTAAGCCAACTTATATTGATGGGTGACAACAACAAAAATCATAATGACGGGAGACCCGTATGCAGAAATGACATAGGCGTGCGCAAAAATGACATAAGCGTGTGCAAAACGTTTTGCACACAGCGTGCGCAAAATGCAATTTTCAGATCGTGTTCTCCGTGCGCAAATCCCCTTTTACAAGACAGTCGTATAAAAAGATATTCAAGAGAACTTTTAAAAAAAGATATCTCTAGACCCACTTCCCCTATTCAAAATATAGGGGTAAAGTGTCCCCCTCGCAAACAAAATCGACGTGTCCGAGTGTTTCTCCAAATTCGGACGAAAAATACCCAAAAAAACCTCTGTGTCCTTTTAGTTGGGATACCCTGTATATTATCTACTAATTTACCGAATTTAATAATTTTAAATAAATTGAAATTTGAAATTAACAATTGTTTTGAACATGCAAATGTGTGGCCAGTGGTTTTTTAAAATAAAATTAATTAATTTTAACTTTACCTTGGGGTAATAGTGTTAAAACACCATTGTTTAAGATATTTTATAAAAATTGTGTAAATATAAAAATAGCCTAGGCATAGCTTTATTAGTTTATTTAACAGATATTTAAATATTGCATAAACAGCGCAAATTATTACCAAAGATGTGAACTTTTGTGTGTGTGTGAATTTTTCCTGTTGTTATTTTTTGCATTTAGTTTTTAAGACAAATAATAAAACCAACAAAAAATTTACATACATTGTGTTGTTTTTTATTTTTTCCCAAAATCTTGGTGGTATTGTTTGGAACAATATCTGGATCTAATCAAAATGTTTTAAATTATTAGTCAATTAGCTTTATTTATCTAAAGCCTGTTTTGTGTTCTGTAGGCAAAAATAATTAAAAAGTTCCGAAAACAACTAGGGAAAAACTGAAAGAGCAATATCAGTGAAAAACTGCCAAGAAATTATAGGATTAAGTCTGTGTTTACTGTGTACTTCTTATTTTTTTACGCATTTTACAGAACATTGATGACTTTTGGTTATAGTTGGTGAACACTGTTGCCAAACATCACATAACCACCGGTTTTTTAAAAACTAATTTTCAATAACGGGCATATAATTAATGAATGAATGAATGAAACGTCTTTTATTGATATAAAAAAATATATATATATATACCTACATTAACAAGGCGAGATTTAGCTTTTTTTCTCGGTGGAGTCCAATTGCTACTCTTACATCTAACCTTTTAAGTAGACTATTTTTATATAACAACTTAATAAATAATTTATACTATAATTAATAGATATTTAATTATTTTTAACTTAAATTTAAATAAGAAATATGCTCCTATATATGTAAGCAAAATTACTAAACCTACCACAAAGTAATACAACCTACAGACGAAGACAAAGGAAATTTATTTGCCGAGATATTATACTGGTTATCAGAGTTATATTAGTTCACCATTCAAAAGCAACAATTTAGTTTTTCTTTTAAACTTTTCAATAGGCAGTGCTGCCAGATTATTCGATAATTTATTATAAATATGTGGCGCATTATAAGAAAAGCTTGATTTAAAAGATGAAGTTTTATGTTTTGGCAAGTGAAGATGTCTATTATGACACTGTGACCTAAATTTAATTTTTTTTGCCAGGTATGAAGGAGTTTGTGTCGTGAGTATTTTATGTGTAAACACCAGAAAATGGTGTTTACGCCTTTCTTCCATTTTTAGCCAACTCAGTTCCTGAAACGTATCCGAAATATGATCGTATTTACGTAATCCAACTATTACTCGAGAGCAAGTGTTTTGAACTTTTTGAATGCGTCTTTTTTCATTTTCAGTTAGACAATTTCCGTAAACAACATCACAAAAATTCAAATGTGACAAAACCAAAGCATCTTTTTTGTTTTTGTTCGATAAGAATTGTTTATTGGCATATATCAGTTTAAGAGACGCGTATGCTCTTTTTAACATTAAAGAAACATGTGTGTTAAACTTTAAATGTGGGTCCATATGCAGATCAAGATGCCTAGCATTTTCTTTCTCTTGTTTAAGAATATTGTTTTGAATACGAACAGTAAAATTTTGTTCAACTTGCCTAATGTTATTTTTTGATCCAAACAGCATAAACTTGCATTTTTCTGAATTAAGCTTTAGGGAGTTTTTCTCCGATAAGTTTGAAATATGATTGAGGTCTAAATTAAGTAGGTAATTAGGTTCTTGTGGATTTTTGGGGTCAACTTCTATATGGATCTCCGTGTCATCAGCAAATGGTTGAGCCTGACAGTGTTTTATGGAACGAATTATGTCTGCAAGGTATACTTTATGTTAAAAAGTAGAGGATCGAGTATTGACCCCTGAATGAATTAAATCTGCGGATTACCCCGCATTGGTAGCTATTGAAATAATTGCCTGGTATCAAAAATATTTTAAATTTACATTACATTATGACATAACGTTATATGCGCGGCAACACTGTCTCTAAATAAAGGAAGTAGTAGCCTGCGTTATTGTAACACACTATTCTTTACTAAAGGATAAGGTTCAAACCAGGTAACAGCGCATGCCTCAAATAAAAGATAAGAGAAAAATGGGACAAGCAAAAGGTCGATGCATGCACTGACTCATTTGGCTAACTGTAATATTTATAATAATTATTTAAAGTGAGAGTGAGTAATGTCATTCATGAGGTTAATGTATGCAAGTAGATGAAGCATGAACAACAATACGAAATTTTAATAGGACTAAGATAAATATTTACCATTGTAATGAAGTTATTAGACAATCTTGCAGACATGGGAAGAAAAATTAAAGAATGAAATAATAGTAGTTCCAGATAGAATTTTTCTCACAATTAATTATGCTAAACTGGTTGTTTTCGATGTTTTGAAATAGCGCGAGAAGCGTGGCAATTCTTATGTGGCCAGTTATTAAGAATTTTTTAAGTCCCCAGAATTTCGAAATAATTGGGTCAATCCATGGACGCATATACAGTTTGGAACAACCAAATGGAATAAATTCGACAACGAATAAATAAGGGCGTGTTGCAGTGGCGGATCCAGGGGGGGGGGGGGCACTAGGGGCACTTGCCCCCCCCTTGAGAATTTTTTGAATATACAAAAAATGAATAAAACGTTATGTTTTTGCTAATAAAAATTCAAAATTATTGCCTGCGGCGCATGAAAGTATATATTGTTAATATCATCGAAATTACAACCACTGACTAATTCAAAAAAATGCTGCTTAAAAAAATATATACCGGTTTTTTACCAACAGAGAATAAGAGGCACCTCTGGATCCGCCCTTGGCGTGTTGGGAAAAACGCTTGGACAAGTCGATTTGTATTTTTAAATGCGCATATTTTTCAAAAAGAATTATATAGGGTGTGCCATGTGTCTGAGGCCAATACCAACTTTGTTATTTTAAATGCGACCCCCTGTATATTATTTATTTTTTGAATTTTTCAGAAAATTCTAGACATAATTTATGTACAATGTCCTATACCTAACTCTAACCATTTATAAAAAATTGACAGTTCAAAAACGACAATTTCCAGTTTCGAGGCGGAATATTTCGAAAACGGTTAGAACTATGGAAAAACGTCTTACATGTCCCTATCCTTGTTTTAATTATATATCGATTCACATCAACCACGACCACATTCGGTTTTAAAGGAAATCCGCAAATTCCGGTTAAACCAGAAGTGTTTTGTGTTTTTTTTTGTTAATGTACTGTTCACATATTTTTATCCAAAGATAGTTACAGTTTTATCGCGCCGTATGTCTAGTAAACCCCAATTTGTCTGTACACCATATACCACACTGATGCACGTGCATCTTTATAGGGGTAAGCTTTACCTCTATTTTTTAAATTTCGAAAGTGGCTCGAATGACACTACTTTTTTTTGAAGGTCTGGTGAATGTCTTTAAAACTCTCTAAAAATTTAAAAAATCTATCGATTAGGTTTTCAGATATTTGCCTTGAAATTTTCAAATTTATTATGAACTGAGTAAATAAAAATTAAATCAAAATTTTATATTTTTATTGGTTTTAAATCTGGAAACTTTATTTACAAGATCTAGAACTGACCTCAAAAAACAAATTAATACAATTTATTAAAATCAAAATTGCAAATAATCCTTAAATTAAATTACAACAGCACAATTAGTAGGTAGGTTCTATTCCAAAACCGATTCTAGCCTTGAAACCTCCTCGATTTGAATTACGACCGGTTCCAGTTCCAAACTATCTTTTTCGGGATCGTTCCAATCTTGAACGGACCCACTACCCCAAATCATGAAAAAAATTGAGGTGAAGAGCAAGATTACTGTGGATACACCGAAGACTAATCGCCACCAACCTGCAAACTAAAATATTGTTTTGTTAATAATTTGCGAACACAAAATCTTAGAAGAAAGTTGAGGAATATATGTATCTCTCTTTTAAACTATTGAAAACTCTTTTTTTATTTTTTATTTGTCAAACACACTGTGTTTATTGTATTACAATTTAGTCAGTAAGACTAATTAGCAATTTTGTTTTAACTTAATTTACTAGAAAAGTAAGATTTAAACTTAGGGTTCACTCAACAGTTCTCCCCGCTTTGTTTAGTCTGTAACTCACAATTGTGTTGTGTTTGTAGCATTATTTTGTTCTATATATTTAATAATAACTTAGTTTACTAGCTCAAACGACTTCACTCTTTTTAGTCTTCGAACTAGCATAGTATTGTCTAGAAGCTGAATTGCTTCCACATTCACATGCCGATAAAGTCTATCTTCATGGCTTTTTGCGTACTTTTTTATAGTCTCTGCTACAGTTTCGATTTTTAGATCTCGATGAAGGTCACTATTTCGAACGTACCAAGGTGCATTCACAATGTTTCTTAATACTTTATTTTGAAATCTCTGTAAAACTAGAATGTTACTCTCTTTAGCACAACCCCATAGTTGAATACCATATGTCCATACTGGTTTCAGTATTTGTCTATAAAGCTATATGAAAACTCATAAGGCATTTTTTGGAAGTAAACCTAATTTCTAAGCTTTTTAAATTTTATTATAACGGAAACGAATTTTTTTAGATGATGATGATGATTTAGTAATGATTTATCACAAAAAATGTCTTGCCTCTTTATTTTAATGTGAAACAATAGTAGTTTACCTAACTAGTGCGGAAAGTGCCTCTTTTCCGCACGCGATTGCAGATGGCCAAACGACGCGAAAGCGGAGTTTGGCCAGCAATCAAGTGCGGAAAAGACACTTTACGCACGAGTTAGGTACACTATTTTTTCTATAAGCGTGAGGAAAAAACTAAAAATTAATCAGAAAATTATTTATATTCAAAACGTTTTAATCAAATCAATTATTATTATTCACATTCTAGCGGCTTCTAGAACTGACTGGGGTAGATCTTCGTCCGAAGAATCCATTGAAAATCTGATTTTTTTGTTTGAAAAATTCAAAAGACGCTTGTATCTGCAAAATTGGCTTTGTTTTGACAGTTTGTTTGTACTTTGTTGCTATGGTGATTTAAGATGCCAAATCTAAAACCACTAGTGTTCATTGTTGTTTGACATTCACAATGACGATATTTATACCGGGGAGGTTTCAAACTTATAATTTGAACCTATTTTACTGAAAACTTTATTTTATCGAAAATATTGAAAATATAGCAGAATTTTAGTCAATTTGAATATTTTTAGGATATTTCGTGTGCTAGGAAAGATACAAATGTATTTTGAACGGTCTAAATGTTATAGAACACCTCAAAATCGTAACAAATTTACTTTTCCGCACTAGTGCGGAACACTAAAATGCGTGCGGAAAAGTGGACTTTTCCGCACGCTTATAGAAAAAAATTGTTTTATTATAAATTGAAACTGAATTAATCTAAGGCACTTCGTAGCTACAAAATTAAGCAAGAATTCTGTATGACTTATATGAAGACAATTTGCTTTGTTACAAAATGAAGTATACTGAAACAAAATAATAAATAAGAAAAATAAAGACTTATTTGAAGATTAAACGCAACGTTGAACAAAACAGAAATTTTTTAATTCAAGACAAAATGTTTTAAGGTAAAACAATTTATTCAAGAAAACAATGTGTTTTCATTGTAGACAAATTTTTTTGCCGTGTAGATTTGAAAACATAGGTTTTGTTATATTTTCTTCATAGAAAACTAGATAAAATCACTTATCACAAAAAATCTGTATCAGGCGGTGTATATAAGCCAAAAGACAAGACTGACGTTGTCGAACCAATTAAATAGATATCTAACTAATTTAAAAAAATTACTTACTGAACCATGAAGGCCTTCAGACACGCAGTAGTTTGCTGCTAGTAGCCCTGCTGCCCCCACCGTTTGGCACAGACCAAAAACGGTCCCTAAAAAAATTAACAGGTTTTGCGTCTTAGTTTGATCAACAACCACAAACCAAAATTTTTTGACAAATTTTTTTTTGTAATAATGTTAGGGTCTTAAGTCACTTTTTAAAAATATACTGGGCCCTCACATTTATCCGATTTTTTTAGGTAGATGAAAAGGTACAGTCCTTCCATTATATTAGGGAGCGCGCGCTTTGCCTAAATACTAATACTTTGAGCAAAACTCGGCAACGTTGCGCCAACTCTCACCGCACAGCCGACGAGTCGTTAAATACCGAGATGAATTCCATCAAAGGAGCATGCGCCAAAATTAACGTCAAAATGTCTAATTTAAATTATTGGCGCGAATACCGGGATT
The DNA here is from genome assembly GCA_963576565.1 of Aspidapion aeneum. Taxonomy (NCBI): domain Eukaryota; kingdom Metazoa; phylum Arthropoda; class Insecta; order Coleoptera; family Brentidae; genus Aspidapion; species Aspidapion aeneum. The sequence continues at coordinate 134,370,496 of OY755040.1, forward strand.
GGCGCGAGATCAAAGAGCTTAACGTATAATAAAAAATTCAAGGTATAAAATAATGGTCAATTCTAATTTTTAGGTATGATTTTATGTAGGTATCGGGTGGTTTTTTATAACCTGAGCACTCAGCAACTTTATCATTGAAAATAAAGGGCTATAATAAATTGTAGCTTTTAATTATGATAACTTTAAAAGCCAACATAATTTTTTTCTATCCGTCACCATGTACAGGGTGTCCCAAATTCGATATCTTTGGGAGGTTTCGGGTATTTCTAGAGAGGTAAAAAAACCTGATCCCCCTTTGCGACACTCAAATTTCAAAAGAAGCTTAAAGGTGAAAATCGCATTTTGATATAGCAAGCCGTTTTTAAACTACGGGGTGTTTCTAAAAAGTCTGCATTTTGGGAAGGGGTCTAACTTGTTTATTTATTAATATTTTTTATTTCTGTGAAAACATTCCTAAGACACTTTTTTTAGAGGAATTAAACTGTTAAATTAAATTTCATTTGTCACGTTTAGTTTTTGAGATACCACATAAAATATTTTTTTTTTATTTTTACCACATATTTTAGTTTGCTTAATGGGTTAAAATATTTTAATATTATAAAATTATAAAAATAAAAAAATAATAAAGAGGTGATTAAAAAATAAAAATAAAGAAAACAATAAAAAAAATTAAAAATTAAAATATTGAGTGTGATACATCATTTTAAAGGAAATTTTAAGCTGATTTTAAAAATCGAATAAAAAGAGAGTTATTCTGTAAGAAAAATAACAACTTCATGCAATATTTTAAAAACCAAAACAGATAAGTAAAAACCGTTTACATCTGTCAATTCTTCAAGAAAAGATCTATAAGAAAGCTATTTACACAAAAGCAAAATGCAGACAAAAACACTCCGTAGCTTAAAAACGGCTGGCTTGCACCTTTAGGCTTCTCTTAAAATTTAGGCGTCGCAAAGGGGGCTCAGTTTTTTTCTATTTCCCCTAGAAATACACGAAACCACAAAAAAACAACGAATTTGGGACACCCTGTACAGGGTGTGACAATGAAGTCGATTTTTTGAGAGGGAACACCCTGTATATTTTTGCATTTTAAGATTCGTCTTTTCTTTTTGATTTCAAAAATTTACAATATCTATGTGCTGCGATTAATATTTTTTGAGGTATATGCAGTATTTCTTCTATATTGCATTTCACGATTATTTTGTTTTGCCATGGGAGTATTGACAAATTGAAATGCGCTAAATCTTTTAAAAAAATGTTTATCGTAGCATAGACATACAGTAGAACCCGGATGACAGTGTTTATTCAAATTAAATTGGGCACTAAATAATTTGTCACACAACTTGCACGTCACCGGCATTTTCACAGCACAAAAACGACGAATTTTCATCAAAAAGAACTGGGAATTATTAAAGTTTTGCTGAATAAAACCATACTGAAATATCTCTCAGTTGATTGGTTGGCAGAAGTGACAAATCAACGCTTGCGCACGTCTTGGAATTCATCTCGGTATTTAACGACTCGTCACAGACGCACTAAGAGTGAAAGGGGCGGGTCATTGTTGCGTAGAAGATATATACAGGGTGATTCATTATATTTTAAACCCCCAGCGCCTTTAATATCAATAATAGAAAAAAAAATTAAAATAAAAGTTTTATATATTATTTTGCCTTTCAATTCACATGACAGATGTTGTCAAATGTCATTCTATAAGTCAAAATTTGACATCGACTTGCTTATATTAAAGAAAACACCCTGTATAATATAAATAATAATTGAATTTGAGTTAAATTATACCTGCAAAATTTGGGGCAATGTCGGCGGCACTGGAAAACACTCCAGCAGGAGTCGCTCCTGTCATGGCTAAGGCGGCAGTGTACAAGGCGGCTGGGGCTGCTGGATCGCAGCCAGTGTAGCCCAAGATGAACATTAACGCGGCAGGTGGGTAATGAGCTAAAATATCATTGTCTCATAATTTGCCTGACTTGTCTCATTTTTTAGCTTTTTCAAGGTAAAATATGAGACACAGTTTTAATGTTTTTTTCTCATATTATAGGTCAAATTTCTATGTTTTTACGTTTGCAATATTTTTCTGATTATCGCTTATATCCTAAAAAAAATAATTTGAGCTCTACAGAGGAGTCTAAAATTTAAAAAAAATTAAATTTAAAAAAAACTCTGTCATATTTAAACCACTTGACCCTATAGTGGTTGTAGATAAAAAAAAATTGCACTTTATATATATGTTTGCTACAGGGATCTAAAACTCAAAGGAATTAGTTACTTACACATATAAACAAATAACTTTCTAGCTGTTGTGGTGGACACTATTCCAGATTCCCGAACATGATCTACTACAGTGCCAAAAGTCACTGCAGCAAAAAAGTGCCCTATGTGGGGCAGATATTGCAAGATGTCTTCCTAAAAAAATTTATAGGTACTTACATCATCATCTTTCAATTTTAAAAAACTTGCAGGATGAGTGAGTTTCTGAAATTATACTAATTTATTATCTTTAGCAAAAGCGTCTGATGAAGACAAAGTAAACATCATTATTGTATATAACTTAATTTGCTAGAAATAGAGAATGTTAGAATTTCATCACTTGTGTACCCTGTCACTTGTGTCTCTTTATCTCAAGCATTGGCGTAGCTAGGGGGGACAGGGGGGGGCCTGCCCCCCCCCTGAAGTCCCTCAGACCCCCCTAAGATATTTTAGGCCTCCCCTACCGACTACTAGTAAAAGAACATGACGCTGAAAATACATACTTTTCTATTATTGTTCGGGAAATATTCAAATAAAATAGGTGCATTAAAATTTAAAATCATTCAAATAATGTTTACATTTCAGGAAAAAGCCCTTCTCTTGCGGAATTAGGCTTTTTCTCTTTAAATTATCGGTAACTTTTCTGCACTTATGCAATTTCCCGAAAATATTTTTTAAATTTAAACATAATTATGCATATTGAATATTTCATACATATTGGCGACATCTTGTAAAATATTATAGAAGTGTAAGTTAAATTTCGCATTTAATAAAGACAGCGACCTTTGCCCCTCTGTTTCCGAAATCGGGTTGTAGATGTCGTAAGCTTATAAAAGACCTTTTTAAACTGTTTTTCTAAAATAAATATAGTAATCTTTTTAGTTTTTTTGAGGTTAGCGTTTAGTGTCTTATGGAAATTTTCCGATTTTGGTGACAATTTCATAACCATTTTCATATTAAGTTTTCCCACGTCGTTAAATGGAATAAATTCGTCGAGCAATACCGGGAAATTTTTAATATTAATACTTCTGCTCTAAGCGCAGAAATGACCGTTTTAAAGAATTGTATTTTTCGGTTAAATCAAACTGTTGGTCATGATTCTATCAAACAACATATAGCAGAAAACACCTATCCAAACCTCTACCAACTTTTTAAAGTTGCGAGTATTCTTCCATTTTCAAGTGCAACTTGCGAGAGGTCTTTCTCTGCCATGAGGAGAGTTTTTAATTGGCTTAGAACAACTATGACTCAAGAGAGACACTCAGGTTTGTCATTGTTATTCATAGAAAAAGATGTTGAGGTCGACTTAGACAGTGTGGTAGACGCTTTCAGTCAGCGACGTAGAAAACTTTCTTTGTAGAATTGCTGAATTACATACTTCCTGTGTATACATATAAATAAATTGGTAAATGTATTATTAAATTTGTTATATTAAAATATTAGAACATTTAATGCGCGTATTTTTTTTATTCATTGCACACTTTGCACGACTCTTTAAAACCTATGTTTGCTTTTTGTTCAAGATAGACCGGGGCCACGGCCCCCCCTGAAAAGCAAGGCTAGCTACGCCAATGATCTCAAGTGAGCAGCAATAAATTCACGGTTCGTTGAAATTTAATATTAATAAAGATAATTATGTGGATTTAAATAAAATTAGTGTAACCATATTGCAAAAAAGATAAAGATTGCTGGAAAAATTTCTGGATTCAAGATAACAATTTTCCATTTTCATACTTACGTAATCCATACCAAATCCATAAACTAACTTGAGATACTTGGTTACGCCTAACATCAACGTGGCATCCGCCCATTGGCTCCCCACTACTGCTACTCCGCATGCCCAAGCCGGTTTTGAGCTTAAAAGTCGTCTCCAGGGAAGATTTCTATGTTCCTGTAAAAAATTTGTTAATTTAATAAGCTGTTTATTAAAGTACCTACTTGTACAGTCGGGGACTTTTTAAATTGCCGTTTTATTTTTCTTCTGTCAAAATTAATCAATTAAAGAAATCAAAAAAAAAAATATATTAAAATATGTATGTATACAGACAGAGGTAAGGTTCACAGCTTTTTTGATTTGTTTCAAACAACTTTTCCGAATTTCAAATAGGATTTTTTTTTTCCAGGGCGGCAATTTAAAAAGTCCCCGACTGTACCACCCTGTAATTTTGGACTTCCATTGTCTTTATTTATTTTAAATTTCTTTTACTTAGTATCTCTAACCGTTTTCAAGTGTAAACAAAATGAAATTAATTAAGATATTAACCACAGAAATCTACAACATTAAAAAGAACTTATAACAGAATGGTTATTCCGAGAAATTAATAAACTCAACGATATCTAAAATTAAAAACAAACCAAATGTAGCAAATTCTCAAAATAATAATCTGTTGGGATTTATTAACATTCTATAATGTTCAAGCGATCGCAGAAAACAGAAGACGAATAACCAAACACTATAATATTAAAACAGTATTTTCATCGGGAAAGGACACGGAGTTTTGTTACTAAAACAAAACCAGAAAATCCCTCAAATAATAAGGAATGCATGTACAGTCGGGGACTTTTTAAATTGCCGCCATCGAAAATAAAAAATATTCCCATTTGAAATTTGGAAAACTAGTTTGAATCAAAACAAAAAAATTGTAAACCTTACCTCTATTTGTATAGATACTTATTTAAAAAATATTTTTTTTATATATTTCTTAGTGTAATGATTAATTTTGATAGGAAAAAAATACACCGGCAATTTAAAAAGTCCCCGACTGTACCACATCCCTTGTGAGTGTGGCGAATAAATAAAGCCAATGGAAGTCCGAAATTTGGTCTCTAATTTTGTCTACGACTTTCAAGCAAAACTGAACTGCACCTTATTTTTTATGTAACTTTTACTCACATCTCTTTTTGGCCTATTAGGATTTAATGTCTCCTCCACAAATCTCCACCACAAAAAGTACCAAATCAAAGAAATTCCAGCTATGATGTAACTGAGCCAATCTCTACCTAGTTTCTGAACTACAATGGTGCCTAGGATCCCCACCACGGAATATCCTAGGTTCACAGCTAAAAAATTCCTAAGTTAACAGTTAAAAAAAGTATTTAAAAACATCGAATATTTCCAAGCCCGGACATCTAGATAGCAAACGGCAAGGGCCTCCGACCCAAGGTGCTGCCTAGGGGCCTTCAGGGGTTCATTTTTTTTTCTCAAATCTGCGCTTGGTCGATACATACTTTAGTACGATTTTTATTTAAAAAAATTTATGCTTCTTTGTTAGCTTTAGTCGAGCAATAGACACAGGAAAAGGGAGAAAGAAAAAAAGTTCTAAAATATCTAATTGCTTAACATTCACAGTGTTAAAACCGCTCAAGTTACCAAGGTAGAGCTAAGCAAGCAACTTACCAGAATATAAGGATACGAAGCTGCTAAGCCTCTTTGGCTTTATCCAGGTTACTGCTATCATGTGCGCAGCTGGCCAAGTAGCTGCCTTAAAAAGTTTAATATTATTATTTTAATCCATTCTTCATTATTTGAAATTATTTATTTTATCTTAACATCTAAATAATATTTTCGGATGACAAAAGTTAGTTAGTTTCTGACCATACGCTTATATTGGTGTGCCTTATTACCGACTCGTACACGATATTAAAGCCCACCAATGTAGAATAATATATTTTTTTAAATATTTCTATATGTGTTTAATAAATTTAACTTTTTTTCGTGAGGTTAGATGAATAACTCTATAAGTCATTGAAAGTTGACACAGAAATCTTAGCTTCCACATTTATTTTAACATATTTCGGTCGTAAAAAACTGGAGGGCCCTATTACCGACACGTACTGGATATTAACGCCCACCAATGTAGAATAATATATTTTTATCAATATTTCTATATGTGTTTAAAAAATTTAACTTTATTTCGTGAGGTTAGATGAATAACTAATAACTCTATAAAGCATTGGAAGTTTTCACAGAAATCTTAGCTTCTACTTTTATTTTTACATAATTCGGTCGTAAAAACAGGGTGGGCCTTATAGCCCTCACCTACCTTAATGGAAGACTCACCATAAAAATACCTTGAATAAGCCTTATGGTCACATGGCCAGCTGTCAACCAAGAAGCTGGAACCAAAACTGCCAATACTCCGGCTCCAACAACACCGGCTCCATAGAGTCTTTCTGCTCCTAAAATTTTTAGATTTAAAGGAACTTGGAAAGTACTATGATATTAGGGAGTTTTGGCGCGCTAATTTGAAACTTCGTTGTGGTAGTGGTAAACACTGCGTCTGCGCACTAGTGAAATATCATTCCGTCGTCATAATTAACCACTAAAACACAAGCGCGGATCTGGGCATAAATCTAGGGGGGGAGGAATTAATTGTCGACGAAAATTTTTTTTATGCATAAATGTTTTTTCTAGGGGTATAATTATCCGTTACGCTCTTTATTTATTAACTAAAACTGCATATATTTTTTTCTAAGTGAGGGTAATTACCCCGTTACCCCCTCAAATCCGCGCTTGAGCCCTACCATACTGCAACTCGGTGCTTTTGCTGATAAACTGTGTAGTTTTTGAAATATAAATTTTCAAAGTTTGGCCATGTTGGTCTTATGGGATTCCCTACCCTAAAATTCGCTAAATGACGTTTTTCCGAATCCTAACTTAGGATGTAGTTATTTAATATCTCTATGGCCTCACCATACTGCAACTCGGTGCTTTTGTTAATAAACTGTATAGTTTTTGAAATATGAATTTTCAAAGTTTGGCCATTTTGGTCTTATATGATTCCCTACCCTAAAATTCGCTAAATGACGTTTTTCCGAATCCTAACTTAGGATGTGGTTTTTTAATATCTCTATGGCCTCACCATACTGCAACTCGGTGCTTTTGTTAATAAACTGTATAGTTTTTGAAATATGAATTTTCAAAGTTTGGCCATTTTGGTCTTATATGATTCCCTACCCTAAAATTCGCTAAATGACGTTTTTCCGAATCCTAACTTAGGATGTGGTTTTTTAATATCTCTATGGCCTCACCATACTGCAACTCGGTGCTTTTGTTAATAAACTGTATAGTTTTTGAAATATGAATTTTCAAAGTTTGGCCATTTTGGTCTTATATGATTCCCTACCCTAAAATTCACTAAATTATGTTTTTCCGAATCCTAACTTAGGATATGGTTTTTTAATATCTATATGGCCTCACCATACTTCAACTCGGTGCTTTTGTTAATAAACTGTATAGTTTTTGAAATATGAATTTTCAAAGTTTGGCCATTTTGGTCTTATGGGATTCCCTACCCTAAAATTCGCTAAATGACGTTTTTCCGAATCCTAACTTAGGATGTGGTTTTTTAATATCTCTATGGCCTCACCATACTGCAACTCGGTGCTTTTGTTAATAAACTGTATAGTTTTTGAAATATGAATTTTCAAAGTTTGGCCATTTTGGTCTTATATGATTCCCTACCCTAAAATTCGCTAAATGACGTTTTTCCGAATCCTAACTTAGGATGTGGTTTTTTAATATCTCTATGGCCTCACCATACTGCAACTCGGTGCTTTTGTTAATAAACTGTATAGTTTTTGAAATATGAATTTTCAAAGTTTGGCCATTTTGGTCTTATATGATTCCCTACCCTAAAATTCACTAAATTATGTTTTTCCGAATCCTAACTTAGGATATGGTTTTTTAATATCTATATGGCCTCACCATACTTCAACTCGGTGCTTTTGTTAATAAACTGTATAGTTTTTGAAATATGAATTTTCAAAGTTTGGCCATTTTGGTCTTATGGGATTCCCTACCCTAAAATTCGCTAAATGACGTTTTTCCGAATCCTAACTTAGGATGTGGTTTTTTAATATCTCTATGGCCTCACCATACTGCAACTCGGTGCTTTTGTTAATAAACTGTATAGTTTTTGAAATATGAATTTTCAAAGTTTGGCCATTTTGGTCTTATATGATTCCCTACCCTAAAATTCGCTAAATGATGTTTTTCCGAATCCTAACTTAGGATATGGTTTTTTAATATCTCTATGGCCTCACCATACTGCAACTCGGTGCTTTTGTTAATAAACTGTATAGTTTTTGAAATATGAATTTTCAAAATTTGCCCATTTTGGTCTCATGGGATTCCCTACCCTAAAATTCGCTAAATAATGTTTTTCCGAATCCTAACTTGGGATGTAGTTATTTAATATCTCTATAGCCTCACCATACTGCAACTCGGTGCTTTTGTTAATAAACTGTATAGTTTTTGAAATATGAATTTTCAAAGTTTGGCCATTTTGGTCTTATGGGATTCCCTACCCTAAAATTCGCTAAATGACGTTTTTCCGAATCCTAACTTAGGATGTGGTTTTTTAATATCTCTATGGCCTCACCATACTGCAACTCGGTGCTTTTGTTAATAAACTGTATAGTTTTTGAAATATGAATTTTCAAAGTTTGGCCATTTTGGTCTTATATGATTCCCTACCCTAAAATTCACTAAATTATGTTTTTCCGAATCCTAACTTAGGATATGGTTTTTTAATATCTATATGGCCTCACCATACTGCAACTCGGTGCTTTTGTTAATAAACTGTATAGTTTTTGAAATATGAATTTTCAAAGTTTGGCCATTTTGGTCTTATGGGATTCCCTACCCTAAAATTCGCTAAATGACGTTTTTCCGAATCCTAACTTAGGATGTGGTTTTTTAATATCTCTATGGCCTCACCATACTGCAACTCGGTGCTTTTGTTAATAAACTGTATAGTTTTTGAAATATGAATTTTCAAAGTTTGGCCATTTTGGTCTTATATGATTCCCTACCCTAAAATTCGCTAAATGATGTTTTTCCGAATCCTAACTTAGGATATGGTTTTTTAATATCTCTATGGCCTCACCATACTGCAACTCGGTGCTTTTGTTAATAAACTGTATAGTTTTTGAAATATGAATTTTCAAAGTTTGGCCATTTTGGTCTTATGGGATTCCCTACCCTAAAATTCGCTAAATGACGTTTTTCCGAATCCTAACTTAGGATGTGGTTTTTTAATATCTCTATGGCCTCACCATACTGCAACTCGGTGCTTTTGTTAATAAACTGTATAGTTTTTGAAATATGAATTTTCAAAGTTTGGCCATTTTGGTCTTATATGATTCCCTACCCTAAAATTCGCTAAATGATGTTTTTCCGAATCCTAACTTAGGATATGGTTTTTTAATATCTCTATGGCCTCACCATACTGCAACTCGGTGCTTTTGTTAATAAACTGTATAGTTTTTGAAATATGAATTTTCAAAGTTTGGCCATTTTGGTCTTATATGATTCCCTACCCTAAAATTCGCTAAATAATGTTTTTCCGAATCCTAACTTAGGATATGGTTTTTTAATATCTCTATGGCCTCACCAAACTGCAACTCGGTGCTTTTGTTAATAAACTGTATAGTTTTTGAAATATGAATTTTCAAAGTTTGGCCATTTTGGTCTTATGGGATTCCCTACCCTAAAATTCGCTAAATGACGTTTTTTTGAATCTTAGCTCAGGGTGCGTTTTTTTTGCACCTCTATGGCCCCACCATACTGCAATTCGTTACTTTTGTTGATAAACTGTATGGTTTTTGAAATATGAATTTTCAAAGTTTGTCCATTTTGGTCTTATGGGATTCCCTACCCTAAAATTCGCTAAATGACGTTTTTCCGAATCCTAACTTAGGATGTAGTTATTTAATATCTATATAGCCTCACCATACTGCAACTCGGTGGTTTGTTAATAAACTGTATAGTTTTTGAAATATGAATTTTCAAAATTTGGCCATTTTGTTCTTATATGATTCCCTCCCTACCCTAAAATTCGCTAAATAATGTTTTTCCGAATCCTAACTTAGGATATGGTTTTTTAATATCTCTATGGCTTCACCAAACTGCAACTCGGTGCTTTTGTTAATAAACTGTATAGTTTTTGAAATATGAATTTTCAAAGTTTGGACATTTTGGTCTTATGAGATTCCCTACCCTAAAATTCGCTAAATGACATTTTTCCAAATCTTAACTCAAGGTGTGGTTTTTTAGCATCACTGGTGGGTGGATTCGGTTCTCTCATATCTCTGGGCGCGGATTATAATGTATAGAAAAAAAAATTGGTCTAAATACAGTGCTCAACAGTCAAAGGGGCTCTTTTACCATACAAAAATTAAGAAATTTTTTTAGAAAATCCTCTTTATTTTATTTTATTATTTATTTTAGTATTTTGAGCGTTTCCTATTGGTCCAAATATTTTAAGGTTGAGTTAACACACAGACATTTCTTATCACAGCCCAACAAACAATTAAAGTTGTAACGACGAAACCCCAACTAGAAAGAATTTCTTAAAAGTAACCGCAACGTACTCCCGCTACGTCTCAGTATACCATACAGCGACGTTATAATTCCCTAAGTGGGGAACCAATTTCTGGTTATAACTACTTGGCCAAGTGTTTAAAGTCACTGTAGTAACAACTACACTACTACGTCGTAGCCAGGTATCTACTACGTCGTAGAGGCTGTTTTTTTTCCGTAATGGCATAAAAGTTGCGATGTAGTTGCAAATAATATAATCGTTTCTTTTTGGTAGAATTGTTACACAATATGGTGGACACAACAGTAAACAGACTCGCTTAGTTTTTTTGTTTGGTTATGGTTATAATATGAACTATGTTATCCAAAAGTGTGAGAATTTACGAGCAGAGGATCAAAATTCGAGTGCGACGCAAAGTTTTTTGTATAACATGCATTATATATATTGCAAAAAACCGGTGCGCCCGTAAAATTGAGCCGTTTTCTGGTAGCTGATGGAATTTTTGTGTTGTGATTTTGGAGGTTATGTTTTCATAATCGACAGTTAACTCCAACAAATGGTGCTTAAAAAGAGCATTTTTGGTAAGCTTCAACTAATTTGTTTATAAAATAGTATGGCTCTTTAATATGAGCTCATAAAACGACAACAAAAATATTAAATTTTCTTTCTTACATAAAAACATGGCGTCCCAAACTATATTCCCTGATAGTCGAAAAGGTTACATGAAAGTAGTTGCGGCTTTAAAGTTGATCCAAAAAGTTATTTTGTCTACATTGTTACATCAGATGTTACTATGATGACACAAACTTTTGTGGTAAAAATTAAAGTTATAATGTAGTTGTCGGATACACTTGTTTGGGACTCCAATGAAGCTTAACTTTCTAGTGGTAATTAAGTAGGATATAAAAGTCAGGGCGACTACGAAATAACGACTAAAAAGAAAGTAAAACTTTAGCAACGTCCTATTGTGGTAGAGAAGACTATCAGAATCGACTAGCAAGAAACAATCCTATGAAGTAGTTTAGAGGGTCGTTTTTACGAAACATCTACTATTTCCTGATACTAAATAGTTGTTAGAACTAAAAAGTAACAAATTTTGGTTGGGATCACCACATTTCTACTATAAGAAAGTAGCAAAGCCTTTAGAACATGTAGCCGCTACTATAAATGTTAGTTGGGAGTGCCGTTCATAAAATGCTGAAAGGCGCACCCGCGATATAATTTTTTGGTACTGGTCATAGACGAATGATAATACAATTTTCTGTTAGTCCTATACAAAATCAACATTGACTATAATTACCGACTCTTGCAGCAATTCTACTTGCAGCTAAGGGAGACATAAAGGTGCCCCACATAAAGGCTTGTCTTAACACCGCTTCTGTTTCATCAGTCCTTGTCATAGGAATCTACACAAAAAAGATAGTAGGTTAGGGACACGTCAAGTTTTTAAATAGATGTAAGTATGGCAAACTAAGCCAAACATTTTAAAGGTTTGATTTAGAGTGATAAGACGTAACAATTGTAAAAGACGAGGGGTCATCAGCTTCCAACAGTACTGTACAAATTTCACAACAGGACCCGACAGTACCACGACAGGACCCAACAGGACCCAACAGTACACGTCAGGACCCAAGTCCTGTTGGACGCTGTACAAAATTTTAGGGTGCCGATGACCCCTCGGTAAAAGACGTTAACCTTCCTGTTTTAATTTTATACCCACCAATTATTATGTTCCGTCAGCAAACACAAAAATTGGTGACTGACTTTTCTTTTTTTGCGTGACTTCGCCTTCTAAAGTTGCCTCTATTATCCCTACCAAAAGTCGCTGAGATCGGGGATGCCTTGCATCGTGTCGCCTCTACTTTAAAATTCTCCGCGCCGGGCCTCGGGCAAAAATCGATACCAACTTCTCTGTAGCCAATAGAATCTATTGGCTTTTAAGAATCACTTTGAAACACCCGTTATATTAATGTTTTATTTCGAACACATTTCCGCGGCCATCACTACTCGAGTAAAAAAGTAAAAAAATAAGATAGCTAGGAGAAGAGAATGCTCAATATTTTCTACTTACTTCAATATGTGGAATATGCCTGACAACATGGATTTGGTAATTAATTTCGGATGAGTCATTGCGCTCTTCGTGTGGTTGACAATACCTACGCAAAAAAAAATATTTTTTGAAAACTCCTCCCAGAAACTGAAGAACGCCTGTTTAGGGTGTTGCAATCTTTATGAGTCAAACAATACCGCGCAAAGATTTTAGCCCTGCGTTACACATACAATGTGTTTTTTCTTGAAATTGCGTGACGAGGGGGGAGAAGGGTGTCAAAAATCCTGAATTTTTGCGATACGTAATTTAATAACGTTCCGTTAAGTTATTTAATCACCTTAACTTTGCCAACAAAAAAAATATTTGAATTTTATTTATTTATTTAAGTTCAAATTTCTTGAAAATTTTGAAAATATTTAAAAATGTTCTGTTTAGAAGAGAGAAGACGTCAAAAGAGAATGTCAAAGAAATACTTTTTTGATAAATGACCTTCTGATCATCCAAATGACCATTTTTTGACGTAAAAAAGATTGGGTTTGATTTTACCTTGTAATGTAACTCGTGTTTTCCACATACTCCGCAAACTCCTCATCCGTGAAAGTTGAGGTTTGATTTGCTCTGAGTGCAACTGAGGCACTTTGCTCGACAATGCCACAAAGAACAAAACCAGTCAGAACGAAAGCTGCCAAAACCTGTCTGTTGCCAATTTGTTCTAAAAGAAAATGCTGAAGCTCAAAGCTCAAATACTGACTAAACAGGCCAGCAAGAGAAAGTGTGCAAAACCAGGGACTGATGATAACATCCATCTGTCCTTGCTGGAAACAAAAGTTTCCAGCACAAAGTATAAAAATATAAATCTCGCAAATGATGGTGAAAACTGAGCTGATTTCCTGTATTGACCCTTATCAAAAAAATCTTACCATTTACAACTTTTACAGCCACTCTTTGCAATTGCACACTACCTCTCTTTATCGTTTTGAAAGGTTCCATTTCTTTTATCACACCATTATTTAGCACAAAATAATATTAAAAAGTTTAGAAAAATAAAAATAATTTTATGAACCTCTCAAAGCATTAGATACCTAGGCACTCGTAGGACGAAATTTCATCCGCATATTAAGGATCCTTATAACTTTAATAAGGTAATTGTTGATAAACTGTTTTATTAGCATTAGATAAAACGTGTTTTATGAAATGGTTAAATCTAAAACCCATTGACATTTTGCAGTAGGACAATTATGTTTTGATACGTATTTCTTGTTAAAAAAAAACAATATATTTATTCAATGACAAGTAGGATGCCACTTTAGGTAACAAAATTGCTTATAACTCATAACAAGAACGAAGAACTGTAAAACTTTGAGCAAAATGACTGTGATCTCTGAACTGTTTGTTCTTATTACGAATTTACCAATGATCTCAAAGTTTAATTTATTTTGGAACATTCTAGGAACAATAAGGTGATTCTCTAACTCTCGATTTTATGTAACAGTGCTCCCTTCTGCTCCTTTTACAAATAGTATCGTACTCTTTTACATTTTTCTTCCTAGAATTTTTGTAATTTAAAACGTAAAAAACACTGTTCCTGAAAAAATTAATGCCTAGTACTTAGTTTTCGATGTTTTTGTTTTTCGAAGCAGATTATAAAAAATTGTTAAGGTTTTCCAATAATTTAAATGATACACGATCCTTGTATATTTTCTTCTCAAGTTTTAGTTAGTCAGTCTGTAGCTAAGTATCTAGAATTAGTAGGTACTCGTTTATCGTACTATTAGTTAGTAGGTACTAGACCTAAACTTGAAGGCAAAAATAGAAAGCGAAATGCTATACTACGCAACATTTAATAATATAAAACATTACGATACAAAATTTACATAAAAAGTAGACCATGAGCCAATTTCGAAAAAAGACAGAGAAAGGAAAGAACGTAGGTAGGGGAAAACCGTTTTTCTTTTCCGTATTTCCGCGGTCCTGCGACCTTCCGAGTCCGAATTTCACCGAAGTTTATCGACCAGGCACGCCACTGGCAAACAAGACAGCACTACATTCCGACGTTGCCGCGTTTGATGTTTAGGAAAATCGTGTTTTCTAACTCAAAAATTGCTGTTTTGAAAGAAAAAATAATTGAAAACGGGGAATGTTGGTGTTGACGAGAGTCTACAAAATATTTAAAAAAATTTTAAAAACTGTAACGAAGCGGTAGAAGTAAAAAAATGATTGCTTGAGTTTGGTCACCTTATAAACGTGATAAATTTATGGAATTTGTGAACGATCCCGCGGCCGCGGCTATCTTAACGTTTGTTATTATTGAATTTTTTTAAGGTTAAATTTCCACATTTTTTAGTTTTACCAGGTTTGTTACCAATTTAGGTTCCATTTATACTCAAAAAATGTCAGAAGAAGAGCAAAAGGACCCTAAAAGGCTGCTTTGTCGGCTAAAATCGGAGACGGGCGAAATTGCTGGTGACATGATGGATTTACCTGAAGAATGCACTGTAGAGCAGTTAACCCTCATTTGTAATGCGGTTTTGCTGCAAGAGGAGCCTGTGCCCTACTTGTTTTATATCAATGAGACGGAAATAAAACACTCTTTAGGTAAGAAGCTTAAAAAAAAATTCACTGCAGTATGTGGATGGTGTATGTATTAAGGACACTCATCGTAAAGGCAGGCTTTATAGGAAGCGAAGCTAACGTCAGGCCACAAGACGCTAGCCCTACCAAATCCACTTTCAATCCCTGACTTCGCATACGCAGATCTACCAATATTATTTACCTCATGTATTAGAATAGATGTACAGGGTGATTTTCACTTGAATGATTCTAACCTCATGAAAATAGAAAGTTTCAAAAACCTAACCTAATGAAACCTAATCAAATCTAAACCAATAATTTTTTTCAAAAAAAATCTTTCCTGACTTTTTACCCGGGATCCTAGAGGATGTGAATCCGAACCGGACCGTACGGAACCGAACCAATCCAAACCTAACCATACCCAACTAAACCTAATTAGCAGTGTTGTAGTTTAGTTTGGTTAGGTTAGGTTTGGTTCAGTTTAGTTAGGTTCGGTTCAGTTCAGATTCATATCCTCTAGGATCCTGGGTAGGAAGTGAGGAAGGTTTTTTTCTTTGAAAAAAATTATTGGTTCAGTTTGCTTTGGTTCGGTTCGGTTAGATTTGATTAGGTTTCGTTAGGTTAGGTTTTTGAAACTTTCTATTGTCATGTGGTTAGAATCATTCAAGTGAAAATCACCCTGTATTCATCTATTCTAATACATGAGGTAAATAATATTGGTAGATCTGCACATGCAAAGTCAGGGATTGAAAGTGGACTTGGTAGGGCTAGCGTCTTGTACATCAAGCTTTCTATTTTTTGGTTATTAGTTTTGACATGTTTTCCTCAGTTTCGCATTGGCAGTTCTGTTTTATTTTGAAGATATTGTTTTACACAGTATGAAGGTACCTAAACTATATATATTTATGTAATTAGAATTAAAAAGTTATGCTGCAAACTATCTTAAAACTATATCATTATTAATTAGATCTTTAGACTGTGTTAAACCACATTTTTAAAATAACAAGAAACTGCCAATGCGAAACTGAGGAAAACATGTCAAAAATTATAACCAAAAGATAGAAAATCAGAGTTAAGCTATGCTACCTGTAAAGCTTGCTTGACGATGAGTGACCTTAGTATGTATACACTTAAGGTCAAGTTGGTAAATAATAAAATTAAACGTTTAGGATAGTGTAAAAGAATTTAAATATTTTAGGCAAAACTTTAGAAGAAATTGACCACTCCCTGAGTACAGAAAATGTCATTGAAATCCTCTACCAACAGCAGGCAGTTTTTAAAGTACGCCCAGTCACAAGATGTACAGCTTCCATGCCTGGACATGCAGAAGCTGTCATCTCAGTCAGCTTCTCTCCTGATGGAAAATACTTAGCTAGTGGTTCTGGAGATACAACTGTGCGGTTTTGGGATATACAAACACAGGTAGCTATTTTGATTAATTGATTATGTTTAAAATAAATAAAGACAATGGCAGTCCAAAATTTTATTTCTACAAAGAAATTTGTACATATTGTACTACTTTTTTGAAAATTGATTGTTTTTTTATAAAGCTCACATTTAATAAATTAGTTTTATTTTGAAATATATTTTAATTAATAGCCTCTTTACTTTCAGACGCCCCACCACACTTGCAAAGGCCACAATAATTGGGTTCTCTGCATATCATGGTCACCTGACAGCACAAAACTAGCCTCAGCCTGCAAAGATGGCAAAATCATAATTTGGGACCCACAGACAGGAAACCAAATAGGAAAAACAATGGTAGGACACAAACAGTGGGTGACCTCTTTAAGCTGGGAGCCATACCATAAAAATCCTGACTCTCGGTAAGTATAGAAGGGTACTTGTACAAAAAATATACTTCTAAAAATTGTAAAATTTGATTGGTTGGTTCAGAAATAAATGAACTAGTGAATCAAAAATATAATAAAATTTGGCATTTTAATGGCTTGATCAGTTTCTGAGATACATATTGTTACGCCCGCATTTAGGCTGCTTAAGCTGAGCCGATAAATTCATCTTTTGCCTATATTCGCGACTCATCCTTTATATCCCAAAATCTGTTGTTTTTTAAGGCAGATGTTCAGAACTAATTTGGCAAATTTGAAATACAATAATTTTCATTTAATTTTTGTTTGACATATTCACTATTAATTATTACTATCTATTTGTCTTATATCAAACAAACTGGCGGATGTGTTTATTCTTATTATTAAAATGTTTTTTTTTTATCTAAATCAAAAAACATTTAAAATAGGTAAAAAATATTAATCTGGTCACAGATGACTAATGGGTTTAACCTTTGATCACAGTAAACTAATCCTTTGATCTTGTAAACATTGCTTTAAACTATTTATCCAGAATTGTGCTAAATTAAATTGTTATTTTTTTATATTTTTAATTCCGAGATAAGGTAATAAATCAGTCACCTAAATTAGCGGCTGCAGGCCTCAAAGAAAAATAAATCAACAATTAAAAATTATTTAATATTTAATTTTTCCGCCATGGACCATAAAAAATTTTATTTTCAGTGCTGACTTAGTATTCTTTTGTAACCTACTTTACTACTTTAGAATGAATTATTATTTTGTTTTTTAAAAAAATCTTTGATCTATTTAGTTCACAGATGCTTTGCTAAATTTGAACACCTATTTGGTTTATTAAAATGACTTTATAATTTCGTGTAAAACTTAGTCGCCTCTCAATCGGTTGGTCGGTAGTCTATAGTGTGCGCCAGATAAATAGTAGCTTGTTCCTTATTGATGAATAATAATAATGGTGATTATTATTGTATAACGATGAGAATATTTAGTGCGTGGTCAAAGTTAGTTTTATTTTTAAGATTTTATTTATGCTTTGCTTACTTTTAAAACAATTTATGCTCTTTCTTTTTCGGTTAAATAAGGTTTGTATGCTGCATCTCAAAAGTCGGAAGCCCTCATAATTTAGGTTCATCACAATATATAAATTGACATTTTTCTTACAAAAAAGCAAAGAGTCAAAAAGTTACAAAGCAAACATTTTAACAGAATCGAATTTTGAACTGTCTGTTTTAAAACCAAATTCATTCATATTGACTTAAGAACTACGTAATGAATTAAATTCTCAAAAATATCACCGCTCTGTACTAAACAGTATCCGAGCATGTTATAAAAGTCAGTTAGAACATTACTTAGCATTTCAGGTGTCACCGATTCTAGGGTGGTGATTATTTTTGCCCAAAGTTCATCCAAAGTGGTAGCTCTTAAATGGCCATGCAAATAAATTTGGCTTTTGCATAGCCCCATAAAAAACAAATCATTGGGTGCCAAATCTGGTAATCTCGAAGGTCAGTTGATAATACTGGTAAAGTGTCATGAGCTGGGCAACCATCTCACATAAACTTCGTTAAAATCAAAATTTGGCATCTGTGGAATCGCAGGAATGATATGGTCTTAAAACAGAGCTAAATAATTTCTTCCTGGTAAATTACCATTGATGAAAAAAGGACCAATGATATTGTCACCCAAAATCCCAGTATATACATTAAGTTTTTGAGGATACTGGGTCCGTTGTGCAGTATGCAAATGTTTATTTTTCCGTGACCAGTAACGAACAACGGAAGGATTGTGACAGCCATAAATTGAACTTTCCCTTTCCTCTTCCATTTCACGAACAGAAGGTGCCTCTCCAGCACTGCATTTGTGACAAAAATCGACACATCCTGTTCATTGGAAATAAATCACTATTTTTAAGACCGTGGTACGGCTTGGAATATGTCTTCTCTCGAACGTGACAACAAATAAATTTACCACATTTTGACAGCTATTTCTCCCAAAATACCATTCAACCATCTGTACTTTTTCCTGAACGCTAAATGTAATACGCGACATGGCTTGAGCTAGAATTTGCGTAAAAAACAAATACCCACTTCTCACCTGTTTCGCTGCATACGACGGAATGACAAAAAACTTCAGGTCACGATGTATTCCCCTACTTTCCCACTACCAGCCCGACTGCGGGTCTAAAACAGACGCCGCCCAAAATATATTAGCTCACACTACTACTATACTATAGTAGTGTGAGCTATAGTGATCCTAATTTTTTCGAGAAAAAAAAAGTTGCTCCGATTTCAAAAATTTTTATATATCTTTGCGTTTCAGATGATTTTGAAACTTTTTTGTTTCGCCGTCTGTCTGTCTGTCTATCTGTCTGTCTGTCTGTATGTCTGTCTGTATGTAAAAATATGGCGTGTGTGATATCAAACGAAAGGTAATTGCGTCTGGAGTTAAATAAAATACATTTTACTTTTAAAAAAAGGGTGGGGGTAAATTAAAAAAATTAGTGTTTATGTGGAAATATGGCGTGTGTGATATCAAACGAAAGGTAATTGAGTCTGGAGTTAAACAAAATACAGTTTAAGTCAAAACATGGCTTGTGTGGTATCAAACGAACGGTAATTGAGTCTGGAGTTCAATAAAATATATTTCAGTTTTTAGTTATATTAGCTCACACGTACACTATAACTATAGTACCTAGTGTGAGCTTAGGTGCCCATAGATTGGCAGATTATTTTTCTCTCTGTTCTCACACATTAAGCACAGCAAGTAGGCTATGAATACTATTTCGTAATGTAGGGATAAAATAAAAGTTAAAGAAAGATAACAAAGAAACAAAACTAAAAGAAATTAATTTACTCGAGGCTTTAGTTTTTCAAACATTAACAAATTAGGGGTGTAAAGCATTTTAAAACGTAACAAGTTTTTTATTTGAAATATAGACTTCTGGCAAGTTCATCGAAAGATGGAGACATAAAAATATGGGACACCAAACTGTGCCAAAGTGTCCTTACAATATCGGGCCATACAAAATGCGTCACGGTAGTGAAATGGGGTGGAACGGGCCTGATTTATTCTGCGTCTCAAGATAGAACTGTCAAAGTATGGCGGGCTAAGGACGGTGTCTTGTGTAGAACTTTGGAGGGACACGCCCATTGGGTAAGTTAAACTGAACAGTCTTTAAGACTCAATCAGTAATCGACACTTTTATTTATTTTTCTAGGTTTTTAAAGAAGGATATATAAGTCTTTTAGGGTTTTCATATACAGGGGGAATAAAACAGTAGACAACTTTTAAACACTATTGTTTCCCGAAGTATTCTCCACAAAAATTGATGCACTTTTGCATGCGCTCAAACCAATTGTCAAATCTGTAATTCCACTTGTTTGTTGGTACTGTCAAAATTGCATTCATGAAGGCGTCGACTGCTTTCTCTGGCGACTGAAGTCTTTGACCACGCAGCCCATTCTTGATTTTCTGAAGTTTAGAAATCGTTGAGACTCAGGTTGGGACTGTATAGAGGATATATAATTCGACGTTTTGTTGGGGTAAAAATGAAATGGTTTTTTTATGCTTTGTGCGAACTTGCATTATCTTGGTGGAGGATGATTCGCCGTTCGGGGTTCGTTTTTCGAAGCTCAGCGATGACTTTTGACAAACAAATGGTGATGTACCAATCGGCAGTAACAGTCCTTTAATCTTCCAGAGGAGTTGTTGCTACAGGACCTGCTTTTGAGGCAAATTTCGCGACATTTGGATACACTTTGAGAACGGATGCCTTTGGTGGGCTTTTCTTCATCTTGGAACACCCAAACAGACGACTAACGTTTATTTTCAGATTCATATGAGTAAATCCACGATTCATCACCACTGACAATGCTGTACAGCGTGTCCCATTTTCGATGGGATTAAATGGGAAACTCGGTTATTATTAAAGATATTGATTTTCTGTTTGCACCTTACCGTGCTCATTTTTTGAGCCCTTAAAAATGGTATAATCAGATTTTTGCCATACCCCGTAGTTTTTGAAAAAATTGCATTTTTAATAATCACTTATATCTTGCTTATTTTACAAGATATTTTTATTCTGTAAAAACCTTTTTATAGCAACTTTTTTAGAAGAAAAAAATGACGTCAATTTTTTAAAATATTGTTTAGTTTTTGAGATATTGTATTTATCATAAAACAATTAAATACGGATCTGGATTTTTTTTATTACTATTTTGACTGGCTTCATGCTCTTATTATAACAAAATAATAAAAATTTTATATTTTTTTGTTTTAATGTTAAAAAAAAAATTATATTTAAAAAAAAAATTTAGTCCGAACCTGGAAATTTCCAACATAAATATAAATTACAAATTGCTAGTTGAATGATTTTTAGTTTACGTTAATTTAAAAATTTATTTCAAACAAACTCTACGACAAATACAAAAAATAATAACTAATTTTTCTTTAATGATATACATGTTCAAACTGATTGCCATTATGTGTAAGACACTGTTGGCATTTTTGAGTAATTTTTCTTAGCGCATTTTGCCTAAAAATATTTCTGCCATTTAAATATTGGGATTTTGTTGCTTGAATAAAGCAGTCAAACATATCACATTTTTCAAAATCTGGATATGGTCGATTTCTGGCCATTTTAGAATAATTTTGAGTGAGCTATTCACAAAAGTGACAAGTAAAATAACAATGTCAGTTCCACACTTTTGTTTTTCCATATTAAAGTGATTTTCATGAGTTGCTTTGCTACCATCAAATAATTACTATGATATTATTTTTGTAACTTTTTAGCGTTTTTTACTTTATTTGTAAATCTTTTAATTAAAGTCTCAAAATAGATAAACTAAAAATCGTTCAACTGTTGTGTCTTGCAATTTTTAATTTATATTTACGTTGGACATTTCCAGGTTCGAACTAAATTTTTTTTAAAAATATTAAATATTTTTTTTAACCTTAAATAAAAAAAATATTAAGGTTTTATCATTTTATGATAATAATATCATGAAACCAATCAAAATAGTAATAAAATAAATACAGGTCCGTATTTAATTTTTTTCTAATAAATACCATATCTCAAAAACCAAACAATATTTAAAAAAATTGACAACGTCATTATTTTCTTCTAAAAAAGTTGCTTTAAAAAGGTTTTTACAGAATAAAAATATCTTAGAAAATAAACGAGATATAACGGATTATTAAAAATGCAATTTTTTCAAAAACTCCCTGTATTAGCGAAACTACGGGGTATAGCAAAAATCTGATTACATCATTTTTAAGGACTCAAAAAATGAGCACGGTAAGGTGCAATCAGAAAATCGATATTTTTAATAATAACCGAGTTTCCCATTTAATCCCATCGAAAATGGGACACGCTGTACACGGTAGGGTGTCCCAAATTCGATGTTTTTAGAGGTTTTGGGTATTTCCAGGGGAGGTTTCAGAAGTCTGCATTTTGAGAGGGGGTCTATAACTTTTTTATTTATGAAAATTTTGTTTTCGTGTAAAGAGCTTTATTATACTTTTTTCTTGAAGAATTGACAGATGGAAACGGTTTTTTTTATATATCTTTTTTAGTTTTTAATATAAAGTTTTAATTTTTCTTATAAAATGACCCTCTTTTTATTCGATTTTTAAAATCAGCGTAAAATTTCCTTTAGAATGATGTGTCACACTCAATCTTGAATTTTTTTGTTTTTATATTTTTCTTGTTTTTAATATTTTTTTATTTTGAATGATTTTTTTAATTTGATTAGTTAAAAATATTTTCAACTCAGTCAAATTAAATTATTAATTAAAAACAAAAAATATTTCAAAAAATTAAAAATACTTATAAAAACAATAAAAAAATTTTTAAAGTGAAATATTGGGTGTGATACGTTATTTCATAGAAAATTTTACGCTGATTTCAAAAATCGAATAAAAAGAGTAATAACAACTTTATGCAATATCTCAAAAACTAAAAGAGATAGAGAAAAACCGTTTGAATCTGTCAATTCTTTAAGAAAATACTTATAAGAAAGCCCTGTACACAAAAACAAAATTTTCATAAATAAAAAAGTGTTAGACCCCCTTCCAAAGCTTTTCTTAAAATTTCAGCGTCGCAAAGGAGGGTCATATTTATAGGAACTTTTTGAATATTAACAAACGTGAAATTTCATACCCGTGAATTTAAAAATCAAACAAGTTTCATGGCTAATCGGGCAAAAAGGAGTTTTTTGTTTCCCTTATATTTTTCCGTGGGTAGCTTGAAAGCTTAACCTCACGGGGGTCCAAGATCTAATGGACACCTAATAAGTGTTGACAGTTAACCGTTTCGTCCTTATGGGACTCCTCAGAACACTGCTGGTCAAGTGACAAATCTTGCGAAGTTAATCAGACGGTTTTGTCTCTAATTAAATGTAATTAGTGAGCGAACTATAGCAAGAGGCGCCATCTACCGAGATACGAGAGAAACAAAAAACCAAAAGCAGGGAAAAACACTGCTATACAATATCGATCAATGAAAAGATCGAATGCAAATAAAAGAAAACAACTATAGTCCGTGACCTACGACAGCTCTTTGTCTTTTCAGGCCGAATCAACGCATTTTGCATTTTTACCCGTCATCAAGACAGTGGCGTCAATCAACGGAATTTTTAAGCCAAATAATACTAACAAACGTGAAATTTCATACCCGTGAATTTAAAAATCAAACAAGTTTCATGGCTAATCGGGCAAAAAGGAGTTTTTTGTTTCCCTTATATTTTTCCGTGGGTAGCTTGAAAGCTTAACCTCACGGGGGTCCAAGATCTAATGGACACCTAATAAGTGTTGACAGTTAACCGTTTCGTCCTTATGGGACTGCTCAGAACACTGCTGGTCAAGTGACAAATCTTGCGAAGTTAATCAGACGGTTTTGTCTCTAATTAAATGTAATTAGTGAGCGAACTATAGCAAGAGGCGCCATCTACCGAGATACGAGAGAAACAAAAAACCAAAAACAGGGAAAAACACTGCTATACAATATCGATCAATGAAAAGATCGAATGCAAATAAAAGAAAACAACTATAGTCCGTGACCTACGACAGCTCTTTGTCTTTTCAGGCCGAATCAACGCATTTTGCATTTTTACCCGTCATCAAGACAGTGGCGTCAATCAACGGAATTTTTAAGCCAAATAATACTAACAAACGTGAAATTTCATACCCGTGAATTTAAAAATCAAACAAGTTTCATGGCTAATCGGGCAAAAAGGAGTTTTTTGTTTCCCTTATATTTTTCCGTGGGTAGCTTGAAAGCTTAACCTCACGGGGGTCCAAGATCTAATGGACACCTAATAAGTGTTGACAGTTAACCGTTTCGTCCTTATGGGACTGCTCAGAACACTGCTGGTCAAGTGACAAATCTTGCGAAGTTAATCAGACGGTTTTGTCTCTAATTAAATGTAATTAGTGAGCGAACTATAGCAAGAGGCGCCATCATATCGTAGGTCACGGACTATAGTTGTTTTCTTTTATTTGCATTCGATCTTTTCATTGATCGATATTGTATAGCAGTGTTTTTCCCTGCTTTTGGTTTTTTGTTTCTCTCGTATCTTGGTAGATGGCGCCTCTTGCTATAGTTCGCTCACTAATTACATTTAATTAGAGACAAAACCGTCTGATTAACTTCGCAAGATTTGTCACTTGACCAGCAGTGTTCTGAGGAGTCCCATAAGGACGAAACGGTTAACTGTCAACACTTATTAGGTGTCCATTAGATCTTGGACCCCCGTGAGGTTAAGCTTTCAAGCTACCCACGGAAAAATATAAGGGAAACAAAAAACTCCTTTTTGCCCGATTAGCCATGAAACTTGTTTGATTTTTGTATATTGTCTAAATGTAAGATTATTTCTCATGTTTCTAGGTAAACACACTGGCCTTAAGCACAGACTATATTCTGAAAATCGGCGCCTTTGATCCAGTCAAAGATACAAATAAAGATACCTTTATACCAGACAAGAAAAAATCACAAGAATTTGCTTTGAAAAGGTTTTATGGAGTTACGGAACCTCACGGTGAAAGGTAAGAAAATAACATTAACATACTGCTGAGTGATATTGTCAAAAAAACTTAATTATTACAGTCGAACCTTTCTAACTCGAACCTCTCTATAACTCGAACCTTTTAGGTAGTCCCTGCATTTTTTATATGTATTTTAACCCCTTTAACTCGAATTTCTACAACTCGAACTCTCCATAACTCGAACTGTTTTGGTTGTCCCTTGAAGTTCGAGTTATAGAGGTTCGACTGTATATTAATAATGTTATAGGCACTTTAAAAAATTGCAAGTTAAACTGAGGTTGTTTAAATGGTTATATATTTTTTAATTTTTTATTTTATAGTTTTTGCCATTTAAACTAAACAAAAAAGTTTGTTTAATTTAGTTGTGTAAACGGTATTGGTGTCAATATTTTAATTGGTTTTAGATAAGTCCAAAATAAGAGAAAAACACAATACAACATACAAGATTTTTAAAGTTAAAAAAAAAGACTGGTTTAAATTGAGTTTAAGTATTTTTTTAAATGAAAATTCGTATTAAACTTTACTTTTCTAGATTCTAGAGAAATTGCAAAAACTTCTTTATTTTCAATAATTTTAACTCAAAGCTTCGAATTCAAAATAAGAGGTCTTTCCCATACAATATAACGCGTTTTTGTCTGTGTTTTGCCCTCACTATGGCTTGCACCTATTTTTTTTTATTTGACTGGGCTATTATTTATTTAGTTTATTTCTATTTCCAGACTAGTATCAGGTTCAGATGACTTTACTTTATTCCTCTGGGATCCAGAAAAAGACAAGAAACCCTTAGCCAGATTGACAGGTCATCAGCAACTCGTTAATGACGTCAAATTCTCGCCAGACGGACGATTATTGGCCTCCGCATCTTTCGACAAATCAATCAAGCTCTGGGACGCGAAAAAGGGCAAGTTTTTGGCTAGTTTAAGGGGACATGTTCAGCCTGTTTATATGGTAAGTTCTTTTGTATCTACGAAAAACATCAATCGAATTGCCTTGGTGTTCTGAGAGATAGTTGTGAAAGATTTTTTTAAAGTACCGTCAAAAGTGGTGGATCAGGACAGCGGAGTCAATCGGGACAAAACCTGTTTTTTACTATTTAAATGGCCCCTGTATCTCAAGATCAATGTTTTTAGGTTCAATAATATTCAAAACTCATAGGCGATATCTTAGTGAACGCGTTTCTGCAAGTCGCCGGCCAGCAGTGTTGCCAACCCTACGGATTTATCTGTAGATCTACGGATTTTGGATTTCGATCTCCGATATCCGATTTTGGATCCAAATCTACAGATTTTTGGCAATTTTACTAAAAAAGGATAAACATCGAAACACAACGGCGGCCGCGCCTCATTCCTTCTTATCCTATTGCAATAAAGCCAGGCACAAATTGTGCCGGGCACTATATTGACAGTTTCGCATTAAAAACTAACAGTTGATCTTTCAAAATTGACATACCAAAGTCGAATTTAGAATTTCAGTCGTTTATTTTCAATTAATAGTGGCGTCACTATTAATTCCGGCTCTTATAATACACAATGGTCTCATTTTGAAAAAAGACAGCTGTTCTTATAATGTGAAAGTGTCAATATAGTGCCCAGCACAATTTGTGCCTGGCACTATTGCAATAGGTCCCTAATATCTTTTTTTTCCTACATTTTAATCATTTTGTAAAAAGGTTTTGCTTGGATCAGTGACCTTATTTTTCTAGACATCTAGCGGACGGTCGTTGCAACATTAGGGACCTATTGCAATAGTGTCAGGCACTATATTGACACTTTCGCATTACAAACTGACAGTTGATCTTTCAAAATTGACATACCAAAGTCAAATTTATAAATCCCGTCGTTTATTTTCCATTAATAGTGGCGTCACTATTAAATCCGGCTCGTATAATACACAAAGGCCTAATTTTGAAAGAACACAGCTGTTCTTATAATGAGAAACTGTCAATATAGTGCCCGGCACAATTGCAATAGGTCCCTATTATTTAGAACGAATTGTATTACTTCGCGCGTTGTTTGATGGGGAGTCAAACAACGCTTCGCGCCACGAAAGTTAAACTATGTTTTACGTTATGTATGTTGCACTAGAAAATATTAGTGTTTGTACGTACCTTAACTAAATAGAAAAGTTAAAAAAGTACGTACTTTTTATTTCTTCTAATTATAACGGTTTATCCGTTTAAAAAATTGGCGGCACTGCAAAAAAGTTTATTTGGATCCGTTGGAACGGAGCAGTAGGTACCGTACCGTTCTCGTGCAATTCCGAACCAAAAAAGTTGTGCACTCCTGTCACTGTCAAAAAAAGAAAAAAATCAAACCAAGATAAACTTTTTAATTGTAAAAAAAGCACCTTTTTTTGTTTTTAGTCTTCTTTGAACCTACGGATTTCTGCAGATTTTTCGCGTTCACGCTACGGATTTTCGCTTTCCAATAGTTGGCAACACTGCCGGCCAGTTCGCTTTAGCTTTTTAAATGGAGCAGCACGCAAAAGACCAACAAAATTTTCGCGGTTTTTTGTTTGTTGTTTTATGAATAAACCTCGTTTTTCTGGGCCTATTTTTAAAGTTTTTTTTCCGATTTTTTTTGCAAAATAATTTTTTTAACCTTCGCTGTCCCAGTTGACCACATAACAGGGGCTAATCGAGCCTTAGCACTGAAAAAAAATGGGGGTGTCCCCGATTGACCCCATTTGCGGGGTCAATCGGGACCACCAACCACTAAAAAAAAATATATAAAGTCACCTGTCAAAGTGACAGATATGTGTGACATGTCATTTTAAAGCACCAACGGTAAGCTATCATTTGGCGGTGGTTTGAAGTCTATAGCTTTTTTAGAAAAAAAGTTATTTTGAAAAATATCTGAAAATCGTCCCGATTCACCCCGTTTGACGGTACCCTAGGTCGATTGGTAATAGATCACACAATTTTAGGTCACCGGGGGTTTGCCTCCAATTTAAGTAGGAGGGCCGGTGTAACGTAAATATATTTTTTGTTTGCAATAGAATAAGAATTAAGATATAGTCACGGAACTGTAACATACAGTTCCGTGGATATAGTAAAGAAATTAGGTTTAATATCAGTATAATCCGCTACTTGGTTCGCGAAAGGTCAACTTTTCAGTTTTATGTAAGTGCATTCATCAAATGGGGTGATAAAGAACCAGAATAATGCCTTAAAATTCTGCTTGTTCCTAATTGTAAATAATTCACTTACTTATTTTTGCAGGTCTCATTTTCTGCGGACTCCAGGTTAATGGTAAGCGGTAGTGCCGATTCAACTTTAAAATTATGGAACTTAAGAACGAAAAAATTAGAAATTGACTTACCTGGACACGCCGACGAAGTGTACGCTGTTGACTGGTCTACAGATGGCCTAAGAGTGGCGTCTGGAGGGAAAGATAAAGTTTTGAGGTTGTGGCAACATTGAAAAATTGAAAACAAATATATTTTTTAAGTTTTAAAATTTTTTTTCTTACTTCTTTACTTTCTCACTATTGCAGTTTAAACAGTACGGTATTCAGCGCTAAGTCGAATGAAGCAAATCTCACAACGCTTCGGACTTGATGTCAGAAAAATATTTCAACAAAACTGTACCAAAAAAAAATACTTTCTTACCAGTCATACAACTCAATAAAAAATTTTTAATATCACTATACTGCTCCTTCAACATCGAAAAATGGTCATAAAAGTGACACACTTCAAAAACTGAACATGAGATTTCGTAAAAAAATGTTTGTCCAATATAACATGATAAAAATGGCGCTAGCAGGCAGATACAGCCATCCATCTATCTATTTCGCCTTCATCGATCTATCTTTGGCATCGAAGAAAAGTTATTTCTTCGATGTCTTTGGACATAGGCCTCCCCCAATATCTTTCACTCTTCTCTGTCTGTCGTCGTGTTCATCCATCTAGTCCCCGCATGTTTCTTCAAATCGTCCGCACATCTCATTTAGGGTCTTCCCCTACTTTTATTTTTCAAAGGTCTCCAGTTTACAATACATTTGTTCCATCGATCGTCTTTCTGTCTGATATTATGCCCGGCAAAATTCCTTTTTTAATTTTGCTACCTCTTCTCTGACATCCCTTACTTTTGTTTTATTTATTATCCATTCATTCCTTTTTCTATCTGTTAGCTCTGTAACATTTGTCTTTCCTTTGATCTTTGGGCTTTTGTTACCTTATCCATGTTTAATTTTTTAAGTGTCCAGGTCTGGGATCGATAGGTACAGTCACGGACTTTTTAAATTGCCGTTGTATTTTTTTCTGTCAAAGCTAATCATTTAAAGAAATAAAAAAATAATATTTTTAAATATGTATGTATACTGACAGAGGTAAGTTTCACAATTTTTTTGTTTTGGTTGGAACTACTTTTCCGAATTTGAAAGGAATATTTTTTATTTTCAAGGACGGCAATTTAAATAGTCCCCGACTGTACATGCAATACATACATTGGTTATACCATATATTTTTATTACTCTAAGGGTTATACACTTTCGTTTTGAGGTACTGAGGATATTTTTTATTATGTAACTTAATTTACCGAATGCTGCTCAGGCCAATCTTACTCGTCCCTTGATTTCAGCTGTTTGGTTTTCTTTTTTTTAGTTTAATAATTTGTCCCAGGTATATATAATCCTGCTTATTAATAATACCATGGGCCAATACGGTCAAATCAAGCAAATAATGAATTAAAAAAATATATATGATTCTGATGACCAACATGTATGACAGAATGGAATCTATAAAATCTTAAAAAACTATACCGACAAACGTTAACCACAATATGTTCTGGGTTATATAAGACGCAGATTTATTTTAAAAAATCTAATAAAAGTCGAACACAAAAGGGGAAAAAATTAAAAAAAAAAACTATTTTTTTAAAAGCTATTTAAAATTGTATCACTGACATGAATGCAAGCTTGGGTGCTATAAATTCAATTTTGAACAGCGTTTGTTTAAAAAAGTGTGATAGGTAGTAAAACCTAAAAAATTTAAAAAAAAAATCCTAAATCCACTTCTTATGTAAACCAGAACTTGTGGTTAGAGTTTGTCAGAATAGTTGTGAAACACTTTGCATAATGAAAAA
Organism: Aspidapion aeneum; assembly: GCA_963576565.1. Taxonomy (NCBI): domain Eukaryota; kingdom Metazoa; phylum Arthropoda; class Insecta; order Coleoptera; family Brentidae; genus Aspidapion; species Aspidapion aeneum. The sequence goes on from OY755040.1 coordinate 134,400,655, forward strand.
AAATGTGATTTCCGCCATCTAAGTACGAATTACCGAAAAAATTCACCATCTTCACGTTAACCTTTGTTGTAACAAATAGAAACATTTAAATTTGGCCCCAATCGGTTCTCGATTTTGCTACAGGGTCTCATATAAAAAAGCATACATTTTTCGAGAAAGTGTGTAAAGTGGAAAACTGAAGATCTAAAAACCTAAAAAACGAGACGTCTTTAAGCTGTCTGGGTAGTACCCTAGCTCAAAAACGTGAAAGTACCACCGATATGAACATTTTTTTTAAACTCTCTACACTTTATTAAAAATAAACCAAAAATTTTAGCTTTTAAAAAGTAGCATTCAATTTTCTCAAAAACTAATTGATTTTGAGGGTTATAGGATTGACAAAATTGATTATTTAACATGCTGGATGGATACGATATAACTTCTCCAGGATAACACTTATAGTACTTTTGTGTGACGGTCCAATTTTCTCATAAGCAATGTATATAACTCAGGGGGACCAGGGACTGATAGAACATTAATTTTAAAAAATAACTGTACATTTCTGTTTTTCTTTTACTGTCTGCAAAACAGTACTATACCACAAAAAATAAGAGGTTTTCGATTGATTTATAAGTTGCTTAAACTGAAACAACTGGATTGGTGCTAATAAAAAAAATTATGTTATACAGGCAGCTCAAAGATAGTACGTTTTTTAGGTTTTTCAACGTTCTTCACGTTTCCGAATCGCAGTTTCCTTGGTTTGCTTGAAAATTGTAATATTTTAGTTTTTAAAATAAATAAAACTACAAATTTAAATCCTTATAATTTAGTTGGTTTATTAATCTTAAACTAAAAGCACAATTATACTCACAAGTAATAATTGTAAAGTGGTTTTGTCATTAAGACTACGAGAAAAGAATACACTATATTATTTTACTTTATTATGTACAAATCAGCCATTTTGTTTTTCTCTTGATTCATCGCAGTCCAAGAGCTAATTATCACATCCATTATGAAAATCATTGCTAGCCCTTGATCTAGAAATTAAAAAGTTTTTGTGTTACAAAAAATCCGATAACGTTTAGTTTCTACAAAAAAAAAAACAATAATTTTTTTTTCACCATAAACAAAGTGTCGATAAAATAGCGCATACTAACCAAATTATTGCATACTTTTATATACAGGGTGTCCCGACTAAAAGGTAACAAAGGTGTTTTTGGGTATTTTTCGTGCGAATTTGGAGAAACGCCCGGACCGTCGATTTTGTTTGCAAGGGGGACACTTTTTGGCTATTTTGAAATTTTTCTAGCACGCACCCTCTTCGAGAGGTACACTTTACCCCTAGATTTTGAATAAGGAAAGTGGGTCTTGTGATACCTTGTTTTAAAGGCCTTTTGAATGTATTTACAACCGTGTAAAAATTTCGAAAATCCATCCATTAGTTTTTGAGATATTTGCTTCCGAAAAATAATAAAATTCTAATAAAATTTTTATTTTATCAGTCCATGTTAAATTTGAAAGTTTGAAGGTTACTCAACAACTAATGAATAAATTTTTCAAATTTTTACACGGTTGTAAAGACATTCAAAAGGCCTGCAAGACAGGGTATCACTGGACCAACATTCCCTATTCAAAATATAGGGGTAAAGTATACCCCTTGAAGGGGGTACATGCTACAAAAATTTCAAGATAGTTAAAAAGTGTCCCCCTCGCAAACAAAATCGACGTGTCCGAGCGTTTCTCCAAATTCGCACGAAAAATACCCAGAAACACCTCTGTTACCTTTTAATTGGTACACCCTGTATAAGAAATCATAAGATTGTGGAAAGAAAATCATGACAAAATATCAAAAGAACTCATTATAAATCAAGAGAATTGGCAACACTGACATAAGCCAATACAATTTATCGACACTCCTGATTTTTATAGTTAAAGATTTTGCGCTTTTTCGGCCTGCGCTATTTTGTTGCAGAGTTAATGATGAGTGAAAAAATAACTGTTTTTTTTTCAAGAAAACGTGCTAACCTACCAAATAATCTTATACACTAGAAAAAAAAATAAGACGTATAAAATTATGTCAGTAATGCAGCTTGTTAAAGCTACAAAATTAAATAAAAAGCGGTTTTTAAAATTTTTTGTTACAGTTCAAAAATGAAATGCCATTAAAAAAAGTACTGCGTTAAATTTAGAAGTTGGGTTTATTTACTACAGAAAAATAAACTTCTAGATTTAGTGCAGCACCTTTAGATGGCGCTCGTAGTTTGTTACAAAAGAGCGTTTTAATAGATGAGAACAAGTTCAGTCATTCAGGGACATAAAAAGGCCTTTTGGTGTCAAAAGTTTTGCACGATTCCAGGTTAGTATTCCAGGAAGTTTGCGCCTTGTGCAACCGCCGCTTGTGCCTTCATTTTGGAAAAATGGCGCATAAAATCAGTTCTTTTTATTTAACTTGGTTTCTGTAGGTAGTACAAAAATAAATGACAATAAAATTGCTTTTTTGTCAGACTAATAGGTTTCGACTTATGATTTTAACTATTTTCCCCATTTTGAATTTTGCCCAATTTGAACACTGTGAAGGTTATCAGTCTTTAGTTAATGTCATTACCGGTATTCTCAAAAATTAGTAGTTTTTAAGTTAAAGGCCTCTAAAGAATAATAGGATCTAATCCAAATTTCTGCAGAGACCCAGTTATCAAAAAAAAAAAAATGATTGTAGCGTCACTTTTTTAACATGGCGGCGCAAGCGGTCATTCGTAAAGGTGGAAAACCTACTTTTAAAACTTTCGGAGGTTTAGCAACCTCAAATGACTGGACTAAACTGGGTTCGAAAGAGTAGAATTTAATCACCAAGTTAGTGCTTCACGCAGTTTCGTTACTAGTTACCTATTTTTAAACTTATTTATTTATTTGTACTTTTTATAGACTGTTCCAACTTAAATAATAACCGTTGCTAATTTTGTTATTATTAAAGATATGAAATAGTTTAAATTATCACACTGTTAGCATTTTTAACGCCCTTTGAAATGGTAAAACAAAAAAAACCAATTGTACATTGTTGCGTTTTTTACAGTTACACTATTTTTACTAATTAAATTACTAACAAATTAAATTTTAATACAAAACCAAGGCCAACACAAAAATAGAGGCCACGACCCTGAAAAAATCAGCTGTTCTCCCGGGGCTGAATTTTGCATTGGGTCTTATGGGAGGTCAGACGTTTTTTTATGATATTTTCAAAATGGCACTACAGATTTCCGCAAAATTTCAGTGAAATATTCTCAGACACCATCCCGATATTCTACCAAAGGTTTGTAAGGAAGCAACATGATTAAAAGGTTTAAATCTTCAAGATTTAGCATTCCTTATTTTGAATTCAAATTACCCGCCATGTACCACATGCCAACTGTTATATTTGACATGTATTTGACTTTGTCATATGTGATTGTCACATTCGCTTCTACTTTAAACTTAATTTTTGTGTGAGTTAATGAAGCGGCTATGAAAAATTAGGGCTTACTATACATTTTAAAAAAATCGTTCTGCGAGAATATAGTAAAAACAATCTCAAAAACGGCTTTATTTAAAAAAAAATCAAATATCCATGAACCGTCATTCCAACTTCAATATGTTAAAGACAATCAGCTGTGTCGTAACGTGACCATCAAAAAAAAATCAGCCCCGGATGTAACGTCAAGGCCAACACAAAAATAGAGGCCACGACCCTGAAAAAATCAGCTGTTCTCCCGGGGCTGAATTTTACATTGGGTCTTATGGGATGTCAGACGTTTTTTTATGATATTTTCAAAATGGCACTACAGATTTCCGCAAAATTTCAGTGAAATATTCTCAGACACCATCCCGATATTCCACCAAAGGTTTGTAAGGAAGCAACATGATTAAAAGGTTAAAATCTTCAAGATTTAGCATTCCTTATTTTGAATTCAAATTACCCGCCATGTACCACATGCCAACTGTTATATTTGACATGTATTTGACTTTGTCATATGTGATTGTCACATTCGCTTCTGCTTTAAACTTAATTTTTGTGTGAGCTTATGAAGCGGCTATGAAAAATTAGGGCTTACTATACATTTAAAAAAAATTGTTCTGCCAGAATAAAGTAAAAACAATCTCAAAAACGGCTCTATTTAAAAAAAAATCAAATATCCATGAACCGTCATTTCAACTTCAATATTTTAAAGACAATCAGCTGTGTCGTAATGTGACCATCAAAAAAAAATCAGCCCCGGATGTGACGTCAACAAAGTGGAGGATCGTGGCCCGTCCATTTTGATAGCCCTGGTAACGTCAACAAAGTGGAGGATCGTGGCCCGTCCATTTTGATAGCCCTGACAAAACAAGCCAACACCAATAAGATCTTTAGTAAAAATTGGTGTTTACAATGGGATAAGAAGTATTGAAATTTAATTTATTAAGAACAATTTAAAGCGCATTTTAATGCTAAAATAGCATCGTTATTTTTATATTTAAAAGAAAATTTAATAGGAGCTTTTTTGTTTCGAATTTAAAACAATGCTATTGACAAATTGTTTTTTTGTTATCATTTTAAATGGCGTTAATATTTTCGATAATAACAAAGTTAGCAACGATACACTTAATTTAGAACGGATAGAGGATGTTTTTGGAATGGGTAGTAAGCAAAGTCGGGCGCGTTTAAATATGAGTTGGTTAATTCAAACGATTAGTTTTTTAAAGATGAACACCAATTTTTTTTTTCATAGGTCGGTGCTCAATGTTATCTTACTGTTTAATTTATGTTTTTTGCAGACTTCAACGTAGGTGTGTTTAAAATTTCCCAGTTTAATAAACATTCTAAGACCAATTTCATCATTTTTTCGTGAACGTTTAGAAAAAAGATAAATTAAATAGTAAGATAACGTTGGGAACCGACTTATGGAAAGAAAATTGGTATTTTTAAAAAACCAATCGTTTGGATTAACCAACTCATATTTCTAAACGCGCCCGGCTTTGTTTACTACCCATTCCAAAAACATCGTCTATCCGTGACAAACCCTTTGCAGAAAATTGAATAAGTTAAAAAGTAGTAACGAAACTGATTGAGGCAATAAAGTAGCTATGTAGCAAAGCTATACTAAAATTTTAGTAATAAAATAACCTCACTGACTTATCGAACAAATTTTTGCATACCAGCGGGAAATAAATCCGTTGTTACTTTCTGTTGTATTTGAGAACAAATTTTTGCATACCAGCGGGAAATAAATCCGTTGTTACTTTCTGTTGTATTTGAGAGCCTTTGATAAAACGGTTTGTTCAATTTTACAACTATTTTTTACTTTGTATCATTTATTCTAAAAAAAAATTAACTAAAATTTTGTTGATTCTAATAATTCTTAAATCTTCGCTATTTTCTGATTTCTAAACAGCATTACAAAAATCACCCTATTTACAAGCCAATAAACAGCTCGTTTTATTCTATCTAGAGGCCCTAGATATATTTGACTGATGTGTTTCCTATATAGCTATAAGCATAAATACTTTATGGCAGAAATACAGGCTCTTCCCATCGCAACGCGTGAAGTCAAGACCCCTTTTAATTCTTAATGTTCTTTCTTGGGTAGACAAAAGTTCGGTTACTGGGCATGCGTTAGTTTTAGTTGTTTTGGAATATACTTCGTCTCAGATTACTTGACAAGTTGTTGAAAATACTCTTTACAGTCCCCCACAATAAACCCCACAGAAAAACTCTCAATTTAATCCGAAATTTTACACATTTTTACTAAATCAACTAACATTTCAAAAATAATAGACATAAACTCTGGTATTTTTGACAATTTTACGAGTCATGTGGTCAACTGGGACGGAGAACAACAAAAACTACCGAATGCGCTCTAACCAAAGCTTTGCCTACCCAAAAAAGGAGCATTTAGAATTAAAGGGGGTCTTGGCTTCAAGTGTCACGTGTAAGAATAAATAGGAATAGCCTGTATTTATGCTATAATGTATTTGGTGTTTCCCGACAAGTGTCCAAATGTATCGAAGGCCTCTATTCTAAGCTATGGCGGACAAAAAGCCAACAAAACAGTTGAACTAAAAATAACGTTTTGTGACTGTTTGTCGTCGCCAGATATAAATTACTTATCGGAAGCACATTTAAGACACACCCTTTAATAAAAAAAAATACGATTTCTCATTGTTTTAATTAAGAAAATCTTAATAAAACAAATGGGACTTAGGAAACAATATATCCTAAATAATAAAACGACCGAAACGCGCATGCTCAATTACAAAAATCGTATTTCCTTTAATAGGGGAATATCTTAAATGTGCACCAAATAAAATAACATTATTATGTGTCATTGATTATCAAACCGACTGGAAATGATTAGTTCTTTTCCTATCCCCAATTTTAATAATTTGAACATATGAAATAAAGGGTCAAAATGAAACCCGGCAAGAATTTGAAATACAGGGTGTTCCGAAAAGGTCTTTACACACTCCTATCACAGATTCCTTAGAGTGCCTTGGACCAAAATAAGTCGATTTAAGTCAACTTACTAACTACTAATCCAAAATTGCTCCGATTCCGAGTGTTAAAGTTAACAATTAAATCACAAATCGACTTATTTTGGTCTAAAAAATCTGTGCTACAAGTGTGTAAAGATCTTTTCGGGACACCCTGTATAATTAGTACCCAATTATCTCTATATTACTTGCTAGGTTATGTCAACAAGTAAAACAACAAGAATAATTAGAGAAGAGACGAAAATAAACATTTTTAGTTGATTTGATAATGTCGAATGAGCCTTATTTTATTAAGTATGTATTAATTTAATACATTAACGAAATTCTAAGGTACTTAAAGAGAAAGAAAGAATACATAATTCAAAATTAACCTAACGAAAATATACCTAGTTAATAACGAAATTAATCAAGTTTTTTTTTATATACATAAAATACCACTTGATATATAAGATTATTTAATTAAGCAAAAATAGATTGGACGTAGCCATAAGGAAATAATGTACAGAGTGTTATAGAAACAATGTGGCATAAAAGCGAAAGTAAAAGACGAAAAAAAGTTTTAATAATTTGTGGACAGTTGGAAACTAATTTGTTCTCAAGATATGTGTCAATTTTTTTAGATTTTTTGTTATAACTTTCTACCAGGTCAATTTTCAAACACTATTTCTTCCACGCATTACAAAAAAAAAGTTGTTTAGTTATAAGTTTATAAAGTTAGGCATATCTTTTTTATTTTTTTACTAACTTTAACCTTTTCTCCCAATTTTAAAATATTTTTAATCGAATACCAAGAAAAAAACCGTTTTGATCAAAAAATATGCAACTCTTTTCTTCTTTTCTGTAACCTCTCAATATAATACATTATTTGCATTACACTCTTTATATCAGAAGCTTAGAATTTCCATAGATGTCTAATTTAACAGAAATTTCTTGTATACAAAACATTTAAAATCCTACGTTGCCGTGGCCTTTGCTATAAATCTCTAGTTAGCTGCCCATATATCACGTGTTATTTTACGTATACGTATGCGAGTAAAAAAATGAAAGAGTAAATAATAAGATCACAATATTTTTTTGTTTTTTTTTGTCTACAATATAAAACTTGAATAGTTTGATTTGCTGCTTAAAGCCGCGTATTCATTTGAGGCAGAATTCGCATGCCTCGCGGCGAGCCCAAACGAATACCTCGTTCACATTAATGCTCCAGTGAATACGCGCCTGGAGACAAATAATATTCATTTAATGGTTTGAAGTTCCCATTCTGATTGGATGGGGTCGCATGTCGCAGGTCCATGCATGTTGACCACGCCTTAAAGGCACGTACACATACCTTTGCGCGTTCGGTCTCGGAGCGAGGCATGCGACTTCTGCCTCAAAATTTTACACGCCTTAAATCGAAACATTTTACCGAAAAGCATCGTTTAACCAAAAAGTAAAATTGCAAATCGATTTTTTTTCGAAAAAATTGTAAACATCAATATTAGTTAAATTTGACAATAAATTGCACATTTTTTTATAACAGTTAACAGAAAAACTAAATTTAGCAACAAAAATGAATTTTTATATTAAACAAAATCCAGTTTCAAGGGTCATATATTATGTTGTTTATTATTTATTATTGAAAATCACCAACTTGCCAAGTAATTTTTTATGTACAAGAAAAATGGAACATTTTTTATAAGTGTAACTTAAAAATAGTTAAAAGTGGGGTAAACTTTTCGGGATGGTTTTTTAATGACAGTAGAAGTAATAAAAAAAGTCTAGAACATGCTTAAGATTTAATGCAGATGCCATCTTGTTTTGGAGCTGCTTAACTGATCTTTCCATCTTCTGACTTAGATTCTTTTTATACCCTCTGAGGTTGAATGAATTTATTTATAACATTGGTAAAATACATTTTTGTACATAATTTAAAATTTTCCAAGCGAAATCGAATAAACCGGCTTTTTGTTTTTGATTTTTCTCTCTCACACTCCCACAGATAATGCAAAAACATGTGAAAACGAGGTGAAATTTGATTGAAATTATATAAGCAATAATTTCACTTTACTATTTTTTTAACAGCTTAAATTTTTGTTTCCTGGCAAATTTTTCCATAGTATCATTTTGTTTTAAACATCTAAATATAGATCACTATTTTTTCAAAAAAAAATCGGGTGAAAATGATTAGGCTTGGTTTAAAATGAAAATAAAATGTAAAAATAAATATTTTTTATTAAAATAATTACGCTGTGTTTAGGACATAAACAGGTATGTTTTTACGAAATGTCATGAAAAACAAAAAATGTGGAAAATAAAAATCAAAAAGGAAAAAACAGGTTTTTTGTTTTTTCTCGAAAAATGTTTGGTTCTATGTAAAGAAATGCTTTTGACAAAAGTTAGACCTTGTTATTACCTAGAGCTATCATATTTATCTTTTTTTGATAGTAGGTCTAGTATCGCTGAAAACCGTGAAACAACCAAATCATTATATCCCTCAAAATTAACCCCATTTCATCCTAATAACTTGGATAGAGTCTAATTTAATTTGCTTGTTAGCTGCGACATATTTTCCTTCATTTCCAATATTTTCATGTAGCTATAAAAATTTTCCTTTATTTGTATGGGTCTAAAAATGTTTCTGTGTCTCAGAGACAGCTTGGCCCTGCCATACGAGGTTTTAAGATACAGGGTGTTCGAAATTAGATGTCAATATTCAAACCGCATAGTTTACGGCCCAAAATGTGTTAAAATTAATAAATAAAAATCGAATTTTTTAAATATTATGAACAGTTTTAAACGTTTAAAACTGTTTATAAAATTTTAAAAATTCGATTTTTATTTTTTTTAACCTCTGTATCTAGGAAACGAAGCAATTTTCGACCCTAATTTAAATAAACTTTTAGCTTTATTTTGGGTCCTAGAATATGTGGTTAAGATATTGACTCTCTAATTTCGAAACACCCTGTATAATAAAACCAGCCAGATGCTGACACGTAAACGTTTCGTCCTTTTTGGAACTCATCGGAGCATCGTAGGCACGTGTCAAACTACCAATAGTGTTCCTATAGTATTTGGTGTTTGTTTTAATATCATTTTTAAAGAAATTTAAACATGTCAAATCAACAAAAAAAAATCTTTTTGCCAAACTCTGGACGTAGTAAGCAATTATTGTCGCCCTGTCCACTTTCGGAAATAAATTACTTGGCAATGGGCAGGTTTTGACCAAAAATTACAAGAAAAAACATGTAAATGAGATCAATTTTTTTAACCAAAAATGCTAACATATTACGCATTTTTTTGCTATTTTCAAACGTTGAATCTATTTTAAGTGTGGTTAGTAGAGTTATTTTTTACGACTGGCTCAGAACATTGCCCACAGAAAGACGAATAATAATCTATCAAAAAATTTTGAAAAAGAAAAGAACAACACTCACATTAAACTACCATGTTGTTAAACAAAATTTTTTTATTTTTTTTTTCACTAGTTTCCTTCGATTTGTAGTGTAGGCACTAAGATGAAGTTCCTTTTTTGTTTAAATATCGGGTACATAACTATGTATAACGCTAATAAGAAAAAGGTATTCGGTAAATGTATTTATAGGATAAAATAAAAAAAATTGGCACCGTGTTTTACTATTAACCATCTTCTTTTGGCGGTGTGAACCAACCTGAAAATAAATAAAATACATATAAAGCCATTAATAGATCAGTTTTTTCAAATCACTGTTTTATCTTAATAAAAAAATTCTAAACCATTTACCCAAATTATCAAAATCACTGTACAGCGTGTCCCATTTTCGATGGGATTAAATGAGAAATTCGGTTATTATTAAAGATATTGATTTTCTGATTGCACCTTACCGTGCTCTTTTTTTGAGTCCTTAAAAATGGCGTAATCAGATTTTTACTATACCCCGTAGTTTCGCTAATACAGGGAGTTTCTGAAAAAATTGTATTTTTAATAATCCCTTGTATCTCGCTTATTTTGCGAGATAGTTTTATTCTGTAAAAACATTTTTATGGCAACTTTTTTAGAAAAAAATAATGACGTTGTCAATTTTTTAAAATATTGTTTAGTTTTTGAGATATGGTATTTATCATAAAAAAATTAAATACGGACTTGGATTTTTTTTATTACTATTTTGATTGGTTTCATGGTAGTATTATCATAAAATAATAAAAATTTAAAAACTTTTTGTTTTAAGGTAAAAAAAAATATTTTATATTAAAAAAAAATTAGTCTGAACCTGGATATTTCCAACATAAATATAAACTAAAAATTGCTAGTTAAACAATTTTTAGTTTAACTGTTTTGATACTTAGCATATTAAAATGGTTTTATGTTAATTTACAGATTTATTTGAAACAAAGTCTACGAAAAATACAAAAAAAAACAAATTATAAAAAATAACTAATTTTTTCTGATTACCATTATGTGTAAGACATTGTTGGCATTTTTTAGTCATTTTTCTTAACGCATTTTGCATAAAAATATTTCTGCCTTTTAAATATTGGGATTTTGTTGCTTGAATGAAGCAGTCAAACATATCACATTTTTCAAAATCTGGATGTGGTCGATTTCTAGCCAGTTTAAAATAATTGTAAGCCATTCACAAAAATGACAAGTAAAATGACAATGTCAATTCCACGCTTTTGTTTTGTAAATAGCACGACCTGCTGTTCGGCTATCAAATAATTAGTATGATATTATTTTTGTAACTTTTTAACGTTTTTTACTTTATTTATAAATCTTTTAATTATCATTTCAAAACAGATAAACTAAAAATCGTTCAACTAGTGTGTCTTGCAATTTTTAATTTATAATTACGTTGGAAATTTCCAGGTTTGGACTATAATTTTTCTTTCAAATATTAAATAGTTTTTTTAACCTTAAATCATGGAACTAATCAAAGTAGTAATAAAAAAAACCAGGTCCGTATTTAATTTTTTTATGATAAATACCATATCTCAAAAACTAAACAATATTTTTAAAAATTGACAACGTCAATATTTTGCTCTAAAAAAGTTGCCATAGAAAGGTTAGAATAAAAATATCTTGCAAAATAAGCGAGATACAAGGAATTAATTAAAATGCAATTTTTTCAAAAACTCCCTGTATTAGCAAAACCACGGGGTATAGCAAAAATCTGATTACACCATTTTTAAGGGCTCCAAAAAAGAGCACGGTAAGGTGCAATCAGAAAATCGATATCTTTAATAATAACCGAGTTTCCCATTTAATCCCATCGAAAATGGGACACGCTGTACACATACATAAAAGTTTCCGGCCTAGCCTATAGCAGGCCCGATTTGCTTTCTTGTTCCAACGTGTTTGTGTAGCCTTGCTTGTGATCAGTATACGCTCGAAGTTTAAAGTGAGTGCGTCAAGTAGTTTGTGTCCTGCTTATTTTGAAACTTTATACAGTGTGTCAATTTTAAAAGATGGAAAAAAAACGAGATAAGAGCCATGATAAAATATTTTAATATGAAAGATTTATCGCCGACGGAAATAAAAGCTGAACTAGATGCTACACTAGGGGAATCTGCTCCTTCCTATACCACAGTTAAAACCTCGGTATCGGACTTTAAACATGGGCGTACTAGCACTGATGACACACTCCGCGTTCTGGCAGGCCAAAAACGGCAACTTCTGAAAAAATTGTGCAAACCATTCACAAACTAATTCTAAAAGATCGCAGATTAAAACTGGAAGAGGTAGCTGAGGCTGTGGGCATATCAAAAGAGCGAGTTCACCATATTTTATGTGAAGTTTTAGGTATGAGAAAGCTATCCGCCCGATGGGTGCCGCGTTTGCTCACGACAGATCAAAAGCTCGTGCGTTTAACCATTTTAGAGGGTAATTTAGCACTGTTTAGACGTGATTCAGGGGACTTTTTGCGTAGATTTATTATGAAACATGGGTTCATCATTATACCCCTGAAACTAAGCAACAGTCCAAACAATGGACGGCAAACGACGAACCAGTTCCAAAGAAGGCAAAGGCAGTACCGTCTGCTGGAAAGGTCATGGCAACGGTCTTTTGGGACGCTAAAGGGATACTCCTCATAGATTATCTCGAAAAAGGAAGAACAATAAATTCAGAGTACTACAGCGACTTACTGGAGCCGCTGAAGCAGAATATAAGCGAAAAACGCCCTGGTTTTGCAAAAAAGAAAATTTTGTTTCATTAGGATAATGCACCTTGTCACAAGTCCACTCTTGTAACGGCTAAAATCCATCAGCTAGGCTTTGAACTGTTAAACCATTCATCTTATTCGCCAGACCTAGCCCCATCAGTGTGTTTCCAAACCTAAAAAAATTCTTGCTGGAAAAAAATTAGGACTAAAATAGACAGCTAAGAAGTTTGATACGCACAGAAAAAAATGAAATATTTGAGCGCAAATGCCACGATATAAATACACACGTAGGAGGTAGGCAGAGCTCCGAAGTATGGAAATTCATTCAAAACCCAACAAAAGAAAAAGTAAACATCCAGATCATCAAACCAGAACAATGGACAGAACACTACAAGGGACTGCTGCAGGAGACGAGACCCGAATATCTAACAGCCTCTCCGAGGTAGAGACATAGTATATGGAGAGGAAGTAATCATAGAAAAAGAAATGATAAAGAATAGTATAAAAAAGCTTAAATCCGGAAAAGCTAGCGGACCTGGGGGAATATATGCTGAAATGCTCAAATATGGATCAGTGAAACTACTCGAAAGTCTTACATATATTATCAATCAATGCATAAACGGACACCCAGTACCTAATGATTGGAAAATTGCATTCATATCCTCAATACATAAAAAAGGAAACAAGCTGAATTGTAACAATTACAGAGGAATTTCAGTCACCAGCACTCTAAGTAAATTGTACGGTAGGATTCTTAGAGATCTAATAGAGAATGCTTTTCATGAACAAGAAGAAGAAGAGCAAAGTGGGTTTAGTGCAGGCAGATCTTGTACTGATAATGTTTTTTGTCTTAAACAAGTAATTGACAAAAGAAGCGCCAGAAATATAGAGACTCATGTTACCTTTGTGGACCTACAAAAAGCATATGATACCGTTCCAGTAGAAAAATTATGGACGGTGTTGGAACAAACTAATATCAATCATACATACATAAAAACGATAAAAAAACTATACAAAGGGTCAAAATCTAAATTTAAAATTGGAAATCGACTTTCAAAAGAATTCCTGGTCACAAAAGGCTTAAGACAGGGATGTTGTTTCTCTCCAACTCTTTTTAAAATATATATCGCAGTGGCTCTAAAAAACTGGAAACGTAAAGTGCACGGCATGGGAATACAACTTAACGACCGATTTACTATATACACAATACAGTTTGCTGACGACCAAGTAATTGTAGCTAATGATAAAGAAGACATGGAGTATATGATGAGAAAGTTAACAGAAGAATACCAAACGTGGAGACTAACAGTGAATGTGGACAAGATATAGTACTTATGTATTGGAAACAGTGAGTTAGAACTAGACAATGGACAAACAATATCTCCATGCAATGAGTATGTACAGCGTGTCCCATTTTCGATGGGATTAAATGGGAAACTCGGTTATTACTAAAGATATCGATTTTCTGATTGCACCTTACCGTGCTCTTTTTTTGAGCCCTTAAAAATGGTGTAATCAGATTTTTGCTATACCCCGTGGTTTCGCTAATACAGGGAGTTTTTGAAAAAATTGCATTTATAATAATTCCTTGTATCTCGCTTATTTTGCAAAATATTTTTATTCTGTAAAAACCTTTTTATGGCAACTTTTTTAGATTAAAATAATGACGTTCTCAATTTTTTAAAATATTGTTTAGTTTTTGAGATATGGTATTTATCATAAAAAACTTAAATACAGACCTGGATTTTTTCTATTACTATTTTGATTGGTTTCATGCTATTATTATCACAAAATAATAATAAATTAATATTTTTTGTTTTAAGGTTAAAAAAAAATATTGAATATTTAAAAATCAATTTAGTCCGAACCTGAAAAATTTCCAACCTAAATATAAATTGAAAATGGCAAGACATATCAGTCGATCGATTTTTAGTTTATTTGTTTTGAAACGTTAATTAAAAGATTTTTAAATAAAGTAAAAAACGTTAAAAGGTTTCGAAAATAATATCATAGTAATTATTTGATGGAAGCACAGCACCTCATGAAATATACTTCAACATGGAAAAACAAACGCGTGGAATTGAAACTGTCATTTCACTTGTCATTTTTGTGCATGGCTCACTCAAAATTATTCTAAAATGGCTAGAAATCGACCATATTCAGATTTTTTAAAATGTGATATTGTTTGAGTGCTTTATTCAAGCAACAAAATCCCAATATTTAAACGACAGAAATATTTTTATGCAAAATGCGTTAAGAAAAATTACTTGAAAATGCCAACAATGTCTTACACAATAAAGTTTCATTAAAGAAAAATGAGTTATTATTTTTTGTAATTCGTTATTTTTTTTGAATTTGTTGTAGACTTTGTTTCAAAAAGATCTTTAAGTTAACGTTCAACTCGCAATTTTTAATTTTTAATTATGTAGAAAATTTCCAGGTTCGGACTAATTTTTTTTTTAAATATTAAATAAATTTTTTTTAACCTTAACACAAGAAAATATTAAATTTTTATTATTTTGTGATAATAATAGCATAAAACAAATCAAAATAGTAATAAAAAAAATCCAGGTCCGTATTTAATTTTTTTATGATAAGTACCATATCTCAAAAACTAAACAATAATTTAAAAAATTGACAACGTCGTTCTTTTCTTCTAAAAAAGTTGCCATGAAAAGGTTTTTATAGAATAAAAATATCTTGCAAAATGAGCGAGATATAAGGGATTATTAAAAAAGCATTTTTTTCAAAAACTCCCTGTATTAGCGAAACCACGGGGTATAGCAAAAATCTGATTACATCATTTTTAAGAGCTCAAAAAAACAGCGCGGTAAGGTTCAATCAGAAAGTTGATATCTTTAATAATAACCGAGTTTCCCATTTAATCCTATCGAAAATGGGACACGCTGTATACTTGGGTGTCACATTTGATAAGACAGGAACAGACTGTAAAGAATTGGAAAAAAGAATAGTAAAAGCAAAAAAGGTTATTGGATGTCTTAACAGTATTTTATGGAGCAGAGAGATAAGAAAGAATGTAAAATTTAACATATATGAAACAATGGTAAAAAGCACGCTGTTGTATGGAATAGAGACTTGTCGCGTAACAGAAAAATACAAAACAAAAATGGAAAGTGTCGAAATGGATGCAATAAGAAGATCAATGAGAATATCTAGATTAGATCACATAAGAAATGAGATCATAAAAGAAAGAATGGGAATCGAGGGATGCAAAACGGATGACATCACTAAAAGGCAATTGATATGGTACGGCCATGTACAACGGATGAACGACGAAAGATTACCAAAATAGGTCTTAGAGTGGCAACCAGTAGGGCGCAGAAAAAGAGGACATCCTAAACTAGAATGGCAACAGTCAATCCAAAGATCAATGAGTCAAAAGAATCTGACAGAAGATGATTGTCAGGATCGAAGGAGGTGGAGAATAGGCGTCGGACAACGTAGAAAAACGTTATAAACCGACATAGTAGTAGTAGGATAAATCAGACTTCAGTGATGGCATCAAATCAGTTAAACATCGTTGGGCCAAATGTCTTACCTTACAAGGGGACTATGTAGAAAAATAAATTACCCAAGTAACATTTCTTTATTTATAGCAGAAGCTAAAAGGTTGTCAGCGCCTTTCCTTAAAACCATTAGTTTCAATGTTTGGTCGCTAGCACGTTTCCATTACGCTTATATACCCCTTAGACCTCCTAAATGGGACTCCCCAATTGGTGGTGGCAACCTATGTATTAAACTCATTATAAAACCATAAGAAATAAACGCTAGCTTCGCCCTTTAGCGGTTCCACCTGTATAGAACCTTTTAGAGCCTAAAGCTATTATGCCAGGTTCTAAAAGCAAGTCAGAAACGTCCTCTATCCTGTTATAAAACTAGATTTGGTAATTTGGTATCCTGGCAATTCTGTTGAATGCCATAATACCTTTAGAGTAAAGAATTTTTCCTATAAAAGCTTTAGCGATATTTTAGATTCACAATGGCTATATAAAATAATTTAGGTCATAAAATTGCCAAAAATGTCAGAGTCCTAAAATTATTGTATCACATAAAAATATACATATATATGAGGAGTTTGTCATTTTGTGGATAATCACATTGCCTGCCAGACTTATTTTTCTGATAAAATCGTATCTAAAAAGCTCTCAAAACAAGCGCGCCAGCTCACAAATGCTTTTTAATAGTTTTTTGATAACTGAATAACAAATATTTAAAATAAAAAAAAATAATTTACACTATTCACCATTAAAAAAGTCTGTTTGGTTTACATAAATCAAAATTAAAGTAAAATTATTGTTAAAAAACACTGCTAAAACGACTAGATAAATATTTTTCTGTTTACAATATTTTTAAAATAATTCTATATACGCCATTATCGTTTTATAGCATTATAGTCACTTGGTTTTATTTGTTACTCTATCGCAATAAGGATTTTTGAGTGCGCTTATGAAACCAATAAAAAAGAGAAGGTAAACATAGTAAACATAACCTCACTTAAATTTTTTGTATTTGTTTTTTAAAGTGTTGTGTTAAATTTAAATGTTTTTTATCGTGCAATTTGCACACAATCAGGAGGGCATATTGGCCGTTTAAACAGGCCTTATCTAGGCTTGGGTGCCCTACCCAGGAGGATAATAAATAATCAATCTTGCAATAGGTAGGTACCAATCTGTACTAGTACTAGTAAAAACTAAAATACGAAAGTATTTATTTACTTCCGTTAGAACCCTTAAGGAAACAAAGTTTTATATGACCGCCTATTTAAATAATATTTAATATGCAGCTATGGGTAACCATAAATGCAAAAGAATTAAGTTTACCTTTAAGCCTTGCAATAAAACCTGTTTAAAATGCCTAAAAGTAATGGCAAAAACCAAAAGTCTAAAGTTTATATTTACCACTCTTAAAAACCTTAAGGAAACTAGGTTCTATATGGCCGCCTATATAATCATATTTACTATTAAATTACTGGTAACTACAAAAACAAAAGGATATAAGGTAACCTTTTAGCTCTATTATAAAACAGTTTTGTTATGACCTAAAGTAATGAAAGAAACTAAAAGACCAAAGTTTATATTTATTTCTTTTTAAAAACTTTAGTAAAAGGGTTTTATAAGACCATCTTTATAAATCAGAAATCAATAAAACCAAAAGTATCTAAAAGGAACAGAAGAACACTTTTTGGTTGTATAACACCTCTTTAGGTAATTGGCAATATAAATTACCTTTTTGTAGCCAAATTGATACTAAAAGCCATACCAGCACCCTCTAAATAACCTTGGAACCAAATTAATAAACCCTTGAGTGGTAATAATGTTACTTGGGTATTATTTAGTTACTATGGTGTTGCGTTCTATGTTAGGCCGGAAACTTTTCATCTCATGCTTACCTAGAAGGATTTGCAACTAAAATTATTGTAAAAAAACTTACCGTTTTTCTCGTGAATTTGTACAAGTGACTTAAAGCTTTGCTGGGCCCGCGCGAGACTGTACTGGCCCTGCGAACATACTTTCTGGGGTCCAAATTGTATGCGGGCTTTGCCCTTGACCAGCGTTGCCGATATTTGCATGATGACTGCTTCAACGGTGTACGCGCTGCTCCAGCCTTGTTTTGTGAGGAGTTCCATGCAAATGGCACCGCCTACTAGAACGTAGCCGCCTAAAACAAATGATAGTTATAGGTCAATTCAGTAAAGCTAAAAATAATTTGCCAACGTTTCCGTTTATATTAAACCTCAAGGCTTTTGCACACATATAAAGAAGCAGAGCTTTGGAAATTTTAAAAAAATGATATGCTCATAATTTGCCATTAATTATCCGTAAATAAGTTGTGAAAACAAAAAAATTACTGTGCTCGTTTTTTTTTAAATGGTGTTCTGCTAACTTTATATAAGGATGATTCTACAAAAATGGTGCTGTGGAGTGGGAATGCATATTTTTCAAACACAGACTGCAAATGAAGCATAGTTTTAGTTATAAGATTTAAAACGAAATGTTTTCTTTATGGAGCATTTGAGTTTAATGTATAAAAAAATTGCTAGTTTATAATTTTTATTTATTACAAAGCAAATACCTCATTCCTCTGGTGTAATCCCAAACCAAAAATTCAAATTGAAAAAAATATCCTAATAAATAATATTTAACTAAGTCTTAACTATTTATCAAAAAATTGATAAAACTTAAGGTTGCAGTCATATTTGGGCTGAAAATTTTACAATTTTAAACGTGCTCCATTTTTAATAACACAATATTTATTTGTGAATACCAACGGTTAATTTCTAGAGAAAGAATCGGCCCTGGATATCTTATTTACTTGTGAGGGTGACAAGTTGTGACAGATAATGTCCACTTTAGTTTGGTTTAAGTTATAGATCTTTTTATTTTCGGCAAAAAATTAGTTTTTTTCGGATAAATCAAAAAGGAACACTACAATTATCATCCCTCTGGTAAGTAAATATTCCACTGATATCAATAGTATAATTTTTTTGTTGATTATTTTAAAATTATAAGTATAGACACTTAACTAGTCTAAATAGATTTTGATTTAAATTGGAAAACCATTAAAAAACTCATTCCTCTGGTACTCATCCCTCTGGAATTTTTATGCAATAATTCCTAAAATTCGGGAAAATAAATGTTTCTTAACTAACTTAACACCTAATTAGTTACACAAATTAAAAAAAAACTAAATTATTTACTGTGCTGTACAGGGTGTCCCAAATTGGGCACTTTTAGGGGGTTTAAGGTACTTCTAGGGGAGACAGAGAAAAACTGACCACGCATTGCGAGGCTCAAATTTCAAGAGAAGACTTATAGTGAAAATCGCATTTTGAAATATCGTCTCGTCTTTGAGCTACGGAGGCTTTTTGAAAAGTCTGCATTTTTGAAGGGGGTCTATAACTTCGTTATTAGTGGAAATTTTGATTTAGAGTAAATTGCAGTTTTATAGACTTTGTCACGAGGAATTCACCCGCTAAATTATATTTGAACTGTCACTTTTAGTTTTTGAGATATGACATAAAGTTGCATTTTTTCTTATGGAATGGCCTATATTTTAATTAATTTTCGAATTCGTCATTGAATTCTTTTCAAAATGATGTATCATATGTCCCAGTTTGATTGAGCGGTTTAGGAGATATTCAGCTTTTTCACTTATTTCTAGTGCGCTATGATTTCCTGCTGAGGCAGGTAAAGGCACTCCAGTATTTTTATTATTTTACACAATCACAAATATAGTAAGGCTGGTTTGGAAAAATTATAATTCAGCTGACGGCCCTCAAAGCCTAGTTATAAAAAGTGAAAAAAAAAATTATACATATTTCAAAAAAAATTAAAACGCTTTTGTGCAAAATAATTTCATATCAAAGCGTAATAATGTCAAATTGTTCAAACAATTGAAAACAATGACAACACGCCAAGACGCAAGGCCAACTTGATTTGCATAGTATAAGACAACAAAACTATAGGAGCATTGAAGTAGGATTTGACCGCAAGGCTTTTACGTCAATGGCGCATGACGTCATTCAACGCACACTAGACAAAAATAAAAAGCTTTAATTATCTCCGAAACCGCTGAATAAAACTATGACATATGATACATCATTTTGAAAAGAATTCAATCACGAATTCGAAAATTAATTAAAATATAGGCCATTCCATAAGAAAAAATGCAACTTTATGTCATATCTCAAAAACTAAAAGTGACAGTTAAAATTTAATTTAGCGGTTGAATTCCTAAGTGCCCAATTTGGGTTACTTAAAGGCAATGACCAAAAATGATATCCATATAGCTCACTTTTGGTAGAATCATCCATAAAGTAGAATAAAAAAGTTTGTACACATTTTTTCATAGAGAGCTTAGTTTTTGAGAAAATTAACTAAAACCTAAAATTGAAAAAGTTTTTTTGATCATTTTTAAAAACTACCTTTGATATAGTAATTACATTTAAAATATAATAAATCTATACAGGGTGTCCCAAATAAAAGCAACTACATGATGATTTCGGAAACGGTAAGAGATACGAGTTTGTTTAAGTGAGAAAAAAGTTGCGCTATTCTAAGCCCAATCAAATGCCGTATCAAAATTAAAAATTGTGTTTTTTGAAAAATTGAAATTTGGTAGTTTTGTATAAGCAATTACGGCCAATCGCATGACGTTAACAAATTTTTTCTAGGCCTTCTAGTTTTTTTGAAACCATAGCCAACATGTCTCTAATTCATCGATGCAGGATTTGCATGAATAACAACGATGGAATTTTAGAACATGTGCTTATTTAATTCAATGCTTTGTTATCGGTTTTTAGTTTTATTTTAAATTAAATAATAAATGCAAACTTTTGTTTTAGAAATAAAAGATAGATTTTAAGAAACTGTATTATTTTTTAGCCAGAGAAATATGAAAAAATAAGGGCCTTAAAGATTTGCATATAAATCAAATAAATAGAAATGTTTTGAAAGGTCGTTACATAGGTATGACAACAAACACAACTACGGCATTTGTTTCGCAGCAAACTGAGTGAAAAACTATTTTTTTAATAAATTCACATTTTCCATCATCCAAAGATAGGCTTATTATACCCGGTTGAAAAGCTTCTTTTATGCTCTATTTATTGAAGTATAAATCCAATATGGTAAATAAATGATAAACCTATATATCGTTAGAAAGGAAACAGCTTAGTTTTTGAGAAAACTGGCTAATACTATGAGTATGCCCTGTATTTATGATTCCATTTCAAAATTACCTGATATAATAGGATGAACCACCCTGACAAAGGGAGGCTCGAATGGATACGTGTCTTTGAACAACATATTAAGTTGTATACTGTCCTTGCCCTCCTTTTCTTTGAGCAATTGCAGATCATGTGACAGCGGACTGTCTGGGTCCACACTCAAAAGTCGAATATTCCATTCATAGAGGGAGTCGTTGACCAAATCTATTTGGTACATTTTATTTTTGAAAGAGTCCGACCGGTAAATGTCGCGCAGCTCTTTCATCAGTCGGTCTGTCGCTTGTACTGAACCTGAGACTGAGCCTTTAAGGTAGTCTTGCCGCTGATTTTGTCGCAGTCTTTCTAAGGTTGCAAGGTGTTCTACACCCATTTCGTCAGCCTGAAAAAAAAATATTCTGAGAAGGAAAAATATTTATTTATTTTAGGACATAATGAGTTGGCAGGTAGTTTGATAGAAATACTCTGCCAATATATGGGCCCCTAAGCTCACACTAGGTACTATAGTTATAGTGTACGTGTGAACTAATATAACTAAAAACTGAAATATATTTTGTTCAACTCCACACTAAATTACCTTTTGTTTGATACCACACAAGCCATGTTTTGACTTAAACTCAAATTTTTGAAATCCACCCCCACCCTTAAAAAAAACAAAAACTAAAATGTATTTTGTTGAACTTCGGACTTAATTACCTTTCGTTTGATATCACACGCCATATTTTGACTTAAACTCTAATTTTTGAAATATACCCCACCCTGTTTTTAAAATAAATTAAAATGTATTTTGTTTAACTCCAGACTCAATTACCTTTCGTTTGATATCACACACGCCATATTTTCACATAAACTCTAATTTTTGAAATCTATCCCCACCCTTTTATTTAAAATAAATTAAAATGTATTTTGTTTAACTGCAGACTCAATTACCTTTCGTTTGATATCACACACGCCATATTTTCACATAAACTCTAATTTTTGAAATCTATCCCCACCCTTTTATTTGGTTTGTGTTCGGTGGATTTTGTTCATTTTTAAATGGGACCATCTCGACCGAAGACCCAGCCTAGGTACCAAATTTCATTGCAATCGGCCAAGCGGTTTTTGAGTTATGCGCGTTGGTCGTTACAGACAGACATTAAGACAGACAGACAGACAGACAGACAGGCAGACATACAGACAGACAGACGGCGCAACAAAAAAGTTTCAAAATCATCTGAAATGCAAAGATATATAAAAAAATTTGAAATCGGAGCAACTTTTTTTTTCTCGAAAAAATTAGGATCACCATAGCTCACACTACTATAGTATAGTATATGTGTGAGCTAAAATGCTCAAAACAACTAGTAACATCTTTATCTTACATGATCAGCAAGTAATACTGAAGCAGCTGTCTAATAAAATAAAACTAAATAAAAAAGTTCCGCTTATATATTCGCGTTTATACAGATCAATAATTATTCACTGTTTTTTTAAATTTTATTCGAAAGCGAATGTGCGCACGACCAAGTCTGCCATTTGTTGTGGCTGCTATCCATATGACATAACTTATAATTTTTTTTAAATTTTAATTATTTTTAACACAAACCGAAGAAAAAATTAAAAGACGATGTTTATACTATAGTAGTGTGAGCTATAGTGATCCTAATTTTTTCGAGAAAAAAAAAGTTTTCCGATTTCAAAATTTTTTATATATCTTTGCGTTTCAGATGATTTTGAAACTTTTTTGTTGTGTTGTCTGTCTGTCTGTCTGTATGTCTGTCTGTAACGACCAACGCGCATAATTCAAAAACCGCTAGCCCGATTCTAATGAAATTTGGTACCTAAGCTGGGTTTTGGCTCGAGATGGTCCCATTTAAAAATGAACAAAATCCACTAAACACAAGCCAAATAAAAGGGTGGGGGTAGATTTCAAAAATTAAGTTTATGTAAAAATATGGCTTGTGTGATATCAAACGAAAGGTAATTGAGTCTGGAGTTAAACAAAATACATTTTAGTTTATTTAACAAAAAAAGGGTGGGGGTAAATTTCAAAAATTTGAATTTATGTGAAAATATGGCATGTGTGATATCAGACGAAAGGTAATTGAGTCTGGAGTTAAACAAAATACATTTTAGTTTTTTTTTTAAAGTGGGGGTAGATTTCACAAATTTGAGTTTAAGTAATAACATGGCTTGTATAGTATCAAACGACAGGTAATTGAGTCTAGATTTGAATAAAATATATTTCAGTTTTTAGTTATATTAGCTCACACGTACACTATAAATATAGTATCTAGTGTGAGCTTAAGTGCCCATAAATTGGCAGAGTATTTTTTATTTTGTTTCTGTTAAGTTTACTTAAACAACCAAAATAATATTCTGTAAAACGATGTAACTGAATTGCTTTTATCACCAAACATCAACATTTGGTCATAAATTTAAAAAAATTGTTTTTGTATTTTTTTGTAAGTAAAAGTCATGGATTCTATGAAAATATTTCCGCCGCACGTTTTTTTCCTATTGTAAAGTTGATAAAATTCATCACCATTTTTTTCACAAGTGGTTAAACACCCGGTCATTATTATTGTGTTCCTCATTTCTTTTTTATTTAAAAATCTTTTAATTTCTTTCTGACAGATGTAGAGGGCGCTATACAGGGAACCCAGAAGACATTTTGACACAGACTTATTGTCCAAAACTTAGTCAAAGTCTCATCTAGGTAACTCAAACATGCAACAAAACAAACTGTGCTAATTACCTATTTTCTTCTTCTTCCAAATTATCTTGGTTTTTGTCCACACTTTGGGAAAATGTGGGGAAATTTCCCTCTTTTTTACAAGCTTTTATTTAGCTTCAGATGTTCTAACTATCTATCTAACTAACCTATCAAATCTTGTGAAGCGTTTTTGACACACTTCCCATTATCCGATTTGGATGAAATTTGGTACACACATAGTGGTCCCATGACAATACAACAATAAGAAAAAAATATCCTTCCACCCCTACCCCCACCCCTTCTATAGAAAAATGTGTTTTTGACACACTTCCCATTATCCGATTTGGATAAAATTTGGTATACACATAGTGGTCCGATGATAATACAACAATAAGAAAAAAATATCCTCCGCCCTTCCATAGAAAAATTTGTTTTTGACACACATCCCGTTATCCGATTTGGATGAAATTTGGTATACATATAGTGATCCGATGACAACACAATATTAAGAAAAAAATATCCTCCCACCCCTGCCCCCACACCCTTTCATAGAAAAATGAGTTTTTGACACACTTCCCATTATCCGATTTGGATGAAATTTGGTCGGGTTGGGTGGATTTGGTACCTCTGTTTACCTTTAATTCTTGCAAATAGTGATATTTAATTGATACGGATATCTTATCGTCCTAACATCATCAAAATTTCCATCAGTCGGCCATCGCTTTTATTATTATGATAATATTAGAATTTTAGAAAATTACTTTTTAATTTTTAGTGCATTTTATAAAAGCTTGTGACTTAAAAAAAAATTTTGTGGGAAGGTCTCTAGACTTACCTTGGGCCGTTGATCTTCCATTTCCATAGCCAAATCTTCGTCAGCGTCGTCATCCGAATCATCTTCGGCTAAATTGTCACTGTCTCCCATTTGATCGTCACTGTCTAGACCTTCATCTTCCATTGGTTCAATTTCCATCCTGAAAAGAGCCTTATTTTAGTATTATTAGGCAGAGAAAGAGTGACGAAAAGGGCGCTTTATATGCCTAGTTGTCAGGCCTAAAGTCTACTCCACACTACTACTACCAATGACTATAGGACCCATATAGAGTGGCAACTGGCGAGCCTTGCAACATTAAGAGACAAAATAAGTGTTCAGTCAATACATTTGCCTAGGAGTCATTCATTTGAAAGCTACAAAAAAAAAGGTTTGGCTTGTTTTTTACTATGTCGGTTTAGAACGTTTTTCTACGTTGTCCGACGCCTATTCTCCACCTCCTTCAATCCTGACAATCATCTTCTGTCAGATTTTTTTGACTCATTGATCTTTGGATTGACTGTTGCTATTCTAGTATGTATAGGACGCCCTCTTTTTCTGCGCCCTATTGGTTTTCATTCTAGGACCTGCTTTGGTAATCTTTCGTCGTTCATCCGTTGTACATGGCCGTACCGTATTAATTGCCTTTTAGTGATGTCATCCGTTATGCTTCCCTTGATTCCCATTCTTTCTTTTATGATCTCATTTCTTATGTGATCTATTCTAGATATTCTCATTGATCTTCTTATTGCATCCATTTCGACACTGTCCATTTTCGTTTTGTATTTTTCTGTTACGCGACAAGTCTCTATTCCATTAAACAGCGTGCTTTTCACCATGGTTTCATATATGTTGAATTTTACATTCTTTTTAATCTCTCTGCTCCATAAAATACTGTTAAATAACCTTTTTTGCTTTTATTACTATTTTTTAAAGATTATCTTACCTATTTTAAACGATTTTTCGTACATTCGTTTAACTGTTGAACTTTGACACCTTTTTTTAAATTAAAAGAGAAGTGTACTGGAAGCTACACCCATATAAAACGAAGAAAAAAATTTCAATGCAGTAATTTTGTACTATTTATGAAGTAATTATGTCCTGCTTCAATTTTTTTCTCAGGTCTCTTTTAACCCCTTTTTTTAATCAAAACGGGGTATAGCTACCATAGAAGCATATTTTCAGTTTTTAAACTGTCATTAGCATTAATGGATTTTAGCCAAAATCTAATCAACTCTTTAGAATATTTTACTCTATATTACCTGAAAATTTTATGAAAATCGGTTTAGTGGTTTAGGAGATATCGTGGTACGGACAGACATACACACACACAGACAGACGTCACGAAGATATTGTTAAGATAGGTCAAAATACACCGAAATAATAAATTTTCGGTTTCGTCACAATAAACAAAATCCGACTCTATAAGATATGTCAGGCTTTGATTATTGTTAGTACAGTCGCCTACTTTTTGAACGTCATCTTTAAATTTCCTAAATTCGTCTGGATAGTGTGGAATTTCAGCAGGCTTTAAAAACTGCTAAATAAAATTGTTTAAAATATGAAACTTATTTCGTATCACGCGATAATGCCAAACAATGCACTCTTTCTTTGTAATCTACAAATCTAGAAAAAATAAGATGACATTAAAAAAGTGGGCGAGTGTACAACGAAAAGAGGTTAATTATTTATAAAAAGCTCTGCATGTCCTTAAACCCTTAATATAATTATGTTTTTTGTTGATCAGAATTAGGCTAGTTTACCTTGCAGTATTTTTGCTAGGTATAGGATTTTAGATACCTTGTATAAGTGTTAAATAATTAATGTTCTACTTACTTAAAAAACAAAGAATGTGCAGTTATGCTCATATAATTTGTTAACATATTTATTTTAATGTGTGTAGGTTTGTCAGCCATATTAAATTATAAAATTTAGTCTAGAAAATCGGTTTATTTTATGGCAAGGAAAATTATAAAGACATGATAATTTTATTAAGATTCATTTCATTGCTACAATAAGTGATAAAATAAATGGATCCATGATGGATCTGATATTATCCTAGCCCATTAGCGCACTACAAGTCAACTCCACGCTATATCAGCCTTGAAAACAGTTTTTGGAAATATCTCAGAAACAGAAGCTCCTTTTCATGTAAAAAAACCAGTCATTAGCATTAATGGATTTTGACCAAACTCTAACTAGCTCTCTACATTATTGTGAACTATCTTACCTGAAAATTTCATGAAATTCAGTTCAGCGGTTTAGGAGCTATCGTGTTACGGACAGATATACATACACACACACACAGACAGATGTCAGGACGATATTGCTAAGATAGAACAAAATACATCCAACACATTTTCGGCGTTATAGCACGGATCACCTAGGTGATCCGTGGTTATAGACAAAAAAATCTTTATGAAGGTCAAAATTAAATTTATTTATTTGCATTTCGCTAGACCCCCTTACTTAAATCAGCGTGACCGAACCCTTCATGAACGTTCCTGTATTTATTTAATTGCATTATGCATTTGTTTTCAAATAAAAAATAATTACCTACATAATATGTATAATATGTAGGTAACTGTGTTATGTTTTAAAATTGTGTTAATTTAATAAATTAACAGTTTATATTTTTATTTAAGTGTAACCAAACTAAACCAGCACAGCTGTAATCTATACTTGTTTCGTTCATTTTATACAGAAGTTTTACTGCTGTGCTTAGTGAAAACGCTGTAACCAACAATTTTGCAATCTTTAGTATACTGAATTTTCAACTACTTAAAAAGCCGTATCTAGTTTGGAAAGTGGTCTTTTAGCATGTTTTGGATGGCAGAAGGCAAAATAGAAAATATTGATTTTTCAAAAACATAATTTTAAATACGGCGTTTTTATGAAGAACAGCAGTTTAAATTCAGTTGGGCATTGAACAGTTTTTATGTATTTGAAAATAAAGTTATGCTGCAACAATAGTTATTAACCTAACAAGTGCGGAAAGTAATACTTTACCACACGCGACAGCAGTTGGATGAACGACGCGGAGCGGAATTCAGTCAAGCCGTCAAGGGCGGTAAAGACACTTTCCGCATGGGTTAGGTACAATATTTTACCTATGAGTACATTTTTTTCAATTTATAAATAAACATGTCAAATTAAATGGAATTGAAATGTAAACAAATATTGAAGCTATCTTATTGACGCGTTGCTAAGGTTTCTAAGTGGTGCGCGTGCGGTAAAGTAATTACTTTACTGCACGCGAGTAGGTAATAGTAGTTTACCTAACTAGTGCGGAAAGTGCCTCTTTTCCGCACGCGATTGCAGATGGCCAAACGACGCGATAGCGGAGTTTGGCCAGCAATCAAGTGCGGAAAAGACACTTTACGCACGAGTTAGGTACACTATTTTTTCTATAAGCGTGAGGAAAAAACTAAAAATTAATCAGAAAATTATTTATATTCAAAACGTTTTAATCAAATCAATTATTATTATTCACATTCTAGCGGCTTCTAGAACTGACTGGGGTAGATCTTCATCCGAAGAATCCGTTGGAAATCTGATTTTTTTGTTTGAAAAATTCAAAAGACGCTTGTATCTGCAAAATTGGCTTTGTTTTGACAGTTTGTTTGTACTTTGTTGCTATGGTGATTTAAGATGCCAAATCTAAAACCACTAGTGTTCATTGTTGTTTGACATTGACAATGACAATATTTATACCGGGGAGGTTTAAAACTTATAATTTGAACCTATTTTACTGAAAACTTTATTTTATCGAAAATATTGAAAATATAGCAGAATTTTAGTCAATTTGAATATTTTTAGGATATTTCGTTTGCTAGGAAAGATACAAATGTATTTTGAACGGTCTAAATGTTATAGAACACCACAAAATCGTAACAAATTTACTTTTCCGCACTAGTGCGGAAAAGTGGCACTTTCCACACTAAAATGCGTGCGGAAAAGTGGACTTTTCCGCACGCTTATAGAAAAAGTATCTTTAAACTCTATTATTAAATAGATCTTTAGACTGTGTTAAAACCACAAAAACTGAGGAAAACATGTCAAGAATTATAACCAAAAATAGAAAATCAAAGTCAAAAATCTTTTGCCAGATTGTGAGGGATTGTGTGTGTAAGATTGTGAGATATTGTGTAAGGATTGTAACAAGATTGTGAAATATGTGTACACCCATTGTGAGAGCTGTTCACCCCTCAGGTGGTAGGTACACATTAAAGAGAAGTAGTGACGAAAAATTCTAAAGATCTGAGTTTAGCCTTCTCTGTGTTTGGATTGTGTGAGTTTATTATTCCTTTTTGGTAAGAAGTGTTATGATAAAATGCTAAAGTTTTTAAAAATTTATAAAAATAAGCAGGATAATTTAAACAAATTAAATATTAGCAAGACTTACGTAGTTATCCATGCCTCCAGGCACCAAATTTTTGTAAATCAAACTAAAACTTATAAACTTACCTATGTGTTGTTGTCATGTCAGATAATCTTAACCTATCTAATTCTTGGGGCTCTGGCACACCATGTAGCCTACACAACTCCCTAAAAAAAACAAAAAAAATGTTTTTAATACTTACCTTTTATGGAAATTATAAATTGTATTTTACAAACCTATTTCCCTACTTTTATTTATACCTATTTGTGAAAATTAACATAACAAGCATTTTTATTTAATAAGAACCAAAAAATATATTTTGAAATTAACAAAAAATCAAAAAATTATAAATTTAAATAGGTGTGGTCTGAACTATAGATGCAATATCTAAGACAATTTCTTTTTAAAGGAAAAAGCATTATTTCTAAACATTTTTGTCTATTAATTTTATTACCTGAGTAGTATTATAACTTGGTGTAGCACATGGTTGTCAAGCCCCTCAGTGTTGCTAAGGATTTGAACTGCATTTGTTATGCTGGTTTCCTCTGAGTCGGCAAACCATACTGGCGGGACTGAAGGGTATGTTTCCTGAGCCAAAAAATGTCAAGTTATTACTTTGAAAAAATCGCAAATGGTTATTAGTTATTAACGTCCTCATTGGCGTAACCCAAGGAGGCATATTGTGGTTTTTAGCTCACACTACTACTATACTATAGTAGTGTGAGCTATGTGATCCTAATTTTTTCGAGAAAAAAAAAAGTCTGATTTCAAAAATTTTTATATCTTTGTGTTTCAGAAGATTTTGAAACTTTTTTGTTTCGCCGTCTGTCTGTCTGTATGTCTGTCTGTAACGACCAACCCTCATAACTCAAAAACCGCTTGTCCGATTTAAATGAAATTTGGTACCTAGGCTGGGTCTTGGGCCGTGATGGTCCCATTTAAAAATGAACAAAATCCACTGAACGCAAGCCAAATAAAAGGGTGGGGGTACATTTCAAAAATTGAAGTTTATGTGAAAATATGGCGTGTGTGATATCAAATGAAAGGTAATTGAGTCTGGAGTTAAACAAAATACATTTTAGTTTTTAAAAAAAGGGTGGGGGTAGATTTTAAAAATTAGAGTTTAAGCCAAAACATGGTTTGTGTGGTATCAAACGAAAGGTGATTGAGGCTGGAGTTGAATAAAATATATTTCAGTTTTTAGTTATATTAGCTCACACGTACACTATAACTATAGTACCTAGTGTGAGCTTAGGTGCCCATAACTTGGCAGAGTATTTTACACAGCACAGGTAGATTGTCATGACAACGTTGTCTCAATGACATTATTAATAGAGCACTCCTCTCCACTTCTTGTTTATGTACCATAAATGGTATGAAAAACAATAAAAATCTTGAACTCCTCTCCACTTCAGTTCCTTCAGAGGACCTGATGCTGATTAAAATGTGGTTTGATACAAATAAACTGGCATTAAATTTAGAAAAGATTTGCGGGAATTTGCTTTGCTGACAGGACACAACTAGATGATTCACTGATTCCATGGAAGAGAGATAGACCATTGGTTTTGGATGTAACCTGCTCCCCTACCTTGCCTCTTATATATACAGAACTTCAAGGGAGACTGCAAAAATTTGGGAAATTTAAGACTAATAAATTTTGGAGTTGCTACAAAATTATGTCCTGGTTCCTTTTTGTATAGAAATTTTGGTCCATGGGGTGAAAAAGCAAAATTATTTTTTAAAGAATTAGCTGCCACAATCCAGTCTGCTGGCCATGAACCCAGGGTATGGTATATCCATCTCAATGCAGCTTCCATGTTGAGTACTCTGTCAGAAAACATGTTTTATTTATAAAATTAACTACAAAACTTAGAAATTGATTTTTGAAAAATTATATTGTTGAGATGCTGTCCTTCCACATGAAGTCTAACACAGATTTGTTGCGGAATTGCTCAAATTTTATTGCAAATTATTTGCTTCAACTGATTCAGATTTGCAGAAATTTCAGTGTACCTATATCTATGATTTTGAGGAGATGGTGCCCATGGGGGGCGGTTTTTGACTTGTGCATTGGTCATTACAGACAGACAGATGACACAACAAAAATGTTTCAAAATCATCTGAAGCGCAAAGATATATAAAAAAATTTGTAATCGGAGCAACATTTTTTTTCTCAAAAAATATATATAGTATAGTAGTGTGAGCTAAAAATACAATACTAATTATTATTAAAATATATAAATGACAAAACAACATATTACAAGGGGAAGCAAAAACAGTTATAAGTTTTAAAATGCTTTGTTTAAAATACATAAAGAAAAAACCTACAAATATAGCTACTAAAAAACAAAAATACTGTTGGTATGCATATGATAAATAAAGAGGTTGAAAATGTGACAAAAGTGTAACTGCCAGACTAGGTATAACAGTTGGGTCAAAAAAACTCTTTTGTTTTGGAATAAGGAGCAACACAAATGGCAATTTTTCCAAATTTCTTTAAAAAATGATGTAAAAATATAAAAACATTAAATGCTTTTAAGAAAATCTGTTATTGTTTTTGTGTGTATGCTACTAGGTATGCTACTAACACAAAAAACAAATGAAGATTAAACTGAAAGTAAAATATTCTGCAAAAGCTTCTAACCCCCATAGCTGTTCTCAGGTCCTAGTCCTTTCTTAAAATAAAGTTTAAAGCTTAAAAAGGTCAAAGGGTGCTTCAAAAAGTTAATTCCTCCTTAATTCAAATGTTGAAGGCTATAAATTCTATTATGTGGCTATAAATCCCCTCTCTTGCTTGAAGGCAAGGCCCTTAAATCTTTAAGGAGAAACTTGGCAACCTGTTTTCCTGCCCTTTTGTTTACAATAATTTGTTTATTAATTATAAAAAAGATACTGCTTAAAAATCATAATTAGATTTTTAATTAATCCCCAACAAAGGAGTTTTAATCATAAAATCAATAATAAACAAATAAACATAAGGGGATTTGTTTGGAAACAAAATAGGTGACAGGCGCTCAGCTGTTTACAGACCCTGCCCGTATGTTTAAACGTCAAAAATAAAAGATGGATGAGCCTTTTCTCAATTTCTTTGTTTGGATATGAAGGAAAAAACAAGTTTTTCGGGACGATCCGAGTTCAGAGCTTTAATTATTTATCCGCAATTAAAATGTACTTACCGTTATGTTGGCGTGAATGGCATATTTTTTGCCTTGTTTGCCTACAAATCTGCAACTGATCTCGTCCACCGAGGCGGAGACGATCTGAAACCGTTCATGATTTTTCCCGAAAATTTGCTCTAAAGTCCGAATTTCGTGCTTCAAAGTATTTAAACAAGCCATAGGATAAACCGACTGCGAATTTTGCTCGATTTTGCCACCCGCGGCCCCTAGAAAATCTTAAAATTTTGATCGTTTCCACTCGAACCACCCGAAAATTTACGCACTCACACAAAAGTGAAAGAAAATGGCTGACTTGCTGCTGTTGCCACTGTCCTTCGTCATTCAATGCGCCACTGATCGTTCTTTTTCTATCATCCAGTGATGAAACTGATCGATTGCGCACTATGAGCCAAGGTTGCCGCATTTCCGTAAAAGTTAAATTTTTCAAGTCGAATCTGAAAAAACCAGGAATTTTAACTAAAAAAGAAAACAACAAATTTAATAATGATTGGGAAATGAAACATTAAAAAAAAAATTGTGCCGGGCACTATATTGACAGTTTCACATTATAAGAACAGCTGCCTTCTTTCAAAATAAGGCCATTGTGTATTATAAGAGCCGGAATTAATAGTGACGCCACAATTAATAGAAAATAAACGACTGGATTTCTATATTCGACTTTGGTATGTCAATTTTGAAAGATCAACTGTCAGTTTTTAATGCGAAACTGTCAATATAGTGCCTTGCACAATTTGTGTCTGGCTTTATTGCAATAGGTCCCTAGTATCACCACAATAGTAAATTACTTTATGGTATATCACTACAACGGCACACAGGGCTATTGGCCTTGCGGCACATTGCAAAGCAATAAAAGGGATTTAGAAAGTGCGTTTTATTATTTAAATACACTGGAACATTAAATTCAAATCCAATATTATTGTGCAGTCTTTATAAAGGCGCCTAACAGCATTTGGTTCAGAAACGAGGCATGCGATGCCATCAAAGCAAATCGGAGGAGGTATTCTTTTGGCCTCGCAGCGAGGCATGCTTTTTCGTGATCAAGTGAATAGGCGGCTTAAGAAGAAAGCCGGTTGTAGGAATTTTAAGTTTTGAGAAAAACGGATTTAAAGTTTTATTACCTTGTAATTTTGAAATAAAAATGTTGGTTTTATTTTTTTTTACTTTTTCATTTTGAAAGACGAAAACTTTAAAACCGTTTTTCTCAAAACTTAAAATTTCTACATGCGGCTTACTTCTTAGGGACGGCGGTAATCGCCACGCTAGAATTTTTAGGATATAGGTAGGTAATAAGCAAACCCACTTTTTTCAAATAGGACTAGGAGTCATTGCTTTTGCAAACAGAATACCTTTGGAAATTTGACTACCAAATTAATATATTTATTAACCAAAAATAAACAAGGTCCTCAATATTTTAAATTAGGGGGAAGGACTTTGGGTGGGATGTCACCCCTCAATATATTTCCCAACAATACACACCAACACCTTAATTTTCTAACTACCTACCTATGCATTGTAAATTGCTATTTCAAAAGCAGCATTTTGTTTTTATTCCCTAGCAGTTGAAAAATTAGGATTTAAAAATTGTTTTAGAAAATTAGTTACCTTGGTATAAATGAGAAGAATCTCCTAGACCCAAACTGTAGGAGCCTAAGTCACTGGGCATCTTCTAAGTTTTACTTTTCACAAAACTCATTCCATATTTCAAGAACAAACAAGCTTTTTATGTTTACCTTTAAAAATTAAATTTTAATGAAAAACAGATTCTTCCGCAAATTTTTTTTGGTTTACTTATGCCAGCGCCATCTAGTAATAAACCACCAAAATAATTAATTATTAGCGCTTTCACAATAGGAATATTTTAAAAGTTCCTGAAGGCGCCATCTATGGATAAAATTCTTTAATGAGTGGTTACGCTTTCATATAAGGAGTAAATATAAAAAAAAATTGCGTAGGCCCCATTAAGGGTAAACATTTTTACTTAAATTTTGCGAAAAGTAGGAAATTAAAAAACTTGCTATTAATACTATTTAGACATAGAAAAATATTAAATTTAACTTTAAAAAACTTAAGACCTAACACAGCTAAGAATTTTATATTTCCCACTTTTCTATCGGTTGGGGACAAAATAAATAATTGAGTTAATAATCTGTATGAACTTAAAAGTTGTCTTAAAGCAAATGACGCTCTTTTTGGTTTGAAAAATATGAACGCAACAATTTAAAATGACCTCAACTATTTATACCTTATTAGAAATAAAACAAACCGCCACCCCATGGGAGTGGGTACAAAACAGCATTGCTAAAGTAAAGGTATGAAAAAGGACAAAAAAAATGGTTAGAAAAAGGAGAGGTTTCAGTTTTCTAACCACAATGTTTTGTCTTTTTATACCGGAACTTTAGCAACGAACCAAATAAAAATTTATTTAAAAAATACACTTATTACAAATTATCTACAGCTAATAAAACTTATATATAGTAGAATCTATCGTCCGGCTATTTCCAAGGATTTGTCTACAAAGCACACACATAAAGAAAATATTGAATCTTGTTGGTATTAGTATATTATTGTGCTTTAATTAACTTTAATTTAAGTGAAAAACCAAAAAAGACCATGCCTGTTTTTAAAAAAATTTTAAAAAATTGTAGACATCTACAAGGAAATACCCGAACTATTTGTAACTAACTAGTCCCCAAAATTCAAATTTTTAGTGAAAGCGCCATCATGTAGTTAAGAAAAAATTACAGGTTCCTGTTTTTTTACTCAAAACAAGAATACAGCCCCCTGTAATGTTTATACCCTTATTTAAGCTATGATCCGAATGATGGCGCCACCACTTCCGTTATCTTCTCGCACGCACGAACTTTTGCGCGCTTTCTCTTACAAGTCTATTGCCTCACCAGTCAGAATAGTTCAGGCCCTACATGTTCAAGATACTGCATTCAATGAAAGAAGGAACACACTTGGTAAAATGTTCGGGGGGAGTCTCAAGTCTATCCATAAGTGTGTTGCTCCTCTTATTAAATAAAGGATACCACTCAAATCTGACATGTAG